>OU538745.1:1268928-2527857 GCA_912999735.1 Aporia crataegi
GTTATCTATACAGATAAATAAAATTGGAGTTTCTGTTTGTAAAATTCTAATAACCGTTTTTTATTAAATGCATATAGATGTCTACATGGTAGGTACATATAGAAAAATTACATTTTTTTTTTTTACAATTTTTGTCTGTTTGTTTGTTCCGGCTAATTTCTGAAACGGCTGGACCGATTTTGACGAGACTATCGCTGGCAGATAGCTGATGTACCTAATAAGGAGTAACTTAGGCTACTTTTATTTTAGAAATTACCTAATATAAATATTTAAATAATAAAAAATAACTATACCGCGCGGATGAAGTACATAATACATTTCTATTATTATTCGGCTGTTCGCTATTTTAATCTGTTTATAGGCTATATAACATCTCGTTACGACGAAATTAATGCGGGTGACACCGCGGGGCACACTAGTATGTAAATAATTAACGCTCTCACGACGAAGTATGGAGTTTTTCTTTTAATAATGTGTTTTCGCTTAAATAAGAAACTAAGTAGTAACTCGAAAATGAATAATAAAAACATAGTTTTAAATTTTGTATAATATTTACGTTAAAAATGATTCGAAATAATTAGATATGTTTAGTATGTATTATTGGACAAGAAGACAGTAGAAAATAGAAACTTTAACTTAAATAGACTAAAAAACTATAGAACGATTCCCGATATCGAAATATTTTATTATTCAGGAATCCATTTCCTTTGACCTCGCACTTAGCGTTTTCCTTTTGAGTTCCATTAAAAATAGAAATATTTGATTCCTTACATTTGCATCGATTTCAGTTCCTTTCATTTCTTAATGTTGCATAATGGTTACGCTTTTCCTTCAAACCTTTTTACTATCGACCTCCGACGCAAAATAATGGCTGTCACAAGTGTGACGTATGTGTGCGTATGACATCGCGAGTCCTAAATGAATTGTGTTTTTTTGACAGTTGACAGGATTATATAGAATACATAAGTATAAAAATAAATGTATAATAATAGATACTTAAAAATATAATACCTATTTCAATTTATTAAGATGTTGATGCTGAATGTCTCACGTACACATTCGTTGTTTGTACACTAGGTTACCATTTTACCAGTTACCATTAGCGCGCGTCGCTTCGTGAGATAAAAGTACTATGTAATATTCTTTTTTAAAAAAACAGTATGTATGGGAGTGTTTTAAATGGTTTTCAAATTCACTTGTGAGTACAAACCTACGACGCAAAAGATCGATGTATGAGTATGAACTGTAGGTATGTCACAAAGTAAAATAGAACCTCAAATTAATTATTGACTTGGGTGCGTTCGATATTGGTTGGCAGCATGATGATTAAAAAGGTTTGAAATCAACTGATGTTTACAGCGCCGCTCATGCGTGATGGTCGCTGTGTTACGTGTTGGTTGGCGACTGGCGAGGAAGCTCTAGCCTCTATTATTGGATAGAGGCCCTCAGCGAGGGCGGATGTGTTTTCAAGCTTGAATTGACTTCACCGCGTTCTAGAACAAATCTCTTTGCATCTAAACTGCGCACTATTGTTTCAATGTGATAGTAAAGTTGTTTTAATTAAACTGGTAAATTACGCAAGGAGTAATGTTTTTAATAATCTGATAAATGTATAAGGAACGCCCTCACTATCCGCCCTGATATGTATCACTCCAACTAGTAAAACAATTTTAATTTATGCCTTGAATGGTTGATTGAGAGTATTCATAAGCCAGAGTACCTGTCCATAGCAGTTAGAGAGATTAGGTAAAAAAAGTTTTTATAACAAAGAAAAAAAGATAAAATAATTAAGAATAACACAAAAAAGTTTGTCCTCCAAGTAGCAAAACAAAACTCAAGTGACCTTGTTTATTTATTAACCTTTCTCACATTTTGGTGCAGAGCCAAGGAAATGAACGCGTAGTCGATTTCCAGCGATCATTAATTATAAATTCTATACGCTTTTAATTATTCATGTGCGTAATTTGTGGTTAATATTAGGCTTTTATCTCCACTGTTAGCTTATATAAGACGTAGTATCATTACCAATGCAATATGTGGTAATTGTTAGCCACAAATCACAGCTGACGTCGGGATGACGCAAGAAGGTAACGATCAAAGCCCTTTATTAATATAAGTATAGATTCTATATTATAGAATCATATGATTGTCTATGAATATAACTTTGTAAATGTTTAAAAGAATCTTATTAACTTAGATAAAATTGTATGCGAAAATTGTTCTTCTTACTGTTGATGTTGATGCTTTGATTGTCGCTTTTTAAGCCATAATTTGGTAGGTAGGTGTAAGAATTTGACCTCTCCTTTGTAATACAAAAAGGAAGCCAAAAACTCCTTGTCCTGTTAAATAATTTCGTCAATACGGCCGTTCTGTAGCTTTATACACCTAATTTAGTTACATAATATTTTAATTACACGACTACAGATTTAATTATTGATATAGGTAATTACTATTTTAGTATGGATTGTATATTCATGTATAAGGTTTCATACCGGTTTTAGTTTTAGTTGAAACAGTTAAGCCGTGTCTTGTAGCGTGATACGATAATTATATGTGAAAACTTTCTTAGCCCAGAGCAGCGCAAGTAACAGCTGGTCGGATTAATTATGCTTGACTGATTTTATATAGAAATTTGGTGTATTATTATAAGGTTAATATAATAAACCCACGCATAAGTTAATATTAATTACACATACCTAATCATACATAAACTTTGTAAAAATACTTTGAATGCAACATCAGTCTAAATCTTTTGAATTCATGAAAAATTACTTTACCTACCTACTAAAAATAACATTACATATTATATATATTATTATATTATACATTATTATATATATTATTATATTAGGCTATGAAGTAAATGAAACATTCGTTTAATTTATATATTTATTAAACATACAAACATTTATCTTTATATGTTATGACAATATATGAAACACTTATTTGATATAGCTTTCGGTGAAAAGTATCCATGATCTTTAATATTCGTAGAATTTGTAAAAAAAATACTATAAAATTGAAACTTTTTAATACCTGTGAGAGAAAACTAAAAGAAATAACGAATAAAGAATTTGAAACACGTCCTAAATAGATATCTATAATTTTATTCACCTGGCACAGAGTTGGTAGGTATATTATGTTAAATGCCTTGTCCCGAAACCCTCGAGAAGGCTTTTACATCCCTAACTGTTTTTTGTGGATAGTGTGAAATGTGGGATAGATGGATTGTTACTATTGTGTGTTTTATGTTAGTTACAAAAAATAAAAGTGTATATGGTAAATTTATTTTGGAAAATGGTACATAATGTCAACGAAAACATCAACGTGTTTTATGCATTTTATTACATTTGTAGCTATTAAAACTTGGTAAGTGATAAGTTTTTTAGTTCCATAAAGAAATGACTTCTGTTTTGAGAGGAATGTATTTGCTTAGTTTTTCTATTTTTTTGGCTAATTTATTGTAGTCTGTAATGTAGTAATTATTAAGATTATATTACAGTTCTGTTTAATTAACATCTACGTTATACCTACGGAAAATTTGTTATAATAGCTTAGTGAAAATCGAATTATAATCGGGTGAAATTGACCCGAACAAACAGCCTCTAGGGATCAATTTAAGTATGGACTAGCTGTGGCCGTTCGTTCACGACATTCAGCTGAAATTAATCTCGTAATATTTTAAGACTGCAATTGAGATGTTATTATTAGGATACCTAAATATTATTATTTTTAAGCTATTGATGAAACGTTAAAAAAAGAACAAAGGCTATTTGTTTATTATGTATAAGAGAATATCAATAAATATAAGTATTTAGCCTACCACGCACATTTGAAAAATTCAGCCGGAATATTAAGCTGAATATAATTAGTTTTTATTTTTACAAGTAACATTTTTATACAATATAAATACATATACATAAAGAAAAATATTTGCCATCTATGACAGCAACGACTGAATTGCAAACTACATCGTCAATCCTTAAATTACCTAGGAAATAAATTATAATTAAAAATACACTTACAGATCTTAGTACTACAATATAACATATCTAATTAAAATAATAATATAATTTGGAAAACACAGAAATATTTACAAGGAAATATTTAAAATATTTACAAGGATACATAGATATACCTCACACTGAATTTACTTATTGAATAGTATATTATTATAGCGTTTTGTTTCCCATTTTTTTACTTAATTCAATTAAATTACATACATAATTGGCAAAATATATATTATTATGGCCAGATCATAAAATTATGATATCTTTGATCCACTTAGGCCTTATGAAATGTCATTATATTATGAAATGGTTAGCTTAAACTGTACAATATATAAGAGTAAACGTGAAATGACATGTCCATCCGCGTTTACTTATGTCAGTTTAGTAATGGACAATACCTTTTTTAATGGATCAATTATAAAAAATTTAGTAAAATAAAACCATCACACAAAGAATCAAGAAAAAGTTATGGGACTTTGAAGTTGCGCTTGCAAGAATAATTTGTTACACGAATAGGTCAAATGACGTCACAGGCGAATCGGAAATACGTAAACTTCAATAATCTATTTCTAAGTCATTTATTGATGAATTTTTTTTTGCAGTGATTGATTAGTTTTGATCTATATTTTAATACCATTATGTTGAGTATATTGACAACATCATTAAACTTCTCCATTTAGGTTTACATTTACGTTTAGGTCTACGGCCAGCCGCATTTCGTCGTCAGTGCTTCTAGAACTATGTTGAACACGGTGAACGTGGAAGAAGTTGCTACAGTTATTTATTTAAACTGTCATGGATAAAGTCGTCGTAAAAAAAACATATATTTTGGATAAACCTTCTACTCGAGACACGACATATCAAGCAGAGAGTTTAATATTTTTATTTCAGAACTAAAGAAATTTGAAGATAAGTTTAAATACAATAGTATGAATTATTATCTAAGCAATATTTAAACATTTGTGCGGCTAAGTGATCTAGTGATTGGAGGGTTGCGATGCACCACAACATTCAACCGAAGCGGCACGCCGCAGGTCAACCGCAGCGGTTTACGGCTGGCCGCAAGTCATTTCGTTGAAATCATGCACTGACTTGACGCCTTTTCCGATACCGATATATAATTGCTTTGACCTGGACGTATCATGATAAGGTTTGTTTGACTTGGAAATTACATAATTTCATGAGTTTCATATGGCCAAGCAGATCATGAAATCGCAACTTTAAGATCTGACTACTATATATATTCTTAATAATTAGATGACATTAATCTTACATGTTTATTATTATTATTTTACACACTTTGTTGCGCTGGAGTGCAACGGGTGGCAATACACAATTTTTGTTGGTTTGGTTGAATTTCTTCAAGCAAGCCTGTAAAAATTCAAACACTCCTCCGTACCACTTATGACACCCTGTCTAGTAAGTGGCAGCCTTACCAGATACCGAATACAAATACAAATTAAATTATAAATTGTATTCGAGACCGGGGATCGAACCCGATACCTTCGTTATGCTTTTAAGGCTGCTTAGCCATGAGGCCTCTAGGTTTATTCTACATTTGTGAAATATAAGCCACCTATTAATTCTAGATAATATTTAATACATAATATCTTAATACATGTATGTTACCCGTAATGAAATATAGTTTTTCTATTAAATTGTTATAAATATACTTTATTTTTACTAGCTAAATACAGAATATAAAATAAAATATTTCGATTTTAAAATATTCTTTATATTTATTTTTGGCTTCAGTCACAGTTATGCAAAGAGGTATATTGTATATGTATTTTGTATGATAATATTATGGGTATCCTCTTGAAACATATGTTTTCATATTTTCAACTATAAACATCTCTAGAAATACGAGAAAAACCTTAAACATTCTCTGTTAAGCTTTTTAGAACTATCATAAATATACCTAAAGTAATATTGTATTTTTGTTTGTAAAGAATAAACTTGAGTACTGAAAATGTCTTTCTTGTATAAGCCTACACGGATGAAGTCGCGAGTAAATGCTAGTTTTCTAATATTTAAGCTTCCTATTAGAGACCAACTTTAAATAAAAATATTGAAATAAATGCATGCTGCATATATCATTACATATTTATCTAATTCAAAATGTGTTTACATAAATAAAAAGATTTTAGACTTGTTCACATACATAAATGGCACAATTGGTAGTGCTTCTGCCTTCTGCATCGAAAGGTCCCGGGTTCGAATCCCGGTAGGTGCATTAATTTATGTGATGAGCACAAATGTTTGTTTCCAAGTGGTTGTATATAAACTTATATATGTTTTTATTGTGGTACCCTCGATGTTTCTGATTACCATAACACAAGTGCTTCAGCTACTTGCTTTGGGGTCAGAACAATGTACTTATGTAAGTTGTCCCAATTGAAAATGAAATAAAAACTTTTGTATTTTTATTTGAGGATGAAATATAGGAAGCGATTTTGAACTTTAGGTACCTATTTCAGACTATCCTTTCAAATATTCTGTGGGCTCCTAACGCCATTTGGTGGCCTGCGTCATGACGTAACATTTGTATAATTCTCAATTTATACAAATAACTATCTTAAATAAGTTTTTTGTTCTGAAATTTATATCTATTCATCATCAACATATTTACTAATGAAGACTTATTAATAAACGTAGTGTTTTTAAAATGTTTTGTCCCTTTTTTTACAAGCGCATTTTACGTTAATGTGAAAAGGACAGAGCATTTGTAACATTGAATAATGTTTAAGAATGTTTGTACGTAAATTATGGTTTACATATAAAATACAGGTATCGTGTTACACACATACATACACCATACACATATTATATCTAAATAAGCCTCTTAATTGCCTTTAATACTCTTATATACAAACACTTATATATTTTGTATTATATCTTAGATGTATTCTAACTTGTTAACTTAGGTACTATATAATATTCAAGTGTAAATATTATAGTGGATCACACTAATTTGAAGGTTTATACATATTCATTTATCCGCCCTCTCGGTTAATTGGTTCAGTTAGGTAGGTACGGAAGGTTAATCAGCTAGACTGTAAAGAAAATTATCAGTGAAACAGATGGAAATGCCCCACTGAGGGTCAGAGGAGCTTATATAAGTAAGAGTTTAACATACATTTAAAGTTTATTTATTTAACATACACTCTTTAACCCACGACGAACTATTTTAAGTTAGACGTGTCTGTGACATCTAAGTTGCCAAGGAATGGACCAATTTAGATGCGTTTTTTATCCAGATGGACCTTAGCTAAAATTTATGAAAACCGGTTCATTAGTTTATGATATGTTCTTGGGTAATCATTGTGTCGGAGGTTCTTCAATTTTGTATATATGTACATACTTATCTAGTATATATTAGTGAATCTATTGATTCTCAAGAGGTAGGACATATAAACCATTCAAACACCTTGACTTGAGATCATTTTCGACTGGAATTGAGACTTCGACAGAGGATATATCTAGAGTTTCATTGGAGTTGGGAGATTTTTGTTTCGTTCTTTCGAAGGCGGGAGAGGTGTCCTCTTCGGGCAGAGTGCGTAGGCGCCTCTCCCGCCCTCCACCTCACACGGGAGATTGCTCGCCGCTCGCACTCCCACTTGTGATGTACTCCTGTGCATACTTTATTTTAACTAAATCGAAATAAATAAATATAGTAGTTACATTAATGAATACAGTGATCTATTTATCAGCAATGGCGGTTTAAATGTAAGAAAAAATAAAGTCAATAAAAAAAACTACTAAGTATTTTTAAATTCTTACGAAAAATATCTTTGGCAATCGGTTTTCTCCTAACGAGAAAACCGATTTCAAATCAACAGACGACAAATAATAATACGTGATGAATGAACAAAGTGAATTCTTGTAACCCCTGGTGGAGCATGGAGCAGACACATTATTGTATCTGATTCACTGATGATTTTCTTTACAGGCAAGTAGGCGATGAGCCTTCTGTGCCTACCCAGCCGTAAGTTAACTTGTATTCCCGAGATTCGAACCTAGGACCTCCGGCGCAACACGCAGACGCGTCACTTAGCCACGGAGGCGGTCAATGAATGAATGATAAATGGTAGCTAAAGTAAATCACGTCAGATTTAACACTAACGCATCTAAATTCCCAAAAACCCATTCATTTACTTTAGTAGGTACGCACACATACCCACAGATTTTCTTAAAAGAAACAGCGAGGAAATTGTGACTTACTGCATGTAAATGCCTGGTGTCGTAGTGTGGAGCCAGTGAAGTCCTTGGTACTAATAATGTGGTGGTGGTGGTCTCAGAAGCAGCAGATTCCCGTTTTGAAGGCTGGCTATATAATCTGTCCCACATTTTACTTGTTAGACTATGTAAAAAAAGTTATATTGATTAACTCCTACGTACAATCTATTTAATAATAGCTCATATACACTTTAATTTACAAACTTTGAATATATTTCGTTGTCGATCGAATTTTAAAGTGCACTAAAAAGTTATAAGAATCTTACTAAAAGGCAAAAGGAAACCGGTGTCTTAGTATTAAATTTAAATATTTTATATAATCTATTGGAGTTTGGCACCGACTTTCAAATATTTTCGTTATAGTTATTATTTATATCATTTTTTATTTTGGTTTATTTATTTAACAATATTTAAATTATGAAATCTAAAAGTAAATAAAAGTTAAGGAAATAAACGCAAAAAATGTATCATTACCTAAATTAAATAAATAAGTTACCAGTTTCAGGCAAAAAATGATGAATTCATGCACTTCTGCAAATAAAAAGCGTAAAAAGGCAATAAAAACGTTAAGGAAAAGCAAAAAACATTCAATTTATTAAAATAACAAATATAATAAAATATAATCTTCGAAATCCATGTTGACTTCTTTTTCTTCATAAATGCATATTATCGTTCCAATACACGATCATACGGTGAGCCTATTGGAAGAGAAATGAATCTTCAAATATGAAAATTAAAGCGTGAAACGATTTTGGCGGTTTATCAATTCCATTTTTAAATTATTTTGTAAGCTATAAGAAGCAGTATAAATGTAATTAATATGCATGCCAAAGCATGATTGAAAATATGATACGCATGCTTTTTGAATACAATTTTATTCGGCTATTGATAAATTAGTTTAAATACTAGATGACTCGAATAACAAAAATAAGAAGCTATAGATGAATGCATTCGTAATTCTTCTATAAAAAGCCTTTTAGTTTATTATTTAAAATCAGAAACCAACCAACTTTAATAATTATATCATCAAATTATATAGGAACAAAAGCATTCAAAACAAGAAAGAAGAAATCGGTTCGTGACTAACGGGTTATTTAAAAATGTACAGTCGAATAGGTTGCAGTGTTCAGAACATGTTTAGAACTCACCGAATACTCTCCGTTCGGGACCTCGGAGACCAATCTTTGGAGTAGGAAGCACCTCTTCTCCTTCCCCCGCCTATCGCCCGCCCAGTCTTCCACCTCTCAACGTGGTATCGTATCGCGTGCCGAACCTCTGTATTCATGAAGCAGTAGAACAAAGCTACCGTAAAACCCTAGTAACAAAAATACAGATAATGATGAACTTAGAGCCAAAATGATTTCATTTCAGGTGCAATGTTTTTGAAATGTATTTTCAATTGAAACAAAACTTACATCAAAGTAAAATGTGGTGCAGATTGAAACCTGAGCGTTTCAAACAGAAACTGTGACATTTATTTCAAATTAAGCAAGATTATGAGTTGGGGTGTTATTAAAATATTTTTTATTAACATGAATGGTTTTCATTAATTTTTAAATTTAACAGTATGTATTGATGTTCTAGGATGATTTAGGAGCTTCAGTGATCTCCGCCTTCGTTGCGAAATGGTTTACTCAACTGCGTGTTGCACGGGAGGACTTAGGTTCCAATCCCAGATAAACAAATAATTGTTAGGGTTGGTAGGCACAGAAGGAATAGACGTGGGAATGTACTGCCCAATGCCTTGACGGGGTTGCTTTTTTACTATGCTTAATTGATAAAAAGTATTATATCTTTTAAAAAAATACGCTTAATATTACAAATAGAATATTATTTTAGAATAGAATGAAATAATAAATATGTGTAAATGATATAATTTTTAATGATTGACTTCGTTGTAAGTTTTTCTCGACGTTGTACTAATGAGATCGTTATTCAATTAGTTCACTCTACAATACTTGTTCTTCATAAGAAAATTCTCGGTACTCAACTCCATCGGATAAATGCAATAATTGTTAGCTAACAAGATTTGTGCAGCGAGTAAATAAAATTAGAAACTGCAACTAAAAGTTTATCTAAGTACCAACTGAAGACAACGGATTCAAAAGACCAAAATGGTTCACAAATTCTGTATGTTAATTATAAGACTGATAGAAAAAATGAATAATTTTTCAAGTTAAATTAAAAAGCTGTCAAACATTGTGGCCATGTAAGTTTGCAGTGATCGGGTAACGCAATCATTTCGCAATAATCATTTGTGTGTATGTATTTTACACACAAATATTTAACGCAATCATTATAAAAATATACTTGACCCTACTTAAACTTATTACTAACATTACTAATTGTAATTGTAAAACGCTAACAGTTTTTAATGATATTAATAACTGGATAAGGCGTTGGTTATCTTATATATAAAATTCTCACATTCACAATGTTAGTTACCTTACTCCTCCGGCTTTACTGATTTTTACCAAATTTTATATGCATATTCAGTAGGTCTGAGAATCGGCTACTATCTATTTTTCATACTCCTAAGTGATAAGGGTAGCCCACCCCAAAAATTAATATCGCAAAACAACGTTTGCCGGGTCAGCTAGTAATTAATATATAAATATTATTATTTACAAAGCGTTGGATGGGACATACGAGTATGTTGAGAGAAAAGTAAGCGAAATGAACAATAATCGTGACTGAATGGTATTCTAGGGAAAGCAGAGAAAAAAGAAGACAGTTTAAACGGTGGGAAGATGATTTTAAGAAAGTAGACCGAGAACCGTGCGGTTCTTGCGTGCAGCGAAAGACATAGACAAGTGGTTGACATAATGGCCTTTATCGAAAGACAAGCAGTTCAGACAAGCCGGATGCCGAACAATATTTAGTTTAGTATGTAAAATGTGTTAAACAGCTCTCTCTCTTTAAAGTCCTAAGTCCCCTGGATGGGGCAGAGGGCGTCCACAGTACGTCGCCATTCCGCTCGGTCTTGAGCTACGCGCTTCACTTCGCTCCATGTCATGCCAACTGCCCTCGCCTCTGCGGTGATCGTTTAGGGTGGCCACGTTTTCGCTTTCCTTGAGGGTTCCAATCTAAGGCTTGCCTCGGTATATGTTGGGAATCCCTTCGTAGCGTGTGACCTATCCAGTTCCACTTGCGACGCTTGATCTGGTGGTCGATTGAAGTCTCACCGCAGTGCTCTCATCAGCACGTTTGAGATCCTCTCGGGCCAGAATACACCGAGAATACGTCGAAGGCAGCGGTTGATAAACAGCAATAAAGGGTTATTTATTTTATTATTTAAATAATTGTAAAAAATGGCATTATGAGGAAACTATAATATTAACCTTGTTCAATTCTGATCACCGAAAATGTTGTTGTTTGTACATGTAAAACAACAAAATTTTCACGTTAGCGAGATGATGTTTTATCACTATTTAATTTTCGAGTCTTATGGTGAAATTTAAGGATATAATGGATATTATAATATATATTAAAATAAAAGATTAATGTATCCATTCCATTATGAAATTTTCTTAAAAGAGACTGAAATCTTTCAAGCCAATCTTTCATTTAAGTAGAAGCTCTCGGCAAGAAAACTAATACTCTATTGTTAAGAAGAAAAAGCAGTGTAACAGTATAACTTAAGGCTTTAATAAGATTACGGAAACATAATTCTGGAAAGTCCGTCAGTGGATCCGAGGTTAATCTCTACCTCAGTAATTAGTTATCTTAAGACGGATTAAAAGTCGCGAAGTCAAGTTCCAAAGTTAAACAATAGATGACCGTGGCTTCTGACGAGAATCAAGGTCAAAACTATGTACCTTGTAGCACAGTAAAAATAAATAAAGCAGTATGGCAGCTCGGCGGGGTTGTCGATTTAAATAAATGATGTTTCTTTGCGCGATAAGTCCCTTGAGATAAGTCGCGATAAGTCGCGATAAGACTTGTCTGTGTCCGTAGTTCTATGATCGTGTGTCTCCCAAACGAAAGGGCCGATTTCAATGCGATTTTTTGATTGATAGAGATGAATTTTAGCTACAATTAATGAAAACCTTACAAATAATTCAAATGTTAATAAGATATTAATGTAATCATCATGTCGGGGTGTTTTTTAATTGTCTTAATTTTGTTGTCTTTATGAAGTGCACGCCTTTGGGGAAGATGTTGGCCGATACAAAATCAATGTAATCTGAGTATACTTTCATACACGTTCACACTAATCAACAACCCGATGAAACTATGGGCTCTATAGTCATCGGGGACTCTGACAGTGTCTTTGAGATGACAGTAAATTATTAATGACAATGACGTTATCAAAGCAAAATTACAATGATAAAGACCTCTTGTCTAATTTACTCATCAATCCGTCAACAACAGAAGTCTTGTTGAATAGGCATTTCAACGTCACGAACAGAAAATTAAATCACCGAATTTCGCTCCAGTGTTTGTATAATACCAAATTACTGAATATTGAAATATGATTAAAGGACGTTTAACGTTTTTCGTATTTTATGTGAACAGTTTATTTTAATTAAGAAAACACAAAATGGATGCAGAATCACCTAAAGTTTAATAAAACGTTTATATTAATTACCTACCTGCCTATAAAGGCATAATAATCTGTGCCTATCCTACCGAAACATGTATGTAGTTGTTTTCTAATGGTTTGAATCTAGGACCTCCAGTGCAACACGTAGGCCACTTAACCAGTAGGCGGTTTCTTAGTAGCAATAATATCAAATATATATGGGTAGTTTATTATGGGTATATTATGAAGTTTGTATCCTTGTTAATACCACATGATTTTTGCTGTTGGCTACCTAAATAAAAGTAAATAAATTACCTGTGTGGAGAGCATGATGGCTCTTGAATAGTCGAAAGCGTAGGCAAACCACGAGTCGTCACTAGGCCCACATAGTACTAATAAATTTGTGATTCCCAAAAGTGGGATTAGCACTAGAAGCGCTTTCGTCGCTTTCCTATACTGCTCAGTTTCCAGCGTGTTCGCTGAACGAAGCTTTGTTATCAGGACCTATAGGAAATAGATATACAAAATTTAAGTCATTTAGTAAACAATATTTATTGAAAAAGACTTATTATGCTGTTAACAAATATTCAGACGCTACAAATACTTTGGAAATCACGTTTTAAGCTCGACAGAACTTTTCTATCAGATTTGATCGAATTTAGTAGATAATAAAGAGGAAGGACACAGCCCTTTTATTGCGAAAATAGGTTGAAGAGGTTAAAGTAGGGCAAACATGGAGACGAATTTAGATGTCCGCGCGGACGAAACCGGAAGTAATGACTAGTATGTAATGAAATACTCACCCACATTATTCTAATTAAGAAAAATAAGTTAAGCGCAAGGCCGACTAGGGCAGGTGCTTTGTGAATCCAGTCTACTTGATGCTCATGGATCCAAGTGCACATCTTGGTTTCACCCGCTAAAGATAACTGGAACGATAAATCTATTTAAGTAGGCCTTAAATCTCCATGGCTCTGAAGCTGGGATCAATTCAACGCGTGTTGCGGTATAAATTTGAACACTAGGGAAGTAAATGTTTATTATAAATCAAAATTAGCTTACTTAAACTAATAAAATAATTAGGTACAATATTATAATCAAATATTGAGTTTTATGGACGCCAGCATCTGCTGACATAAAAATAAATTATAACAATTCAATTTTGATAAAAGCTTTATAGTCAATTCAAATTCAAAGACCCAACTGTCCTTTTTAAAAGTAGAGACACCTCTATTAGAACGAATTCAGCGCCTAATTTTAGCGGTAATTACACGTGGTACAATACAAGCTGAAACAATGTTGTTTCTATTAAAACACGTTTCGCTTTCAAGCGTAAATGAATTTAACAAAAGGAAAAAATCGTTCTGGCCTCACTACTTTAACTCCACAAATGTTTAAGCTTGTGTCATATTATGTTCACCTGTATAATTTTAATTTTTTGTAAGTGGGTATTTGGAAATTTATTATTTATTTCCATTTAGTATCTGTTAACCGTTAGGTTTATTGCATGTATACACACGTCATTTGGAAATCACAGACAATATTGGAAACGTCAATGTGACAAATGTCAGTTATCTTGTCAAAAATGTAGCGTGAAGCTTAATGGAATCGGTCGAGCAAATGGTGGAGAAGGTGCAACGAAGAAACCATAGCTGTGAGGCATTTTTAGGATACTCTATTCAGGCAGAATCTAGTTTTAGCATTGGGTTTGAACTAGTCGTGGAAAAATATTGTATATCGTTACTTATAATATTGTTACTCGTTTATAGGGCCATAATAGTATGGCCTATAAACTGTCTGTCTGGCCTGTGTTGCCAGTGTTTTCCTACAAAAGTATAAATGCCTAAACTTAACGTCCTTCAATGCCATTATTAGGAATAGTAAAATTATATTACCCTAAGTAACGCCCGAATTCAAATAAAGTACAACAGTTTTTCAAAGATTGAAAATAATAAAATCTTAACAATCACAAACCACAAATTTTTAGAAATTTATCGCTATTGAATATTACTTATAATTTTACTTAATTTCTATAACAATGGATTGTGGGTTTGTCGAGTTGTTTTTTTTTTGCAACTTTGTTCTAGAAATTTATGTAAGCATAATAAATACCTAATAGGCAGTTAATTAAAATCCACAATTTCTTATCTAAATTGTATTTATCAACTTAATTTAAAAAATATATAAATTTTAACATAATAGTGTAAATAGAAAATCCAAATGACACTAAATAGGATGCTAGAACGCTTAGCATTTAACTTTTTGAAAAATTAAATTTGTCCGGATAATCTCCTATTTAGAAATAAATTAAGAAAATTTAACTAGATTGACATTTAAATACTTTGAGAAGATTAAAAATTTATCAAGTTTTTTTGTTTGGTTTTAATTTTTTTCGTGTTTAAATGTATTTTCGTTTTATATTGTGATATAAATAAAATACATATTATGGATATTCGTTTCTGATACTTACCCCATCCGGTCCAGTAGATGGCACCACGGTGACGAAGCACCTCGCTATCACCCATATTATTATAAAAATGGCAGGGGCACCTAAAGCACAATCTTTTATAAGAGATTTTACGATTAAGCGTTATCTTAATATATTATATAAATTACGTGTCACGTTGTTTGTCCGCGATGGACTCCTAAACTACTTAACCGATTTTAATCAAATTTGCACACCGTGTGCAGTTTGATCCCACTTGAAAGATACGATAGTTTTTACGAAAACTGCAATTTTAGAACAAATCGTTTTTGTAGAAGATATTATTCGAAATAATAAAAAAATTGCCACATAAAAATTGAAAGTTTTACATCATAAACTTTATCTACTTTGAATTGATTTTTCTTAAGGTTCAAGAAGAAAATTATCTATTGTAGACTCGAAATAAAAGACATTATTAATTATAAACTCTGTTAAAAATACTGTTTAGAAAAATAATTAATTTGAATTGTGGAGGAACAATATAGCAACAGTAATATTGTATTCTGGAATTTAGGAAAATTCATTTTCATACCGGCACGGAGAGTTTTCCTTGTAAATGGAATTCAGCTACGGAAATTGAGTCGGCCGCACTGTGGTTTAATCACAGATGAGTGTTGCACAGACAATTTCAGTATCGGGATAAATACAGAAAATTCTTCAATAAAGAACGAAGTGAATTCATCCTTAGAATACTTTCGCAGACTTTGATAGGATAAGGACATCAGAAAGTTGTCAATTCTCAATGTGCCTAAGAAAGTTTGCGTCTAGTCACTAGGGGCGATGTAATTTTCCTTACAAATACTAAATGCAGTCGCTATCAAAAAATTACAAGAACGTTTGGATTCCAGCCACACGCTTGCTTAGTTTTTTAAGTTAAGGTTTTCAATCGACTTCAAAGGTGGAGGTTTGAAATTCCGATGTATGTTTTTATTCGATTGTGAAGCTATGAATAGATTTTAAAGATTTTTTTCTTTAATAGGCCAGAGATGGTCCCATATTAATTTATCTAAATGGATTGAGCCCTTGAAAAATTCTATACTAAAGTTTTTATATATCTACATCTATTTTACAACACGATCATTTCAATTTCTGTTCGTGGTTAATTATTAATATTCAGTTTTAATACAACTGTCGGGAATTTTATAATTTAATTAACTATTTTAGATGATCTAAAATAATAATAAAATTGATAAAATGGCCGGAGCACCTAGTACAGTAATAAAATTACTGTTTACATATTTATTTGTTGATTGTGCAAATCTCCCACATGATAACTGCTAGAATATAAAATTAACAGAAATTTGTAGGCCTATGAAATGGGTACTGAATATTCTCTTATTTTTTTATAATTATGTTCATAAAAATATTTATTACAAAGGAAACAATCAAATGTCAAGAGTTGCTATTCAAACTTTATACTCACCCCATCCAATGGTCGTGTATACCTTCAACTTTATGTTCTCAGCCGTGAATGTTTCAACAACCAACATATACAGGTAAAGACCTGGCGGTAATGAATACGTTATTAGAGTCCCAAACATAAACAAGCTCTGTATAAACATGATTGTAATAAAACGCCCTACAGAGGCTTACAATAAGAATAACCCATGAAGTTACTAACTACTATCTTCGACAATGTCCACAGTAAATTAAAAGCGACAGTATCTTAAAGCATTGTAGTGAACTTAAATCTTATGATTGATTAGATACTTTTCTGCCTTTGTTTCACAGGCGATCGGCCGTCTGTGCCTACCTAATTGAAACATTTATTTGTTCCCCCAGGATTCGAACCCGTGATGCACAACAAGCAGACACGTAAAACTAAGCCACGGAGGCAGTCATGGTTATGTCGGAGAGTGCATTAATCTTAATAAAATGAATTTATCAAAATAATTTAATACACATTTTGATAGCACACATTATACATTTGTAATGAAACTCTTAATGGTCACCCGAAAGTTAAAAATAACGCACAAAAATTTATGTTAATAAATATCTTACAGAAATCCCTACCAAGCTCGAGCAGATCTCTAGTTGTTCTCACCTTCAACAAGCATCCAGAAGAAGTTCGTGAGGTAGAAATAATGCATGCATATGACCAGAATCATGCATGAGGTTTGATCTGACTGCGCATCATCAGACCAGTTCTGTAAAAAAGTATATTTTTAGTTATTGCTTTATTAAAAAAATATTTTACATAGCAAGCGTTTTTTCAACCGAATTCAAAGAGTATTTTTGTAAGTGATACATATATTATAATATATGTGCCTTAAAAAGTGTAAAATAAATTTTAAAAATAAAAAGACGTAAACAGAGTAGATAAATAAAACTCAAGTAAAATTCAACAACGGCATAAAACTGTCATGTTGCTCTTTGAAAAGCGGCGCCAAACCATTTAATTTATTTTTAAATGAAAGTCCTGGAATTTTCAATCTATTTTTTAAGTTAATTTTATTAAGTTTTAAACATTCAATACTATTTACGTCTTTTTATTCATATTCTTTATATTTAATATTTGGCACCACCTTTTGGATTTTATCGAGAAATAGGGACTTAAATTAGACGCGGTATAACGTACCTACGCGTGTATGATTGGCTTTTCCCCGTTCAGAAGGTTAAGAACCGTTCAGAACCTTTACCTCAAAAATGTGGTTTAAATTTTCATGGAATATCGTCAAAATCTTCTATATGTATGTACCAGGTAATTAGTTTAGAAATTTTTACAGTTTAACTTAATTTAATACCTCATGTACGTTTGGAGTTCCAAATCGAAGTCATTGAAAATTATTGTTTTTTGTTACGTCTACATCTCTAAAACTATTAGTTTAGTTATAATAATGATAAGTTATTATTATTATGAATAAAATACTGAATTTAAAAATCTCATTTTTAATTTCAAATAACACGAGGCGTAATAACGAATAAATAACTTTTAACGAGGTCTTTTGCGACCTTATAAGCGATATATATAAGCGATTCCTTCAGAAATATACCAGGCCATATATACTAAAAACTATTCAACTTATGATAATTTTAAAGGTGACAAAAAGACGCAAAATTATCGATAATACTAAAAGACAAAGTAATATCGTTTATATATTATGTTGCTTTATAAATAAGTAAGTGAACGCATGTGATTTGTCGCACGATTTCAGTTACTATATTCTTTCTATCTTCGGAATTATCTCTCCTATCATATAAATTTTATCACCATATATGACTCTATTAATTTTTATAAAATACCATATCGGTTATTGATATAACTAATATTTCATCGAGATATAGAAATTTAAATTGGACGCGTAAACAATAACGTGTTTTTGTTTTTCTCCGTTGATGATTTTTGCTCCATAATATCAAATATATGGCTAAGATTTTCATGAAATTCCGTCAAAAGATTGAAAATATAATAAAATTAAAGTATTAGAATAGTATAAATTTATTATATCATGGACTACTGTATTGCCAAAGTGAGGTAATTGAAGTTTTTCCAATTTTCGATTTTTAATATAAATATCTCTAAAGCTATAAATTGAATTCATCTTGATTTATTCCTGTAAAACATTTAATATTGAATCCAGAAAACATCTTTCATCGATACATAATATTTAATAGAGTTATAAAAAATAAGTACGACGCGGTCGTGCGAATTTTTCCCGATTGTGCAACTATTCTTTAAATATCCTAAACTTAAAAAGGTTTAAACAGCTGTACAAACTTTTATACAGTATTATAAGACGGCTTTGTTAAATTTCTTCAAATATAATAGAAAATATTGTTTGAAAGTATGAACCTCGTGTCATTATTTCCCTAAGCGGATATTTAGCTAGGAAGCGCTTTGGTTTCCTTTATTCGCACATTCGCACGAGATATTGTATTTCTCTACATTTTCTATTCAAACACATCTATTCTTGTTATTTTAAAGACATGTGTACTTTTTTGGAATATTACTAGGTAGGTACTATGTATAGACTAGCGTTTAATCGTGTCCTCGTCCGCCTTAAAGCCTACAGTGAAAAAATTTTTAGAATTGGATGGATCCAGAAATTAATAATAATTTTACATTATGTTTTATACTTAAGAGTAAAATCCCACCCATTGACTTAGTAGTATCATTGAGATGGTTTTGAAGATACAAAAAGAAGTAAGGTTTTACTAACAGAATTACATACTCACTTGTAAAGCTAAGTTTAACATCCAGCTACAAGCAGACAAAATATAAGTTGTCATTAAATTTGTGTGTATTGTATTACGAAGACATCTGAGGTCCCTGAAAAATAATGAAAATGTTACATACAAAGATTATGGTATTACTAAATAAAGCCTATTTTTTTACAATGACACAGTTCACAAAGAGAAAGTTTACTATAGGAATTTTTAAAAAGTTTTTAACTGTTGACAACCTTTCAATTCCATAGTGGCCATGCAACTTTGCGGCAAGTGACGCTGCCACATTTTTCAAACAAATATTTTACGCGGACGGTATCGAAAAATACTTGATCAAGCTTGTGTTAGAATGATTTAGATTGGTTAGTATATGTGATTTTATTTCATTTAAGTTTTCTTTATAATATAAACTAGCGACCCGCCCCGGATCTGCACTGGTATAAAACATATATAAAAACCTTCCTCTTTAATCACTCTATCTATTAAAAAAACCGCATCAAAATCCGTTGCGTACTTTTAAAGATTTAAGCATACAAAGGGATATAGGGGAAGAAAAAGCGACTTTGTTTTATACTATGTAGTGATGATGTACATTACATGAAGTAAGAAAATAAAATTCTAAAATACACGTGATGATTTTTGCCATTACATTTCATGCCATCAGTTTTTGTTAGTTTAGTGTTTCTTTTTAAATAAAAAATAACTCGAAAGTGTTGTGATATACTGATATAATTTGGAGAATTTGCATGTATCTTATCACTCTGTTAATGATGTTATTATAATCATATAATAAGTTTTTCGTCGTTGTTTTACCACGTGGCTTAAGGCACGAGTCACGAATATATGTATAAATAAAAAAATATATGACATGTAGGGTTATTCAGAGTCGAAAATAAATTCGGATCGGAAAGGCCAACCATGCGATGTGAATTCACATAGTTACCTATTATCTATATAGTAATAGCAAACACAACTTAAATAAAATGCTTTTGTAATAAAAAGTAGGTATCATCCAGTTTCTGGATAGGTTCGCCAATTTTTCTTGCTAGTACATATTGTTGCATCTCAACAAGCAGAACAGTCATGGCAACAACAGCTACAATAAATTATATAAAACTTACTTAAAATACAAGAAGACGAAGACAGCTAAAGATAATACAGCTAGGCTTATTAAGTAGCCGGTGAGGTATATCAGGCTAGACACATCTGTGGGCGACACATTGGCAATGCGCTCGGTGCAGTTGGCGTAATCTGTGTAATTATGCCATTCACCCTCCAAACAGATTCGCGACGCATTTTCTGTGAAAAGAAGGGATACAAAAAAATATATAACTAATAAATATCTATAGTAATAAAATAATTACACCAATATAATAAAGTTGTTGCTTTTAAGACATTTATTTATTTTTTAAACTTAATGTACCCTTCCAAAGGCTTATATCAAGTGTAGTCGTTTTTGCCCCTCCACTTTATAGGTACATTAGGCATATTTATATACTATAACATACAATTACATTATATATAGTATCTGAAACTAATACGATTCTAAACGTTATTTCACTGTACTTCAATCTTTTAAAAGAAAAAAATATTTCACTGTAATTCACACAGTATGCAATCTTTTTGAGTGCTAAAAAGCTATGTTATGTCCGCGCGGACGAAGTTGCAATAAAATGTTAGTATTCGTACTGTTTAAAAGGTGTATACGAATATTCAAAGGTGGATCATCCCTAAGGCAAAGAAAGCATGTGTAGGCCAATAATTTTCAAATTTCCTTTTCAATTTTCTACAGTTTGTTTTATAACTTATGGTTTTTAAATTTAGATTTATGTAGTAAACAAGAAAAGGTAAGGTGAAGGTGTGAAGACTGTATAAAGACAAAATGGCGACAGCAGAATTCGCAATCTCACCTATTCCAAGCGCCTTGTAGTCTTAATAATAAACGTTAGAATGAAACAAAACGTATTCCAAACAAAGGCTTTTTGTTTTGTAAACAATGCCTTGATTTGATTCATTAAATATTCAATGTCGTGAAGTTTTAACATTTTTATTGGATTGTAAACAATTTGGTAAAAACAAGGTTGTTAATGGAACTTCTTAACTTGGCTTTATGTTTAAAATTAATTTATAAAAAAATTCTTATTTTATTTTTTCTAGACTGCTTGGGCATATAATTAATAAGTAAATAAATGTAAATTTGCTTTTCTCGGTTTTATAATCGCGTTTTATACCGGTTTTTTTTAGTTTCAATCTATTTCTAGCAGAGAATGGAGGATGGTTGCCTACACTCTCTATAAGCATTGATAAAGCATTCATTAACTCTTATGTATTGTGAATGATTAGTGAAAATTAAATGTATTTTTATATTACCTTTATAGAATTTAAAATCACTTCTTGCCTAGGCATCGTATAAAGTTTAAGAATATCTCCGCATTTATGTATGATAAAATCTACACAATTAATCGTTATTGATGAATACTTCGTTCGAAATCAACTAACTTGCTATCAACTAATTAGCTATCTGCGGGGAACTGTAATTGGCTTCGCTTTAACTATATTTTTTTTAAATGTAAATTAAATTAAGCTGTTGTTCCTCATCGCTAACATTTGCATGCTATAAATGGAGGCCAAGCCCTAGAGGTGTTTGATATATTTCTTTTAAAGGTGCTTAAACAAAGAAAAAGAAATACTATTCAAAAATTAAGATTGTCCCTATAACTGTATTATTTTACAAGAAAAAATTAATTAATGAATCAATTAATTGCGTTGTCTCAACTTCTTATCTAGGAAAATTACTAAATTTTGCCGACATCGATACAAGATTGACATTCACTATGACGTCATATGTAAACAGTAAAATTTCGTGAATGTGTTGTTTACAGCCGTATTAATAAACAAGGAGAAATTGATGAAACCCGTTTAATTTGTGTACCTACTATAAACTTACTAATTATAAATTATTCGTGGAAACTAAAGTTTGTTTTTAAACCTTGAATGCAAACGAAGACACCCTAAAGATCTAAAGTAATAAGAATATAAAACCTAATTTGAATTTTTATTGCTTATTAAGTATTTGTTTCATAGTTTTAATGTTATATATGTAATCCACGAATGTTATAATATAAGTATAATTCATTTTTGACTTATGTTCATTTGTAACGTGTACCTGTAGGAGTAATTATACAAAAATTAAATTCGTTTGTGACTGAATTATAATATATTATAATAATTGGGACAGCTCACATACATTACTCTGATCCCAAAGTAAGTAGCTAAAGCACTTGTGTTAATATAATCAGAAACAACGACGGTACCACAATAAATACGTCATATATTTGTTTATAAACAACCAAGAATCGGCAACAAACAATCGTGTTCATCACTCAAATAAATGCACCTACCGGGATTCGAACCCAGGAATTTTTGGCGCAGAAGGCAGGAGCACTAGATATTGTGTCAATCAGCCAACAATTAATGATGATATGAGAGTAGAAAGAGGCTTATCACTTACGATTATCATCATATTGTACACCGTTCAATTCGCTGAAACACTTCTGGACAGCGAGGGTGTTCCACGGTGTTGGATCCCAGCACAGTAACCCATCGAAGTATGCAGGACAAAAGTTGAGGGATATATTAAAGTTCTTCTCAATACATTCTTTACTAGCATTCTCCCCAACGCCCTCTGCGCTGTCTAATGTCTGTAGGTCCTCCAGCTTGATGCACTTCACCAACTTTCGACTAGAAATCACACGTTTCCAAGTACTAACTCTCTATACAAACTTCGACTTCCATTATAGTCTCCAAATTTACGTATAGAGCGCGACGCGGTATGGAACAGATTCTGCGGGAGACTTTCGCGTCTTCAGTAAGAACGTTACCATGATAAGGTTGTTTACACGTGGCTTGTGTTTTAACTTATCAAACGATAAGGCTCCCAGAGCAAACATCGGCAGTCTATGAGAGTATTTGAGTATCGTGCAAGGAACTCGTACTTTTTATAATTGTCCTCCAACTACGTTTAACCTGCAAAGAAAGTCATTGGTTATATCTTGAGATAGCTTGTGTAAATTAGCGCATACATAGTGTTCGCAATATTTATTGCGTACGATTGTTATTTCTCTTAACGAAATACAGTTTATCTCAATAATTTAATTTTTAAAACTACAATATACAGACTTCATTTAAAGTAATAACTAAAACAGAAATAATAATTCAAAAAGGAAAATCTTTGGAAGTAGGTGCCAAACTATAACAGAAAATTATAAAGTAAATATCTTTAACCTTAACAACATTTTCCATGATTTACAGTGTAGAATTATTTTGATTACTTTTTAAACACTTTGATGTTGGTTTATATATTTTTTTAATAGTTTGCATTTCATTGTTTTGCTTCTACAGTAATGCATTTAGTTCAGTATACTAATTAATGAATGAGAATGTGCGTTGGTTTAGGTAGATAAAACTTATAATATACTAGGTGTATCTGAAAACGGATGTTAAATACGAATTTTTCACTAAAAAACTGTGTATATAATAATAATAAATAATATGTAATATGGAATAGGTTCTTCTAAATATTTATATAAATAAAGGTTGTGTGTTCTAGAAGTTTGTAGTCAACGCATTAGTGAACCTACCAGTATAATTAATTATTTTGTTATTCTTCGGGTTCTATAACTTATGAGGCGCCTCTGAGGAGGTAAACATAGGTAATGATATCGTATGTCGAAGTAGTAAATAAGGCTTACTTCGACTTCGACATGTCAGCCAGAAATCTAGCTAGGCACCCGTTATTTTTTTTAAACCGGTCCAGTTATATTTTAGATTTTTAATACAGCAAAAATACAAATCTTTTTTCTATATAATTGTATTATTGATAAAATAAAGAGAAAATGAGATTTCGATTTTTACGAAGAAACTTCGCAATACTTTTTAAAAGGTTTCATAAACCGTAATGGCAGGAACACACTATTGTGGTGTGATGTGTCGTGACGTGTCAGAACGATATCGGTTTCATATATTTAGTATGGCTAGGAATACATTTAATATTGATTCTAGCGCAATGCAGCGCGGTTTTTGACGTGCTTACACTATTTTCATTTGTTTAAAATGTCTAAAGAATTAATTTAATTTATTCGTCAACGAAAAGTACAAATTTATTAAAAGAATTTGGTACACTGAAATCACAAGAGTGTACTGTAATAAATTGATTGATACTTTTCAAAACTAACGTCAGAGTGCGTCTCATCACGACATGTTAGTCTGCACAGCCAACGTCACGACACAACGCGCCACAATTCAACACAATAATGTATTGCCGACTTTATCCCCCGAATATAAAACTTATTTCGTAGCATCTGCCTTTGATTTGTTATTATATATTTTTATGGAGCCTAAAGGAATAAAAATAATAATTTGGATTTAAACATCCATTTTTCCAATCCAATTTTGGAAAATTGTAAGCACAAAGGAAATAACTTACTAACATTTAAGATTTCGATACAAACAAATTGATTGTGGAAAAATAAACAGGTTTATATACTATATACATATTTACTTATTAGAAGGTATTTCAAAGGTTATTCTAATTCGGTATACTTATATGTAATAAATAGTAGGATAGAGGAAAATCAAAATTAATGTAAATTATGTGTGTTTCAATATAAATTTTACTTCATTTATTTATTAATACTTAGTTGCACAAGAAAGAAAACAATACAGAAAGTAAACAAAAAAATGCAACCGGTGGCTTTATCGCTAACAAGCGATCTCATCCAAGCAACCCTGGTAAGGGAAAAGAGAGATGGTGCAAGAAGTGCGAAAGTTTCTTTTGAGAATGTTGCATGAAATAGTGATTTCAGAAGTAAGTAATTTTCTGCACGCTTTTCCAAGGATTATGCGATATTTGTCTCGACCGAGAATGCCACAAAGTACTGGCTGCAGCTGCTTATGACGTCATCGTATTATGACGTCACACATATTACATTGTTATTAACTGCCGCACCTATTTCGTGGCTATAATTATGGAAATAAATAATACTTGCATATCTTAAAAGAAAGAATTCTCTCGCAAGGTGTTATAAAATCGAAAAAAACGACAAAACGTCTGAGTCTTTTAGCTGTTCTTGTTAGACCAATGTTTCTGAAGAGACGGTTACCATTCACATCAATTAATATACCAATTCCCTAACTACAAAATACATTATTTAAAATAGGAATGAAACTATAAATTTAAATCTGTATTCTGTACTAATATTATAAAACAAAACGATTTGTATTTTTGTTTTTTTATAAGTGAGTCAATAACTACTGGACCGGTTTTCAAAATTCTTTCACTGACGAAAAGCTATATTGCTGCATGACCTAAGCTATATTCTATATGCCCATGAGGTGGAAATCGCGAATATAAGCCAATAGTTAAATAATTTCTTATGCCTGTAGCGATATCGAGAACAATAAAAGAAATTTTTATGAAAATACGAGAGAGCATTCATTCATAAAGTGAGCGTGGGCACATTTAAACAGAGCTTTGTTATTTCTGCTTTGTCTATGAATAGTCTTTCTATTATTAAATATTTTAATAAAATCAGCTCTTAATTTTCGCAAGTATATTTAAATTTGATTTATTATTCGTAAAGGTAATAAATTTAATGCATTTTTTTAGAAATAAGTTGAAAATAAGTTTCAAAATTGCTGGAATGTTGTATATAAATGTTTTAACAAATGAAATTATTAAATAACATAGAAATAAGATGACAAATAAATTAAAATATAACTCAAATAAAGAGAATTATTAAATCGATTCAAAATTCGCTGTATAATTTTTCATGTGTTGAAAATGATTGTGCATTAAAAAAACTACAAAGTTTAAAAACATACCTAGACGACAGTTAGCTTAAATTTGGCAATTCTTAATATTGTTCTGTACTAAAAGGCAATTTCTTCTCATTTACTTTCCTCAATCAGTTTATGTTATCTTTATGTTACTTGGAAATTAGTTTCTTTGAATAAATAAGTACAGGCAGGGTCACACATTTAGTTAATTTGGTATACATAAACATTCTAATTAATTAAATGTTCATCGTAGTCTTGAAGTTTCAAAGTAAATGTTGACTGCGCTAATTATTTCGACGTAATATTATTTCACGAGCCTATTTTTAACCAACGATGACAAAACGAACTATAAAAAATGCATAGAATTCGTTTTTTGTTGGAGAAACCTTTAATTTGTCTAATTTTTAACCTTTTTTCTACAAAGGAATAGTTAATATCTGTACGAAAAGATATGTCATATCTTAACAATGAATAACAATATCAATGCAAAAATAAAATGGAGTGAATAAAAAATCCTTTCACTCATTGATGACGTGTTTCCGTAAAGGCAGTCCCTTACAGTTTTATTACCAGTTAAAATAATTCGGTAGGGATAAGCTAGAGATAGACAGCTCCACCAATATTTAAACCACTTAATACATTTTCATGAAATTTGGTGCAGAGATAGATTAGATCTTAGGAAACGTCATAGATTACATTTTATATCGCAAAGTAGGCTTCAGAGAGTTTAAATAGGGATGAAAGGGCGCTGTATGATTTTCCAAATACACACACACAGACACACACAGATACTTTAGAAAAATATTTGGCCAAACGTTTAGTAGAGTGTAGTACACAGCACAGAGCAACGAATTTCAGTCGTTTGCGCGCTACTAGAAGCGCCTTTCTCAACACATTTCATACAAAACAACGTGTCAGCGGGCGGCACCGTTTACGTTGAGGTTTTGGGTTTCAAGGTTATTCTAAAATATGCAATAATCTGCAAATGTTACATCAGAATTTTATTTATTAACCTTTTTACTGTAATTATGGCACCATATCACTGCACACTGGAGCATTTTTACGTTTTTTTCTTACGTTTACCCAACAACGGTCGACTTGCAAGTATGCGACTTTCGCCTACAGAGCCGGTCCGGCTAGACACGCGGTATTATTATTAGTTTCGTCTCTAGTAGGGCGCGGCGCGAACGATTCCTTGCTCTGTGGTACACAGCAATTTCTCCGAGTAATGTATAGAAATCTCCCTGGAACGGGTGGCTAGTATATTAGACATGTCTAATGCAGAGACATTCTGGTTTAAAATACATTTTCAATACAAAATAATAAAACGATACGTCAATTTTGGATGATGTGGGTTTCAATATTTTAATCAAATATATGCATATTTTGTGTACACAATTTACAATTAAATTGCTTCGGTTCGCTGTTCATTTTAAACAACTACTAGCGTGTGCCAGTGGCTGCACTCGCGTTATGTTTAAATATTATTTATGTTTATAAAAGACGTATCTATATGCTTTGCGTATCCCTAATATTTTATGTATAAATTAAAAATGATCGGTCACTAAAATAAAAAAACGGAAAAATATTCTCTAATACCAGGTTCACATTTGGAAATTGGTGAGCTGGTGGCTTGAGGTTAAAAATATATGTTTTATAATTTAGCTTTGACTTTTTTATTATTTATTTAGTTTTTTCTATATTACAAACAAATATAATGATACAATAGAACATAAAAGTACTTATAGTGTAATGGGTTGCTATATCGCTACTGTAAGATGTGGAGAGTAATTGATACAATACTGTATTTTTTATAATACTAGCGACCCGCCCCGGCTTCGTACGAGTATATAATATATGTAAAAACCTTCCTCTTTAATCACTTTATCTATTAAAAAAAACCGCATCAAAATCCGTTGAGTAGTTTTAAAGATTTAGGGACAGAAAAAGCGACTTTGTTTTATCATAGTATAAAGTCAAACTTTGTATATATTCCCTCACATTACCAAGCGTTATCTCCCAGGCAATCCAGTCATTAGAGAGGAGACTAGACAGTGAAATAATCTAATGAGAGGAGATGGAGAGGCAATAGTTACGTAGGAGAATCTTGAAAGAGGAAAGAGAACGAACAATACGAATATCATTGAGAAGGGCATTCCAAAACTAATATAAAAGTATGGTTTGCGAAATTTAATTGAATTAAAAAGACCAACAAAAAATTATACTAGTGAATTGAGAACCTCTTTTTGTATTCGGTTGAAACTTGAAAATCTTTTCAAAAGAGATAATAAACTGCGAATGTTTCTGGAAGTTTGTTATTTCCATCTTTTGTACATAAAAAATTTATTTCCCAAAGGATTCAGTTGTGAGTTAATCCAATATTCAATCTAAATGCAGGGAAAATTTCATAAACCTACCGCGTACAACCTTATTATTTATGCTTTAAGGAATTTTGTGGAGTAAGGAATACTGCATCTTTGATCACATATATCATAGGGAATGTTCAGGATTTTAATACCGGGTTTAATACCAAAGTGAAAGGCCGTTTTTTTAACGGTGTCAAAAAAATGTCGACCACTAAAATTTTTTGAAAATAAATATTTCAATTACGTCGAGGCAGAATACGTAATTTCATCTATACTGTTTGTCGTTCTACAACTGAGCGTTTTCTGGTATTTTAGATACTTTAGGACTTGAATACTTTCAAGAAAAGCGTAAGAGCGTAGAGCCTTAATAGGCTGACAATGCATTCGTAACTCAATTAGCGTTCTGACTTGAGTGGATGTTCATGGGCGGCCTGCCTATTTTTCCAGCTATTTTATAAAAATTCTCGTAATAAATAAATATTATTTATTAATTAATAAATCACAATTTGTCAATTTCACCATTAGTACAAATTTATACTAATATTAGCTTTAGTCACTCGGGAAAAGTCCAGCTTCTAAGAGAATTTCTAAAAACCGTTCAAAATAAAAATAAAAATCTTCTCTTTATAATATTAGTTATGAAAATCGACTAATCTATAAAAACACTGTAATCCAGGTTCTATTTAGGTCGAGAGAGCTTACGTAATATAATTGGAACTTTTATCGCTCGAACTTTAAAACTCAGTGCATTCAGTTTATGTCGGGAACTGCTGGGAGCTGATAAACAGACGACTAGGCAGTTGATAGCTTAATGGATCTTTACTTTGAGCGCTCTTCGAGCAAATACTGTTAGCGTTGCTTTCTTAGACATCCATCTAAATAACTTTACAAAGCACTGCTTCTAGATAATTGTTTCACTCTGTTATGCTCTACTTCCCTATAATATAAATAAATTGGGACAACTCACATACATTGCTCTAATCCCAAAGTAGCTGAAGCACTTGTGTTATGGTAATCAGAAACCACGAGGGTACCACAATAAATACATATATTAGTTTATAATAAATACAATATGTAAGTGTTATAAACAACCAAAAATCGAAAACAAACATTCGTTATCATCACACAAATAAATGTACCGACAGGGATTCGAACCCAGGACCTTTTAAGGAGAAGGCTAAAGCACTACGAATTGCGCCAACCGGTATCAAATAATAATATAATGAGAAAGTAAGTCTATCTGTCTTTTTGTCTGTTATGTTTTCACGCGTTTACTGAATCGATTTGAATTGAAATGGGCATCGCGGGAAAAAGCTAGTAGGATATAAGGATAAAAATTGAGCTTTTAATAAAGTTTACTGCTTTCTTACTTCAAATCAAAAGGGTTTGTATCTAAGAGACATTGTTACTGTTCGCAATAAACTCGACTGCGACACCTCATCAGAGACGAACGTTTCAAAGTACTTTGTAGGAGCAATATCGTTGAAACATCGTTGAAATAACATTCGATTACTGAGACAGGGCTCACACTTTATTACGTTTGTAATCATGGTCTATTGAAGCTCACACGTTCATTTAAATTTAGAATATAACTTTGCGACGGATTCAGACAGAGCCTGAAATCATATTACAATTATTGTCATTATTGCTGTAAAAATATTTCACTCTTCGTTATTTTGTTCTTGCGTACAAATATTGCGTAAAAATGTTAAGTCATTCACACCTCAATTCCCACTTCGCTGGCAGAACGTACTAACTTAATAACTATTTGTGCTTTGTATAAGAAATTGTGAAAATTTGCATCTCATATAAGTGAAAAACTATGTCTTATGAGATAATATATTTTTAACTATAACCACTAACACTAAATCAAAGAAATTATAATTTATTTAAACTCCTAGTTATTATACACACTCACTTAACTTTCTTCTTCATCTTTGTAAATCGATTTATCACCGTTTTAGCGTTACAATAAACACATTTTTGCGCTAAATGTTTAAATATTTTCCTGATATTAAAGACTTTATTTAATTAATGCGGTTAAACTGTTAATAATATATTAAAAGTAAATACCTTATTTACTGTCTATTAAAACTGCCTTTTTGAATTTTTAGTATCATAATTGATAAGACATACCACGATAAATATTTATTAAACGAGCATATATTGTTTTAATTTACGACAAAGCTAATAGATAAGATAAGTAATATTTATTATATAATATATTGTTAGCAATTAAATATGAAAACATTATTCAAGTAATTAGCGTCGTTAAGAGACGTGGCGTGGTGTATGACTATTCATTACAATCTTTCCCCTCTCCATTTCTAACCTGTATATTATTTTATTTTATCTTAATATATATAAATTACGTGTTACGTTGTTTGTCCGCGATGGATTCGTAAACTACTAAACCGATTTTAATCAAATTTGCACACCGTGTACAGTTTGATCCAAATTAAAAGATAGGATCTTAATTTATAGTCGCAATATTATTTTATTGCAAATTCGTTTCCTCATACATTTTCTATGGAATGACGTTTTAGGTGACACGTTATTATTAGGAACTGTGACGCGATACGAAGTTCGCGGGATCCACTAGTTAAGGTATATAACGGAAAGTGAATTTCCGTAACCTCTAGTGAGGCATGGGGCAGACACATTTCTGTATTTGTTTCACTGAGCATTTTCTTCACAGGCAAGTAGGTGATCAGCCTTCGGTGCCTACCGAACCGAAACATTAAGACGTGTACTTAGCTGCAGAAGCGGTAAAACAGAAGACGGTTATAATTACACAGAATACAAGAAATTTTAAAAACTAAATCGAATTTTTAAGACTAAAACGACACAACTACATTCAATAATATATAAATATAGCAACATAATTACATGGATCAAATAAAATATTAAATTTATCAAAAAAAAAAGAAACCTGTACCTTTTTCACTGACTGCTAAACACGCCGCTTTTTTAGTTTTTGATTATTATATGATTATTCGTTCTTTTGTCAACACAAACTATTTTAAACACGCTATTTTCGTATTAAAAATAAACATTTTATTAAATGTTATTAAATAGTAAATATAATATGTAGATAGATTACCATAATACAAATTAATAATTGTATTTACTTGCTTTATTTTATATGAAGACTAAAATGAAAAATTAATAGTAAATAATAATAATTGACTAACGAAGTTTTCCTTCCGGAAAATTAATGAATTTTTTGAATAAAATCCTCTGTCCTGTTCACAACAGCTTTTTACAATGTTAACAACTATTTAAATTGTGAACGTACTTAGGAATAGATCGCACCAGCTCTGACATACAAAAAAAAACATTTGTTTCTTGTATATGAGTGTATATTGTCAAAATTCTTGTAGTCGATATTACGTTTACAAGTATAGTGCGAGGCACGCAAAAATTAAAAAAATTTAAAACTATCTTCAAATTAATTAGGGTACGATGTTTATATATTGTGTCTAGGATTAGTAATGTAACGTAGTTTAGGTATTTTTAAGATAGCATTATTATTTGATGAAATGTGCGGTGTTCCCTAACACAAGTTCTCTGAACTTAAAAGGGAAGCTCTTCAATTTATAGTAACTAAAAAATGCTAAAAAATAAAAAAATGAATTTTGAATTTGTAAAGATGATAGTTAAATATATGAATCTCAGCCGAGTTTCTTGGGCTGTTCTTCTCAGACCAGGATTCCTGATCATGTCTATAAAGTGATGTTCACAAATGATCATTTAAATGATTTTACGTGAAATAAATGAGTTAACATTTTGAATCGTCAAAGAGGTTTAACATTTATAAATAACAGATAATTTACACGAGAGAATGCAAAGCAAGAATTTTTATTAAATATTCCATGAAGTAAATAGCTTAAAGGCGGAGCCCGAATCAAATGTTTTAATAAATAAATATTTTACATACAAGCTCAAGAATCAAATATAATACTTAGATTTTCTTTTAAGAAAACCCCTCGACATGATGATTTCAAATACACAAGAATATCTCATAAATAGATAATCGGATTTTCATTAATTGTAGCTAAAATGCATTTCGATTATGTTAGCTTTCAAACAAAAACCTACATTGAAATTGGTTTATTTGTTTAGAATCTATGATACCACAGACAGACAAGTCAAACTTATAACACCCCTCTTTTTTCGTTGGGAGTTAGCAATGGAAAGAACTGGAAGAAAGAAAAAATGGTATAAACTCATATGAAGAAAGTAGCTTTTCAATAAGTTTTCAAACTGTCGCAATTCATAGTTTGAGATTTGTTCAAGTGCAGAACTTTCGTTGATAGCTCGTCAGGAAATCGGCCAAGAAACTTAAATCGTTTTCCTCTTTTTATCGAGCCGTAATTGCATATTATTGAAGAAATTGCTGTAGAATATTTTAAAATAACAAATCCACGCGAATAAAAAATCAATTTCAATTAGATAAAAGTCCGTCAATGATGTTTTCGTAATTGTCAATAGGTATTTTATTGATTGTTAGCTGTCAATTCCTCGCGTAACCACTAGGGGTGCTGTCAAATTTTTTAATCAAATATTTTACGCAGAGTTAGCCACGTGAGTGCTGTCAAGAGTGAGGCAACTGATTTTATGCAGACGTTACAGAAAAATACTTAACCAAACTTGTGGTAGAGGTAGTCATCTTTTTCTCTACAGCCAACTTAGGTGAGCAGCACAACTCAGCAGGCTTTAATTTGTAGGTGTCCTTGTGTGAATAATTAGTAAGGTTCTTTGCTTGTTGCTAATTTTATAGCGGTGTTAATTCTCGCACCATTAACTAATGATGTACATGGAATAAGGAAATTGTCTGCTCTAATATATAGTTAACCAGTGAAATTAAAGACAATTTAAAAACCCTGCTACAGGATGATAACAAGTAAAAATATATCATAAGAAAATTAGCCGTTTTCCATACAAACACAATATCCAACTCGATCAAATGAATTTTGAAACAAAAAAACATCGCTTCAAAATCTTACGCTCGTATGGAGCTATTACGCCACAGATAATCATTTCTATGATCTTTGCTTCAGCTACAAGGTTTTGACAAACCACTTTGCCAATACCATATCCACTCGACATACATAATAGGGGACTGAAATGCCACCTTCCCTCTCTATGACATCGAAGACGTGCATGGCAATAAAATAGATACTGTTGTTTTTATTGCTGAATTTTATTACTGAAGCCAGTGTTAAACATATATACATGTTTATGATTTATTTATAAGGTATTTTAAATTCAAAACAGGAAAAACAGTCGTAAAATATCTATTTATTGACACCTATTATTTAAAATTTATAGTTTTTAATGGTTTGTCTACTTTACAATTTAATTTACATTTTTGAAATTTATTTATGGTTTGTTTTTTGTATTGCGTCTCATAAATTAAAGCTTTAGCCAGCCAGCCAGATGTGGCGTCGTATAAAGCGTGAAGAACTAATTAACAATCTAGGCTTTGGCCATTATAGCAAATTCATCTGATATTTTCTACCACTACATAGATTCTATGTAGTGGTAGAAAATGTCAGTATAATAAATTTTCTATGTCATAGATAATTTTATTACGTTAAAACATAAATGGATGAAGCCGTGGCCACAGATTGTTTTTTAAAGATTAATCTTTGTTTATTATATAAGAAAAATTATTTTGGAAATATTTTTTTGGAATAATATAAAATATAAATATGACGATAGAAGAATAGGTAATAAAATAAAATATAGAGCGAGAATCCTGAATTTTTTAAACTATTCAAATTAATTTTATATAATCGAGTACCAATCGGTTACCGGTAATCGAGTACCATGTTTGATGCAATATTTATGGGAAACCGCGTTTATGTCGTCGTAGTGTTATGTTATATAGCCTATAGTTTTCTTTATATATCTAAAGAACATGTACCATTAAAAATACGAGTCGGTAAGACAAGTGGTAATCATGAAGGTAAAAATGCTTGTCCCAGAAACCTTTTCCACGTTTCGTTGCGAACAATTTAGACTTTTGTTCAAACAATAGATGACGATTAGACCTACATTTCTACTTTTCATATTTCTGTATTTATGTTTTTGGAAAAACTATGCGTATTCATAGTATTTAAGAATAAAAACGGATACACTACAATTGTAAACATATTATACATATTATATAGATAAATATTGTCGTTTACGTAGACACCCATTGCTTCTTGAACTTCAATTACCCATAACTCTTCGCCAGCAAGCGAACTTTCACTTGTTAATTGCTTTTTTAAATCTGCTATAGAATAATGTAACTCTAATCTCAGAAAGTACTCGTTCCAATTGAACAATTTTTGTGTGTGTCAATAAGAGGGAATGGATTAATGAAAAATATTTTTTTATATATAAGAGATTTTTTTAGGTTTTGTCCTAAAATCAACGCAAATGAAACCGCGGGGCACAACTAGTACATATTTATTTTGTTGGGAGTTTTAAGTAAACAATGCTGCATATATTAAGAGTCCAGTTCTTAGTAATATTAATGTTAATAAGTAATTTGAAGTAAACCTATGACTTCTTTGAATAGTAATAGATTATTCGCCCTGTTGACGGATCACTTAGGCCTACATAATTCCATTAGCGTTGAGTGCTTTAACAATTTAGCTACTGAGTATCTATGACACCATTTAATTTAGTTGTCCAAAAATAAAGTCTAAGTAGAATTAGATAAAGCTTGGAGCGCGATGTTATAGGCGCGCAGGAATATTGTCAAATTATAATATTACATCACGAATCCAGGCAAACAGTCTCTTTATCACTCATAACAGGTCTATAACAATTCTTGTAAAGTATTTTTCGATAGCATCTTACACGCAAATTTACTTCGCCACTATGAGATTGACAGCTTTACAATAGTACACTTATCGATAATTTCAATGGTTTATTTTACTTTGACGTATTTATAAGTAGAAAAATACTTAAATATTACATCACAACTAAAGTAGTTAAATACTACCCCATTTCAGCTAAATAGGGTTTGATAAATCTTACCGTTACGCATCATTGTAACATAGCTTGAATTTAGTGTCTAATATATTCAATGGAATTGTATGGTGTGGTTGTCATAATGACTTAAGATAGCCAATTAATTCTATCTCCGTTTAAATAACTCTACAGTTATCCCATTGTATGCGTTCAAAAAGGCTGATAATTTATGCGTACCTAATGAAAATTGTTTTCCCGAGATTAGAGACCACGAACTCCGGCAACACTTATTACATGAATAACTTAATCTGTTTAGAGGTAACTGTATGAAGTTAAAGACAATGAAATCTATCCTTCATATAAATTAGCAAAAAGTTATCTGTCAAATTTGAAACAAAAACTTAAGCACTCGGGTGAGATGGCTTTGAAAACAATTTGAATAATATTTCAAAATTAATAACCGCTCTTTAGCTTTGGAATAATGTTAATGAGTAAAGGGATTTTAATGTCTACCTATTAAACTACAACCGCTCAATTATTTCGAGCGGGTAGAAACTTTGGCTGACGGAATTTCACAATCAAAAATGTCACAATGTTAGTTACCTTACTCCTCCGAAACGGCTTTACTGATTTTTACCAAATTTTATATTCATATTCAGTAGGTCTGAGAATCAGCTATTATCTATTTTTCATACCCATAAATGATAAGGGTAGCCCACCCCAAAACTTAATATGGCAAAACAACGTTTGCCGGGTCAGCTAGTACCTGTATAAAAATGAATCGCAGATTGTGTTGCTAAGCGCAAATCTCAAGAGCAGCTGAACCGATTTCGCTCATTCTTTTTTTATAATATTCCTTGAATTACGAGGATGGTTCTTAAAAAGAGAAAAATTTGGAAAATGGTCGAAAAAATAAAATAAAAGAAAAAACACATTCCTCATACATTGTCTATGGAATGACGTTTTAGGTGACACGTTATTCGGAACTTTTTAAATAAAATAATGACAACTTTTTTAGTGTATATTGTTAATACATATAAATAGATTTTTAAACAAAAAAACGCAACAAAATAATCCATTTGTTACTGCTACCATGCCACAATACACAGACACGTCAATCTTATAACATCCCTTTTTTCTTGAAGTTTAACAGTATAAATTGTGAAAATGTTGTTAAAGTTACATGTAATTCTACCCAAATACGAATATGTGAATACGCGGTCCAGAAATTCCAAAGCCTCTAGAATAAATATTGGATTTAAGGCAAAGGTGAATGTGTAAAGGTTGATGAATGAACAGGAATGCTTACAAAGCTGGCCTGTGTTAAGCCTTTTATTATGCGGCGAATTGACATTATTTCGTTAAAAAGCAACATTTAAAACAGCTTTTAATGATATATAGGTATGTATATACAAGTAATCGCAAATTTCATTTATTCCCGCGACATCTCATGTACATCAATAAAATTAATGATTCACTTAAAAAAGCACTAATTTTATTTAATAATTTATGATTATTATATGACGGACTAGATTTACATATTTATATTATTTTGGTAATAATCGTCAGTTTTAGAAAAAGCTTCAGCGAATACTTAATAGATTCAAAATTTATTTTAGTACCATTCTTTCACTAAACTTAAATTTTAAAGACAAAATTTGTATTTTGTTATACTAAAATACATTGGAATGATTTTAAATATGGGAGCTAAATTATTTCTGAATAAAGTACGCTATATTGTATGTATATGCCAGCGCGGATGAAGTGGAAAATATAAGCCTATATTTCGACTGATTATAATCTTGCGTGTTAAACTTGCAATGGATCGTGGAGACGATAATTTGATTAAAATAGTAAAATACATGCATGTGGTATAACCCCATTCCTATATTTCTGATATTATATTTACTACTGTAAATAATAGCGTGCTTACGAGTTTAAAGGTCAAATTTATCGAGGCCTCTTTGGAAAACTTAATTATGTTTTCATATTAATAAACATTACGTTGCTCATAAGCCTCCCAACATCATGATTACAAATAGGAATATTTTATAAATGAATGACACACATCTTCATAGATTGTAGATAAAATTCATCTCGATCAAGTCAGTTTTCAAACAAATTGCATTGAAATCGGTCCATTTGTTAGGAGCTCCGATACAGACCCGTAGACAGATATGACAAATTTATAACACCTCTATTTTTCGAAATCGGTTGAAAATAAGCCTTAATGAAAAATTAGCGGCATGTAAATCCCAACAGACAAAAGAAAAATATTCAGACAATTGTTTAATATTCATGCGATTTAAATTTCTGTGTAATATTTGATTAAGTTAATTTGGATATTTTGGTTGATCCTCCGGGTAAAGCAATATATTTTTCGAGGCCCACATAAATACAAATGAATTGAAAAATTTAAAAACGGGTTGACCAATTCTGCAATATCTTTTAAAAGGTATTTTTAAGTAATACAGGACGAAATTACATTTTTGTTTATCATAGGGGTCGTTAATCAACGTGATGTTTTTTAGCAATTTTAACCCCTTCCCACTCTTTGAAGTTTTAGGGTTCTTCCCCTACCCTACCCAAACTCACGTGTATTTTTTTGGTACAGAGTGTGGGTAGTGGTTGTGTGTTATGAGTAAATAGGAAAGTCAGTGGACGAAATGTATTTATGTTTAGTGTGGTTTCTTTAATTTTTGAAATGGATTGATAAATTTCTAACATCAGAAGTGGGATGTGAGCTGTATAGTCTTATTTTCGCTCTCTGGCCTGAAGCAATTATTGTAAAAGATGTATCATGGTTCGTAGTAAAGCATTTTTCTGGTCACAAAAATTGAATATTTGTCTAAATATCTGTAGAATTATGATTTCTGATTCATTTTTTTAGTCCACTTTAAAGTTAGTTTATTTTTTGAAATATTTTTTTTTTAAATATATCGGCCATCATTAATTTCAATATCAATTTCAAATCAGCTGTAGTTTTTTATAATTTTTACATTACGCTATTAAATATGTCCATGTAACATTTTCGAAGCTAATCTGAATTGTCAAATGTCTTAATATTGCGTTTCGCGATTAATATTAGAGTTGTATACGAGATACATTAGATGATATGTACATATAGGTGCACGTATTAAAATGAGAATTAATTATATGAATTCTAAAGCAGGGTATAAAACCTGCTCTCGGTTGAAAACGATCTCTGACCGTATTTGATTAACAAAGCCCTTGGGACCAACGACTCCATTAATTAACTCTATAATATTTAATAATTTCGTTACAACTTTGTTGATATTTATTACACTTTATACTTTATTAAAGATAGCTTTTGGCCTATATAAGTTTTAGAAATTATAACATTCAAATATACCAGTTTCATGGTCAACAAATTTGCTACTCATGATGTAGAACGTGATTAGGCTAGAAAGCATGCGAAACGTCGGAAAAAATTAATTTTACTAATAATTGTAAAATTTTGTTAAACGCACTTAATCTGGTAACATTGTTTTCATTAAATGAGTGATACTCGCATAAGTATAAGACATTACTTATTTAGAACTAGGAAAATCAATCATATTTTTATCGTATCACACGAGTTTAATGTGTTTCTATTAACACACTTATATTCCAAAGGCCGCGACGACAGTTCTCCAGTTACGATCCCTATACCTCTTCCGCTTCATCAACTTTCAATACATCATAGATGCTAACCGGTAACGGATGCTTTTGAACTGCCCCTGGTACTTCGTGGATTTGATCCAGAAAGAGAGAGAGATAATTTACCAGCATTAAACTCATCATTCACACTCGTTAGATTGTTTCCATTAATTCTCTCCGAGATTCCAAACCATTTCTCCATTCAATTTCTTTTCTTTGTTACATTATTGTTTCATTCTACACAACTAACACTATTTTTGATTTTATCAACTAAATTCTGTCGAAAAGAAAATGTTTAAATTTACTTTTTAACAGAATTTATTTTACCATGTAGGTGACAAAAAGATATGTAAACTGTTTATAACAACTAATGCCTTTTTTTAATTTTTTTGATTTACCAAAATGCGTAGATTATAATACAATAGACATAGATTTTAATTATATTTGATTCATAATTGAGTTTGCATCATTGAAACCATTCGGCGCGGCGTTTATGTCGCAATAAAATTATATTGTATCAGTCTCGTAAACATCAAGGACGTAGACTATAATATATTTTTTAATACTCAGACTTGCAAACAAGTTGATAAGCTTCTCTCTTTTGTAAAAGACTTACAGGAGTCGTAATATTTGTTGGTTTAAACTTCCTTTTGTTGTTCGTACAAATAACTATTTTTGTTTTATATTTGTTTTACAAGTGAAATTGTTGATGTCATTTCAAAACGTGTTAATCTATACAGCTAATAAAATTGGAGTGTCTGTTTGTAATATTAAAATAACTGCTTTTTACTAAATGCATATGGATGTATACACGGTACATATACCATTTATTCCGTGCGGACGAAATACTATCTATTATTATTTTTATGTTCGCTATTTTAATCTGTTTATAGGCGTAACATCACGTTACGAACAAATTAACGTGGGCGAAACCAAGGGCCAATAGCTAGTCTATATATATAAAAGAAGTAGGGTTATTTACACCGTTTATAACTGAAGAACGGATGGATCGATTTATATGATCTCTGATTTATTGGATTCGTCTAATCCAAAAATAGCAGAATAATTATTAAATATGTAGAAAATTTCACGAAAAAGTGTTTATGAAGAAAGTTTTCTTCCACATACCTTTTCTATGGTATGACATTTTAGGTGGCACGTTATTATTTAGAACTCTGAAGCGATATGAAGTCCACTCCTTACGAATAATCCTGGATATTCATAAAACTTATAAGTTAATAACAAAAAAGTTAATAAAAAAGGGGTTTAAAAATAGGAGGGGAACGCGCAGGAAATTCACTTACGGTGATAACGTAATATTCTGTTGGATCATGAGTCAGCAGTCACCATAAATATTGGTGTAAGGGAATCAAGGGTTTCGGCTTAAAATATTGGCCGTGGCTTAAAATAATTACTTTATGTTACGAGAAAAAGGTCATTTTCCTTATTAATCCTTACTGATATTATCAATACGAGAAAAACTCTGCTAACTTATGTTTAACGTAGAATTTTATTTTTTTAACAACAGTTGTCATACCTTGAGATTTAACGTAACGTGTACTTGAAAAATGTGAGTTTTGAAAAACCAATATACAAACTTAAACTTATAAATGCTTCCTCTCCTAAGGAAACATATTTGTGACCTTAATATTATCTCAAACCATGAACGCAACTCACATATAAAATGTCTTAAAATTCAGTAAAAAGTTTTTTATAAACCAAGTGTTTCCTAAAACCTTCTACTAACATAGTTATAATTGCTAGGATACTTATTACTAACACTGGCATTGTTATAAAATTTAAATTATAAGTTATTTAATAAAGAAATTTTGAAATTGAATTGAATCTACAACAGAAATCACGTTAAGGAAAATAACACTGTAACACCCGAATCGCGGAAAATCAGAAAAAAGACAAATAAATGAAATACGTCGTGGAAATAACCGGGAACGTTGATAAATTGCACCGTGAAGGTGACAGGCTGGACACAGCCAATCTGATGGAAAAATAAATATTTTCATGAAAATATAGTTTCTCTCTTGCGGTGATTCCATTGCTCAAACGTTGCTTTTTAGTAAGCAACCTGTGAAACTACGATTTTAACGAAATAATTTTATATTTATGTTATAAGTGCTTTGTTTTTTTTGTTTTTTGTAAATTTTAAAAATTATCTTAATTGTTTCTTCAATATTAAGGAATTAGAGACAAATTTTTATTCCAAAATATTTACAATAATGTACTTAATTATATTTACAAAAATACAAAAGGCTCATCAAAGCCGTTGAGGTGCATACCCAAAATTCTGGCTACATTACCGCGTTGTATTGCTATACTAACGCGACAAATTAAATAAAGAAAAACAACTAAGAAAACATATGAGACAGAATAAATTGTGAAATCTAGAAGCAGATTAAACACAAATCTACTTAAATCTTTTCAAGAGCTGTCAGTCACTTCCTTACAAAATGAAAATTTAGCTTTCCGGAAATTTAATTCACAATCGCGCAACAGCCATGAAATGTCGGATGCAAACTAGGCTACTAGAAAAACAAGTTTTTATAAATTTGACTTCTTTCGAGTTTCAATTATAATCATAAATACAGTTACGTACTAAATATTAACTTATTAATGTAATAAGTTAATATTTAGTACGTAAATAAAAATAACGTAAATAAATGCAGTTTTTCTATAAATAAGTAATGTATTTGACTCCTCAAATATGTTACAAGCTTTACAAGATAGATTATTTATTATTGACTATCTGCCCATCCACACGGGGACACGTTACCCGCTTCGCATCGTTGAAATACCACATTTTTGCAATAACTCCTAGGATATTACGTAGAATTGTGTGATGTAAGGTATTGATCACCATTTTAATGTAATGTAAATGTAAATTTAAACACTTAAGTTATATATGTAGTTTGATAAAGATTAATACAATCTCCGCTTTGCTTTTCAGTTACCCCGTTTTACGCGTCTTTTTTAAAGTTATTAGTAAATTTTTACGTTAATTTAAGAAATAAAAAAATATGCTAACTCCGTGAAGCTAAATTTACCCAAAAGTCATTAATACCAAGGATCTTGGTATTACTATGTAAATCCCTAACAACCATTAACTCACGAACCGCGAACAAGACGGTTTATAATAATTTATTTATAAGTTTAAATGAGTTCTTAATGAGTTTGGATTGTTAAATTTTTGATGGTATCGGCTGATCTCTTTAGATCGGCCTCGTTTAAGGTAACAAAAATTGTACTTATTAAGAACTAGCTGTGCCTCGCGGTTTCACCCGCGTTATAATAATAATAACCGCGTTAACTCCGTCGTAAGGTGATGTTATATAGCCTAAATTCGGTGATTCATTTTTATTTATATAGATAGAAGATAAGTTATAGTCACTATAATTTTGCCTCCAAAAGAAAACTGTTTTTGCTAGTTTAAGAAAATTAAAAAAAACTATAAATATAGTTGCGGATAGTTGCCCTTACTAATTGCGAAATAAATAAAAAAACTATTCAACAATGAAATATAATATACAGTGTAATTTAAACTCTACAATCAATAATAAAAATATTCTTTTTGACTTCCCAATATAATTTCGATGCCCGTCAAAGTTTCGCCGTGGAAGATTTTTGCTTACACGGACAAAACTTTTGCGCCTACTTTTATGGCTTAGATAGTACTAATGTTATCAGGCGGGGCACTTCCAACCATTAAAAGATGCTAACTCCACAAACATACCTAACACAGCGAATTCAAAACCGAGGCATATATGCTCCCGTCATAACTAGATAATTGTATTGAAAAAAGCAATCTGGCTTTTTTCATACAATACAATTCACCTATAGGTAAATTGTGAAATATTCACATTATTATTTTGTTCGCATTTTACCTGTATTATGATGAATGGTTGTAATTAAAATAAATTAAAATTATTTATGTTAGAAACTTTACCTAAACGTTGGCGCGTTGGTCAGCAGGTTTATATTCCCGTCTTTTAGTATTGGGAATCTATCCAACTCTAAAGGGGATTACCATTTTATACAGGTGTGTCCCAGCTTATTTGCCTTTAGATTTTAAATTGAGTTCGAAAATAAAACTTACGATTTCTATTTGGATAGAAATGTAAATATATTGAAGACTTTAAGGGAATCGTAAACAAGTTGAACAGTTCAAGATTTTTTTGTAATATGTATTTTCTTTTAATGTTTAATACAATATACTTTCTTATGCATAGAAATAAATTAACTATCCCTAATAAACTGATATATATATTACATGTACATTTTCAATTGATTTTTGGCCCATAGTTAAGGCTTTTATTCTTGATTCTAAACACAAAACGGTAGGAATTAATTCAATATAATATTATAGATATAAGAAAGTAAATGACCACCTCCTTGGTCTAGTGGTAAGCGCGTAAGCGTTACAACCGAGAGGTCCTGGGTTCAATTCCCGGTGGAGATTAAAAAACTCGGTCTGGCAGGACATAGAAGGCTGATCACCTACTTGCCCCTAAAGAAAAAATCGATCAGTGAAACAGATGTTAAATGCATCTGCCCCATACCCCACCAGGGACACGGGACTTCACCACAAGAAAGTAAATAGTTTAGTAATAAATTATATTTATTAAGACTCTATATAGATTAATTTTTAATGAAATGATAATAACACCTAAGAGGGATAAGCTTAGTATAATTATACAGAATTACAGATAACAATGAAATATTGGCTTTACGTATTAATAGATATTAATTCCTATTACTAATGATATTGAACACTAGCTGCTTAGCTACTTTGTCTATATTTATATATTACTATTATAAAGCTGAAAGAGTTTGTTTGTTTGATCGCGCTAATCTCAGGAACTACTGGTTAGAATTGAATAATTATTTTTGTGTTGGACAGTCCATTTATCGAGGAAGGTTTTAGGCTATATAACATCACGAAGCATCACTGAGAAATGTTGCAAAAACGAGGAAAATTATTTATATTTGAGGGCTTCCGTTGTGTGCGCTGCATAAACGGTTCAAGTTACCCAAAAATATGTACGAAAGAATTATTACTCTTTAAATCATCTAAAAAATGTCCGCGACAGTATATGTCTATCTTTTAAGATTGACTACGTTCACGAAACGACGTCACGTTACGACGAAATTAACGTGGGTGAAACCGCGAGGTGCAGCTAGTATTTAAATAAATAAAGTATTGTTGTTTTCAAATATTCAACCGATTAATTATTAATATAAAACTTGTGATGCTTAGGTACGTTGAATAATATTAACGGTATTAGCAGTTGGCTGTGATTTGCTAAACTCAAAAAAGCATTTTTGGTAACATGATCGAAAATCGAGAATCATACTGAGTTTTTTAGCGTGTCTTCTCAGATTTGGACACGATCTTAAACAGCTTGTACATTTAGATTTAAGTGACTCATAAAAGATCACGGTTATGATTCTACAATTGACACGAATAAATAAATTTGGAATTTAAATACACTTTTATAGGAATCTTTTTCAACGTAAATATCGTCCAATTTATCAAAAGCCAAAGGTTAATGTGAAGGCCGAAATGGCGGAGGAGGCGGGTTTTAAATATTTATTAAAAAGTAGTATTAAGTAGGCTTTCAACCAAAAGTCGATTTATTAAACTAAATTATTTATTTTCCTTTTCCGTTAACAACTTTTCAAAGAAAAAGTTGAATAAATATTTGGTGAGTTTCTAATAGAAATTATCTTATACGTATCTTCAAATTTTTTTTGCAAAAAATGGTTAGTTACAACTATTCGTAAGCCTCAAATGATTCCCGTAGGGATGGGTGGTGTTGCTACGCGTGGCTACGATGTCTACGAAGTACTACGAATTATAGGACAGCGCTACGCCTCTGGCTACCACGGTTTTACTTTGTTCTAAGTTTCCTTTATGTATGAGAATTGTTAATGTCATGCCCACAGTTCCTTCCGTCGTATTAAATTTGTTATTTCACTGCTCATACAATATTTATACGCATATATTGTGCATGACAAGTCGCCATAGTAATTTCGGCCTACACTGATAATAAAATACTTTACACACAGCTTATTTTATTCCATTTAAACATCTACCCACCCTTATTGGAAAACCCTATAGTAAGCAATGTCAATAATTAACCTAAAGAAGTGGTTTACAAAAAACTTAGCACTTTAAAGGTATTAAATCTTATGTTTCATAATCACAAGCTATATTAAATATGTGCATTTATGTCAGTGTATCATTTTATACATTACTAGTTCACCCGGCAAACGTTGTTTTGCCATATTAATTATTTGGGTGGGCTACCCTTATCACTTAGGGGTATGAAAAATAGATAGTAGCCGATTCTCAGACCTACTGAATATGCATATAAAATTTGGTAAAAATCAGTAAAGCCATTTCGGAGGAGTAAGGTAACTAACATTGTGACACGAGAATTTTTTATATAAGATTTTAATTTATTTATGATTTATTGCATATATTATAATATATTGCAGTTTTACAACTTTATTCATCATTTACATAATCATATACATTATCAAGAAATTGAGCCGGTGGAAAATTTTTACTTTGATGTCCTAATCCTAAATAACATACACTGTCATGATGTGGGCAAATCATCCTACCGTACGTCTGTTTTAACCGCAATAATTAAGCTTAGACCATTACAATGGAGTTTCAAAACAAGCAATACCATTGAATATGACTATGATATGATAGCAGAGTATAAAAATCGACATCTTATTAATTTGTGATCTTGGAAAGATGAAAATAATAATAATTATTATTAAGGGTGCTTTTTGTAATATAAAATATATTATAATAAAAAAGATTGAAGTACTATGTTATTAGTGTTTGTAATTATAAATGATTATTGTGATTAATTCCTACATGCGCGTACATATTTTCTGAGAGAGCAACATTATTTCTTCCAATTGCCATTGTATACATTAGTGGTTTTCTTGCCTTTTCTTTTATCTCGACTGTATGTAATAATTTACGTTTTAAGTTTATTTAAAAATAAATAAAATATTTATTATTAAAATGTTTGAATTTACGTCTCTGTAATATCACCATTAATATTAAACCATACCTCCGTTTTCAATAGTAAAAAGCACCATTTGGAGCTTTCCGCTCAGCATAAAAATGGTAATTTAGAATTAATAGAGGTAGACTCCCCACAATAGTCGCAGACAAAAGAATCAATAAATTTTTTCATCAACGTAATTGTAATCGGAATTGAAACCGGAATGAGGCAGTTAAATTTAACGGCTACAAAGTTAACTAAGTCTCGCATTTAAAATTAACAGTTACGTTTGATCATGTATGTTTTATGTTTAACATCTGATTTTAGTGCTGAAGTAAATTTAGTGCCTATAAACCGCAAGACGACGACTTTGCTCTCCAACTATTGTTAACTTTGACCAATACTAACGACCACATATTGATAATATCTATGCCAAATTTAAGATTTTTTTAAGAAAAAGTAATATACTAATTAATTTTACCTAATATTTACCCATTTACACAAAAAAATATTCAGAAATATATTTACGACAGCAATCTAGTAATCAATTGTGTTCAAATGAATTACTTATCAACCGACTTCAAAAAAGGAGTAGGTTCTCCATTCAACTGTATTTTTTATGTTTTTTGTATCAGAACTTTCGACTGGGCTTTTTTTTAAAGCTGGTGCTTCCCATGTAGTCCCACCCATTTAAATTTCCTCAAAATCTGTTCAGTAGTTTTAGAGTTACAATTTGAAGTCGTTTTTTTATGTTAAAATTATTTTGTGAAGTCTAGTGAATCAGTTATGTTATTTTTATAGCGCGATGATTGTGTCGAGTGTTAATTAGGACAATTAAAATCATGCGGTGCAAGTACTTTGATCTTTATTATGAAGGGATGTAACTTCATATTATAACTACATTAAGAATTGTATAGCTTATGTAGTAAAAATAGTTCTAGTTTAGAGCTCTCGTAGGTTACAGGGTTCCATACAGAAAATTTAGAATATAATAATCTGTTTTTTCGGTAACCAGTCAGACATTACATAGGTAGTCAAAGTCTGTATTAAAAGATAAAACAAAAAAACTTAATTATTATATACTGTTTACATAACAAAAAAAATATTTTTTTAAGAATCATTAATGCAATTTATTCTGTAAAACTGTATTTTTCACATTTAAATAGTTAAAAGACTAACCTCATTAGAAGACTCGAAGTATTATACCTTAAGTGGTTGGCTTTATGGGCACATGTGTCTTATACCTGTAATTAATAAACATCACTTATTAATTATAATAATACATAATGAATAAATCCTTAAAACTTTAAAGTATGAGGCTAGTTGCCTTCATAATCGTTATATTATTTATTTCCTTATTCCCTTTCTTGTGGGACGTCGTAATGAACCATTATTGTAATCCAAATAATACTCTGGACACTGTTAATAATATATTTGCATTTAATTGCTATATACAACGCGGTAACATCGAGACGAACACACTGAATTTAGATCTTAATATAGATATACAGCATTGATGGCGATTAGTCGGATAGGGCTGATAGAATGCATCTGTTTTTTCTATGTCGCGGCTCCTTCTCGAATTCTCAAGATTTTTTGAATATTCAAATTATTCTTTTCAACTTGGCGCGCAGCAAGGAGTTACATGAGAAAGGAGGCCGCACGCAATTCGCCACAAGTACACTAAAACGTAAGAAATAAATCTATAATACAAAGCCGATTGCGCAAAGCCTGCCTCATACACATATCAGTAAATAAATGACGTCATAGTTAACTCTTAGTCCTCACCGAACTACTTAATTAAAAAATTAATTGTCCGCAATTATTGAATAAAGTTAGTCTTTTGTATGGTCTGTGGGTGAAGAATAAGTAAATAAGGTAAGTCGAATTGGAACCTCCACGATTGAAGTTAAAATAAAATTTCGCAAACATAACCCTTCTTTGAAACCCTTTGAAAAGTTTCGAATATGAGAGAATATTTAATTTTAGTTATGACAAAAACACGAGTAATTAAAAAATATTAATTAAACGTATAGCGAGATATATACAGTGTGTTTGACAAATATTTTTCATGTGAACTCCTTTATTTGTGAGTAGCAATCTATTTGGGAAATTGATATCCATTTGGTAGATTATTAGTTGATTAATTCAGTGTTCGGTCCCGCCCTAGACGTCTCATTTCATTAATAGGCACTACTTTGCAATTGCGAATTATTGCTGCCAATATCGTACATCTGAAAATATGTACAACCTCTGATATTGTATTAATTTATAAAGATAATATGTTCATCCATCTATGGAGGTAAACTTATTTGTATCTAGCTGTGCCCCGCGGTTTCGCCCGCGTTAATTTCGTCGTAACGTGATGTTATACAGCCTATAAATAGAGTAAAATAGGGAACTGCAAAATAATAATAGTATTATATACTTCGTCCGCGCTGAATAGTTATTTTTTTATTATTTATTAATATTAATTTTTAAATTAAGTAGCCTAAGTTACTCCTTATAACATCCACTATCTGAAAGTGAAAATCCCGTCAAAATCGATTCAGCCATTTCAGAGATTAGCCGGAACAAACAGACAGATAAATATTGTAAAATATTTATTTTTGTTTATGTACCGTGTGTATATTTTAATATTATTAACAGACACTTCAATTTTAATTATCTATATAGATTAACATATCGAGAGAATTATTTCTTTGAAGCGCGGTCATAAGGGCTTAAGTCACTATTTGAGCATTTGGAGATTATGTTTAAATAAGTCAAAAATACAGAAACAGGAATGATCAGACAAGAAATAAATGTATGTTTCAGATAAAATTACTACTATATTGTTTTATAAAAAAAAAACAATAACAAATAATATCAATAATTAGATTTTACATAATGTTTTGAACTTTGCTCTCCTGAAAAATTCAAATTTTGACTTAAGCCCGTATGACCGCGCATCAAAGATTTATTAGAACATTGTCTCCAATTTTACTTGTTTTGAGTTGCAAAGAAACGCTGTTTGACATCTTAAACGGAACTTTACGTCAACTATGAGTTTAATATTAAAATACAGATAGTTTTTTCACCATTGGAAAGCTGTAATGCAATATTTAAGCAAAGTTGCACACAACTGCTAGAGGCGCTTTATCATATTTCCCATAAAAATAAATATATTTTGTACGGTACACACACGCTATCAAAAAATATTTCACTAAACTTTTAATAAAAGCTTCTAATTGTATATTTGTGATAATGCTATTTTATGTTTTTTAGATTATAATGTAATGCTTAAATGGAAAGCAGAATTTTTTTAAAAGTATAAACATGCATCTATTTCTCACAATAATTTACTAAGCGTATTACTAAATTTAAATAAATAAAGCACGCGAAACATGGGACAAATTTAGAAATGTAGTTAAATAATTGTAATAATGTAACAAAATATATACGTATTTTAATTCCGATTGAATTGTTTTTTTCTCAATAATATAATAATACAAATAACAATTCAATTAAATTTTTTTTTGTAATCAACGCGAGTGAAGCCGCTGGACACAACTAGTTTATAATATTTATAACAAATATTTTCTCTGTATAATATATTGCAGATAAAACAAAGATAAATTCGTTTGTTGTTCTGTAATAAGTAAATTCTTTGAAACGCTCTGAATAATTAATCGACTTTCACAGGTCACAGGTTTTTGGGACTTAAGCTTTTCGCACTTTTAAAATTAAGCATTAATAAAGAGCCTTTCATTATTACAAAGTTACTAAAAATTAAAAGGTCTTGTTCTATTCTATTTTAACTCTCGACGCAAAAAGAGGGTTATTAATAAGTTCTTACAGCTGTGTGTTTTTCTGATTTAATCTACAGTTTTTGAAGATCGATAAATATTCTTATTTGTTATCAACATTCGGAAAGTTGAGCACTAACACATATTTTTCGTGTCGGGTTAAATAAAATTATGTTAATTTACCTGAATATTATTAACATTAAGATGTTCTATGTTGTGCCATTATTATTAAATACCTGTTAAGTCGACAGTAAGTCCAATGTTATAAGGATAGAATCTCCGGGGTATTATGTTCTGTAAGATAAAAGTAATAACTCAGCTCCTTTTCATTCTCATACTCAATGGTGAGAAAAACATACTTTAATGAGAATTACTACTGTTATAACGAAATTTATCAAAGAAACCGTTTTATTTTGACATTATATTTGGAAATATTTTTCCAAATATAATGTCAAAATAATACCGCCTCCTTGTTCTAGTGGTAAGCGCGTAAGCGTTACAACCGGTCTTGTGATCGATTCCCGGTAAAGATAAAAAAATTCGGTCTGGCAAGGCATAGAAAGCTGATTACCTACTTGACTCTAAAGAAAAATCGATTAGTGAAACAAATGTGAAATGTATCTGCCCCATACCCCACTAGAGGACACGGGATTTCACTGTGAAAAAATAAGTTCATAATTAGCTTTATAATCTCTTACAGACATACAAGAAATATACAGTGGAATTGAGAACCGGTTTTTTTGAAGTCAGTTAAAAATGTACTACCAACCTTCAACGCAAATTATTTCAACTGAAAAGCGGGTGTGATTCACATTTCGTTTTAGTGAGTACGAAAGGAAACGGAAGGACTGTAACAAGAGCCGAGAGATATTTTCGATTTCGTTGTTTTCCCCGAGGCCGCAGTGTTTGTGATAGAATTATTTTCCTTACTGTTATGATAAAGTTGTGAATTTGGTCAAAACATTGTTATTTCAATTTTCAAAAGCATAATTATAACAGAAGCCCAACCCACATCCTCTCGTTTAGAATGAACTTGTGGCGAATTGCGTGTTGCTTTATTATAAATAAAAATGGAATTTTAAAAGGAGCTATGACTCCATCAAATTTCTCCGTCACTTAAAACACAATAATTCAAATTATGATTTCAGACACGCAATAAAATATTCTTCTTATTTCTTATTAAATTACTATAAATGTTTGGATTTATTATTGAAGCTGCTGATGCAAAACTATAAATACCAGTATGTTTAATCGAAGCTAAATTAACAAGTAGCTTAGATCACAACAGTTATCTCACAATTAAATTATATATATATTGAGCTATAAACTGATACATCTCATTGGTATAATCTCTTAAACAAGTAAGAATACCTCATAAATAGATGAACAACACAAAATAATTCTTTCAAAAATTACGAAAGTCGTGTTTTTATATTTTGTTTAATTTAGACATAATTGTTTAGCAACAATTGTTGTGTTGGTATCAAATGTAATGCGTGTTTGAATATTTGTAGTATTTTCTTGTGATTGTCTTAACATATGTTATGTGGTTAAACCACAATAAATAAAAGTTCAAACTTATATCGCCATGTTTTTGCGTCGTCGTTTATATGAAATGATGAGCATTTTGTATTTTTTTTAAATATATTTAAGTACATTATCTATACTAATATTATAAAACTGAAGAGTTTGTTTGTTTGAACGCGCTAATCTCAGGAACTACTGGTTCGAATTGAATAATTTATCGAGGAAGGCTTTAGGCTATATAACATCACGCTGCGACTAATAGGAGCGAAGCATCTGTGAAAAATGTTGCAAAACGGGAAAAATTATGCTTCTTAATCACGATTATAATAACAGAAATTGACGCGGACGAAGACGCGGGCAACAGCTAGTTGTAAATAAACAGAATGAACATGACATTTTATGGGAGAGTACTTTAAATTGCGCTTTACTTGTGCTTTGATTTCGTTAATATAAAAAGATCAGGCAAAACAGTGTAAGGGAAATTGGAAGGAAAGAAGGTAAAGAAGTAATAAGAAAGAACATCGGGTTCCTGGAGATTGTTGGAAGATGGTCTAACATTGAGAGTCACTGGCTGAAGCGAGCGATCCACTTTAAAACAACCAGGATCGATAAAGTACATCTTGGTAGTGGTTAGAGAACTTAATAAAATTAATTGAATCTCTGAAGGGGTATTAGTGGAAACAGGTTACTCATAGACCCAGATTAAACATTTCAACTGAGTACGTGCTTTTTTAACAAAATCAGATGAGACAATATTATAAAAAACAAGCTTTTACACAATTAGCTTTATATTAAAAAAAACTTTAAGCAAAGTTTGGAAACTAAAGAACGACTTTGATCCGATTTTATGTTTAAATGTTATGAAAATATTATGTTCATTTATAAGATATTTATAAATATAGATATGTCGAAATGGTGAAACACAAATCGCTAAAGAATTTAAAGTTGCTTTTTGAAGTCTGAATCAGTTTCCGTTATGTAATTAAAGCAATAATATAATAGATAAAGAATTGATTGACATCACCCGTTGTACTAATTGAACTTAGAGTGCGCTTGATGCCTCGAGAATCTAGATAGCTTGTTAACACTGATATATTATAATAGGTATGTCTTTTTAATATTTCATAGTTATTAATTGAATAGATTTTTTTTATTTTCATTGTTTATCCAAAATTAAAGACATCTTAAAACCCCATAACATGTTAATTGCAAATACTTGCGCCGCTTCACCAGAACGATCCGAAGCGGTAGTCATTTAGACTAAAATTTAAAAGTTCATTCTACAATTAATTAATATATTTTTGAGTTTTTATGTTTGAATAACAATACCTCATAAAATGATGAACCTTTATTGGCCTTTTTAATCATCTCGATCACGACAGCTTTAAAAAAAATTCGAGCTACGATTTATATTAATTGATATATACGAGTCCTTTAATCTGTCAATCAAGTATAAACTGTCAAAGAACATGATAATTTAACGGTAAAGTGGACATGGATTGAATCACATCACGCTACGATTTTGATCTAATTGTATTTGTGAATGGCGTTTTGTTAACACGTTTATTCACTTTGTTGTAACAAGTAAGTGTGAAAAACTTTTCATAATAAAAAATAAAATATAAAACTTTTGACTTTCTACTGCTTAAATATAACTAATTAAATATTATAATTATTTATACTCACAGATATGTCAACATAGCACGTTTGGAATTGAGGCTTCATAATTGATGGTCAACTTCTGATTTCTTTTAGTTTAGGAGCCGGTTTTCCGTTGCTTTATTTCTGTTAGAGGACATTATATTTATATCTAAGGCATTTGGAATTTTCATCAGAATGAGACCATTGAATTCCAATGTAAGCAGTAGTAATGAAGCCATATAGAAGTGAGGGTGTTATTGCTTGAGAGGGATCTACAAAGGACTCTCGTCCTTATCAGCTTGTCCAATTTATAATTCGCAAAGCTATAGTTTGTATTTTGACGTGGGGTAGGTAAATAAGGTGTAGTTTCCAGAGAGCATTATTTATGTGATACCCAAAGGTAGGTAATGAGAATATCAAACATGCGGCTTATGCTTAGGCCGTACACATTGCGATAAGCCAAGTATTCGCGTATACTTCGGTGCTTCGTGTGGAGTCACAAGAACTTCGCTCCGCTATCGGTAAACTCTTGCAGATGTTGATGAACTTTGTTTGCGCGGCACACAGTTCAGTCGGCCTGCGGGCCGCAGCCATCCTGCGTAGGGGATGTATTATGTGAAACTACAGCTACAGAGTAGGTACTAGGTACATAATATAAGTGAAGAGTAACATGGATTGGAATAACGATAAAATTTTAGAATTTATTTCGAATTGCTTTTAATTTGTTTTTTTTAGATGATATAAAAATAATGATTTGCTGTCATAAAATACAGAGCAATCGCGGCGTCCATTTTGTTTTTTGCATTTGTACATCGCTTATCTACATCGGATTATGTGGCGATGAAGATTCACCGTAGACAGAAGACGAAGTTTATCGTTCGAATGTTATCGCGACGTGTGTGGCCCAGGCATTAACGAGCTTCGTAGGTTACAGAAAATTAATCAATGTTAAATATGAAGAGGTCATTACTTTGATATTCTAAACCAAAATCCATTACCTTGCACTAGTAATTCTAGATCGAAAGGTGTTGGTAGATGATGTACTTAAGTATATTAATTTATCGTTATCATTATTTTATATTTTTAATATTATTTTGTATTTTTATTGTTAGTTGAATTTTTGCATAGCCATAGTCACCTGTATGGATCATTCAGTAACTCTACCACATGTTTGGATAAGAATTTTTCGATAGTATCTGCGTAAATTATTTGTTTGGAAAATCTTACAGCGCCCCTAGGGGTTACGCGCAAACTTCGCCACTATGTGATATTAGAATTAGAATTCCGCGTAACGCTGTTACATATAAATATTTTTCGCAGAAGAAATCAAATTATTATGTATTTCCAAATTATTACGTATTTCCAAATTATTACGTATTTCCAAATTATTACGTATTTCCAAATTATTACGTATTTCGAAACTATATAATTAATTAATAATTGGGACAACTCACATACATTGCTCTGATCCCAAAGTAGCTGAAGCACTTGTGTTATGGTAATCAGAAACAAGGAGGGTACCACAATAAATACATATATAAGTTAATAAACAACCAAGACTCGGAAACAAACATTCGAGCTCATCACACAAATTATTGCACCTACCGGGATTCGAACCTGGGACCTTTCGATGCAGAAGGCAGGAACACTACCAATTGCGCCAATCGATCGTCGAAATATATGATATCTTTATGTATGTATATAGATGTATAGACCTTCAAAAATAGAGCGTACCTCTCTAAAGGGTCGGCAACCCACCCGTGGCTCAATTGGCGTTGTGGGTGTTTATGGGTGACGTTCCGCTTACTCTAAGTGAGTCTCCTGTTTGCCTTCTAATTTATGAGAAAAAGAAATCTCCAATAGTTAAAGATGGAATAAATAAAGAGTGATTTGAAGTGTTACGTAGTTGCATAACATGGTCGGTTGATTGTCTTTGATAGTATAAACGTTAAGGTCAATATCAACGGACCAAGATTATCCGTGCTAAGTGAGTTTATGACCTCGTTTTATATCCTAGTTTTTCCTTCCTAGGGCTTCGGATTACTGTCTTCTTGATTTGTAAAAGGATTAGGAAATGCGATATAAGCGCTATACGAAATTTTATTATCGTCCGACACATAAGACGGAGTGTTATAAGTTAGACATATCTGTCAGTGTCTATTAGTGGCACCATAGCTCCTAAACGGACCGAATGAACTTATTATGATGTGATTATTTTTGACGTGTCAAGATAGTTGTTAGCGGTAAGGCCCCGTTTACTATATCTAAGTTAGAACAGTAAGGCCTTTAACAGATTTGATCATAGCAATCGTGGGCGTCTGTGACACCAGAACAATAAAAGATGGCTTCTTCTTAAATTCTAATCTTGCAATCAAAATAAAATAGTTGTTCACACGGGCTAATTAATAACTAATTACAGCAAAAGTCTATTATAAATTATACTGCCAGAGTAATAAATCCAATTCGTCATATATGTGGTGCGCCAGCGTTTCCCAGCCTCGACCGCATGTCGATTTGAAAAAAAGCCGCTTCGCTGCCATCATCATGACGTTCCACCAGATTGACTTTATGCCCTCTGTCAACGTCAATCTAATGATTCTGAGTAATCCACTATTCTGAGCTATACGCCGTAAAATATATTATATTGATATTTATATTTTATTTTTCACCAAAATTGATGTAAGCGCAAAATTTCCAAACGACTGCACCAAATTAGATAAAAAAATTTTTGTTGTGTTTGTTATTTCCTGGAAAAGGTTCATATGAAAGAAAGAATTTTAAGAAAGTTGCGCGGAACATTAGAGGATTTAAGAAAACTTTTCTAATGTAATCTTATACGTTTGACATAACTGTCAATTTTTAAATTATTATACCAATTCAATATTCAATATTCATAGTTAAGACAGGACAACGTATCTGGGAGCTTGCATCGAAGACGCTGCCTACCCTTTGAGATATAACAAAACAATGTAAATATTTCTCTTTTATAAATGTACAAAAAAGTCTTTGGTGGCATATATATACCTTTCAAGGATAGCTTACTATATCCATTCTATCTTTTATAATTCTATTAAATTAAAATTGTTTTTATATAGTTAGGTAGATTGATAAGTTTTTCGTACTTTAAGTGATTGATCCCATAAAATGCATAATATTCCAAACAAATAGCCGAGGCGTACATAAAGGTGTGGTTTCAATGAGTGTCTTTATTGATTCAAGATGCTTTACGGGCCCTAAGAATGTTTTACGACCAACTTTATGACAAGTCTGAGGTTACTTTTACTTTACAATTTATGTTTCATTGTTGAAATATTTTATGAGTATTCAGTATTCTAAACTTTGATATCTAGTATTGTTTATTTTACCGAAGCAAAGTTACCTCATTATACGAAATTCTGAAATTATAATGTACCTCCTGTTTATTTTACCATACTACGGAGAAGCAAAAATTACCATGTTATATGAAATTTCGAAATTGTAATACATACGGTATTATCTATATATATTAAGTAATATTATTAAAACAAAGGATATTTTTTTCCCTAATGAAAATTAAAACTTAAATAAATCTGGATTGATTCATAAATTATTTCACTATTACATAAAGGTATTACTAGTATTAAAGCTGACGCGATCAACTTTAGCTACAATTTATCATTCATTCATTAACTGCCTCCGTGGCTTAGCCACGTTTGCGTGTTGCGCTGGAGGTCCTTGGTTCCAATCCCCGGGAGGACTAGTAAATGTTCCGGTTGGGTAGGCTAGATCACCTACTTGTCTATAAAGGAAATGATCAGTGAAACAGATACAGCAATATGTCTGCCCAATGCCCCATTAGGGATTACGGGATTTCACTTTTTTATACAAATATCTCAGATTCTGTATTTTTTATGCAGAAACAGTCGCTATTAGAAGCTAATCTAAGCTAATGATAAGAAAAGAAAAGATTTGTAATAATTTGTAGTGAATAATCTCAAAAAATCTACACCGATTACATCTTAAATCTACATTTGTTTTATTACTACTCCTTCCGGTTGACTAATCCGATGAACTCGCGAGCAAGTACAAATATTATAAAGAATTATTCGGCTTTTTGTGTTTGTAATAAATAAAGTCAAGAATTAATTAACTGCTTTTAAAAATTCTTTCACTTATTGTTACGTTATCAACGATTAGGTAAAAAAGGTGGGCTGTATTTAAAAAATAAAATAAAATTAAAGTTATGATAATCGTAATAAAATTAATTATAAATGAAAAAGCTTGGATTTGCCACAAATATAAAATAGGCTGGAATGTATTTTTCCGTGGTATAGTATTCTTGCGAACAATGTTTCGAGTCAAAAACTATGTTGTAGATACATAACTTAAACAAAATATAGGCAAGATCATCAAAATCTAAACATTACTATTTAGAATTGGCATTTTTAACATTTACCGAACAATTTTATCAAATGATACGCTTTACGCAGGATCCGGCGAATGGAAAAAGTAAAACTAAATATCAAAAGCAATACAAATCTTCAACGTCTATTTCTTTGAGACTGAATTTCGTTATATTTTAGAACAGAATTTTGATTAATATATTCATTGTATTAATTCTATGAATCAAATATTTTTTTAACCAAGAATGATGTAGTGGTGTGTCACTATTATGTGACCTTCAAAAAACAAAACGAGGTTATTTATTCGATATGTATTTTTTTTATGTTCCACTCCTAAGTTTTCGTTCGAGGAACAATTTCGATAAATGTGTGACAATTGACAAATCGATTCGCTTTGACGTCTCTTGGTCTAATTTTTTTTTTCAATATTTCTTCCACAAGTAGATTTAAGCAAGGAAACATGTAGTATAAAATTTTGTGAAGTTTTAAAGAAAGAAATAAAAGCTGAATATACATTTTTATGTATTATAAACTGTATACCAATATGATTGACAAATATATAATAAAAAAATACTTATAACTGACAAACATTTCGGCAAAGAAATGATTTGACTTGATTTCTCTGATATGTTGTTTGTATGAGATCGACCTCTTAAGCATTTTTTAAATATGTAATGTTTAAGTTCGAAGAAAATTAATTAAACAAAAAAAAAAATAAGCATTTGCTACAAAAGCGTAAAAAATTCATTTCAATTTTGCCACCGACAGTTTTTGCCAAAAACGAAGTCTTGCTACGTGCTGACCACGAAGACGAAATTGTTTAGTTTAACCCTTAATAAAAAAAATATTACTCAAACTCGTTGAATTAATAAATATTTCAATAACTTTTAAATCATAAGAGTTTTAAAAGCCTTGATATTAAGTAAGATAAAATGATTAGGAAAAATATGTACCATTATACAACAGCGAAAAATACAGTTCAAAAATCCTTATGATTACCTAGTTTTCTAACTTATCTAAGTGCAATGAAGTGTTAATAAATAAATAGATAAGTTTTAGAGTTATAGTTATCTAAATAGAAAAGAAAATGTACATACCAATAAACTACGTATATAAAATACACGTTAGTAAATGTCTAAACCATACATAAAACACCAAAACACCGAACACGTATGACGAAATATTTACGAGTCCGACCCCGCGTTCCACAAGGTCCGCACGGTGTGGCAGTTGGAATTACACTGAAAAGTGTTCCTCGGCCTTCGAAGCCAATTTTCTGATATCAGCCCTAGCCCACTTATATTATCTCGTCGTGTCTGACTTTCTCTACGATAATTTCTGAGGAATTTGGCTACTGTTGACGGAAACTATCGTGGTAACTACCAAGTGTATTCAGAACTAATTTATGATAAGCCGCGATGTGTCTTTTCTTACAATGTTATTCTGTTTTATATCGATCCTCAAACGGTACTTATATTTATTCGACGCAAAAAGGGGTGTTATAAATTTAATGTATATGAGTCTGTTTGACTCATCATAGCTCATAAAGGAATTGCGTTACAATGCGTTTTTTTGTTTGAAAGCTGACCTGATTGAGATGGATCTTAGGTTTTATTTATGAAGATTTTTTTATCCATTTATGACGTATTATTATTTGCAATTTACATGTCTGGGGGTCTTATGACTTCAATTACACTTGCATCAGTGTATGTTACACATGATAAAATCTAGATTCTTTCCATGATTGTATATAATATTTAAGTATCATTAATTTGTTTGGATTCTTTTTAATTTTACAGAAATTCGTTTCAACCCATCGGCACCTTTCTGCTTCAAAGGTTTATCAATTTTGAAAGGCAGACAATTTTCGCCGCAACTTAATGACTCGGTACTTTTAAAGATGCTCTCCAATATTCATAATCACACCACTCCACTTCAAATATAGAACAAAATTCATCCAAGATAAGCCATCATCTGCGTACTGCGATAAAGCCCGAAAGGAGATCTTATAGGTTTTCAACACCGTCGAAAAAGAAGGGTGTTATTAGTTTGTCATAGTGTCTGTCTGTGCGATAGTAGCTCCTACGAATGGACTGATATCGATGTGGTAAGATGACGTGACTAAGGCAGATCTTAGCTATAATTTATAAAGTTTTGTTCATGCATTTGGTTTGTTAATACGTTTTTTAAACTATCATTTTTTTCTCTTTTACGTTCTACTTGTTAATTAATCGCCAAGAATATTATAATAATAAACCTTATTGTTACAAAACAATAAAAAAGATTTATTTTATATTTATTCATTTTAACATTGGTTTGTCCAATGATTCAATATTCAGCTAAATGAATTATTGTAAATAATTAATGTTAATTAGTATATTGTGAGCGATGAAGTAAATAAATGAAAGAAATAATGTTGTTGATAAATGGATACTTCTTGAGAAAAGGTCTCTATTTTTTGCTACTTTTCCCTGATATTGGCTTCCTCCATCCATTTACTGCCCTCTATTTATTTGAGATAATTAGTCCACTGAGTTTTTGGTCTGCAAACTATTTTCAGAAATTAAGACCTTATACTTTTGAGTGTCCATTTTGAGGTACTTTGTGTACTTATTTTTATATTATTATAAATATCTTAACACCAAAAATCCATTCCCCGGTTAATCTTTTCCGATAGAAGCCCAAAGAGTTATATTTTGTATGCAAATATTTCCATTTGGAAACGGTTTAACTGATTTGAAATTATAATAATATCGTTGCGTTTTTAATTACCCGAAAGGGTAGGCGGAGGTGCAATTAGTACAACCACATTTTGCCAGATATGTTTTAGTCTTATTGTAATAAGGAGCGAGCCTAGAGCCAAACACGGGGCACTATTCCATATTCCGAGCTACTATTGGGAAAATTCGAAAACCCAAAGATATGCTCGATCAGGAATTCAAACTCGTGACCTCGTAATTAACAGGCGCTGTCACTACCACTACGCCAACGAGGCGAATGAAATTATATAGCAATAAAATTCGCCTTGATAGCGACACCACTGCGTAAACAAATTTTATTTTTCCATCGCAATCGGATTTTTATGAAACATTGCTCGTATTTCTTCCTGATTTTCCTGTTTTATAATTTTGCTTTTGTGAATAAAAAGGCCTAGTCGTGATTTTACTTCTAATTCTTTAAAGTATAAAATAAAAATAAATGTCTAAACCATCAAATTAAATTTGAAATGAGTTTGACTTGAACTCGTAACTTTTGCCAAAAAACTACCAATAGATTATTTCTGAAATGTTGTTTAATAATAAATTAACAAGATAATACATCAAACAGTCAAAGTTTCCACGATCAATCAACTACCTGCCTTGACTGGGTTTCATCCAATTTTACCTACTTGGGTTAGTGAAGGATTGATGAATGACTTTCACTGTATTTGTTGATTAGAAATGCCTATTCACTCGCATCCAGTCTTTAAACGGTGCCAAAATATGTACAGTAACATATCCGGACACATTTTATTTAGCATATCAAGATAGAATATGCCTTCAGAGGCATAGATGAAAATCCGTTTAACAGTTTATAAGCTGACTTCAAAGTTGTAAATAAAACCAAAATAAATTATATAAGCTAAATATCGGTAAAATTCAATGAAAATTATGTTTTTTATTAAATTACTAGCTGACCTGGCTAACGTTGTTTTGCCATATAAATTATTTCTAGAGAGTTGAAAATTATTGCAGTAATAATATCGCCATTAAAAAAATGGGGGTTGGGAGTGAAGTAGAAGGGTGAAAATTAAGGATTATATGTTAGTATGTATTATAATTTTTTTTTTGCGGTGGGCCACTCTTATCACTTAGGGGTGTACAAATAGTTTGCGACCTCTGATCTACTGAATATACTCAAAAAAAAATCATAAGGTTAAGCCATTTCGGAGGATTTTGACAAGCACTGTGACAGGAGAATTTTATATATTTATATTAATACATATAAGTAAGATTTGTTGTGACTGTAATAGCGCGCTTTAAAAATAGAGAAATATTTAATTTAAAAATAGAAATAAAGTGTTTTCGTTTTATTAAAGACATTAAACATGTGGTTTCATTTTAAAAGCTCTACCGAGAACTTAACTCTTGTAACGAGCTTATTTCAAAAAACTGGTTTCTTTTTTAATTAAAATACGTTAAACAAGCAAATACTTGAAAAAGAGTGATAAATTTAAACAAGTGAACTAAAAATAGATAGAACATTGCCGTAGAAGTTAATTAATTAATTCACAATGAGAATTTATCTGGTGAACTTCTGTTATGTATTTGAAACAGTCTACTGAAGATGTCGCCTTTATTGCTTGCCAAAGATAAAACGAAGAATTACGCGTGATTGATGACAAACTCTTGGATTAAGAAAGTTTTTAATTTACTTTTGTACACACTTATACTCAGAATCGAATGGGAATTAATTGATCGATACCAAAAGAGATGGTTTCAGATTCAATTGGTTTCAAGTTGATAACTTAGTTTATTTTAAATTTGGAAAACTTACTGACATGACTAGAAAGATTTAATAAAAAAATAGCCAAGAAATTATTAGATTTGTATAGGACAGCCCAAGAAACATTTTAAATCAGATCAAATTATTTCAGTGTGGAATTAGCGTATAGGAAATAAAACTCTTTCTGCCTTATTCCAAAACGCGGGTTATAGGCCGGGTTTGTTACCAGAGAAAAACCTCATTTTTGTATGAACGTTAGACGTGTATCCTAGCAACCAATACCGAAACACCTTTAGTCCATGTTTTGTAATAAGGCTCTTTATCTGAAATTACGAATCTATTCAGCAAGAAGTTTAAACAAAACTCACACACGTTTATAAATATAAAAAATATTTTTTGTTAGTATCGCAACCGTGGTATAGTTATTTCACAGTGTCTGCGTAAAATACAAAATGAAAATCAATTTTTACTTATCTTTTCCCTGAGGCAAGAAAGGTTGTCAACCTTAATGTCAACAGCTAAAAATCTATGGAAAATTTCCACGGTAAACTCATTTTAACGCTCTATTGGCTGTATACATTTTGTTTATTCAAGTGTCAATTGTCATGTCAAATATAAAATACTACAAAAAAATGTAAGTTAATTAAAATAAATAGTTAAGGGCTGTCAAAAATCAGATCTGTTATGTTTATATAGTACGAGCCTAATGAACACATTTTATGGATTATTTAATATTAGATACATAATTATACAAATATAACAAGATTAGAATTTCTTATTAATCTCATTAATAAGTAAATGTATAAGAATTATCAAGATTATTTATAAGTTTTCTTGCGGTAAATAATTAATTTTAGATAAACAACATATACTACGTTGTTAAAATAATAATACTCGTAAATAATTTAATGAATGTAGTTTTGAATTTTGAGTTGGCCGGTAGCTTGTTTCAACATTCTTCATTTATAAGTAGACGGTATTTGTAGACGGTCGAATTTTTATATTGTACGAGTAATTAATAAATGTATCATAATATAAAACTTATTACTTACACTAAATATTACATTTATGAAGCTATATTTACAATAATTTATGATTATTGATAATATTGAATGACTAGCAGTAGAAATAACGTTCTTTTACTCTATCTTGTCTGTAAAAAGATTGAAACAAATTCGTTCTCATAGAACTGTAAATCCAATTAAATGTTCAAAGGAGCCACATGTAGAAATTACACAATGAAAGCCCGCTCTTTGTTTATTTATTATAGCGCTTGTATCAACTTCAAGTTCTGAGTATGAGTTATTTTAAAGAAATATTTATTACGTTATCGCGTTTATAGAAAATTTATAAAAAATATGTCGTCGAAATTTAAGAAACTTATTTATTTACACTTAGTTACACGCCTTAACCAACCTTTCCAACAACCAACCCTTATCGCTAACAAGTTAGTAAGCTTAAATAATTAAAATATTAGTTTAAGCAATTCAACATTACAACAATAATAGAAACTACACTAAACATGAATACACTTTATCTAATAACTTTGACATTTACTCGAAATTCACAAACACTACTCAAATGGACAGATTTTCCCCTTCTAAGAACGACTATTGAATAATGCCCATCAGCAGCCACGCCTGCCGGTTATGCCTGGCCGCACATGATCAGAAATTTCTGTTAGAAAAATTCTAACGCTCGCCGGAAGGCACTCCGTGCATATATTTTGAATTAGCTCCCGCACACTGTTAGAAAAATTCTAACGGCCCGTCCGTTTCTGATTGGAGGTTAGAATTTTTCTAAGAGAAATTTCTCATAATGTACGGCCGGGCTATATTGCCTGTGAGTCAACTCCACTCCTCTAATCTAATTGATACACAGTGGCGCGGCTAGCGCGCGAGTATTACTAACAAGTTCGAACGAATACAAACGAGTCTGATAAATAAGACGAGTGTGTACCTAGTCGTGCGTTTCGGGAGCAAATCCATGATATTCATGAGAAGGAACAGGTCAAAAGCTCCCGTGACTGGCGAGTATTTCTAGTAAATAAGCGAAAGAGTTATGCAGGGATTGAGGCAGGTGGAAGTCTGTGGTTAATACCTACTCTTTTGGAAAATTAGCGTTGTAATATAAATAAACATGAAGACAAAATATCATCCAATATATTTTTGCGCGCTGGGCAAAAAAATTTAAAGATTATATATGCAAAGATGAATCTAAAAAGCTTTGTCTGTGTTGTTTGTGTGTGTTCGTAACGACGCGGTCTGAATATGACACACACAAATCAAATTTATTATAAATTTCCTTTCGAGTACATGTAAAAAGGAAAATATATACGATACAGTTACGTTGGAACTCATACTAAAGTCAGGAACAAAATAGACAATTTGTAAGGTGTCGTAATCTGTCAGAAAATGTACAGTTCATTGCTTTCATAATTATACTATGTTAATGGTTTTCGCTTCTTTGATGGTAAAGCGAATAATTTAAGTTAATGAGGATAAACATTGATGGTGAAGTGAAAACTTGAGTAATTAGTAGGTAGGTGGTTTGTATTCTGACAGTTTACATATAACTAGCTGACCCGGAAAACGTTGTTTTGCCATATTAATTTTTGGGGTGGACTACCTTTATCACTTAGGGGTATGAAAAATAGATAGTAGCCGATTCTCAGACCTACTGAATATGCATATAAAATTTGGTAAAAATCAGTAAAGCCATTTCGGAGGAGTAAGGTAACTAACATTGTGACACGAGAATTTTATATATAAGATGTTGTTTGTTATTTAACCGTATCACGTTATGAGCATTTATGTTTAATCTAAAAAACATTAATTTCTTGTTATGTTACAATTACTTTTATATAAGTAATTAATTTTTAATCTCTAACGAAAGAAGAGAGGTGTTAAAAGTTTAATGTGTCTGTTTGTCTGTGGCATTTTTTTAAAGCTGACGTAATCGCGATGGATCTCATAAATCTATAATAAATAAAATTGGAGTGTCTGTTTGTAATATTGAAATAACTGCATTTTACTAAATGCATACATGGATGTATACACGGTACATATACTAAAATAATATATTTTTTTAAATTTTTTGTCTGTCTGTCTGTTTGTTCCGGCTAATCTCTGAAACGGCTGGACCGATTTTGACTGGCATTTCACTGGCAGATAGCTGTTGTAATAAGGAGTAATACTTTTATTTTAAATGTTAATTTATATAAATAAATAATTATTCCGCGTGGATGAAGTACGCATGATTAAGCGCGTATATTGAAAACAAGTTAAATTTGTTTAATTATTACAAAATTGAATGTTTTGTATAGATTAAAAATATGAACATGAGAATAAAATAACGATGGAGTCTACTGTACCAGTCTGCGTCGTCTAATCATATTAACATACCTATAACTTTTTACTTGTAATTAAATCAACTTAATATGGACCTCTGTACTGAACTTAAATAAATAAATAAAAGCAGGCCGTAGCAGTGTCCGCTCCGCGTTTCGCTTCCCAATAATAATGAAATGCCGTAAGGCTTTTCAACAATTTATTGTCCTGCACCGACTCATAAATAGCCTTTTGTTTCTCATAACTCTGAAATTGAGGTTTAATTACAATTTCCTTACATAGGAAATTTCGTAATCATTGTGTGTTGCAGACATATTTTTGTTTCGATTTAATTGATCACATCCTTTACAAGCTTCACAGGGAAGATGTATTTGTCCCCGTGGGATACAAATCCTGGACCCTCGACGCAACACGCAGCTGCATAAACTACTGAGCTATAGAGCTATATAGAGTTATACTATGTAGAAAGTATTAAAAAAATAGTAACAGAAATAAAAAATTCTTACTTGTTCCAATACTTCAACAGTCATAGTAAGTACTTACTCGAAAATTTCTGATGCTTGATATTATTTACCGTATGTAACATGTTGGAAGAATGAGAGAGAACTTTTATTAGTTCTGAAGAGTGAACACTTCTAGTATCCAATTTTTGATATAAAACCCCAGTCATCTTATTATAATTCATATAAATTTCTAATATATGACTTTTAATCAAATTGTAGACGAGAAATTCTAGATAATAAAGGTTTTTGATAAAACGTTTTTTCTTTCAAGGGTATTAAAATAACATATTAAATAAAAGTAGAGGCGTATGTATGAAATAATTTATTCTTATTTTATGCTGACAAAGTCGCGAGAACCTTTTATTACTTGGTATGCGTTATGAATGTGAAAGTGGGTTCGTTTTTATCCTTTCAAGTTCATACTGTTACACAATGGATGGATTTGTAGAGAATAAGACAAGACTTTGGATAGTATCTTGTTGTTTGTGAACCATGAGTTTACTATTGAAATTTTTGCATACATTTTTACTTGTGATCATCTCTAACATGTGGCGATGTAAGTTTGTAACCGCTTGGGGCGCTGTCATATTTTTAAACAATTTTAGATAGACGCCTATGAAAAGCTACTTTAGAAAACTTATAGTAATGACATAATAATAGTAATTTTTTTAAAGATAACATGTAGCATTCGTTGCTCGTAGTCTCTGTATCTCGTAGCACAATGCTACGAATTGCTACGGCGTACATCCCGGGGCCGTTAATGAAGATGTCTTAATTAACGAACGAAGGCTTTTAATATTCTAATTTTGAAATAAAAATATATTTTATGTTTACAAACATAGCATATATTTGGATAATTTTTATAAATATTCGATTCGTAGATACATATATTATATTACTTTCATATACTACGAAAAATCTTTATACAAATAATATTAGATAGTGTCTTTTTGTTCATAGTCACACCTCTGATTGGCTTATCTATTTGACGCCTTCAAAAATATAATTTATAATTAAATGCCGTAAGAATAATATAATAAATAAAAATAATGAAAAGCCGTCATTTTCCGAAACAATTACAAACTTGTGAATAAAATGAAAACAAAAAAGTTTTGAACTTGTGTTACAAAATGTCTCTTGTTACCAAATCAACCAAATCTTTCACTGTTTTCTGCCTGCAACCACTCTTATCCGAAGGACCTCTATAACTTATTTAAAGGAGAATAATAATGGTTTCTAAATATACACAGAAACTCCTAGCTACTTTAATCTCTTTGTAAAAAGTTCTATACTTATTCAATCATAACTTGAAAGAAAATGGTAGTGCAGTAATGTGAGAACTTTAAGGTATGTAATGGAATTTTCAATTTGAAAAAAATTAAATCTAACTCAATCTCATACGATGTATTATGTTATTTAATGTATGTCATAAAAGTTGTTCTTGAAAAGATTTTAATATTATTTTCATTTAGTCTTGATATTTATACAAATAAAAAGCTCCTTGTTATATAATAATATACAACAGTCTATACGTTTCGAGATTTTTTGAGAGAACTGAACCGATTTTGAGAGAGTTTAATTGGCAAAATAAGTCTTTCCCTGGTTAAGTTCAGAAATTTAGCCGTTTTTTTTTCGACCTAGTTTATATATAAATCAAACATTTAAAGTAATAATACTGAATCCTGAACATCTAATACATCGATAAGGATTTATATTTCATAGAGTTATGTCGCGCGAATTCAAAGCGATCATTCGCCCGATTGTGAAACTATTCTTTCAATATCCTGAAATTTAATCGTGAAAATTAAAAAAAAAATGGAAACACTTGGATTGGTTGAAAACAGAGTTTTTAGTAATTGTAGTAAGGTTTATTTTTGCATGTGCTCTGCTTTTGCCATTAAGAATGCTTGAACGCGCTTGGTGTGAAATAAGAAGAGGAACTGACTGACTCAGATCGCGTACTATTTCTCGTTCGCCCAGCCGTTCGGCTCCGATTGTGTCCGGTCTGTGTGAAAAGAAAAATGCGCGCTGATGCTCTCCGAACCGGTCTGTCTGAACGGACCCTAAGCGTTTCTTCATGTCAGTGTTTGGTATCGGATGTTACAGAGAAGTAACGTTAAATATTTATTCAAATACCGAGATTATTTAAAGATAAGCTAGAAACCATAAATTCCACGCTGCACGGAGATTTGCGACCTTTTTATAATTATTTTTTTTAAGTAAGACGTTGTTTTTGTAACTTTTAAATACAACATCTTGTTACTTTTAAATGTAGCATATTTTTTGTATGTAAATTGTAAGTAATAGTTTACAAACTTATGTTACTTTAAATATCTGTTATTTGGTAAATTCAGTGTTCCACTCAAAACCGTGAAATTAAAATATATTTATAAATATACATAGAAATATATTCTACAAGGCAAATATTTGGAAATCAGTAACAAAATATCATAAATTTAATATATTTAACTGTAAACACCGGCTTTCAAGTTGCCTTGTAGAATTATTCTGTATAATTTATTAAGTTTAATTGCAATTTTACGTTCTTTTATAACTTTTTTAAATACATTTTATTTTATAATGTAATTATTATAATACAGATGACAACAGATGATAAGCGTAAGCAATGAAATCTCAAGATTTTAGATACTTTGTCAGACAGTTAACCCCCATGACGGCTTTCCTTTGACACGCATGTCAAACGAACCGAGGAATTACAAAAGGGACGACTATTATAACAGAAAGCCTTTTCAAGCCCGAAATTTATTAATATTTATTTATTTAAGTAGACCTTTGGGAAGATCACACAATCTATATTTTTATATTATTTTCCAATACTTTAGCTAAAAACACAGCTGTCGAATTGTGTTTAAAGGTATTTAAATGTGTGTATATATGCAACACACATACACACACACAAACACACATATATATATATATATATATATTTTAAACAGAATGTTAATCAATGTTATTTTTTCTCCTCTTAGAAAATGCGTCAAAGTTACAAAGCGAATAAGCTTCCCGCATGTGTAGCGATGTTATCTCCTAACTTTTAATTACCTCATAAGTTATAAATTCCCCACGCTCCGAAGTTTTGTCTACATTATCTTTATAGCTGTACAAACAAAAAATACTTCCGAAAAACAATTAAAAATAAAACTTAGCATTTTTTAATTTTATTTTTCAAAGATATATTTTTTTATTTATAACAAATAAAGTCAAAATATACTTGGACAGAAATGGTTCATATTGTGTGACGACTACATTTTAAGGTCGTCGCTAGCATTTTTATATTATGATTTTTCAACAACCTCCGTAAGTTTTGGAAGGTTAGTAAGAAATATAATATCTTTAAACTCCACTGAAGTTACAAGTAATCCTATTACATTTTCTCAGTCTTGATAAAGAAAGGCTCTTTACAGGTCAATGAGGTTTTATACCGTAGGCATACAGTAAACGAAATATTAAGGTAGAGAATTGCTCTAGATGCAAAGTTTTCAAAATACTTGCTCATAAAGTGATTCTTATCGTACCGCACTTAGGTATTACATAAAGGCGCTAGTGGCGCACCAGGGTGATAGTGTAATAAAACCTTTTTGTTGAACCTCTTTGTTGTGAAAAAAGAGTTTCAATACGAAATAAAATCACATTGTGTTATCGCATTCAATAGTATAAATAAGCTAAAGCAAGTAATTAAATAAGCTTTCATGCCATTTCGTGATTAAATAAACAATTTTAACTTGTACATGTTTAATAAATAAGTATTTCATTCAAATTAAATGTTATAATTTTTTGAAGATAAACAGCCTCATTCTTATTTATATTAAAGCAGTCTAGCTAGAATGTGGTTGTCATTATTAGATGTGCGCTCATAAGTCAAAGTTTTTATTTACTAAATAAAAACTATTTTTAATTTATTTTTATTCACAAATTTGTTGACAAACATCGTATGATATACGTAAATATTGATGATTAACGTCCTCAATTCTCGATAAATATCGCCTCGACGGTAATCACCCACTTTACACACTTATATCATAATCTACTATTAATAAATCAACAATCGGAATCACATCTCTGTTTACAATATGTTCTTTTCCACAATTTATTACACACTTCTTTTATCTCCACACTAAACTATTCGTAGCTGAATGGCCGCGAGGTAAATTCACTCGTTTTATACTTTTGCATTCACATCCCCAAAAAAAAAAAATAGGTGACGCTACCTAAATACCAACTCTATTCATGACATTTAAATTTAAATCAACGCATTGTTTTTACAAGTAATAATAATTAATTTATTTCATTATAAATTATTGGCGCAGTACAGAATTTCAAGAATCTAATAGCAAATTTATTTAGGTAATACTAGATACTTATTACCTATACAAATTAGGCTAATACATTTTAATATTAAGATAAAAAAGATCAACGTGAGATAAATGTCAGATCTTTTTCCTTCGATTAACGTATTTTATGAGAACTATCGTTTTGTCTTAACTTATTTTAATTTGTATACAAGACCCTCTACCTGCGGTAATAAATTGGGCCGTATTCGTATATATAAGTTAATGTGCACTCCAAATGGCTTTTAGTTTCAGCTTCTAATCAAACGGACTAAGAAGTGAGCTTAAATGGATTCGTAAACAGTCCTCAACTCCAATTAGTGAAACTTGAGTGGAGATTCAATATCTAGATTCTCTATTCTAATTAAGTTCATCTAAAATAAAAAGCCTTCCACTTCAAATGTATATATTGAAATTTGTAATTAATTATACTTTGCATAACTAGAATGTAGGTCTCATAGCTTATCTACTTAACTGTCCCCGTTTTTTATAATTCTCGTTTTTCATTCGCGAACTCGACATACCTACATAAATTGATACCAATAATATTCAATTTCTTTTCATAATAAAATGCACTTTCTATAGGATTTATTTTGGTAATTGTAAGTTTTAAAATTTTAGAGACCCGGCTTATTTGCTGCCCAGTGTATGTTTAATAACGCATCATCAACTAATTTCACCGTAGTATGAACATAATACAATTGCTGTAATATAACAACATATATTTTAAGTGTTATTTTGTTTGTTATATTATGTATTTGTACCTTCATTATTTTAGTTGCCAATTTTAACCTTGTAATAAAAATATTATCTTGTAAATAAAGTATTCATGATAATTAAAGTGTTTCATTTTAAGAAAAAACTCAATGAACGATTCCTTAGTTTTATTCACATTCTTTAATAGGCTTTCAGTCTCTTTTAAAGGTAAGAGAGCTTTTATAAAGGCATAAATAAGGCTTCATTTTATTAATTTAAAATCTTGAAAGAGTATATAATCATATTAGTCTGAATGGAACTGATGCTACTGCAACTATAATGCAATATCATAAGGTCATTTTGATGTTATTAACTATACGCTTTATGGTCATTTGATAGATTTATATAAACTAATACCAAAATACCAAAAAATATAGTTGTTTGAAAGTTTGATCTTTTTCTCGGTCTATCTTTTTGTTCCTCCTGATCTCTGAAATAACCCGCCTTCTAAGTTTACGCATTAGCGTGTTGCGCTGGTGATTTTGAGTATGAATCCCGGAGAAAAAAAATTCAATTGGGTAAACATAAAAGACTGACCTTCTTGCCTGTAAAATAAATGGTCAATGATCAGACACCAGCCAAGGGTATTCACAATATCCGGAATAATTGAGTCGGTTTTTATGAAATTTTAATTTATTTATTTACCGCCGCAATTTTACGATAATTGCTAAAATTCATTAGATATTTGCGGCCTTTTTTGTAGACCTATAAAGAAGGAAATATCATTTACATTGTTTTATTATACCTCAAAGGGTTTATAGGCAGTGTTTTTGATGAGAGCTCCCAGTCGGCTCGTCCTTTTCTACCAATTTACAAACCGACGCGGGTTTATTTTTATGTGTACTGATACTAAAGCGCATTGTTTATATGCTTAAAATGAGTAACTTCATAACTCTCATATAATTTAAACTAGCTTTATCCGTGACTTCTGCCGAGCCTAAATTGTTTCAACAAAACCTAAAGCAAAGATTGGAATTTGAGAAATTAATTTCATGACTCCACTCTGCGAAACTAGGATAAGTCATGTGGATGAAGTAGCGGATATGACGAAAAGCCTTTAATCCGTAGTGAGGCATGCTTCACACGCTTCTGTATCTGTTACTGATTTTACAGGTTAGGAGCCTTTAGCGCCTAACCACCCCGATGTATATGGTTCTTCACAGACATAGTTAATTAAAAATCTCTAGAACCTATAATGATGACTTTAATATTTGTAAATATATTTTATAACAATTTAACTAATATTGTAATATTAGTTAAATTCAGGTATAAATTGTTTAGCAGAGTGGCCCCGACATTTAAATGGCGGTAACAGTAATTAGTTGGAAATAGGGAGCTATCAATTGTTTCAATCAATTGTCTGGACTGGAATGTCTCGAACCTCGGTTGAGTTGTGGGAAAATTTGCTTTGATTTTATCTTTGCTACATTTTCGCTCGCATTTACTAGCTATACGTATACATCACGACTTAAATATTTAATTAACTTTCTAGAATACAGATGTAAAGTAAAAATATGGTTTGTTATGGAAACAGAAGATTATAATCTAACAATTAAAAAATATATAATATAATTACAGTTAGTGAAAAATATTCTTAAATATTGTAATATAGAGTGAAGCGAAATCTCTTGACAAGAGTAAAATGATTGTTTACTTTGACTTATAATAAAAGGTTTTACAACTATAAAGCTGAAAAATTTGCTTGGTTGAACGCGCTAATCTCAGAAAGTAATTGTTCGTCTTGAAAAAATAGTTTTGTTTTGAACAGTTCATTTATCAAGAAAGGTTTATAATCACACGCTATGAAATATGACCAATGAGTAAAGCGTCGATGAAAACTATTGCAATAACGGGATAAAATATTTATTGAATATAAAAAAGATGAAGTTATTATCTTTTATATGTAAAAAAATATTACATCTTAGCGGGAGTAAATCTGCCGGAAGCTATAATAAGAAATGGAATATATATGTAGATTTTTGGTAAAACAGAGCTTTCTTATTGCCTATGACACGTATCTGACATGTAACCTCAAGCATTTATCTTTATTCTATTATTCATTGAGCCTTTCTCAGTTAGATATTAGAGATAAATTATCAAATTTACAATAAATATTATTAGAGGCTAGTATAAATCATTTAAAAAAATTATAAATCGATTGTTTGTTCTATTTCACCCCTTCAAGCTTTTAGCAATTGGCGGTCTCTCTGTAGTGAAGTCCCGTGTCCCCCCCTAGTGGGGCATGGGGCAGCTGCATTTCACATCTGTTTCACTGATCGATTTTTTCTTTATGGGCAAGTAGGTGATTACCCTTCTATGTCCTGCCAGACCGAGTTTTTTTTATCTCCGCCGGGAATCGAACCTCTCGGTTGTAACGCTTACGCGCTTACCACTAGACCAAGGAGGCGGTCTCTCTATGTAGTAAATTTTATCAAAATTTAGGTATGATAACATAATAGAGTTACTTTTAGTTATTAGCAAGGAAGTAAAGATTAAACCCAGATGTAAAAAAATCTTTCACTAGTGAAATAGGATCTCGATATCCCCACGTGGACGAAGGTAGGATTAAAAGTCGAATGAAATCTTATGCAAAGTAGGATTTGGTTAAGATCGAAAAAGTTCAAAAGCTGTTTTGGACATAGCGGCACGTATTTAATAGTGTCACGTCCAAGTGCCTTGAGGAATTTTAATGCGTAATTAAGTGTCAAAATTTTGCGGCTTTCTTCCGGCTAAGAATATTAAGTTTTTCTGTTCGGGTATTTTATAGCGCTTAACCGGCACTTAGGCAAATGTGGTTAGAAGGTACGTTTAACCCTCTGAAGGGTATTGTAAATTCAACGTTTTTATGTGGTAATATGACCATACAATGCAAGATTTTATTTTTCTATGTAAAATTTGAGGTAATAGTGTTTGTTGGTCACAGGTGATTCAGTGCGTATTGCGTGGGTGTTGGGTCCGATTCTCAGGGAAAAAATGCTTCTAAAGGGTTTCTACTTTAAAATGGAACCGACTTCAATTATATCTGTAATGCTAGTAGTTTCCGTGTCGTTTACTGTATCTAATATATTTATTTATTTAGCCTTTTTATTTCCCCTCGCCGCTATCTAATATAAAATTAGAGCTAAATATTGTATCAGAAATTAATAGTAAAACGTCGTGGCTTAATGTTAAGAGATGGTGTTAATATTACATATATTTAGTTGGTAATAGTTTACAACATATATTTTAATATAATTACTAGCGACTTGCCCCGGCTTTTCACGGGTATAAAACATATATAAAAACCTTCCTCTTCAATCACTCTATCTATTAAAAAAACCGCATTAAAATTCGTTGCGTAGTTTTAATGATTTAAGCACACAAAGAGATATATGGAAAGAAAAACTATGTAGTCATATAACAATTTTATTACATTTCAACTAAAAATAGTTAGTTGGTTAATATTTATTTCCCTTCAATACGAGTAATATATAAAAATAAATTATAAATCAGTTTAAAAACAATGTAGGTGACTTATAAAAAATATCATCGATAACCTCATTTTTTGCTGAACAAAATCCTTTTTTCTAAACTCAGGTAAACGTCCTATAAAAATTGCGTACGATAATGTTTCTTCCACATTTTCGTAAAAATATGCGAAAACCTCAAATATTTTTTGTTATACATTTTCATAAAAGGTTCATTTTATTTTTTACTGTTAGAATTTCTTTTCTAAATATATTTGTTTATAATTTAAAAAATTTACATTGTGTTAGCAGTACTTGTTTGTCTTATAAATTACATGTACTTAAACAAAACAAAGTGTTTATTCATTCACTTATCGTTTTTACTTTATCTATATTTGTTTTGTTTTTAATATTACTCATGCAATTTATTGTGGCAAGACTCAACTATATTTAAGCTAAGAGTATAAGAGAGATTTATTTATATTAAAAATAAAATTAATATACGAAAGAGTCTTAAACGTCTATAACCGACAACAAAGGGAAAACAGGTTTTTATTCAATTGTACGTTGTTTTACATTTTTTATATGTTTGACAATTATGAACATATATTTTAATAATTAGATATGTTTTGAACAGTGTATATATGGTAGAGTGTCCAATCAAAATATATTTTATAACTCAATTGGTGTAAAATATAGATTGATTGAAAAATATATCAAAAAAATCGCACCACATAGAAAGAAAAATTAAGAAAGGATCTTTTACTCAGAAAAGCCGCGAAATAAAAGCGATGAGATAAAAATTGAATAAGTTGAAAAATTGAATAATTGAATAAGCAAAATAATGTGCATAGTTTGAAAACTGTTTTATCATAACTTCGGAAAGGAAAACTCATGAAAGTTTCCGAGAAAACTGAACTAAATATCTTGGCGAGATTAAAGTTTTTACATCAAGATAGCGTACAAGTTATGTTCCATGTTTACTACTATGAATATAATACTATTGAGAGAAAAACTTGCTGTCTGGCATTTTTTCCACGTTCTGTCATCGTGGTGTCATTATGGTCGATTTGTCGATATATTAAGTAGGAAACATCGACGTCTTACGTGAGAAATTTAGATTTCTGATAATTTATTAGTCATTTTGTCATAATTAACTCTTTAAACAGCTGACTTAAAGCTTTTATTTGATATGATCTAGCATCATTTTGTGATATTGGTACTAAATTTCAAGAGCCATTTTGTTTTTGTCGGTAAAGTAGGGTAAAAACGAAAACAACATTAAATGGAGTTTTATGTGCTTATTATATTACATTGGATTTGATTTTCGTGCAAGCGAGAAAGAGGTACTTATGTATTTCAGTTGGTAAAGGTAGGTATAGAAGACTAAAATCCTATTTATCAAGGAAGGAACTAAAAATAGGTGATTTAAACATAAAACAACCGAAAAGTGTCCATGTGTCTGGGCCTCAATAAGAGTTAAATAAAATAACTAACAGTACGTATGTACTGAACTTATATTATGAAATAATTTAAGTTCTTTGAGAAATGTTTTGTAAATTTATTTTGAAAAACTAAGATCGGTTGAGTTAACGCTAAATGGGGTATGTAAGATGGGCTCCATACTTCATAGTGAGCATTGAAGCGGAAAATAACTAAAAATACAACTCTTCATAAAATAAAACTACTTTTAAAAAAGGGAACGTTCTATTTTTTTAGAAGCTCAATTTATGAACTAGTTAGAAGTAGTGAATATATTCTATTGGTTTTTCAATGATTTCTTGATTTATCTGCAGTGCCGCTTGATTTTGACATTAGTTGAGTAGTTGAAACTTATATGGCAGTCTGAAAAAGTAAAGCTTTTTTCGCTTAACTGTATACATATAATATTAGCATATAGCAAGAATCACAGTTACTTTTAGAAGAAAATGAACACTAAAGTATCCTTTCGTCTTTCAAAGCGAAGATTAGCAATGTCTTTCACTTGCGCTCTATTGAAAGCTTTCAAGGAAATGTATAGCTTATCCTTAAGAACCTAATGGACTTTTTAAGCTGCAACACACAAATATTTCCTTCTGGTTTAAACCTCTATCATGCAATATACTATTTGTTACTCGCGACCTTTTCGTATTGGTATATACATAGTCTATGTCATTCAGAGACTCCAGTTTCCTATTAGTGAAAGAGTTTTTTAAATCGGCACAGTAGTTTTAGCGTTTCTAAAATAAAAATAGTGTAGAATAGATGAATATAGCAATTGTTATTAATAATTATGTATACCTATTTACATAGATATTAAATGTAAAACTTTTTAAAAACTTTTAAATATACTGTAACATAGTATTTTTACTAATCTGCAATTGTAAATTATCAAACTGCGTTGGTCAAAATCTATTAATATTCAGCATTTTTAATTTTTATAATATAATAGTCATTAGTTAATATTTAAGTAAATTATTGTAAATAATATTATAGATAACTGTCTTTTATTTATTTTTGTGTCTTTATTATATATTTTTTTAATATAGTCATTAGTTATTCGTTTAATTGTAAAATTCAATAAAATAGATATAAATACATAAATAAAAATATTAGTAATTAAAAACGTTATAATGTATTACAACATGTATTTAAAAACGTACCTACTCACGAAATGAACATAAAATAATTTTCGAGATTTGAATTGTAATTACGGGCTGTAGTTTGGCAACACTCCAAGCAAGTCTTCAGCCAAGACTGGAAGCGCAGATGGAATTATTGTTGTAAAAGAATTCAGGCTGAATGTAGGCCAAATAAGACAAAAGTACCCAATTGAATTCGAATGCATAAAAGGAACAAATTCTAGTCATTACAATCATAGTACAAGTATATTTTTGCATACTAAGGTCAGCTTCGCAGCTATATTTTACCCGCTTCGTTGTAAAACCACTTTTATATATATTTTTCGAGCGTCATTTTTGTGATATAAATATATTTTTCGCGTCTTTAGCAATTGTCTATATATTACAATTTACAACCAAATTGTTTATGGAGATTTGCAAAGTTTTGTTTTGCAAAACCACGTCCGTGGCTAAGTGGTTTACGCGTCTGCGTGTTGCACTGGTGGTCCAGGGTTCGAACCCGTGGGAACAAATGAATATTTTGGTTGGACAGGTACATAAGTCTAATCACCTACTTTCCTGTAAAAAAAATGTTTAGTGAAACTTTATTAGTGAAAATTTAGTAGTGGAATTCATTTTGCAAGTAAATTACCTTTACTTATCTGAATTTTTCTATTGGTAAAAATAGCATGAATCTATTAGGTGAATTTCAAATTTATCGCTAACACACAGAACTACGCAAAGATTATAAGTTTGAGGTGTCTGTGGGTTTGTCTGTGGTTTCGTAGCTCCTTAACAAAGGGATAATCCGATCATGATGCGGTGATCTTTTCTTTAAAAGTTTTTAAAGTAATGCTGAGGAGTTTTTAAATTGTCAATGTAATAACCATTTCGATTTCTTTGCTTTTCAAACAAACAAACCGGATCCTGATCGGTCTATTATCTAAACGAGGTGCCATAGACAGACACATTTTTATTGATACCACCTTTTTCTTTAATCGCTAATAACTAGGCTGTTTTGGAAAAATTAATTTAAAGTTAAATCTTGTCTAAAAATATTGTGTTTGTTACATTATCAGCCAAGCCCTCGAACACGGCAAGGCCCTTGAGCGAAATGCACGGCCGCGTTCAATGTCGAGTGCTTCTAGACTACATCACAGCCTGTGGATATCACTGTCTAAGATCTATCGATCGCGATTGAATTGCTAATGCGAGTACACGAATTATAATCTCGTTTATTAATATAAGAATTAATTATTTCTAAACAAGACTCTAACATAGGTTACTACTATCATCACAGAATTTGTTACTGTTCATTTTCCAACAATGCTTGTATTAAGCAGTTCACAGGCCCCTGAAAACTAACATTTTAACAACTGTTGTAGGCTGTTCTTTATAGCTTTAAACGCATTCTTGAACTACCTGTAAGCTTAGTACAGGGGTCGGCAGTCTTTCAAGTGAGATGAGCCACATATCAAAGAATCTCCCATTTTATAGGGAGCCGCAACTCTAAGTTTATTTGTGCGAACGCGCAAGTTGAATGAATAAAAATAAGTGATTGTGAATTATTTATTACTCAGCCGTTTGATTTTTTAGGCATTCATTTGGGTTGTGGCATCAAGGTAAGTTATTTATAGAGCCATGAAATCCTATGAAAAGAGCCGCGGATTGCTGACCCCTGGCTTAGTACATTAGATTGAAAAATTCGTGGAGTCAGCGCGCACCTGTTAACGACAAGTCCCGACAGGAAACCACACCCGATCGTTCACGACATCAGCCGACCGAAGTAATCTATCATTATATTTTTAACATTTTAACTGTAACATGAATGTTTATTTACGTAGAGTATTTACAAAATGTCACCTTTATTGATGGTTGGAGTGAATATTGAAACAGGGTAGGATATTTCAAAGAGGCAAGTGAAGCGGTAATTTATCAATCGGCTAACTTTTACAATAAGACAGCTTAATACGAAGTTTAGTTTAATACGAATTTCAAACTCAACGCTTCTATTCTTCGCAATTATATATTCAATTGATATCAAACGAGATATTCGGCTTTATTTTAAACAGATTTCAAAAAGGAAGGTTTTTTGTTAATATTATGAAACTTATTCTATACAGATTTGATTAAGTTATAGTTTGGCACTAAATAACAAATATTTTTTATGTCTAATTATTATTTATGTTTTATTTATTTTTTAGTGCTGTAGTTGGTAGTAATTTTTATTTTCTGTTTACATGCGAGGTAAATACCACACATAAATTATAGGAAATTTTATGATAAAAATAAATTTACAATAGGTACTTTCGTTAAGAGCTACCATGTCACAGAAAACTTAAATTTATAGCACCCATCTTCTTGCGTTTGGGGTTATAAATGTGACAGAGCCACTAACAGTTGAGTGCAATCTATATATATACATATAAATAAATCTTACAGATTGACGATTGTACACTTATTTTAGACGAACAAACTTAAGTAATTCTTAAAAAGGTATTGGAGGAAATATTTGACTTCATTAACATACATTGCAAGTATCGAGATAGAGATTTTTATCAAAGACACAGAGTTCAAAGAAATTCATAATACTGTTGCAACCTTACCTTTCATTCTCTATAACGTTTTCAAGGAAATATCTTACTTCGTTAATTAGGGCAAAGAAGCAAGATGTTATTTCAACCTACCAACCTTTTGATTATCACTCGTACATAACAATGTTTTTAAACCTCCAGACACATAGTTACAAGTATAATTAAACCTTTTCTCAGGTTTCTTATCTATATAAATAAAATGAATCGCCGAAATGTATGTGCGCGTTATCTCCCAAACGATTGGAGAAAATTGGATAACTCTTGTTGTTGTGTTTGTTATTGTCTGGCGAAGGTGAATGAAAGAATTAGGAAACATTAGAAAACTTAACGACAATATCAACTTTTCTAATGTCACCTTCTTAGTGATTTTGTCAATATAAACTTTTTTAATTTTAATTTTTTATAGCTTAATTAGCTTTATTAACTTATCGCTAATCAGCGGTCTCTTTCAGGCAACCCACAATTTTTGTTTTCTTTAAATGTAATCGTTTGATACACATTGCGTTTGGTAGTTTTAATTATATCAATTCGAATTCAATTCTCTTAATTAAGACGGGACAGTCTGTCAAGTTAGTGTATACTAAACATATGGGCTCATAAATTGTTTTAATTTATCTTGTTTGACGGTAAGGCAGGCTCGACAAATCGCAACTGTACCCAGGTCATGCGCTCTAGGAGCATTAAATAAATACGTGAATAATTAAGATGAGGAGGCGGTTTTGAATATTAAAAATATAATACAAAAGTCCTTTGAGACTTTTAAAATTAGGTTTGTGATGGTTTTCGGAAACTTTATTTTTGTTAAAGGTAATGACGAAATAAGATACCCGTGAAATAAGATGCTTCGAATTAAGATAAAATCATGGAGATTTTCCTTATCTTTATTTTTTGTAAAAAATGTGTAAATATTTAATATTCTATTTGTCGTTATTGATGTGTTTTCAATGCTTTAATTTTAATTGAAGTTAATTATTTACAATAATGTATGCACTTACATATAATTACAAAAATATATCGCTCATCAAAGCCATAAATGCTCCTTCCTATACCATTTTTGTTCAAAAAAGTTTTTGTAATTTAATTAGTAATAAGTGTCCGTGTTTTTGTTTGTTTACTTGCGTTCGTGTATTTCCTTGATTTTCGCGTTTATGTTATTGTGAAGCGTTTTTGTAGGACATATCTGTATGTTTCTTTTTTGGTTATTTTTTTCAATGTTGTTTTGTGATATGTTACGTTTCTAAATAAAATAAATATCATACTAGTTCGATTTATTATGTCGCAAAAACATATTGAAGCCATCAAAATATATTTGTACAGGACGTCCCACGTTTGTCCCTTTTTTACAAGCGCATTTTACGTTAATGTGAAAAGGACAGCGCATTTATAACATTGAATAATGTTTAAGAATGTTTGTACGTAAATTATGGCGTCCCACGGACATGCCACATGGAGGTAAAGTACCTTGAATATTGTAGATGGAACATTTTACTGAAAGAAGTATTCATAGATATTTAAATAATTACATGGTTGAACCAGGAATCGAACCCGTTATACGAGAAACTTAATCACCTGTAGCTTAAACATACCTATAAAAAGGCTTCATCATAAGGATTATTTTTTGCTAAATAACATATTGTCAGAAATAAAAGGAAGACCATGATGACGTACCCGTGGGACGCCCTGTATTCTGATAAATATATAAAAGGCTCATCATATCCATTCGGGTGGACGTTTCAAGAATAGGCCATTAATATTTCTCAATTACTACTTCTATTATGTAATAAAAAAAATACTACATATCATTCAATACGAGCCATTATTTTAGTGAAATTTAATGTGAGATCTACTGCAGATAAATATATTGCAAATGAAAGCTGTCATTAGCAGTGTCCCACAATGTTCCATAGTTCTACATAACATACCTATGAACTTATATAAACTAGTTTGACCTATTTCAACAAAACTTTTTTTTTCAAATAAAAATTTAAAATACATTATATAAAGAACAAATATAACATAGTCATATAAAAGAAATAAAAATTATTGTATTATATCGCCTATTTTCATTTCTGCCATTAATATGTACGAGCGACAGCACTCTTTTAACTAAATATTATTATCGCCTACCTAACGAATACGTAAAAATGTATTATTGAAACAAGCTTCCAGGAATAACGAATTGAAATAATAATAAAAGCTCTAAAATATTTTATTTCAAGAATCAATTTTATTATACCGAATCCATTTTGCTCCCACACGCCGAGAAACGTGCGAAATAAAACGATAAATCATTATATTTATGACCATAAATTCTTCTACCAATATATCTCTAGCAGCAGCTAACCACAATCCATAAACTAAATCATTTATATAAATGTATATCATATATTACACGAAATGGATATAACATGTTTATATTCACTTTAATATATTATTTATTTTACTTCTTACATTTATAATAATTTTATATACAATTTTTACTTCAATTGACCTTAACTAATCTTTTTTAGATGTTAAACATTCTAAGGATGCGTCTAATGATGCAGATTATAGTTTCATTTTATTTTTATGAAACAGGAGGCAAACGGGCAGGAGGCAGTTGAGCCAAGAGTGTATCGCTGGCCTTTTAAAGAGATATATGCTCTTTTCTTGAAGGTCCCTAAGTTTCGGAAATACCTGTGTAGGCAGCTGGTTCCACAGAGTGGTGGTGCGCGGCAAAAAATGCTCAGTTGTAGAACGATATACATCGAGGTGATGCGGATGAAATCTTTAAATGTAAGGCACCTACTTCCAAATGTTTTCTTTATAAATAAATAGTATTTAAAACAAAGTTTTTCTCTTTGGAATGTATTGAATCTAGCACTTTTTTTATCGAATAGGAATATTGAAATGATGGAAGGACGATATCAAAGTTCCTTGATAAAAACAATACCTAGTAATTCAAAGATATCAGGTCTGTAGTTTGCTTTATAACATGTGTTAATTATGAAGAAATATCCTAAACACATAGTTGAAATATAATATTTCAAATATCTAATACTTCACCAAGAGAACACGTGTTTACTTGATTCAATAGAGAAGTAGAGTTGATAAAGTCCATTATAATATTCCAGATTAATAGAGATTGCAACACTATAATAATGTTGCTCGTTTAAACTTCGTGCCATTGTCGCCGCATCGCGTGACGTCATTATTTTCTCTAGTTTGAATTGTTTGGAATGTTATCAATAGCATAATAATTGAATAAATTGATTGAACAAGTGAAATTGAAGACAATTTAAAAGACTCTGACGTGTTAGTTATAAATAAGAATACGTCTTAATCAGTTATGTTTCTGTAATGTTTTTCCTTGTACATACTTTATTATGAATTAATTCACGTTTTGTCTTCTAGTTAAATATTTTTTCTGTTATTTTTTGTATGTTGTAAGGTAAGGTGTGTATTTATTATTATTTATTTTAACATTAGTAAATAATATTTAATACATACTTTTGAAAATACTAACCTAGAGATTTATGAGACCTTACACTAATTGTAGTTATTTTAATGAGTCTATTAAGAATAACGAAATTGTGCGGTTCCTTGGTCAGAGGATTATTAAAACTATAGAAATTTTTGTCCGCTACAGTATTAAAAAATCTTTTTGTTATATTCACAAATATAGTCACAACATAAGTAATATTAATATGTTCTGAAATCAGGCAACTCAAAAAAATATAAAGAATAAAATCTAAATTAACTCTTTGGGAGTGTCTGTTTGTAACACGGTACATAACCGGTACCAAAATAACATTTTTTAAATTTTTTGTCTGTCTGTCTGTTCGTTCCGGCTCTCTCTGAAACGGCTGGACCGATTTTTACAGGACTTTCACTGGCAGATAGCTGATATAATAAGGAGTAACTTAGGATACTTTTATTTAAGAAATTAATATAAATAAATAATAAAAAATAACTATTCCGCGCGGACGAAGTACATAATACATATCTATTATTATTTTTCTTTTCGCTATTTTACTCTGTTTATTGGCTATATAACATCACGTTACGACGAAATTAACGCGGGTGAAACCGCGGGGCACAGCTTGTGTTATATAAAAGTGCTCCGAATGGGTGGCCGGTACTATTGATTTACCAGCTAATCATAATCAAGGTTTATGTGTAACAGTTTGTATTTTAATTTTGTGTTATTATTTACTATTACTAGCGACCTGCCCTGCCCTGCTTTGCACGGGTATAAAACATATAAAAACCTTTCTCTTCAATCACTCTATCTATTAAAAAAAACCGCATCAAAATCCGTAGTGTAGCTTTAAAGATTTAAGCATACAAAGGGATATAGGGGAAGAAAGAGCGACTTTGTTTTATACTATGTAGTGATTATTATTTCGCTATGTTAAAAAATTACACTATCTCGCGGCCGTTCTCCATTAATAGTGACGACATTACAATAAATCCTTCATCCGCGGTGATTATAAAAAAAAGCAAAATTAGCAAAAGTATGTCTTGACTCAGACATTTATTTCCTGACAAAATAAATATAATATTTTCTTTTACTAAGTTGCCGTTCATACGAGGGCCCCTTCAAATCTCAAGATATCTTCATCGCGATCATAACAAATCCAATTCTGAGGGATCAGCGACGCGTGCTTGGCGCCTGTTCAGGAATTTTTGTACACGTATTTTCTATTTATTGACAGGTTAAATAAACATTCATTACACTCAGAGATTTTTGTCCTGAAGTGTTTTTTCTCCGGAAACTATACACTTAAACGAATGTACGTGAAAATGGAATGATGAGTTGTTTACATACAAAATACTTCTCAGTCGCGCTCTTGACAGCGTGGTTGCCACTTATTAGTGGCCATTTGGCAATTATATTCTGATGGTGTCTACTTTAGGAACAAGTGAAATTTAAGATAATTAAAAATATCTAAATGCGAAAGTTTGTATGTTTAGATGTTGGTGACCCAATCACGCTTAACGCTAAACGGATTTGAATGAAATTTGGCACGCAAATTGAATATGCTCTGGATTAATATTGTAATTTATATACCGAGAGTGTATTTGTGTGAGATAATTTAGAGATACGTGTATTCTATTTTTCAACTTCAGTATAAAATTGTTTGGATATTATACATTGCACTTAAAACAAAGGACATCATGTTTTAAGTTATCCTTAGAAAACTATCCCTGAGGATAATTAAAAAAAAAATTGTATGTTTTATTCTATAAATTTAGAATCTCGCTCCGACGGCTCGCACATCAATTATGGGTCTACATTTATTTTGAATTTCGTTATGTAAACAACTCAAATTTGTTCTTTTTAATTACTTAACTGTTTGAACTGTTTAAACCAAGCAAATATATCAAAATGGCTACAACATAATATTGTGTATAAAGTGAAGTCCCCTAGTGGGGTATGGGGCAGATGCATTTCACATCTGTTTCACTGATGTTTTTTCTTTTAGGGACAAGTAGGTGATCAGCCTTCTATGTCCTGCCAGACCGAGTTTTTTTTATTATCTCCACCGGGAATCGAATCCAGGATCTCTCGGTTGTAACGCTTACGCGTTTACCACTAGACCAAGGAGGCGGCCTAATAATAAATAATATTGTGTATAATTACTGCTAACATACGTCCTAATTGGAGTTAGAAAAAGAGTCTTCTTCCCGGACCAGCTCCTGCCCTTCTCTTGTTTACCATCTACTACCAAGCTGCCATTCGGTTACAAAGTTGTCGTTTTTATATATCTGTTTGTGGTATCAAAGTTCCTGAACGAATGGACCGATGCGGTTTTTTGTCGTTGAGATTTGCTTAAAAATTGGAGTAGCTCCGACATACTTCGGAGGTGCGACTATCGCATCCGTTATAGCCTTTAAAAATGAATCAATGTCATGTTACTTAAACATTAAACGGAAAGCCTGAACTTCAAATTACCGTCATCAAATAATCCAACTGAAATTTTCGCTTTGCGTTGCTCAAATTATCCTAAAATATCCTTTAATTTACCACTTCAGTTACTCGTTAGGAATTTATAATTATTTTCCTAGGGAGATATGTTTATTACGTTCAATAAAAGATACAAATTCCATTGAATTTTTTTTATAACCGTCTCCGTGGCTTACTGAGTTACGTATTTGGGTTCGAGTCCAGGGGAAACGAATAAATAATTCGGTTGGATAGCCACAGACAGCTCCACTTGCCTGTAAAGGGCATGATCAGTGACGTATGAATGTTCTAAGGGAATTCATACATAATTATTTTGTAAATGAAACTTTTAATTTACACCTTTACATTTGACGTGGAATTAATTTAATATTAGCTAAAGAATTACAGACCGTAACTTCTAATGGAGTTTTGGGTTTTCATTTCTGCATATTAATCATTTTCTTTATAGGCATGTAATCAACTTTCTTTGCCTAGACAACCGAAACAGTAATTGGTTGCTTTCTGATTCAAACACGAGACCTGTGACGCAATAAGCAGATGAGTGAATCACTGAAATATCAACAACACAAGCATAGATAGTTGTTTTGATTGAAATTTGTAAGTTTGTGTACAAGGTTAATAAAATTATCATTAATTATTAGGTCATGAAATTTCTATTATTACAAGGAACAATGTTCTTGTGAAGTTATATTTTGTTATAATAAAACTTTATTATTAATTATTAGGCCATGAACTTTCTATTATTACAGTGAACAAAGTTCTTGCGAAGTTATATTTTGTTATTATAAAACTTGAATCTATATTATATCGTAATATAATTCAGGACTTCCTGCGCAAGACGGCTCTGCTAGTTATAAGATATTTGTTTTCCCCTTTTTAGAAGCATTTCAAACGAAAACTATATACTTTACACAAAGAATAAGTTATACAAGGAAAAAATAATGGCCGCAGGTTTAGTTTCACCCTCGGGAAACGATCAGATTACTTTTTCTTGTTATTTCTTTAATATACATATAACGATATAAATATTTTTGGGAGTAACAACACGTGGGTTTTTAACTGACCTCGGTAATGGGACTTAAAGAGGGGTGTTATAAGTTTGACGGTTCTATGTCTGTTGGCATCGCGCGTAGCTTCGAAACCAGAGTATGATGACTTATTTTTTTGTTTATGAAAATCTTTTCATCTATTATGAAGATTCTTATTTATAAATAACACGAAGCGTGGTTTTTAAATTATCTTCAGTCATTACATAGTGTTATTAATTACTGAGAAAATAAATAAATTACAAAATTAAATGTGATTTTATTCACATATTGTCAAAGAATAGCTAAAATATTTAAAAATAAACCATACATTTCAAATCTCAATAATTAACAAAAAAATAAAACAAAGTCAGATTTTTCACACCATTTATAACTCAAGCACGGATGGATCAATTTGGATTCGTTTAATCCAATAATAACAGAATTACTACTAAAAATGTAGAAAATAAATTTTTGTGTGATTTTAATGAATTTTTGACTTGATTACTATCAACTTGACACAAATCAAATATCAGGCTTCCAAACAATGAAATATTTATCATTTTTATCGTGACAATTTTGATCTGTCATTGCGATAAAAATCAGATTTTAATCAATGATAGTTCGCTGCCCTTACATTGTTTATACTGAGCCGTTGTTTTGCTGTCAATTTCAAAGTTATCTGTCAAATTCTTAAAGACCGCCTCACTGGCAACTGGTAAAGTGTTTGTTTTGTAATGATGTGAAGGTAGCAAAAAAATATGTTGACTTTTTGATGATAGATATGTTATAACTGTCATATTCTTTTGTTAACTTACTAATTTATTATTGACCCAGGTTCGAATACTAGGGAAGTAAGTGAATGTTTTGGTTGGATAGGCACAGGAAAATAGGTTGATCACTTAATGATAATGAATATAAAAATCATTAATGGTGAAAACCAAAACTAGCAGGTTCCATTTATGAATTTTAATGATTATTCCCAGATTAAAGTGTCAAACAAATTAACGGTTGGGGACTAAACAGTCACCTGCCAGCCACAAATATTTACTCTCAACTAATAAACCTTGTGCGTACGTGTTAACAAGACGTGACATCATGGTAGAATCTAAAACCATTTAACTACTGCTTCCTTTTCATACTTTGTCAACAAGAGAAAGAAGCAAGGTTTCATACAATAGGTACATGCTTGGATCCAAATGTATGTAAGTTCATTGTGTTTATTATACATATTTTTTGTTATGTGCAATACATTGGTCTGCATTTATTATAAAATACAGTGAGGACATTTATATTTATTGAAAATATATTACAAAGAATAATTTATTAATTAGGTATTTTCTTCGTAAAAATGGCTTCCTTTTATTCATTCTTCCTTGAAAGACAACGGAGATATAGTTAATATATAAGGAACGTATGAATCGAGATTTCTAATGCGTTCTGATTCATAAATCTAGCGAACATGGCGTAGGATGTTGCATTTTTTATTTATTTAAGGTCGCCTTATAACAGCAAGGTCCTTGACGACCTGATTTTTTTTTCCAAATTTACCGTAATTAAAAAAAATTATGCTATTGGGTAGAACTAAAATGATGCTATTTTTTCATACTTATCCCGTCCTCATAACAATCTGGGTCCAAAGCTTCCATTGTCTTTTACAAATAAATTCTCATAAAAAATGAACATATTTATTCATGAAAGCTATAAAAGATCAATAACTTTTAAACAAAAATATCGTGTTGAAATCGATCGATTCGTAAGAACTACAATACAGACACAGACTTTTAGACCGGCGCTAAAAGAATTCTTTTTACAATTGGAGTTCTACAAACAGTTCTACAATTCCAACAAATTAATGTACCTTTTAAGCTAACATAAAGTTATTTCAGTCTAGCTTCTGAAATAATTTTTAAAACCAGTCTCGTAGTTTTTGTTATTCATTAAAATCTTTAAATCTTTTTAAATATTATTTGTATAAATGTAATACGTGTCAGGCATATAGGCGTGAATCACAGAGAAGATAAATGCTTTTTATACAAATCACGTACTCAAAGTTACAAACATTAGTATAATATAAAAGTCTGCGGAGTTAAATTTCATAACAGGCAGAGATTATACTCAGTCATAAAGTTTGTTTACAGAATCGCAATAACATCAATACAGGGTTGTCAGACCAATGTTTGTGATTCTCGACTTTATTCGCAAGGCTCTCACTAAAAGAAGTTTTCAATCAGTGAAACAATTTTAAGAATCTATCAGTTTTTGAGTTTAGTTTAAACAAACAAAAAGATAAAATACATAAGTGAGATTGGAAAAAAACCGATATGATGGTTACAGATGAGATATCTAACATAAAAGATTTTTGTAAATTGTAGCTGTATTGGTGAATTTAACCATTGCTATATGTATAAATTCTAATCAGTGTTTAATCATACGCAAGCAAACTTAGAGCTTTTAATAAATAGTGTATAACTACGTATCAAGATCTTGGAATAATCTAATAATAGTACAATAATTCAATTATTGTATTTTTAAGAGATTTTCTTGAATACACAAAAGAAATTGTGGTTAGCTTTTCATGATTTTTATTAACCAACGTAAAAATAAGAGTATAATTATAGTTTACTTATCTGCGTGTTGTAGGCCTAGATTTCTGTTTGTGGTATGATAACTGCTAAAAAATGGACTGATTTTGATTCTTTTTTTGTTCTGTAAGTATCATGTCAGGGGTTTTTTAAATTGTCTTCAATTTCACTTGTCTCTATTTTGTTTTGTGGCAGCCCTACTATAGGAAAACGAATGATATATCTCCGGTCGTCGCATTAGATAAACTTATGTCATTGATTCAATATTATACAATTGATAACTAATCTTTAAGAGAATTTTTTATATTGATTAAAACATCGATTTACAAAATAATTACTGTATACTACAATTATACAGATTTACTATCAACAGTTAATAGTGAATAATGGTAATTAGCTTAGGGGATTCGTAAGTAATTATGCCCCGGTAAAATGCAAAACCAAGACCGGTTAACTCTGCACAGGAACCAAGCTCGGTTAGCTTGGTTAAAACCAAGGGTATTGATCATCCGACTCTCTGGATAGCACAGAGTTAGGTGTTGGCACAGTCTCAATTAGCTTAAACAGCATTTATACCTCTGAGATAAAAAGGAAATTGGGGATTGGAAAGTGGAGGTCAATGGGACAGACGTTTCACGTCTTCTGTATCTACCCAACCAAAACATTGATTAGTTTCTCAGAGGTTCGAACCCAGGACCAACGCAACACTCAGAACTTAGCTACGGAAGTGGTTTTGATCCTAAGTACAGTAGGTTTAAATTCTTGTCTGATGCCTACATCCACATGAGAAGTGTTACTTAATAATGTTTACAATAAATTAGCGGTCAATTGCGCCTTATTGATGGTGGAACAAAGAACGCGGAACCGATTATATATCGTTAATAATTTTATCGCTTCATATTTATATGAGGTAATACATTGTGAGTGAAATTTTCTGCCCAAAGCCTTAAATGTCGTAAGGTTTGATCCTTTTTTATTGATTGCCCCTCTCTTGATTTCTCTTTTCCACTTTTTAATTATACTCGTAATATAATAATCATCTTATAATACGGACATAAGAATGACGCGTCCGTCTTGATCGAAGTGGATATTAGGTACAACAATTTATTAACATATTTTGGAAATCGGATAAGCCGGTTATGAGATAGCTTTGTAACTAGCTGACCCGACAGACGTTTTCCTGTCCTGAACTATGAATACGAATTGGTACCTATATCTAAAAATATCAAACGGGACGTGTACTTAGAAATGATAAATTATGACAGTTAAACATTTAAACAACTGACTGTTAATTGTTACGGCAAACGCTGTAAGGTTACATTAAAAAAGTTTATATTGATAAAAGCACTAAGAAATTTTTATTAAATTAGAATAGTTAATATGGTCGATAAGTTTTCTTATATTTTCTAACGTTACGTGCAACTTTCTTGTTTTTTTTTCTTTCATAAGAACACTAACAACAAAAAAATAAGGGAAATAAGGATTAATTTAAATATTATATATATAGATTAACATGTGGTAGGTATTTAAACTGCCTTCAATGTAACAAGTAAAAATATTTATTGAAATTATTTCTATAACTGGTAATAATGTTTTAAAAAAGACGTGTGTTTATTAAATGATAACCTTATACGGAGGGCGTCAAGTGCAATTTCAACAAATTCTGGCTAATAATATTTTATGATCTATCAGTATAATATACATATTTACATAGTTGGGTTACATAGTTTGGGTGCGTACCCAATTATTGGTTGCTGTCAGTTACATTACTACACAAACCTCGTCTGAACAGACAAGATTATAGATTCTTGCAGTTTTCACATAGACAGAGTAATTGCCGATTCAATACAGATTAGAAAAGTTCAAACATATAAAATTAAATCCCATTCACGTTGCGTGTAACACATTAAATGATAAATAAAACATTATAAAACCTTTTAATGTAGGTAATCAGGTATTTTTTAATTTCTTTCCTTATAATTAAGTTTTTTCTTATGTTTGTTGTTTACTTAAACCAAACAAATATTTGTTTTGGATGAGTAGCTTATTAATGCGTTTTAGATTTGTATAACTTGGAGAAACTTCGTATTCCGCAGACAAATTCACGAGCAACAGCTAGTCAAAGGGAATATTCATAAAAAAGGTAGTAAATATAGACACACTAAGAGTACTCCAATTCTGCAGTACGTCATAAAAAGATCGTAAAAATTCGCTAGCGCTCGTTAAGTAACTTCCCCCAACGATACAATATATTTATCAATACACGCCCTCTTTTCCCAAAATATGTATACTTTTAATATGTTTTACGTGACAGGAATATTAAGTAAATTATCTATCATGTTCATAATTATTTATTATCGTCATAAGGCGCTCTTGAAAAAAACACCATTTTTAAAAATTGAAATATATGTACATACAATAGAGAATTGCAATTTTAAATAAAAATTCATCTTCGAGCTATTAGATACTTTTAACGAATTGTCATAAAACTTGATAATCTCTATAAAAATATGCATCTTTCCTATTTAAATCTAAAGAGAATATTTAAAATATTTAAAAAAAAAACAGCTTAAGCAAGTTTAGTTCACTTCACAGAATCTTAATAAGCGATGCGAGTTTTATAACGATATAATCTGTCTTAAATCTTAGTCATGTGGTACAAATTTGTCATATAATTCGAGATTAAATAAATGAAAGACAAATAAACATCGCCTTAAGACTTATCTTCATCTATATCGATGCTTATCTTCAGAATGACTTTGCAGTCATCTTTGCAATCTATGCTTTATATGCCAAAGAATCATAAACTTCAACTTTGCTACGAAAAATGGACTGTCAAGGTTACAATTAAAATTGAGGACAATTTGAAAAACCTTCCGACGTGTTAATCACAAAGAAAATACCTCACAAGTGGATTGAATAGTAGTAGGATTGAAATTGTAGATCAGACCATCTTTTAAAAATAAAAAATACAACAAAATCTATTCGTTTTAGAGATGATATAACACACACACACATGCACATAGACACGTCAAACACCCCTCTTTTTGTTGGGTGTTAAATGTATATGACGTTCTTGGCTATGGGTTTCGAATTCGACTACCCCTTGGAAAACCTCAATCAAGGTCATACACCATAAACCATTGCGTAATAAAAACATTTGTTATATTTAATTCCTTTATTTCTAGAATTTTTGTACTAAGTAATATTGTATGTGTAAAAAAAAAAAATATTGTATGTAACGCAATTAATTAAAGTTAAGATTTGATTTCTATTATCTGTTTCGCTATCTCGTTTATTGCGTTGTTATTATGATCTGTGGACTCAACAATTTGACTGTTATTATCATATTATACCTAAAATGGCAAGAACATACAAAGATATATCCTGAGATCTGTTGTTATTCGTGAGTCGGGTCTGTAAATTTTAATAGTACCTTACATTATTTTATTAATTTGATTTTTGAAAAACAACGCTGTCTAGAATTCTATATTTAAATTTTTCTTCTAAAAAATTGTAAGACTTTATAAGATAATTTTTTCCTAAACACATAGATAGAATAAACTATTATTTAAAATTTGTAAAAACAATAAATAATGTATCATTAAAAATATTTTAAGTATATATTTTATAAAACCTACCAAGAAATAAATGTTCATATCTTTTTGTATTTTATAAAGAGTATTCTAACCTTATTATTGAAGTCAATTCATTAGAAAAAAGCACTTACCAATTTCCTTATTAAATCACTTTTACAACATAGCACAAATCACTGAATTCTATTGAAAATCACGCTCGGAACTTGACTAATTACGCGGGAAACAACTTGCGACCACCCGTCATCGTATCAAACGACAGACTGAAAATGTCTACAGAATTACAAGTAGTCTGTGCTTCAGTTTTCGCTACAGAGTTTTTACTCTTGAATTGTTGCGCGCGAAAACATTATTTTTCTAAAGATACTATTAACTAGGTATAAGTACTGTGGATTGATTGAAGTTATATCATATAAAATATAAAGCGATTATTTGTCTCTTCAAAATATTTACCTTAAATTACGCTTTCAAATATCTTTTCTGATAATATTATCTTTATTATTTCCATTGTGATGGTTTGTCAATAAACTAGTAACATAATTTCACTGGTTTTTAAATAAACAAAATTTATATCACCTGTGATAGTCTGTCACTCTCTAGTTGAGAAAGAGTGTAAAGTTTTTTTAAAGTCAGTCGTTTTTGAATTTATTAATTACAAATAAAAATATTTCCAAAACAAAATATGTTTATTTATGAAACAATATGTTATCGATTTGTGTGTCAACCATAACTTTGGTTAAATGTTTTTCGATAACGTCTGCGTAAAATATTTTTCCGTTTGTTTACGCGCAAACTTACATGGCTATGGGATTGACAGGTGGTCAACACTTAACTTGTCAAGTTTCTATAGCTAACACATGGGTAGCGTATAGTTTATTTTTTATTCATGTTAAAGTTTATTTATTTATATTTAGTATGTTCACGAGGTATTTTATATCATACTATATTATAATCAATAAATATTTTTGGGTATTCTTTGTTTTTTATTTCATATTTAAGTTTGATTTCTGTTTCGTTTCCAAAATAAATAAATATTAAGTGAGTATATTATTTCCTGATCTCTTTATACCACTGTCCGTTCACTAGTGAGGATGTTTAATTGGATTTTCTTCACATAGTCTGATTTACGATAGAGACGAGTCTAACTCAAACGGATTATAGGAAAATTAATGGCGTTTTCCTGTTTCACTCTCTTTGTTTTCTTATAAAATTCATATATATCTGGTATTAGAAATATACTTTTCATCAAAAATATTGAAATACCTCCAAAATTTAGTTTTGATGATTTTATTATATTAAACAAAAAAAAGTGTAATGTGTCTCCTAAACGAATGAATCGATTTCAATGCGGATTTTTTCGTTGAAAAGCTGACTTGATTAAGATCGATCTTGGTGATGGAGCTACAATTTATGAAGATTCTCCTTCTTTTTGCATAGGAGGTTAACAATTTTGTTTTACATACAAATATGTGAAATAATATAAAATGTAATTTTGCTTCTCTGGTAGTCACTTTGCTATGGCATCTATGTAAAATGGCGATTTCCCAGGAGAACCTATTTATGAACTTTTAACAGTCTCTGTACTGAATTAAGGCTTTAATCTCTAAAAAGGAAAATTTTAACTTACTTATAGAACTTAATTAATTAAATATTAATTATTTATGACAGGTTTATAAAAGTTTTTGGGATTAAAATACTTTTCTTAGAAAAATTATAAGCTTTAATATGGCTTTAATAGTATTTTTTTCCGAAAAAGTTCTTATTAAAACAATTCAAACCGTATCCATTGAAAATCAGATTTTCGTGTTTTTCGCCTTAGGCCAGATCATTGACGCAGATATTCTCAAGAGTGTTGTTGACACGGTCTTCCAAGGATCAAGGAGTTTCAAGTTCTTTCAAAGTGATTCTCAACAATTTAATGACGTAGCACTTTTCAAGGTACGCTTCATTTCTAATCACGCCTCTTCAACGAGATACATTCAGATGCAGCCTTTCATGTTGAAACAATGGAAGTTTTACAATGACTGTTGTGGTTTTGTGTGAAACTATTTTATCTCATATAACAAATATTTAAAATAATCCTATAGTATTTTTTCAAATGCGCTTAATTGGTATTAAAAAAACCACAAATTGTTACAAATTTAAACACGTAATAAATACTAGTATCAAATCGCTGACATGCTTATATACTTATAACTAATGCCTACACGACTGTAGCAGATGGGATAAGTCGTTTTTAATTTTGTTTTTGGGGAAAGGCAGATACCTAACTTTCTGTATCAGTTTCACTGATTATTTTCTTAATAGGCAAGAAGATGTTCTATTCTCTGTATCTACCTAAAGGAAGCAATTTTTCACCGATAAGAACCTAGGATCTCTGGCGCAGCTCGCATCAAATATCGCACGAACCACTAGTCGACAGAGGAGGTTGGATGAATAAAAGCTGGTTTAATAACACCTACATTTTCAACTTTATACAATCCGTTGAACCCTAAAAACCTTAAATACTTAGAACGATGTCAAGGAAATATGAACATAATCTATTATTAATCGTGTGCAAACTTTGTTAAGTAAATGTATAACTTATTACTTAGCGTAACCTTAACTTTCTCATAGCGGTTTATGTACTTCTTAAATATAATAAATATTTTACATAAGGTTACCTTAACATAAACCCTTATAAACAGTGATGAAAATGTTTTATCTCCTGAGACAATCAATGCACATATGTGAGAAAGTAACAGAGCAATTTGAGTCATGTTTTAAGGTATTAAAAATATCTTTTTACTTATAAAGTAACTTTCTGTTATTTTTGGCTTGAAGCCAAGTGAGGCTTCGAAAAAGGAGAAAATTCTGAATTGGTCTATGTTTTTGTAGATGTACACAATTTGTGGTCTATTGTGATTGAATGTTAAGTATTCTTTTCTGTTAAGACATAATATTATCTTGTGTAATAAGTCATTTTTCGGAGAGAGATAAAAATCACATATCTAGATGAAATATTATTAGCTCAACGTATTTTTATTGTTAAGACTTGGCTCGGGAATGTTCGATTCTAAAGCGTGAAATGAAAATTAATTTCAACTACTCCAAACCGACTTCTATGTGTACTAAAAAGTACATAATCACACAAAAATAACAATTCCATACGGCAAATATTTGGAAGTCTTGTAAATTATAACAGATCGCAATATGCAGGCATTCTAATTTATTTAGGTATTCAACATATTGTAAAACAGTACTTGATAAATGATGTCGTGAGCTACAGCTAGTCTTTTTATAAACGTTACGACCTAATAAACCTCCTTTTTCCAGTTGGTCAAAGACATTATTGGTGCAGGAGGTATTGTCGTGAGGAATATACAACGTTGAGATTGTATAACTGATGTAGGTTAGTTGCTTGGGGATGGACGGAATCGATACAATAACTTAATTATTCTTGGAATATTGCATCCGCGATACCTATACGTGTGTGCCTTAGTCGACATCGGAAGCAGGTTCAAAGAATATATATAAGAATATATGATATTATAAAGAAATTACTACTGAAATTTATGAATTACTTTCGAAAGAAATGATGCGTTATGAAGAGCGATCCCTAAATATTTAGTCACAACTTTCAATTTAATAAGTTATATTCATTTTTTATAATATAATATTTAGTTAATAAATAACTATTAACACGTCACACAGTAAACAAGATGACTGGGAACGTATCCCGTTAAATAAATATTAAAATATAATCTTAGCAACTGACCTTAAAACATTATTAACGCTTGTGAAAAATCAGTCACTCCATACACAATATATTACCTAAAATCTAAATGAAAACAAATATATAATGTAAATTATTTTTTCTAAATAATGTCTAAAGTTATTTTGCTATTCGGGACAACATCATTGATCAATTCAAGAAATTCAAGTTATTAATGGTGTAATTAATTCTAATTATTTTTGGGTTAGTTAATTTAAAACTTCATCTATAAGAAAGTTACGCCTGATAAAAAGTAATTTGGAATTAGAAAAACTTTGCTGTTATACTTATCACAGGCGGCTTTTTTATAAATCTATACTCTGTATATTGACGTAGTCTGTGCCATTCCTGTTAACAAATCCTTAGCAAAGAAGTCTATATTAAATAATAGTCTTATTCTGTAATGAATTCCAAAACTTTTTTATTAAGTGTGATTATTCAACATCATCACAAAGAAGGAAGGCAAAAACTGTAGCTAAGCTGTAACTGTAACTGTGTTCTAGTGATTTAAAAATCTTAAGCCATATGCAAAAAACAAATACGTAAACTCAAAGTCAAAGTAATATTAACTTTAAAAGATAACCATTTTCCAAAATAAATCTACTATTTGGTTATTTTCTTACGTCTTCCCGACATTGGACAGATTCTTCAATCAAATTGATGTGTAGACCTTGAATCCTAGAATCTATGGTTCTAATAGTAATTTTTAACCGACGCAAAAAGAGAGTTGTTATAAGTTTGGCGTAGCTGTGTCCATCTGTAGCTACTAAACGAATAGATCGGATTCAGTGCGATGTTCAAAAGCAAAAATGATCGAAATCTATTTAAGATATATTCTCATTAACCATAACGTGGGTTTTTTTTAAATTGTCTTCATTTTCTTACTACATGAAATGTTACGTTTGATGCCAAGACTCTTTCTAAGCAATATAGGTTATTGTAGCTACTCAAACAGGTTACGTTATGCAGAACGTATTTAATGTTTGAGTCCTGAAATTACATATGTAATAAACTTACCGATTTACTTTTCAAAATTCCAAGTTACACTGAGGGAGTTTTTATTAAATATTCGCAATAATGTTATAAGTAACGATATTTGCGCCGTATCCTGTGACGGCAGCGCAGATAAAGTGGAGCAACGGGTGCTAATGGAGTCGGCAAATTGAAGGGAAACGAAATTTCCAATCTCCGTTGTACTTAGAAATATGAACGTATGGAACTCGCACGTTACATATGATGACGTGTCTTGTTTGATAGAACCAAATAGAAGAATATTTTTGGTAATACCTTTACCACAGGTTTAACAAAATATTTAAGCCTACGTTAAGTAATTGTATTGGATTGTAATTGGAAAATTTTAAAGTGGGTCAACGCTAGATGAGCCAAGCACGAGCAAAGCACAAGCCAAACACAAATTCGAGTAGCGTTAACCGACATACAAGCTTCGAACAAGCGCGTTTCCAGCATTTGGCCTTGCTCGACTGTGCTCCGCTAAATGTGGTGTTTTTTTGACGAACACAGGGATTTGAATCGCGATCGAAAATAGGTTATCGTCTAGGTCCACCGACGCCGCGAACAACAATGCCCAGAACGACACCGCTCGTGCTTGACTCGTCCTTTATTGTTACGCGTAAACTTACTTTATTACAAAAGAATTGATAGCTTTCCTTTAGTAAAAACCTATCGAAGATTTTGATTATATTGATTGACGTACAGATTGCTGCATAAAAGAGTTTCTTTACACTTGATTCGTACTTTTGTTGATTAGATATTTAAAATTATTGACCCCTTACGTTTTTTTAACTTGAAACGATGTCTTAAATGCTCTGGTTAAAAATCTATAAATAACTTTGCAAAAAATATCGAGCAAAGAGGCAATTTAGCAAAATAAAGAGCTTAAAATTACTCTATTGTTTCCTTTGTAATACTAATCTTACCCTTTTTGTTTTGCTAATACAAAGACCATTAGTAAAAATACTACTCACACGTGTCGGTCAGTAATATTTTTAATACATTTATGTAAAAACAAGAACATATCTATCCGTAAAAGTAATATAAATATTATTCTGCTATTTTAATATTAGGCGTATAGTTTTTAATTTTGTTTTTTTTTAGTTTAGTTTTAACTGCCGTAATATTTAGTAGGCATGTGGCAGTCACATTTATGAACTCACTTGACCTTACTTGCAAGGTGGTTTAAAAGCTATTTTAACCAAACTTCAAAAAACCAAAAAGGACGCTATCAATTCGACGTGTATTTTTTTATACTCACACTCACTCTCTGTTTTTGGATAATAGCAAAAGGCTAAGTCTGCCAATGTACCTTCATAATGTGATATGTTTTACGGTCTTCGGAAGCGACACTTATTTTTATTTTCCAAAATTGAGCTTACCCTGGGCTCAATTTTGTAGCTACTACAAGGTAAGCCTTGTAGTACCTACCTACATATTAAATATGAGACGCATTACCAACTAAGCTAAGGACATGTAATTTATATTAACAATCATCATTGCGTTTTAAAAAAAATAATTTTAATTTTTTATCGTATTGCACTTTTCAACAGCCTTAAAATAAACGATAAACAAATAATTTGCCATACATGACTTCGTTCACAAATTAATATCACTTTACAAAAACACATCGCTCGATACATGCATCAATTTTCTTGAATAATAAAATATATTTATTTACCAACTATTATTTAGACTTTATGTATTATTTTAAAGTTTTTATTTATGTATAGATTTTTAAAAAAACAGTAGGTACTTCTGCTGGAAAACTTATTTATACCTACGTTATGCAGAATTTATTTTAAAAAAAACAATGAAGCAAAAGAAAAAGGTCATGCATGCAGTAATAAATAAATCACTAAGAAAATATTTGGAAGCCGGTACTTTGGGCGTAGAGTTTAAGTTATTTTATGATATTCTGAGGTTTATCACGAGATCACCTGTCATACAAATTGGTAGTAAAAAAAACCTATAGAATTCGATATTAAACTCATGATTGAGGTGCAGAATATTGTTGATATTGCTACGAGTATTTAAATATAAAAAATGTGTCTTCCATTGGATTTGGAGCTGCTATCTCACAAACTTATGTTTATTCCTCTTTTTGGCACGGGCTAGAAATGTGAAATGTCATTAGTTCTGGCATATTCTTCTTTTCTTTGAGGATCAGCGACTATCGTTTTGTTTCTCTTTTTCACCAGTATGTAAATAATTCTGCGAATAAAAAGTTAAATCAGTAGATACACTTTATGAAGCACTGTATATATGAGTTACTTTTGTGTAAGAAAGGATTTCGAGAGAGCGATTTAGGGCGCTTGTAGGCGTTTTTGTTACCGGATTCGCGGTGGTGTATGGTGTATAATGAAAGTGTGTACACGCACCCGACATATGTCCGGCAAAAAATTTACGCCGAATGTATGAATGTCGCTTTTGGACAGTGAAACGGACCTCTACAAGCGCCATTGGTTAAGTAAAGTTTAAGTTTAAACAAAAGAGGCTACATTAAAAAAAGCCTCTTTTGTTTAATCTTAAACTCTACTTTACCATATTTTATTTATTTATTTAAGAAATAGACACCATAAATATTTAGTTACAATGGGGCCAACAAAATATTGCTAAAATATACGACTTAATTAAAAATTGATAGCATTGGATAAATATAAAAAACTCATTTTTATACAGCTGATGAGATAATATTATGATAATCCGATATGAGCCGGTGCGAAATTGTGGAAATTTAATATACTAATTACTAAGTTATTGTTTGTATTTAAGTTTATAAACACTACTGTAAACTGCGGTTTCGTCCGCGTGGGCTAAACAATATAGACTATGTTATTCAGAAAGACTAGCTTCTCGAATTTTTAGAACTGTTCTGTTCTGTATTATGTATTGAGTTTATTGATTATTAAAAATATAAAATAATAAACAATACACCAATAAGAACAGAACGAATATTTCATTAAAATATAAATATTAATTACTAGCTGTCTACTACAGACGCTGTACTGTCTAAACTATGAATATTGAGTTAGAATTGGCATTAAAAATACCAAACGGTGTACTAAGAAATGACAAATTATGACAGTTAAAAATTAAAAACTGAAAGCTATGTTAAACGCTATTAGATAACATTAGAAAAGTTTATATATATAAGTTTATATTGTCAAAAGCACTAAGAAAGTGGCATAAGAAAAGTTGATATTGTCCTTAAGTTTTCTTAAATTTTCTAATGTTTCGTGCAACTTTCTTAATTATTTATTTCATAGGAACCCTCTTCAGACAATAACAAATACAACAAAAAATAATTATCATATTTCGTGCTCTCGTTCGACAGTTAAGTGCGTACGTACATTTTGGTGATTCATTTTTATATATAGAAGAGAAGATATATACAAAGCAAGAGTTGACGTAACTATTGCGTTAAAAATGTAAGAATCAAGTTTTTATGAACTCATTTAAATATAAAATATTTCTCGTTAGGTATAGTACCTATCAGTATCGGAGTATTGTTGCCAACGAGAAATTTACAAAAAACCAGTTTAGTTTTGATCGACATCTTAATGCGAATCGATTTTTAAACAATTTAAATATTCAAGAAACTTTCGCATTTTTAAAACCGTATAACTTTCGTTTCTCGTGAAATACTGTTTAATATACATGAATTAACTTTATATATTATGTACGTAGTCTTTTTTTGGTAAGTGGGTTAAGGAAAGTGAAGTTTTATACAAATTTTACACAATCTATATAAAATTTACTAAACGAATTTATTATGTTAGGAATTTATGTAACTCGAGATTTAATTATTATAAACAAAACCTTATTGATGAAAAAAGACAGGTGTTATATGTTTGATGTAGATACAGATATGTGTTTGTGGATCTGTATGTGTAACTTTTTAACGATTGACCCGATTTTCAAGCGGCTTTTTTGTTTATGGTTCATGCAGATCCTGATCATTTATGAGATATTCTTATTTATAATCATAACATCGGGTGTTTTTAATTATCTTCACTTGTAGAAAAGAAAAGACAGAATATATAGGCAACTTACGCGAACAATCCCAAAGCGAATACTGTAAGGGCTGCGTCGAACAAGTAGAATGCGCCAGGAAATCTATCAATTGTCATAACGTAGATATAACTGGATGTCGGCATGTATATGGATGGAGCGAGCGCCTCCATCACACCCATTATGGAACTAAGCTTGGCTGAAACAATTGAAAGGAATAAAACATCCTATATCACACTATAGCATCATAATTGCTTACGCAACTCAACTGCAATTCACGCGGAGGTAATATATGAATTAGCCTATGAATAAAATTTTTTTTGACGGGATGCTAAGTCAGGAATGTGATATTGGTAAATATTGACAGAGTAGGTACGAATTTTACAGCCACCAGTCTAAGACAAACAAGCAGAACTAACATTTTAAAGAAGGGTGTAATTAATTCTAGTGTAATTTATTTTATTATAGACAAATTTCATAAAATCTTGAATTATTCCCAAAGACATATTTAAGGAAACCGAGTCACTGAAATCTATTAACTTAGGTTTATATGAATGAACTTTGAGCACTATTTTAAGTAGCCACAACAATTCAACTGTTTATTTTTTCTGTATATTATTTAATCTGTAAGTCAACCATTCGCTCGATGTTTTCAGTAGTTTTTTACTATTTGAAAGCTGTAAATTTCATAGTAGGCAAGAAAGTATGTGCATAACCACTAGGGGCGCTGAAACATTTTCCATACAAATTTATCAGATTTGTGGTAGAACTACAACAGCTAGCGAAACCAGGGAGCGCTGCTAGTATTTTTGTATTTGATATAAATAAACACTTTTACTGACCTACTTCTTCATTCGGTACGGTCTTTGTAGCAATTGAACGGACAGCCGTCAGTCCAGAACTGCTGAAAATGTTGAAAATTGGTGCTGCGTAGTACCAATATCTTGTTGGTGCAAATGCAAACACGAAACATGATGCTATCCTGCTTACACCCGCGAGACCTCCGATCACGCTGTCCTGTACTTCAAACCTTTTACTAAGTACAAATATGCAGAAAAAGGTACCTGAAAACGAAACAATTTTAAAGTTTAAGAATAAAGCATTAGAAATAAGATAAATTTCAAAAACAAAGAAACATGAAATAAAACTAATAATAATCCGACTTCTGAAGATAATCAATCAAAAAAAATCGATATTTGTTAGATTCTCCCAAGACTACTGAGTATTTATAGAATCCATTTTTATATGAAAAGCCATTTCTTGAAGAAGAAGAAAACCAATTCATATCGGCCACAATTGAGTTTTCAAATAAACAAGTGGTTTTCATTTCGCTTGTGAAAAAGTTCCGGGCGAATATTATCCAGAAAAAGTTAAATATAACTTTGTTTGTGTTATCTAAATAAGGATGTGTATAATTATTCTGTGTATTTCATTTTTCTTTTGGTAATACTAAAAAAATTTAATGAACTTAATTAACTACTTATGAATTCACTTCACTTGCTTCGTGTATGGCTGCGAGTTTTAATGTTTAAGTCATTAATGGATATATAAACTTATCTATAATATCCAATTTGAGTTTTCGGAGAGCTAAGCCCCAGAAAATTAAGTGTATAGCTTGGCTTTACCTAAGCCTCGACTTGGAAATAAAAATCTAAGCCGTCTTGCAAAGGATGACTGGAGGATACTAAACATTTAAGTGCTAAGATTTCCGGAGCCTACACTCTAACGGCAGGGGAGCGTCTCTGCGGAATTGTTTGTGGTAGTGTCTCAATCGAGTTTGTAGTTAGAGAAGGACCCCGACCCTTTTATTTTGATTAAATTTTATATACTTATTTTTATCTTTCAAAACTACCCTCTGTTATTGTAACAACCACAACTACATAAAGATTACAACGATAACATTAATAAGTAACCAAAGATAATATTAATGAATGATAACGTGTTGTTGCATTGAACGCATTGCCGGGTCACGACTTGTGCCTTAAAATTTTCTTATCTTATTGCGTATAAATTGTTTCAATCGGGGGGTAGGTCAAGATATACAATTCCGATAAATTGTGGTTGTAAGTATACTCATTACGACAACTTTAAGTAAATTTAAATTTTACGTTGCTAATTGATAAATTCTTTAATAAAACCATAGATTATTTATATGATTTGATGTTTCAATTTGCGATTTAAGTTATAACTTTTTCGGTAAATAAATGTTATCCCGACTGAGTTTCTTGATCTCAGATTTGGGGGCGTTCTTATACTTAAATTTGAGCGACATTCAAAGACATATGTCACGTGTATGATTCTATACGAATAAAGATATTTTAGAATAAAGATTGAGTTTTGCTTTAATAGATTTTATTGCGAAGTGAGGAGAGTCGTAAACTAACCAAACCTACTTCATGACTATAGTTTAGGTATTTTACAATCATCGTGTTCTGCGACGGAGATCCTGGGTTCGAATCTGAGAGAAACAAGAAATGTTTCGCTTTCGCACAAAAGGCTCACTAAAGTGAGTGAGAGTTTAACTTAATCTTTATCCCTATTCAACCCAGAGGAAGTCACGGTCAATAATAATCCATGATTAACAATCTTATCAAATATTTGCATAATTGGGAAATCCTAAGACTTACTTATAATTAATAATTGATACATATAATACAAATGAAGTTTGCATTAACTTTGATAATTTTTTGAGACATGAAGATGAAAGATTGTGTTAACAAATACCTTGTCGTGATATTTCCTGCATAGTTATAATTACAATATTTTGAAATGGCAACAATGGCACTACAATTTATTCTTATTGGTAAATAATAATATGTACGCTATAAATAATGGGAGGAAATCAAAAAGTTTTGTAACATTTCGTTAGATTCTGATGAACAACACATTGACGCTGTGCTGTAAGGCTTCGAACTTTTAATTAATTCAGTTCATCGTGAAATTGACCAATCATCATCTACGTATAACCTTTTACATCTTCATAGTAAACATCACAACAAGTTATTTGTTCAGTTAACTTATCTTACATACACTTTTCCATCTTTATGTCTTCAAAATTATCATTGATAATGCAAGTCGTATAGTGTTATGTCCTTGAGCTCTTTGTAATTTATATCAAAATGACGTACCACGTACGCACGTATGAAAATTTGTTTATACAAAATGTGTCACAAATTTTATGCTCTACAATTTATATTACAATTTAGCATCATTAAAGCTAAAAGAACCGCGACAAACTGATTTTTGTGTTCTTTGACTTTAAATAACTTACGAATCAGACAACAGATTTTATGAGATGTTTGAGACTACTTTTAGAAACACCAAAATAAAAAATAACACTCACCAATAAGTCCGAGCGTAATGTTTATGGTTCCGTAAACACTGTACTCAACTTCATCAAAGTTGAACTTGCGGATCGCGTAAAGATAACCCACTTGAGAGTCGCCTGTAACAAAACGACGGTAAATATTATTGTCTAGCTTTATCGCTACGGGTCATTAACACATTACTACAGAGATTATTTGCAGCGGCCCGCCTTAGATTCGCAAGATATTATATTACCCTTGTCTCCTTGCTTTCCTGTAGGAACGAAAACTTAAAATATTTATACTGCCCCATTATAGGCACGAACTGCGTGAATTAATCAATTAATTAATCTCTTGTAGGTATTATATTTTCTAGAGAGTATTCTATTTTGACTAAGGCGGGTTGGAAGGAGGAAAAAATCATGGCCGCGTAACATGAGGGAGTTGACGAGCGTCGAGACTGCGGAAGAGTTGCTGCATCTTGTGCAGGACAAGAGACGGTTCTCAGAATTTGTGGCCAACCTTCAGTGATGGAGAGGTACTGGAATAAGGGAGTATCTTTTATTACTTGACACTGGCAAATTATCTGTACAAGAAATGTACGTATACAATATGGAGGTATAGAAGATGTGCACATTGCACTTTTCACTGCATTTTTTCACTGTACGAAAAAATACATATATTATTATTTGGGTTATGTGAGATATTAAAATTTACTAGGAGTTTAAAAATATGAAAGAAAAGCTATATTGCAATATTATAGCAGGTTCATATATAATGAACGTAACCTAATCTCAAAGGAATGTAATCACATTTAATGAGACATTTGTGAACAGACTCTGCTACAATATAATTATGGTAGAACAACAAAAAATTACAGTAATAAATATATTTCTTAATTTATATCTGAAGGGAAAAGGCTCGCTACTAACCTTCTTTCCATTTAGTCCCAGTTTCACATAAAATGCTTTCTTTTTCTCAAAGCTTAAATACTAAGAATTTCTAGATGTTCGTAGGCATAATATAAAGTTTTAAACTTTTGTGTTGACGTTTGAAGGTAAAGTATTTCTTTGACTCCGATGTAATGACCTAGTCTTTGGTACAGTACTTCAATACTAACGCAAGCCTTTAAACATGTTCTTTACATTCCTGATAATTTACGTAAAATTATTATAATTATTATGTAGGTTTTAAATTGTTAAAATAAACATTTATCTAACTCGAAAAAGAAGAGTTACGAATTAGTTTGAAATGTATTTCATGAACTTTATAACATTTTAATGCAATTTATTTTACTAAAAGCGAGGAAAATTATAAATATATATTTTTGTTGTAGAAATGATCGTAATATAACCTCTCTTTTTTGGGTCGGTAGTTAAAAAGAAATTAGGTTTTACCTACGGTTTAATTTCTGTCGTTAGATGACTCATAAGAGTCGATTTAACTAAAATATATTCAATTGAATAATTAGAAATATTTGCAAAACAGGTTAGCGAAATCTTTCTTGAATTCTTTATTGGTTAAGATTTTGGGGAAAATTCGATGAAATATATAATTAATAACTCATTTACAACCCATTTACAGAATGGAATCTATTGCCATATTTTTTGTCTAAAAGAAACTGGTGCTAACTTGGCGAACATTTAAGAAAACTTGTGAATTTTAATTCGATAAAAATTACGTATAGCTTGCGATATAACTATGTATGGAAACACGTAAATCCCTATATCTATTAGTAAAACCGCATAAAATCGTTTTAGTAGAATTCGAAATAATTATGAACAGACAGACAGATTAACAGATCGATGCGATATGAACTTTTTTAATGCTAATACGGGCAGCATATTGTCGACCGTCGTCTGGCGACCATTGGGAAACAGTACGACAGAATGAATATATTCATACATATATAACATGTATGAATATATGACATGAATATAGTCTCATATCATCGCATGGAAGAAAAACTCCGTTCGCATTGCAAATATTATTTAAGACATTTTTGCTATATGGACATAAGTGTTATAAACTGTTACTTACATCTGATGTAATTATATCTCGTAATACTTGTGTAACTGTTGTTACATCCTTAGAAATTAAAATCCCATTGCAGAAAAGAATCAGGCCCAAGCAAGAAGCTAATAAAAAAAAGCTTCCTTCCAAGCTTAATCCCAAGTCTATGCCATATACAAATAAATGCCTTGCATATTTGACTAAATAATTCTTCGAGGTCCCAAACTAATCCGCATTTATGATTCATAGGGATTTCTCGTACTTCGGTCTAAGTATCAAAATAAATCATAATCCCCGACAAAAAAGAAGTATATTATAAATTTAACGTGTGGGCATCGTAACTACTAAACAAATGAAGCGATTTCAAACAAAAACAGATTGCTACAATTTATGAAAATATACCTTTTTGTAATCATCATGTCGGGGTTTTTAAAAATAGTTTTAAATTTAATATGTTGTTAAAATTGTTTTCATAGTTCTTTATATCATCCAAACCGTAATATTTTGCGGGTACTATTAACAAAAAAGCTTACAGGCTATTTTTCCATATAAACTGGTTAAAGTTACAAAACTGTGTTAGTTTAACTGCTGTTGACCTTCTGAATAACTTTTCGACGCAAAATCGAGCGTTTTGTGTGAACTCGTTTCTGACAAACTTCTCATATATTTTATTAACCTCAGAACTCATTGAATAATAAAATAAATAAATAAATTAAATTAAATTATAAACCTATTTAAACAGTTCTTCGTTTATATTTTAAAAACTACTCGATCTATTCAAAAACATTTACTAATGAAAAGCAAGGTTCACTCGGACGGAGAGGACAAACTCTATATATGTCTATTTCTATGCAGGTGAAAACTATATATACATAAGTATTTCATAAACAGACTAGACTTAAATGTATATTTTGTAGTTTTAAACTAGTTCCAGAAAGCGTGTTCTATAATCTAACACCGAACCTTGTATAAATTAGGTTTTTGCTGTTATGTGCAATATTGCGTGAGTCGAGCCGTTTACCTCGTGCGTTTGAGTGTAACGACCCAAATATAGTCATACATACATACATATATTCATTGAGTGAGTCTCTAATGAGACAGTTCTTGTAAATATAAATATGCCAATCAACTTATGCGTTTCTATCATGTAATTAAAGTAAGAAGTCTGTATCAAAATTATAAAGAGAAATACATTTTTGTATCTTTATATTGCCTTCATTTTTTAATTTTTGTATCTTTTTTCTTTATATGAATTTTTTAATGTTAAATAAAAATTTACAGCGAGCGATTTAAAAAATAATTTCACTGAGGGAAAACTAGACTTCCTAAAAAGATTAAGTGAAATGGGATATAATATATTATATATCCTATATTGTATATCCTCACGCGAACGATGCAACGAGGATAGTTAGTGTTTAACTGGCAAAACCCGTGAGACTCCTGCCAAGATACCCAAAAATCGGTATTCTTTTTTAAGATCTTTTCTTCTAGTTTATATAGAAAATTTCTCAAAAAAAGTCCTCAAAATTGGTCAAAGAATCTTAGCGTACTTTACATTCATGTTAATAATATTAACATTATTTTAATATCGGGCTAAGGCTTGTCGCAGTGTGCATTTGGAATTTAAGAAAGGTTTCATTATATTTTAAAATTTATTAGCAACCCTAATGTATTTTAATATTTTCAGCCATTCGTGTTTGTTACGAGATTGTAACGCCAATCATCAACAGGTGTTATTGAGTCTTTCATGTGTAATAGATGAAAACTTCAGAGATGTCATATAAGTTTTATCGAAATTGATCGGCCACATTTTCTAAGAACAACAATTATTTTAACAAAAAAACTTCAAATTGTAACTCTAAAACTACTGAACCAATTTTGATGAAATCAAAATTAATAAATGGGACCACACCAGATATCAAAGAAAAAAATCATCAAAATCGGTTCACCTAGTCGAAAGTAAAAAAAAATACAGTCGAATTGTGAACCTCCTACTGTTTTGAGCCGGTTAAAAAAAGAATTTAAAAAACCTAATCGTTCACATCCTGTTTAGATGAAATTTTGATTTCGATCTCCATTTATTGTTAATGATGGTCTCGAGAAAGTTCTAATAAAAAGCGTGAAATAAAACTTGCTTAAATAACTATAACCCGACAACAGCACAAAAATGTATGAATAAAACGGAAATTACAATTCTACAAGGTGATAAATAACAATTTGGATGTCGGCGCCAAACTATAACGGAAAATCATAAAGTAAATATCTCTTCAACATACTTGCTTACAAAGTGTCTCTTATCGCCCCGCACTTAGGTAATAGGTATATAAAGGCGCTAGTAACCAAACTGTGACGGTTTGATTACTACTACACATGTGCGATAATGTAGTAAAACCTTTTTGTTTAACCTCTTTATTCTCAAAAAAGTTTCGATACGAAATAAAATCACATTGGGTTATTGCGTTCAATAGTATAAATTAGTGTCTTACTTGCTTATTTCATGCAATTTCGTATTCAATAAACAATTTTAACTTGTACGTTTATTAAATAAGTATTTCATTCAAATAATATTTTTTGATTTTTTGTAGGTAAGCAACCTCATTCTTATTTTCATTAAAGCAGTCTAGCTAATCTATGGTTGTCATTTTTCAGATGCGCGCATATAAGTAAAATTTAATATGTCAAACTTTTTAATAACTAAATAAAACAGATTTTTCATTTATTTTTATTCACAAGTGCTTTACTTTTAAGTGCAATTTATAGTTTATTTTAAATAAATTTTATTATTAACTATTTACCAAACTAGTTTACCAATAATAACTTAATTTCAATCGTTTGAGACAAGGCAAATTATCCTTAAAAGCCTTGCGGTGCCAGACAACAAGGTGCACGTTTTATTTCCATTTATTATGTTATTTGTCGTATCGTCCGCCTCCTTGGTCTAGTGGTAAGTGCGTAAGCATTACAACCGAGAGGTCCTGGGTTCGATTCCCGGTGGAGATAAAAAAACCGTCTGGCAGTGCATAGTGCATAGTGCAACCTACTTGCCCCTAAAGAAAAATCAATCAGTGAAACAGATGTGAAATACATCTGACCCATACCCCACAAAGGGGATACGGGACTTCACTTTTATGTTATTTGTGAAGTGTGAAATGTCATAACCACTTTGGGGAACACAGGGTAGACTTTAATCATATTAGGCCTTTTGCGCCATTCAACTGAGACCTATTTTGTTTTCCTGGGAGCCAAACCCAGGATCTCAATCGCAACACCTAGATGTCTGAACCACTTAGCCAAGGACGAGATCATGCGGTCATTTGAGGGTTATTATTAAAAATATATTTTATATCTATTAGAATGAGACCATCACATTTAATGGCATTTTAATATCTTTTTCCTTAAAAAGCTGCCTTATTGCGTTTAGATAAGATATATTTTATTGGTGTATTATTTTATGTACCTACTGTGGTAGACATTATTTAAGTTTTATTCGTGTTCTTTAAAAAATTTTTACGACGACTTTAAAAATGGTATACAAAAAGTTCACAGAATCATTTGGGTGCGTACCCTAAATATCTATTGCCTTAACATTAAAATGAAAGAAAAAACGCTACCTTCTCTAGCGAGTATACATTTACCATTTGAACAAACTTTAACTTTTATTGGTATAAAGTAGGTATAAATGTAAAGTTTAATCGTATCTGTTACTATTGACCCATTTTCATGAAAAAGCAATATACATACTTTGAAAACATATTAATAAATGGAAGTCGAACAAGTTTCAAAAGAAACCCTGTAATATAGAACTTAAAATTTTTAGTTTGTTTCGCATGTATGTAATTTATCTTTGTAATAATTCAGCTGTAGGATAACCTATTTATTATTAATATATAAAGAGATAAATAAAATCATAAGGGATGTAGACGCTTCATAAAAAGATCGTCTCCATGAATCGTCATCTTCTAATATCGTATCGTATAACGTTATTATGATAACAGTTGATGCATCGAGTTTATTCTGTGTCTATATTTGGGAAGTTATTACTAAAATATTTATTAATTATTTGCACTTACCATACAACGGTCCAACCATTAGAATATGCAATATAATAACACAGAATATTTGTTTCCTCAATCCAAATAACCGAGGCCTTACTGCCACCATCACTGTATTTGCCGCAAGTCCGAAAACGTCTAACATCTTTTTATTGCAATTATTCTCCTCTGTGCTCCGTTCCTGATCTTTAACTAACACATCTTCTATTTTAAAAACACCATACAAAAATGAGCAAATATATAACACTAATAACAGAGAAAACACTCCATAATAGCCGAGCGCACGTAATGCGATCCCGCTCAATGCAGTTCCCGCAGGAGTTCCAAAACTAACACATATTGTAACAACACCCAATCGGAACGTTCTGTCCTTCACGCTCGTTCTATCCGACATAAAACTGTACATCCCCATGAATATGATAATGTAACTACCGGTGAATGCAGCGGGAAGCGCCTCTATCAGTGCGGTTACTGTTAATGATATTTCGTAGAAATAGTATGTAGCTAATAGCAGTCCTATGTTAGCAATAATCTCTCCCACGAACGGAAAGAGGATACATATTTTTCTCTTCTTCGTTTTATCGCTCCAAGCCCCGATAAATAGCACCAGAACAGCTGGAATTGAGGTTTGTAAAGGGAACTTCCAAGCTATGACCTTCGCGACTAAAGATTGTACGTTCTTCATTTCATTCTCAAGCCCAGTAGTGTTCCTATCTCGAATCCTGTCACATATATCTGTTGAGTAGTTGAAGTTAACTCTACACGATTTTTCCAAATGCATATTCTGCACAGCCAGCGATGATATTGCAGTACACATCATATAGGTAAACAAACAAGGCTCAACCGTCGTCTCTCGCAGGACATTCTTGATACTTTTTATTTGAGAACTTAGTTTTTTCCGCCACGATTCCCTTTCAAGGTTGTCTGTGAGGCGAATGTTTGATTTAGTAAAGTCCACGGAGCCGCATATGTTAGCCGTCATGATTACAAGTGAGAGTTAGTAAAAGTGTTAATAATCCGCGCACAACACTGCACTTGGCTTGCACCGCCGACCGATAGTAACGATTTAATCCGTGGCTTTCTGTTTCCAAAAACCAGAGGTGTAAATGTCAAATTGTAATGCGATATGAGAGTGCAGTGTGTACCAGTCGATCTCAGTACCAAGCGATAACAGAGGTCTCATCGCACACGACTGTCTCAATAAAATGCTCGTTTATCTGAGCACTCCGAGTAGCGTTCACGTACGAATAGCAAAGTAAAATGAAAAGGTTTTTGCTGTCACAAATTCGACAATGCGAGGTAAATTAAACTGAGCTAACATATGAATAATAATTAAATAGATGATATGAGATCATTGACTTCTTTTTACTGTGTTGACTTATTTTCATGCAAAACTGTTTGCTAATCCAATAACGAGACAATTTGTAAAAATTATGTTCTTTTATTTTTTTGTTTCATTCATATAACTCATGAGAACAATCTTTTGTTATAATTATGTCAAGACTGCGTCTTTCTATGCTTTCGTAACTCCTAAAAATGAATTGTAATGCTGCTTGATAGGTACGATTTATGAAGATCTGCACATCCATTTAATATGAGGTATTGTTATTTCTCATTAACAAGTCTTTTAAAATTATTGTCTTCAATTTCATTTTCAATTGTTGCAGCTATGGACGCAGTGCTAACTTAGATGGCGTTTAGGCAATCGTCTATGATGTATGTATATTTCTATGCAATATAAATAAAAATAAACTAACTTACGAGTATAACTTTAAATGAGAAAGTTTTAAGGATAATGGATTTATCTATAATAATGTCACATATTGCTAGATCATATTATGCCACGTTTTTAGTCCTGGATTAGTAGCCAGTGCTTATGTAGTCTTTAATTTAAATTACCTTCTGGTGGTATTTTTTTAGGAGTTTTTCTCTTCACTACATAGTATAAAACAAAGTCGCTTTCTCGGTCCCTATATCCCTATTTATGCTTAAATCTTTAAAACTACTCAACGGATTTTGATGCGGTTTTTTAAATACATAGAGTGATTGAAGAGAAAAGTTTATATGTATGTATAATAATACCCGTGCGAAGCCGGGGCGGGTCGCTAGTAGAATACAATACATACATACATTGTATATTTTCAATACAATATAAGAATTATATTGAAAATTATTGTTAAATTGTCCATATATATTGTTTTATTTTTATATGGAATATGTATTTTTTGTGTTTCTTTTATAATATGTGTAACTAAGTTCGGAAAAACATAATATAATATACATAAGTCCATATTGCAAAGTATGCTTTGAATTATTAGTTTTTTTACTTTCATATACATTTGCTCTACTTTGTTAATAAAATTTTCAAAATAAGGTAAATACAAAATTTAAGTGCAGGTTATATTTTTGAATGGTTTTTTGTTTGAATGTCGACTTTAATTCGCAGTGCATCTAAGAAATAGAGCTTAAGGCGTAATTAGTTTGGCTATTTACTTAAGTACAAATTTTACAATCCTCGTACCACTGAGGTCGACGCGATTGCATCTTAATCTAGGCCGCTTCCAATCTCTTACGCAAGTTTTGCAAACTTCTTAACTACTCTTCTGGTTTTTTAATACATATCGACACTTAATATTCTCTCTTCTCTTGTTTACTTAATTTAATAAGGTAAAATTGTTTGTCTCTTGGTGTCTTGGATCCACCTAGATGATCCAAAAATTTACTGATTTTAAGGCAGTAAACAATTTTTTTCAAGTGTTTAGAGAAGGCTTTTGAAAAACAAGATTTCACATAATAACAAAATTTTCCGATAGTTTATAAGTGATCGTTTATGTATTATGCTACAATTTTAGGCAAATATTATATACTTAATTAAATAAACTTAAATATACTCCTTAGATGTCAGCTCACGCGGTAGAAGTCGCGCAAAAGCTACCCTTAAAATAAAGACAGTAGATATTCAAATGATATACATACTTATTTACTTCTGCTTATTCTTCAAATTACTACTAACTTATATAATTAAATATTTATTTATTAAGTACATTAATCTTCTCTAATACTAATGTTTAACAGTAATAATAACAATCGTTAAATATTTTAATATGAATACATTAGCAAAACGCCTAAATAAAAGTACAAGCAATGTTATGTTAATATAATACAACGCCTACAGAAATAGTAACCGCCTACGGCTGAGTGGCTTAGGCATCTGCCTGTTGCGCCGTTGGTCCTGGTTTCGAATCTCAAGAGGACAATTAATACTTTGGTTGTATAAGCACAGAATGCTGACCACTTAGTTGCGTAAAAAGAAAATGTTAGGAAAAAGACGCAGAAATTTGCCTGCACGTATGATAAAATTTATGTCGGTAGTCAGTACACATTAAAAGTATAAAAAAGTCCTTTGCTGAATTTTTCGGCATAATCTGTTCGTACTAATACCAAATCTACCTGTTTAACCGTAGTTCAGAGTTTATGCGTATAATTTATCAAGGTTTACTTAATAATTATAAAAATTATCATTATATGGATATTAAGATAGCTCTTTAAATAAAACAAATACAATATGTCGTTATCGCAAAATTAACAAGAAAAATTAAAAGACAATTTAAAAAACCACGATGATTATAAGTAAGAATCACATGAACGAATGAACAAAACTTCATAAATTGCAACTTAGATCCATGTCGATCACGTCGCTTTTGAATAAAATCACAATCGGTTCATTAGTTTAAGGGATACGATGTCTCAAACAGACACAAAGACGCACTGATACGTCAAAGACAGACTCTCCTATTTTATTCATCTTGCGTTAAAAATAGCTTACAACATAGAACAAATCGTTTTAAAAATTGGGCGTGTTATAAGACAGTCACAGAATTTTCATGGGCGTGAACCTCCTTAGCTTCAGGGTTCTTCACAACGTCCTTCTCCTCTTTTCTAAGCATTATATACAGAGTTCTGAAAAAGATACATTTATTAAGTACATAATTAACCATTTGATTTTCAAGGTTAAGTTTCAGGATATTCAAGGTTTTTTAATAGCCGGATTTCCATTGGCCTACATCGCAGCCTCGCGAGCAAAATGCTCTATGTGAACGTGCCTCGGGGTCGTTTGGAGTCCCAGCTATCAAGTACGGTTATGCGATAGTGAGGCGACTTATGAACCAATATCAAAGATTCTTCTTTTGTTTGATAGGTCACATAGACAAACAGAAACAACAATCATATATTATACTTATAACAACCCTCTTTTCAAGTCAAGTTAAAATGACAAAACTGACCGTATATTTAGTATCATATGTTTGCAAGATTGTTAAGTTATACGTAGCGGCGGGGATAAATAGTTTATAATATTTGTTACTAAGCTATATCTCATTATACTATTCCTATTAAATGGCAAGAACAAAACAATTTGTACTAATACTGTAATCAATAGCTTTGATAAGAGTAATTAAACAAAAACAATATATTTTATACTTAATTGCATACAATAATTCATAGCTAATTTTCCATTACAAGGTCACAATTAATTTGCGAAATTGCCGTATCGGATCCCCACGACCTTGTTTTCATCTTTGACACATCTGTCCATACCAAATCCATTAGCCTCCAACGCATAACAGGGGTGTTACAACTTTAAGTTTGACTTGTCCTTCTCTGAGGATATTCCCAAATTTCGATGCTGTTTCTTTATGTAAGAAGGTGCCGCGATCGTGATGAATTTTTGCTACAATATCTGTCATAGGTAGTTTTTTTTTTTTTTTAATTTCTCAACGTAAGCTTGAGTGCGTTACAAACTAGCTTCACATTTTAATGTATGTTAAGCGTATTTAAGTATTTACCATTAAAATAAATAATAGAAACCACACTAAACATAAATACACTTCGTCTCCCTATTCAATTAAAATTCACAACCACTACTCAATCAGACAGAGTATCCCCTTCTAAGAATAACTATTGAATGTCCTCTTCAAAGAACGATTGTAGAATTCTGCCGATTATATTAACTGTACTTAATCTCCACTACACCCACTCTACAGTTAGAGTTCTGTATCAGTTTACAGAGTGGTACGGACTCGGTACTGTTTCTTTTAGTTTGTCTGTTCTGTCTTAGCTAAAACTTATGAAAAATCGATCCATCTACATGAAGTCAGGTTTAGTTCTAAATAAATGAATGAACGAATGACATTGACACTTGCAACACCTATTGTCATTTCAATACAAATAGATTATTTTGAAAAATAAATCCCTTTTCTATGCTTACACAAAGGCAATTAAAGCTGGTACGGTCATAATGCCACCGAGGATGTAGAAAAATCCAGGCATCGTAGTGAGAGTGTTAGAATACACCTTAGCGTAGAGAGGAGTGTATATTACCGGAACAATCGACTCCACGAAACCAAGGAGAGAACACATCTTTCCTGAAAAAATGAAAAATCTATATGTAAAGTACATACAGTAAATACAGTAGATAAACAAAAGAAAAAAAAACAAAGAAAAAAAAAATAAAGAAGTATAATACAGTACATAATCTGAAGTGTAGCACACAATCATTTCTGTGGGTCACTAAAAACCAGTGCCTCGCTACTTTTCATGCATAATTCTTAGCACTATCCCCTGTCTAAAGTATATAAAGTTTATTTGCCATAATACAGTACTGAAAACTACATTCAAATAGTTTTTTACGTAGTTTGTACTAACGAGATAATACTTATGTTGAACTGATATCGTATTGGTCAGTTATTTAGTCCGGTGAAACAGTTGACCTGCCCACGTATACCTTTGCAGGCAGACTACTCTGGCAATGAGCCTGTGTCGGAGTTAAGGTACTCACCAACTTCGTCTTCTTGAACAACCTTCGTTCCCATAGACTTGACAACCAAGCCTCCTCCACTGCCAAATATATCAAACACAGGACCGAAAAAGTACCACGTCTTACTTGGAGCCAGACCATAACAAACATTGGCTGATATTTTGCTACACGTCACAATAATGCCTAGAAACGCGTCGTGTAGTTTGAAATATTTATTGAAAACAGTGACAAGGATTGCTGAACCTGAAAATTAAAAATAAATCTTATTTATTAATTCACGCATTATATAGGCAACAACATATATATACATGAAATTAATTAAAATAAAATACAGTTTTAAAGCAAGTTCGGTAGGTCAAGGTGAACTAGAAGAAGTTTTCCTACCACCTAAGGATTTATTTATTTATTTATTTATTATGTTTATAATAATACAATTAATAAATTATGTAGTATTTTTAAAATTATTTTAAAATGTTTTTTTAACTCTTTTTACTTTTTATATTCACACAGCCGTCCGTGGTTCGTGGTCTTAGAAAGCACGCGAATCGTCGGGTATTATCAAATTTGATTGAATATTCGCTTTAATCATGTTAAACTGTCTTTCCTTTTAAATGTGATTTACGAGTGAATACATTATTATTAACACATATTTTTAAAAATAAATTTGACAATCGTTGATTCAAGAGTTATAAATAGTTGTAAAACCTGATTTTTACATATTATTTAAATAAAAAACACATCAAAACTAACCTGCTAAGCCAACTAGCAATGTGTATGTCGTAAAAAGACTGAAGTCTGCGTACGTCATTCCAAATTTTTTTAGTGCGTACAAATAAGCCAAAGGTGCTTCCGCTGAAAGAAAAGAATAATGATTAAATAATTAAAAGACATCTCTTAAAAATAGAGGAAATATGTATGTTCTCTTTGTACCCGCCAGTGATGAATAAAGTTGAAGTCAAAGTCAAAAATATCGTAAAAATATCGACATATTTGCATGAACGTCACGTAAATTTAAGTTTACGGGCTGTACAAATTGACTTTCTGATTTGGGTGCGTTCAATGAAAAAGCAGCCAAAGAAATTTAGTTTTATATTTTTTCAGACATTTAAATTTTTGTTTAATCGTAAAGACAGTTGATACTAACAATATATTTATATTACAATCTAATTATCTTTTATAAATATTCTTATATGGTCTCAGTTTCATATGTAATAGTTATACACAATTTATTATTTGTATTCACCTAAAACTGGTAAAGTTTTAAAATACAAAAACTGACTGGTTTAGTAAAAATTTTAATAATATCATAAATAGATAAAGTGCTTAAAAAAGGGTAATGAAAAATATATGATCTTAATATGTAGATACTAACTATATTTAGTTTGTATAAAAAAAGACATTGATATAAAAAAACTCGTAATAAAAGAAATATTTTTTTTAATGAGCTCAGTAATATAATTGATACAATATAACTTACCGAAAATTGGTCCCATGATAAAAATGTAAGAAAAAGCAACAAGTATTACACGAAATAGTTTCTTGCCCTTAAACAAACTCAGAAATGAAAGAAATATTTTAAAATTGAAAAATTGTGCAAGTTTGCTTAGAAATGTTCCTTGTAAGGGTTGTTGTCTCACATCATGTATATTGATATATGTGTGTAAGAATCCGAATGAGAAAAAAACTGTTATTATAATGAACACTCCAAAGAAACCAACGGCTTCCGTTAAGTAGCCACCAAAAGAAGTGCCTAACGGAAATCCCATTGTTACTATCAGAGAAACAACACCTATCCTAAATGTTCTGGATTCCACAGTTGTAACATCCGCTATATAGCTCGTTGACGCCATTAAAGCTACTGGAAAGCTTCCAGAAAAGGCAGAAGGGAGAGCTTCAATCAACGCAGTAATCCATAAAGGCCACTCCAATAAGAAATATGTCGCTAAAATCAACCCAAGTGAAGATACGATTTCTCCAACAACGGGTATTAGCATCAACACCTTCCTGTTTCCTGTCTTATCACTCCAAGCTCCAACAAAAAGGATGATAAAAGCTGTCATCCCAGTTTGTAAGGGCTGCGCCCAAGCGTACATATCTGCTATTAATTTTTGTGCTCCATCCGATGCTTCAGTTGTTATATTGTCGGAGACATTTCCACTGAGAACATTGTTGCAAATATCTTCCGAGAAACCCAGGTCTACGCGGCAAGCTTTCACTAAATTAAATTTTTGAACTGCGATACTGGATATAATCAATGGTATTAAGTAGCATAGTAAATATGGTTCAACTGTTATATTGCTTAGAAGTTGTTTCACTCTGCCCCTTAAAGTGATTTTCTCTGCCACGTCACTTTTAGTTTCATTCTGTTTGTCACTTAGCTCTAAATCAGTTTGTACTTTATCTGACATTATCACAACTTTATGTGTGTCTATATGTAAACACCAACAAGGACTGACATCACCGGCGGTTTTGAATGTTTGAAAAAACTTGTTTCTAATTATACTTGACTTGAGACCGCAACTTTAATGATGATCTTACCATTTTTTTCAATCAAATATCAAAATACCATAAAAACTGTGTAGATCCATATGAACTCAATCTTTATATGGGTTACTTTATTAAGTACTAGCTATTGGCAATTGCAAAACTGGCGTTACTCTATAATATACGATACTCTCTCGTATACTATATATTAGAATATTCAATTAGCTACATATTTTTATTAAAGCAGGTTTATCAACAAACAAAGTTATTATCGAAATTCGGCATTGTTGTTGTAATACGAATAGGTACTGTAAAGAGAAAAAAGATATGTAATTTTGTTTGTCACGATTAAAACTAGTGAACTTCGTTCACTATTGGTAAACTAATCTTTTTCAGTGAGGTAGGTTATATTATATACTAACGACCCGCCCCGGCTTCGCACGGGTTAAATTATTTACGACATCACATTAGAAACCTCAAAAATAACAGTATTTTTCCACTATTTAATGGATGTTATTATACATTTAAACCTTCCTCTTCAATCACTCTATCTATATAAAAAAACCGCATCAAAATCCGTTGCGTAGATTTAAAGATTTAATTTAATTTAATTTTATACTATGTAGTGATATTCTCAAACGCATGTAATCGCGAGTAAAACCAAAAAAGTTCTAAATAAAAATTGTATTAAAGCCTTACACTATTAGGTCAGAGTAAGACTTTTGGTTTGGACTATTTACTCAGAATCCGTCCTCCGGACCGCAACGGTTTACTTGACACTAATCAATAAATTTGGTCAGTTCACACGATAACTTTTTAAATTTTATCCCGTGTATTATTCAAATACATGAGCTATATATTTGAAATGTTTCATTAAAATCCCTTTGGTAGTGCGTAAAAGAAAGATCCATCCTCACAAATTATAACAGCTATTTTCATTATATTTAATAATTAATTTATAAAATTGCGCACAAACTCGCGGATAACTTGTAATAGCTACTAAGCAAAAACAAAGTGTGTTAAGAACATGAAATCCAACGTTCCGTAGATCTGAAATTGTTGGTAAGAAATCGTTCAAGCGAAATTGAATTGATGAAAATCGAAATAGTTTTTGTTTGTAATTATGTCAGAACTAGCTGATTTTGCGTCGACTTTAAACTACCTATAACTATACAAAGTATCAATGAACCGTATTTTTATTTCTCTGGCAGTCGAAAACAGGTCTTTACGCATAAAGCTTTAAATATCCGACGCGTGACTAACTTCACTAAAGATTCAAAATTAAATAATTGTAAGCAATTATTAATCAATAACCGCTTAACTAAATCCAAAAACGGGATTAATGCTTCTCGTTCGCGAGTATTTTGAGTCCCGGGAAGACAATAAAATATTTTGATTAGGTAGACACAGGCTTGCTTGTGAAGAAAATGATAAGAAAACAGAACGAAGAGAAATTTATTTCAATGAAATCAACACAAGTTCAAGACAATTTAAAAAACACCTGACATGTTTATTATAAATTAAGATTACCAAATAAATGGATGACCATTTCACAATTCATAAATTAAACTACGATCCATCTTGATGACGTCAGCTGTAAAAAAACGCATCACAATCGATTCATTTTTTTAAAAGCTACAATGTCAAAGACACCAAACATCAAACTTATAAAACCTGTTTAGGGTTTACTAGTAAAAAATAGTATCAAATATATTATATTATACTGAATGAAGCAAAAGTTGAATCCAAATTGAACCCTAAACATGATTTATAAATTCCGATGTGTGCCGCTCAAATTAAAAAATACATGGCGGTTGACCTAGACCTTTTATTCCGGACATAATATACCTACATAAATTAAAAACAATAAAAAAATCTGCAATAAAATCAACTCTACTTTTTCATATTTAATTCTTTCGTCAACACCATAAAGTTGACTTACGTTTAAAAACCACAAGTTTGTATACTTATTGATATGTATGTAATATATAATAATAATATATTATTCGCTCCGACGCTATGAATATTAGATGAGATATTTTATGATTCTTTCATTAAATATGTCCTGTTTTAAACTTGAATATAACAAATATTTCTTTTGATGTATCTTTTATTATGTACCTATCACTTATAAGTTCAAGTTACTGACGTCAGCTACTATAAAAGCTCTAAAGTATTTTACTACAAATTCAAGGGTGAGCCTAAAATTTTTTATAATTTGCATTTAAATATTACATACTAATTAATTTACTAATAATTACTTAACTGTTGGTACTATGGTCGCCTATTGTTGGTACTAGCGGTTGAAATTCGAGCACAATTTAAGAATAAGTCAGGTATTTATGTGTGTGTATGCTGTGTGTCATCCAAGCAGTAGTGTGCGTAATATATATTTTATCGATTTAATGTATTTTTTATGTATAATTAAAAAAATATTAGAATTCTCCACACCTTCTCTATATAAACTACGATCAGCCCTGGCTTTGCACGGGTATAAAACATACATAAAAACCTTCCTCTTCAATCATTCTATCTATTAAAAAAAACCGCATCAAAATAAGTTGCGTAGTTTTAAAGATTTAAGCAGACAAAGGGATATAGGGACAGAACAAGCGACTTTGTTTTATAATTTATACTATGTAGTGATAAGTGTGGGAACTTTCACCGTTCACGCAACTGTCGTAAAAAGGGGTATTAAGTTTTTGCTTCACGTATTAATATTATGATAATAATTATTTCAATACTAAATGTGGTTCCATAATCCATTCGAACACACAGGTTATTTAGTTCAAGAGGGGTGGTATAAGGTAATAATTTTACAATTGGAACGTTGAAAAAGAATTTCAAGAAATATCTGGAATATCTGGATATTCCAAGGATAGAATTGTAAAAAATTTAAAAGTCGACGGATTTCCCTCCTTTTGTAAGAGTAGGGCGCGTTTTGAACAGTATGTACGCTTGGATCTAAATGACGTTCATAAGCGATTGATTTGATTGTATATTAAGAAATGATTTTGAATTTGATTAATAAGGGTATATTGTCAATACAACATAATAAATATATTGTGTTATTATTATATATTTTATGTAGGATTAAGCAAATATTATTTCTCATGCCTTCGATAATTTGCTATCATTTTATATACAGGCGTATTTTTTTTAATTATATGAAATCGTAAGTTTAATAATTTGTTTCGTATAGGGTTTCTTATAATTATTTTTATATTGTATAGTACACATTAAATTAATAACATATAATAATATTTTGAATGTTACATAAGGTAGAACTTCCTAAAAGCTGTAACTATCAGTGTTCTTATTACTGACACACAACAGGTAAAAGTTTCTAATGAGCTAACTTAATTACAAACCTTGATATGAAAATTGCTTTTTTACTATAGCCCCAATACAATAATGCCACCAATAAAATTGAGAATGTTGCGCAATTTTCTTCTTGACCGAGTTTATGGAAAAATTAGAACGCATTCGTACGTGATAAGTAGGTATAGCATTATTGTTATTAACAAAAGCGATAGAAAAATCAAAACAGTTCATGCAGCAATGTTCAAGGTCGCTTGTTATGGGGATAAGAAGAAAAGGGCTAAGTTTAGATGAAGTTTATGCATCGAAGTGGCAGCTTGGCCACGTGATAGCAAGATAAAGTACAAATTAAACAGTAACAACACCCAGCTGATAGGTAGTAGTCGGGCGAAACTCGGCCAAGACAGTCGCAGTGTTACAAAACACTAACCAAGTCTTCGATCGCACGCGCCGCTAATTAACCTTACGAAATATTTATTACATACCAAATATTAACTGAAATATTTTATATTAACTTCTTATATAGAATATTTTTAGAAAATTATGTCAATAAACAAATGAACATTAAAGTGGATCCCCATTGCGAAAATGACGTTGCGGGTCGAAGTGCCCGGTGAAAAAATTGTGAATGTAGAATGCAAGTGCAGTAAATCTTTCAGCGGCGAGATAAAACAGAGAGAGGGGAAACTTAGCAGAAGGATCAAGGAAATTATCAAAAATACATGGTCGTTTAGAACGAAAGTAACCGTCGAACCATATGTAATATGTTATATACTGCCGAGTGTGCTTGCCGGACTGGCTGTACAGAATCTATGCTTGGAGAAATCATGTCTTGTGAATCTGAGCTACGACGAAAAGACATGCGTCAACATTATGCAGGGGCGGACCAGCAACCTCACAGAGCAGGAGCAAAATGTGCAGAAAATGGTGGCCAGTATGACAGCCTGGAGCTTTCCACTACAGACAGCCTTACCAGGGATTTTAGCCTTATTTGTGGGCGCATGGAGCGATCGTACAGGAAACAGGAAGACGTTCATGGTTCTACCGATACTTGGGAAGTTGATCTCAATAATTGGCATAATACTCAGCACTATGTTTTTTCGCCAGGTCGGAGTAAACGAAACAGCTGTTATTGAAGGTCTGCCGCCAGCTTTGGCCGGTGGCCGTGTTGCCATGACGATGGCAGTGTACAGCTATATCACCGATATTACTAGTGAATCCGAAAGGACTTTCCGTTTAGGAATTATAACGGCGATATTGACTTTAAGCAGGCCGATCGGTCTGGCCCTCAGTGGTATTATGACGAAGAGATTCGGCTACTATGGTGTGTTTACTGTTGCGTGCGTTTTCTACTTGACGGGATTCGTGTATATCTTGTTAAGACTTAAGGAGAAGACAAAAAAGAGAGTAGAAACGTGTAATAAGGAGTCAGTGTCGTTTTCTGTGAAGGATCTGGTTGCGACGGTGAACGTAGCGTTCAAGCCTCGGGACGGCTTTCGGCGGCTTCAGATAATCCTAATAATGTTTGCTTACATGTTCATAGTGGGACCAGTACTTGGTAAGTTATCTATTTACTTGATAACATTACTTTATTTATAAAATTGTTTTCACACAAAGGTATAGACACTGGCCACAGGTCTCCTACGATCTCAACTCCCTTCATTCACATAATTAAAAGTCGCGCCGAAATGGCAACTCAATCATATTAATTTGAGATCTAAAAAATATTAAACATAGGAGTAGCCTTATTTATAGGTTTGTCGTATGAAAATTTAAGATTATTAACAATCTATCCCAACTTTTTCCCCATTCCAATTTACCTTACACACATATTTTAAAATACTGAAAAGGTAAATTTGTTTGTTTCTGCAGGATCTCTGAATCTGATTCTAAAAACTATTTATTGTACCTATCTGCATAAGTTGTTATATTATATTTCAGTAAAAAATTAGCAGTTGACACAAGTTGAAAACAAATTATTCACTTTTATCTCTAGTATATATTGTATCATAGTTTCATATCATAGTGTCACTTTCATGTTGTTTTTTTATACCGTGTCTGTTATTGATTACGTTTCTCTGTACCTAATATATAAACAGATGCGAAGGTTTAAATGGCTTATTAATCAATTACACCAGAACAGCCGAATAAAGAAAGTCTGTGAAAATGTACGGTTCTCATAGGACTCATCCGATGTCGCGAAAAGCAGCTTTTTAAAAAGTAAAAATCCATTATTTGCGTTGAAAGATACTGATTATTTCCCGAATCTAATGCAGCGAAGCCGTGGCGAAGCAATTACTTATTAATATCTTATTAATAAGTATGTTGTTACGGTTAAATAAAGGTTTTCATCATAAATGAAATATGTCGTAAAAATAACGTATGCTCGGATCGCTTCGTTTTATTTTCTTTTTTATGGCGAAACGTAAATTCGCTTGTTTTCAGTACTCACAAACGTATTGGTTATTAGCTTGAATTCTTTACATGAAGATTGTTGTACATTTCGGATACAATACAATTTAATATCTGTACTAATATTTTAAAGCTGAAATTTCGTTTGTTTTTTGAAAAATTAAATTGCGTTAGTAAATTATTTTACTATAACTGAGAATATATTATAACATAAAAAATTACTCTAAAATATAATAAAATTAACTTCTTACATATTATACATAATTAAAAAATTAAAAATAATTTAAAAAATTTGTTTCCTGTGGCATTGTACTCTCAATGCTGGCAGTATTTCCTCGCTAGATTGCAATACTAATGCGCTAAGCGAGGAAAGCGCCGTGGGGTCTCCGGTGGACTCGACCAGGCGCCCGCTTATATCTAACTATCTATATAACATTTGATCGCCATGGCCCAAGGATCTCTACTCCAAAGGGCGTAGATTAATGTCTGCATAAGTTAGTCCATTTATCAAGTAAGGCTATATTACATCACGCTAAAACGATGCGGAGCATCAACGAAAAATGTTACAAAAACGGGCAAAAATATTATAAGTATAGAACCTTTCGAATTTGTAGGCCGCTTGTTAATAAAAAATCTGCGAGTTTATTTGGACTTGTGCCGCGGCTCAACCAATGTAATGCGGTTTTCACTAATCTCCTATGGTCAGTTTAGTTTTGAGATGCAAGTGTAATGGATTTGCTATATAATAAATAAACTAAAAGACTGTTTCTTATCAAACAAAGCTTTTCATTTTAGCTAAAATCACTTCCAGACAAAATCGCAGCCATGGTAAGTTTGAAAATAAATTTCTTTATGATCAAAACAGAATAATTAGAACACTCCTTAAAATAGTATAACTGCACAGAAACAATTTCTCAGTGAATAGATATCAAACTTACGGCTAAAATCTAGTTCAAACTTGTGTAAACTATCATTATCAAAGGTTAAAGGTTAAAATGACAATCTTATTTAGTCTAAAACAAAGTAAATGAGACCTCGTTCCGAGTTATCGTATATAGATCCTAACTGTCGTTGCAATAACATACATTGCACGTGTTTTTATACAATCCATTTGTAATGAAAATATTCAAAAGTATGCTATCAAATTATTTTCGCCTATCACGGTTGTTTACCCAATAAATATATGAGACTCATTATAACTCCAGGATCTGTTGTGTGTCTATATGCGAACCGATTTCAACCAATTTTGATGAAATTTAAAACTACCACACGGTAAGTAACAGCTTTCAAAGAAAAAAAGAAACGTCAAAATCGGTTCACCCAGTCGAAAGTTCTGAGGTAACAAACATAAAAAATACAGTCGAATAGATAACCACCTCCTTTTTTGAAGTCGGTTAAATGTTCATCCATTCATGATATTCTTATTTGTAATCATCATGTCGGGTTTCTTTAAATTATTTTCAACTTTACTTGTTTAAAAAAATGAGAAGGAACTTTAATTAAACATAAAGTAATTAAATACTTTAATACGATGTCTATATACATAAATTACACAATATCTAAATACATAAATTATTGAAATACATAAATTTTAATATAAAATAAGAACAGTAATAATAATAATAAACTGGAAATATATATCCATAGTAATATTACGAATGCAAAACTATCTATTTCTGTTCGTATGCTCAGTTTTCAATAGGAATTCTGAGCTGGAATTGAATAAGGCCAATAACTTTATTGAAACAAAATTTGAAATTTAGAATTTACTTCTAGAAATGTATCAGCAAAATATTTAAATCAATAAAAACAACATTTCAATTCTGTAAAGCCTTTTGCTGCTCGGAGATTCTAAAACGAAAAACCGTGTCAATTCCCCGCCCGCCCAACGCATTGATGATGTTTTCATCTGCATTAATTACATTGTAACATGTATGTTTATATCCTGAAGTAAATTCTTCTCGTAAATTTGAAAAATAAAATTTTTAGCTCAAGGGTACAGTTTACTACAAACGTGAAAATGAAAAGAAAAAATTACTTTAACAGTAAAATTATGAAAAATAATGTACTTAATTATATTTACAAATGTAAATATTTCATAAATTTTATTCTTAGTAATATTATGTCCTTCAATCACCTTGTATATTATTTCCAAAATTGTATGGAAAAGTTTTCATTATCTCTTATTAAACAGTATTTAGTTCAGTTACGAGTTATCATTGTCATATTAATTATATATATTAAGACCTAATAATTAGGTGATAATTGACGTTGTTAGGCTAAATCTTTGTTGGAGTGGTTAGGTATAAATTTCTAGAGATCTGAGAAGTCATGTGTGAAAGCATTTAAAATTTATTATCGAAAGTATCAATGTATATTTTTTTATGTTTCTTTATTTGTAAATCTTCGGTTTTATTATTAAGAAACAAAGAAAATGTTTTAAAATTATAAGATCAGATTTTTTTGTTTATAGAAAAGTTACAATCCCGCCATTCATCTCAAAGGATTTTGATGAAAATTCGCAGTCGACTATTTATTTTCCCAACCAATTTACAAACAACAATACACACATCAAAAAAGTTTGCTCATACTTGGAAAAGTTGAGAAATTTTGTTCTCGTGTCAAAATATAAGTAATTAATGCATTATTGTTGCTCTATCATATAATTACATATCATTTTAATTTGAAAATATTAAATAAACAATACAAACGTAATAATTTATTTTAAATATTTAATTGCTTTAAAAATATCTCTACGTTTTCAAGTGAACGCATTTTGCGTTTTTGATGATTTTTTTTGTAATGTATAAGTGTGGTATAGTGTTAAAAATTAGAAAATAAATAAAAACCCACTCCAAGAATCACTCTATCTTAAAAATAAGAATGAAAAATGTCTATATTTAACGTATAACGTAGGCTATGCTGATTACCGGCTTATGAAAACGAAGAAATCACAGAAATGCGTCAAATGATGCAATAATTATGCCTTATAATGACGTAAGAAAAAGAGCTTTGTAAATTACAGAATTGATACGAATGCAAAACAGGCTCTATGAATATTAAGTTTACTTGATTCTCATATAAACATTGTCTATTGTCAATTGAATTAATAACTGAGAACTATTTAGCATATTTATAATTCCTTCTTCCTTATAGAATACTAATATTAACTTGGAAATCTAGACGTTAAAGTTGCATAATCATATTCAATTCATAAATTGATGAAGCTCCAAACGTTTATAACTAAACTTTCGACTTAACGATGCCATTAACCGACCTTCAAAAAAACCAAAAGGAGGTTATTAATTCGACGTTTGTTTTTTTTACGTGTATTTTCTTTTAACTATTATATGTTCTGATGCAAAAGATAATATTGTTTATGGAAATAGATATTTTTCAACTGCTCATCCTAATTATAATTTTTTTTAAAATAAAAATTAAAAATTCATTTTATTAGAAGATTTAGTATATTTTTGCATTAAATCAGTTTTTTTCACGTGAATGTTTAACTTATTTGTCATGATATATTGTTCATTTTTTTCGCTTTCAAATCTCTCTTAAAATATTTTTATTTGTGTTTTTTAATGGATATGCTTTTAAATCAGTAGGAGCTATTCATGGTATGCTGGCATCTCAGAGACATAGGCTATATTGAATATGCCCATACGGACGTCGGAAGTAAAAACTAGAGTACGAATCAAAATTGCTTAAGCAAACAAATTCACTAACTAAACACATAAATAATTCCATTGAATTGTGACATATTGTGCTGAATTTCAAACGAAATGTCACTTCCTACGACATAACAAGGTCCGGACGTAATCTGAAATCAGCTAATATTGATCTGCCACGCATAATGACACATTACATTAACATACGAACAAACAAACATGTTGGTAGGTCTACATTGTTTTCTTCCAAAACATCTGTCAAAGTTATGTATTGAACTAATGATTACAACTGTAGCTTCTTTATGTCCATTTTAAATATAAAAAAATATCTTTATTAAAACGAAGCGTAGGTACCTTACGACACGTATGAATAGTAGGTACGCGAGCATCCATTTATTTAATTAGAGTTTTTTACTTAAAAATCTACACAGGTTTGACTGATTTTGTTCCACAGATCTATGAAACGATGTTCACGTTATTATATCGCTGGTTGAATGTAACAAAATAGAACAAATTTCAAAAACAACCACATAATCCATGCACCAAAGTTTAACTAAAAATCAAAATTGAAGTGTTTAGTTCATCTTTGTCGTGTCATAAATATAACTAAAAAACTTTAGTTCTTTTTTTACCAAACAAATTAACACATTGTTTTAAAAATCGGCATAATTAGCCTGATTATTATTCATTAATAAGATGTAAAAAATGAGTATCCGACGAAAAACAACAATGTATTTTACCAACAATGTTGTAAATTATATCCGTCTTAATATTAGGTAATTATTTTGCAGCAGTTTTTTAATGAATAAAAAGTGAATTAACACTGAGGTTGTTAAACGGTAAGGCAGTTTTTAACAAATACTGTATACATATCATATAAATAGTATAAAACAAAGTCGCATTTTCTTCCCCTATATCCCTTTGTATGCTTAAATCTTTAAAACCAAGCAACGGATTTTGATGCGGTTTTTTAAATAGATATAGTGATTAAAGAGAAAGGTTTTTATATGCTATATATGTAGGTTTTTATAGCCGTGTAAAGCCGGGCCAGGTCGCTAGTATCATATAAATAAATAATATTTGATATCATCAGTACATAATATAGTATTATAAAGCAAAGTAGAAAGCCCTGATCTCTATGAATTATTTACGTTGTGTAAAATAACTAAGTCAGCGGGATTTAGTGTACACATAAAGTAAATAATATTCATTTCCTGACTTTTAGTCACAAAATTTCAAGTTCATAATTATTTTTTAATCAGTAGGTCCACACGTTGAACGAAAGAAATCCTTGCACCGCTCGAACCGCTATTAAATATTGCGTAAAAATGTGTTAACATTACTATTTGATTTGAAATTTTTGATATGTCAGTTGTCAACAAATATGACGCTAATTGGAATGTCAAGATGACACAATGGCCAAGTAAAACAATTTTTTATTTCCATTTTAGACAAGTGAAATTGAGCTAAATAAAAAAACTCCCGATGTGTTAATTACAAATGAGAATATTTTATAAATGGGTCTTATCATCTTTAAAAAAAATCGTGTCAAAATCTCCTAGGACAAATATTTATTTGTTTCTCCGCGATTCAAACTCGACTCTCAGGCAAAACAAGCAGCCACGTTTTCGGCTTAGTTATGGAAGCGATTTAATAATGTATCACAATTCACATTTATTGTCACATTTGTATACAATAAAAATGATGCACATATGACGTGATCTATCTTTGAAAACGGTGGAAAAATATAAACTAGGTACATATTAACCCTTTGTCCTCACGTTTGTATCGTAAGATAATAAATACACAGTCAAAGGTTATAAATTCGCGATAAATTAAGTGTATTTCCTTATGATAAATGCATTATGCATGTGTGTGTGTCCATACAATTTTGTGTTCTAATTCACGTTTTCAACTGTCTTAAAAATGGAAAATGTTTTTTTGACAAAATTTTGATGTTCGATTCCCAGTCTACCTTTTATTTGCCGTACGAAGTTCGCCGCGTCAGCTAGTAAAACATACAAAAATACTTCAAAATATTCCTAACCTTTAATTAACTTAAAACAATGAACCTAACAATATCTAGACGATATGTTAGTTTCAATTACTACTATTAGAAAAATAACGTTTGTTATTTTAAAAAGCAAGAAACTATTTATGGATAAGTTATACATATGTTAATTATATTAAATAATCTAGATCCATTAGTTCAAATAGAATTAATTCTATATTTGGGAAACACCTTGACACGGTCAGGTCTCTTATAGATTCTTAACAAGGGCAAGGAGTACTTAGATAGGTCAGCTAATTTACATTTATCAACCAACTTTAAAATAGGAGATTCCTTGTTTATTATGCAATTGCGAAGCCAGTTCTAAACTTATTAGAGTGTAGTGCATAGCAACCTGCTACAGTAAAAGTGGCTTCTGTTATTGTCGCGTACACAGCCGCCTAAATGTTTGCGTGCACAGAGCTTTATGAACAGTGTCGTAAAATCCTTTAATTCGGAATTACGTAACGCTCATTTAAAAAATGGCTGTCGATTATTACGATTTTTTTGCTTTTTTCTTTTCTGTTGGTTTCTTAAACACAGGATGGGGGTTACTTTAAAACTATTACTGACTTATACTATAAAAAGCGTAAATGATTGTTTTACTTAATTGTTAAATATAACGCGTTTTTTCGCTTCTATTTACTATTTATCTGAGTTTGGTAGGGTAGACACTAGGCCGTGTTTGTACTCGTATACTCTATTAAGCATATGCTAGAGATATCTTGTCCTGGTCTTTTCAAAAAGGATAAAGTACAAAGCAAAGTATTAGGATAGCAAACTGCTACAGCAAAAGTAGCTGTTACTTGTTTGCAGATTATCGTCGCACACTAATTGATGTTTCGTTCGTAAGGTGAGGGGCAAATGACCTACTGGTTCACGCGCTACAAGTTCAAATTTACCGAAGTGGACTACAGCTTGTTCCTAACCTACTCCGTCCTTGTTGGTACTGTTGGTGAGTAAATTTTTATTATTAATAGCACATTTATTGAGCTTGCAAATTCACTAGTGAAGAAGTTGAAAGTAGCTTGCATCAATTTAGAAGTTAAATTCATCATCTTGATCATTTATAACTTTTATTATAAATAATTTACCTATATTTAGTACTAAGCATGGGCGCCAGAAGGGTGGGAATCTTGGGATCAACAGGAATTATTGAAATAAAAAGCCGTACCTATAAAATAAATTCATAATGAAAAGCCAGAAATTTGTAAATGTCTCGAACATAAAATAAACCGGGCTTCAGATGTTTCCGACTAAAATTTCAATTTTTTATTAAAAATCATATACGGCGAAGACTGTAAGAAAACTAAAATCTGCACCACCTGGAAATTATTTCTGCCGGCGCCCATGGTACTTAGCTTAAAAATTCATTAGCTTAGAAGTAAAAAGTAAGTTATTTATAATTTAAGGTCTTGAGTCATCATATGTTAAGGAAGAAATTCATTTGTAATTATTAACAGACGTGTATAAAACTATTATATGAGAATTGTTAAACGCGCGAATAAGATTAAACACGAATGGAATCGCTATAAATCACACGCTTCACTTATTAAGAATCTGTGAAGTGAAAAACGGGATTTAGTTATGCTGTTAAAAATGATTCATTTCAATATTCACTATATATTCTTATATTTAGATTGAAAGGGTTTTTGTTCTGTTGGGTAGGCATAGAAAGCCGATCCACCTTTGCCTGTAAAGGAAAAGACAGACGCAGAAATGTATCTGCCCCATGATACTACGTCAAAAGATTTCATTTCTTTTGCATAAATATTAAACGAGAAATTTGAAGTTCTATTATTTAAAGGATATGACGTATATAATATTTGAATTAAAAGAAATGTAAACAGTTGCAATTAGTTTATCTTTGATTACTCCTTCCTTACATTTATTATTTATTCGAATCACACATAAGCTTTTTATTATAAAGTAATTGCGTCTTAACTCCTTAAAATATCCGTCTTAAAATACTATAAAAGTATTTAAAATATCTTACGTCATTTCAACTTTGATAAATATTTTATAATTTAACCACAGGTAATTAATATGTACGTACATAAGTATTATATTCTCTGTTTAAAGTTTTAAAGTATTGTAATGCAAAAAAAATTCATAAAAGATTGTTTTGAAATCTGTCTTACAGGAAGGAAAATCATTTTCGAATATTGAAATAGACTATGAATTACTGTTATTAAAAAAATTGAGGAAAGTGAAGGCGAAAAAGGTGGTGGAAAAAGGAAGGTGAAAAATAAATCGTTCTGATATTATCGGAAGTAACTCTTCTATTTTTTACTCTTTCACGCCTATAGCATTAATCGATTTTGGTGAAATTTGGCATAGAGGCATGAGATTTGGGAAGGAGCAATACAATAAGGCAAATAAGCGGACAGAGTCACGAATGAAATAGAATATTTTTGTTATTGGTTATTAGCGTTTTGGTATATAAATAATTGGTATTAGAGAATTTTTAAAGATAATTTGGCTGACCTTGCTACAATGTCGCTACGACGTAGATGCTACGAACTCCGTAGCATTTTCGTACATTTTGCCATCATTACGCACTTACAAAGAAAAGAGGCGCGAATCCAAAATCACCAAATAAAATACTCTCATAGAGATAACGTTATCTTATCTTTTTAATATCAATAATAATATTATAATAGGTATTAAAATTTGACAAGAAGTCAAGATAATTTTTTTTACCGTTATGTTGAGTATAAATAATTTAGATATTCTGTTCAGACAAATTTACGGCTACGACATAAAATACACCTAGATACTTTAACCATCTCCATGGCTAAGTAGTTAATCTTGCGACGGAAGTACTAGATTCAAATCCCGGTGAAACCCATAAGTGTTCCGGTTGTGGACGCACAAAAGATTGATGCCGTACGTACAAATGCGTGCTGCAAAAAGTCATTGGTCAATACCCAAGAAGCACTATGCTCAGTAGATTAGACATATTTCTGCATCTTCCTTGGCTTAGTTGTCATTTTACTCCAGTCAAAATAGACAAAAATAAGTCATAACTTAGCCAAAATTCGCATAGAGCTGAACACTCATTCAATTTATACAAGTTTTATTGTGTAAGTAACAGAAACCAATAGTTTCTTATTTTCATTTATATTGAACGTCCGATGACGTGTACAGGCTGCATTTTAGTGCATATTATGTAAAATATGAATTTTCTAATGATTAAAACCGCGATATCTTACGAATGGTGAGTCGTAAGAGAAAAAGTGACTGGACCATTTTTGTAGAAAATTGTATGATCTACAACTTTTGTCTGATTTATTTTTACGATAAAACTTACCGTTTTCGAGGAAAATGGAAAAAATCTTAATTTTGTATGTTTGACCTTGAATAATTTTTTTTACAGAAGTAGGATCGAAGGGGATTTTTGACATTTTCTTTATAATGATGTATTTAACGTCTCTAGCAATTTTCAGCTCTATGCGAATTTTTCCTAAGTCGAATGTCTATTTTGACTGGAGTATTTCACAATTAACAAAGTCTAGAAGCACAATTACCATTAGAAAAACATTCAATCTTAATGAAATAAAATTAAATTCATCTCATAATTATAACAACCTTGTAAAAATTTATTCAGTGACCTGTAATAATTTAATTATTCGATTAACTTATAAGAAATCGACAAGTCAATGGTAGATTTATGAAAAGTTTATGCATTTATTCTGGTAAATGTAGTTTTCTTATTTCTTAATTTGATTTGGCCTAGGCAAATCCTAACCACAAATACTTAAAACTATTTTTTCTCACCTTATATATCTTCTTATATATAAAATTCTCGTGTCACAATGTTAGTTACCTTACTCCTCCGAAACGGCTTTACTGATTTTTACCAAATTTTATATACATATTCAGTAGGTCTGAGAATCGGCTACTATCTATTTTCATACCCCTAAGTGATAAGGGTAGCCCACCCGAAAAATTAATATGGCAAAATAACGTTTGCCGGGTCAGCTAGTATAATATATTTATTATATACCTATATATTACATTAGGTATATATATTATACAATAGATTACCATATTTTATCATATATTTTCTATGTAACCGTTTAACGCCTAATGTGTCAGACCTTCCCACGACAGAAATATTTCTTGTAGATGAAGATATAAAAAAGTGAACCCTGTGTGGGTTAGACATTTCTGCGTAAGTGCCTTTTTTACCTATATAAACGAAACATTTATTTGTTTCCCCGGGATTAGAAATAAGGACCTCCGGCGCAACATAATTTTGGCTGGTCTGGTTACAGGCATTCTTTCAAAGTGACCTTTTAGATTTGCAGATTTTTAGTACGTCATCGAATGGGTATCTCATTTGATTTTCATATTTGCAATAAATTGTAGATTCTGCTATTGTTACCGGTTCAATAGAAATGTATAATATGTGGTTTCATTCAGTGTCATTGTTACACCATCGTCAATTCCAGGCTCTAAAGAATGATCTGGCATATATTAAGAGCAATATTTCGTAAGCAGATATATTATTCATTTTGAAATATTTTACCTGGCTTAATCATGTTTCCAATCATACATTTTATGGCAGATCTTAATAATCCAAATAATTGAATTATATGTACTTAAAAATAACAATTTAAGTCTTCGTAGCTTTGTTCATGTGTTTATGTATTGTGTCCTAACTTCGAATCCTGAGAAAATATATTTCTCAGGATTCGAAGTGGATGGCAATAGAAGACCAACTTGTCTGTAAAGAAAATTATCAGTGAGATGCAAAAATGTGTCTACCTCATGCCGTATTTTTTATTACTGACTTAATAATTTTTAATCCTTACCCTTTAAAACAACCATATTATAAATTTAATTCTAAAAAATTGTAAGCCTTAAGTTGCACAAAAAGTATATAATAAATTAAACAGAAATGATAATTTTAAATCAAAAATATTTTGAAGTCGGATTCAAGATATTTTGATTTTCCATTAAAATTTGGAAACGACTTTCAAATAGTTGCCTTAAATAGCTTTTTTTTTAATTTCGAAGTCAATCGAAGAAAGAGAATTTGAAATACCCGCAGATGATTCAGTATTTTCAGAAGTGATTTCTAACCTACGTAATCTTAATAATCAGCGTGTCAGCGGTTCGAATTCAATTTGATACTTCTTTAGTTATCCGGTTACTCATACCGTAACGAAGTTTAATTTTTATAAAAACCCACATTAATATTATTAGTAAATCACTTTAAGACCCACATTCAAAGTTCCTTCTAAATTATATCGATTTAATCCACCTATATATGTATCACATGCGTCAACTAACTATAGACAAAATAGTTTTATTATACGAACGAGCAATAATTTCAATGACATCTGCAAGCAACACAACTTTGATCTGTTTTCTACCACAGTGCATTCAGCAAGGAGATGTTTGAGCCTTGAATTTTTTCTAAAGACTCTTTAATTAGTATTATTTTTTTTTTTTTTAGTATTATTATTTTTTCTTTTTCTACTTCTATATAATATTTCACAAATTTGTACCCAGCCCTGTATGGTTGTTATACTGTTGCTGCTCGTGTGAACAGTGTAATATAATAGTTTATTAATTTTGTAACCAGTATCTATACGTGAAGACTTGTCAAATTGCTACACAACTGTTACATTATCATTTTAAAGCTGTTAGTCTTCCATGAAAATAAATTAAATAAATAAATTAAATAAAAAAAGACCGACCACGTAACTTTACCGCGGCGCTTTACTATAACGGGGCAGTTGCCCATGGGTGACGCTAATCTCTTACCATCAGGGGACCCGCCTGCCCCTTTGTCCGCTATTATATAATTAAAAAAATCAGTGACACACCGTGTAACTATGCGAAGAGTTATTGTCACAATAATATCAACACAGTCGCAAACTTGGACGAGAGATAAAGAACTCTAGAACTTCGAATCATTATTCAGCTATCAGCCACAACTTACTTAATACAAATCAATGAAGTTGAATATTACAAGTTAAAAGTTTATTCATATTGAAACACCTCAATAAGTTGTTAGAATGCTTTGAATTTAAAATCGCTAAATCGAAATTGAAATGAGAAAAAACTCTCTAATTTAAAATTCAAATTATATATTTCATTTGCAAAATGCTGGTATACAAAATAATATAACTAGTAAGTCCACAATATTTTCTACAGTTAAAATGTCATCAAAATATTATACACATTCGATTGAACTACAGCCTTTCAATGTCCTTAGTATCCATAGACAAAAGCTATGTTACCTGAAATCGCTTGGATGTGGGCACAAAATTACACTTTTTGTGTTCTGTAATTTATTGATATATATGCACTTATACACACATTTTAGTCCAAACAATGTTATTGTTAGGATTTTCTGTCAATTTACTAGGTCACAGATTTGATAGTGTAAAAAAATCTTATTGTTAGTTAAAAAACTCAATTTTGTGTATAATGTTAAATGTTTTTTCTTTAGGTTTTTTTTTTTTGATAGTACATCTGATAATTAATAAAATGCCGATGAATTTGTTTATATTTATGTAGTGTTTTATTCTATTTTGTCGTATTACAATACTTTCTGTTTATAATATTTAGAAACTTACGATGTTTCAATATAAAACTTTTAAGTTTGCAATATTTTACCCTGCCAAATGACCACATTTATAACTAGCCGTGAAATGGTGATTCTATCCTTTTTATTATATTTTGAGGTAACATTTTCGTCTGGTAGCAAAACAATCAGATTTATATGTTATTTTCTTCGTAGGCGAGCTGACCACTCGACATCAAGAATTCCGCCCCTTTTCATTTTGGGTAATTATCTTCTTCTATACAATTCGAACCAATCTTTGTCATAGAAGAGTACCTAATGGTAAACTTAACTAATCTTAAGGAACTGACATTTATTTCTTATTTATGTCATTCCATTACTGAGACTAATAAACTTTAAAGACAAAAATTATTTAGTCATACAGAATTACATACTAAACATCACTGAAGTCACTCTCCTTCAAATTATGAATTGAGTTTCAAAGATGCAGGAATTTCATCTTGGTAATACATAAATATGTAATTCCCTTAGAGAAGTAATGATAATATGATGATACAATAGTGTAATAAAAAGCTGATGTATTTCAAAATATCTATCATCAAAACAATGCAATTGATGTATGTTATTTTATTCACAGGATCTTTTATAACCATATACTTGTTCAGTAAGAGATGGAATATCGAAGACAGCATCATCGGGATGATTGCGTGTGTCAGCCGTATCGCTGCCAGCGTGGTGTATGCCATGGCGCCGAATAGAACGGTCTATTTCCTGGGACCAGTTCTGGATATGTTCAGCGCAGCGGGGGCTACGTCTCTTCGATCGATCGCCACTAAATTAGTCAATGCAGACGAAGTTGGTAAGTTATATATAAATCTGAAAGGTTTAGTTGATCACGAACTAGTTGATCAAATTGAAAAATTCTTTTAGTGTTGGATAGTCCGCTCGTCTAGGAAGTCAAAGCATTGATGAAAAGTGCTGTAAAAGGGCAAAACAATTTCTTTGGCGTGGGTGAAATCACGCTGTACTGTTAGTTGTTAATAAGGATTGAATGAATGTAATCCTTTTCATATAAATTGTTTTCGATTTTTAAACAAGATTGAAATATTATCAAGCATTACCAATAAATACATTTAGGACAAATGTGAAAATTAATCGCTAAAGCTTATTATAAAGTTTCCGATTATGAAAATAATTCCTTAGGCATGAATTACACCAGTTCACCTATCACCTATTCGAATTGTTAAACATAATAAAATAAACGTATTGATAAAATGTAAACATTTATTTTAACCGCTGACGCAAAATGAGAGATATTCTAAGTTTGACGTGTTTTTGTCTATGTGTGAGATCGTAGCTTCTAAACCAACGATCAATTTGTTTGGTTTGAAAGCTGACGTAAGTTCATTGACCTTATCAAATCAGTCTTTCATTTGTAAATGGTGGACCCCGCAAACTTCGTATCGCTTCAGAATTCCGAATAATGTGCCACCTAAAACATCATTCAACGTCGTTTGACCGCCTCCTTGATTTAGTGGTAAGCGCGTAAGCGTTAAAACCGTCCTGGGTTCGATTTCCGGTGGAGATAAAAAAATCTCGGTCTGGCAGGACATAAAGGCTGATCACCTACTTGCCCCTAAAGAAAAAATTGGTCAGTGAAACAGATATAAAATACATCTGCAATAGTACATGGGACTTCACTTACACTGAAACGTCATTCCATAGAAAATATATGAGGAAACGAATTTTCTTCGCATTAACGTGAATTTGCTATTCTCGGATTAGACGAATTCAACAAATCAGAGATCATCAAAATCGGTCCATCCATTCTTGAGTAATAAATGGTGTAAATAACACGACTTTGTTGTATAAGATGATATATATCGTAATTAATAAAATCGGCTTTTAAATTGTCTTCAATTTCGCTTTGTCTGAATCCCCACGGTTTGCTACCAATGCCAAACTTTAAATCCAATACAATTAATTACTTAATGTTAGAGCGAAGAAGACAAATAAAAATAAGTACATATTATATCATAATTACGAATATTCCCAAAAGGCTATCTATAATTCTGATAAAATATGACGTGTCGCCTAAAATTACCCATACTAGAATATACTCCGGTATAAACAAAAATATTTGACTACAAACATAATGACGTTCTTGTGTGAAAGGTGTTATCTTTAGATAATTGTATAATTATAACTTTTGCGCCATTTAATAAATTACCTCGACTTTACGTTCAGTTATTTCTAAAATATTCTCATTCTTGTTTGGTCGAGGAATTTTAAATTTTCAATTGTACCTACTTGTAACTGGCAACTCGACTCCACATATACCGTATAGCCTACGTAACTATGTAAGTGCATATCTTAAGAATTCGCATTCTACATAGCTCACTCTTTTGACGTATATTTTTTATTGTTAAGACAATGATTGTTTACACTAATTATTATACCTATAAAGAGTTATTATCAAAAGGTAATACGCATTCGACAGAAAAATAACGGAATACTTATATTGGTGAACTACACCTTCACGAAAAAACGAATTATTATAAAATAATTAAAATTCAATTCCAAGAATCGATTATCATGTTTTTTATTTTTAATTCGGATCATCGACTCACGCGATCGCCAAGTGAAGGTGCCTATTTCATTAATGAGCTGACGTATAAATTAACTTTATCGCGTGTTCTTACAATTGATTTGCTATTGATTTTGTAGGCGAAAAATGAAATATATAAATCGTATGATTGTAAAAATTATTTAAAAAAAATCTACTAGCAGCCTCGGAAAATTTATAGAAGGTTCTGTGCAGCTACGCAGAGATACATTTTCAGTGCCATCTCAATTATTGTATGTAGATTATGTTATTTAAGGGTGGTTACAGAGATGTGCGGCACGCACGGATCGCAAACGGATCAAACAGTAATGATAGGCCATAGACATTTTTAAAGTTACTTTTGGAAAATTAAGGCCAAGCCAATAAATATATATTTTTTAATAATTATTTATTTATTTACAATAATGTTATTTACAAAACTTCCAAAGGCTCATCAAAGCCGTTGTATCTTTATAATAACGCGATGGCCGAAATATGAGCCAGCTTTCGGGTTTCCTGTGGTCTCAACTAAAGGCAGCGATATCTCTTTAAACAATCGACGAGCTTCTGGCCTCCAGAAACGTTAAAAACACGTTAAACTAATAACAAAAGAAGGCAATTTAAGGGCATTCCATTCTTGCAATAACATTTATATGTTTTTATTCTTCCCTGGTTCCCAATTGCAAAACCAAAGCTTGCTTATGCAGGTTCGACAGAAAATAATTTAACAACACAATAAATTAATTTACATCCAAACAAGGTTGCAATGGAATGTTCGCTTGCAACGATCGTTTTTGTCGCCGTTTTTTATATTTTAAACTGTTTTAATTATTAAGTTAAATTCATTTTTCAACTGTATTTTAAATGAGTTTATATCAATATATTTATTTAAACTCAACTGTTGATCTGATTCACCTATCTTCATCGTAAAAATGCGACATAGAACCATTTTTTATTCCATTACTTAATACTGTAATGTAGACAACGGCTATAGTAAAGTTTTACTAACTGTTCTAATCTAACCTAAAAGTAATAAAAAAATGTAAAGAATTAATGAGACTAGTTTTTCAGTAGTTTTAATCATGTTGACTTCAGTCTATTCCTTAAAAGAGGAGTATGGCAGGTAAAAAACTATATACTTTCTTTACAAAATGCATTATAGATTCATTACGCTTACTAAGATTGACCTGAAAATCCTATCATTATATTTATTGGACAGATAAAAATAGAAGAAAAAATAATTCAATTCTTTAAAACGACAACTCGTAACTAATTCATGTCGTAGAAAAAATATTTCAAAAGTAACTGTTGCTTAAAAAATATCCATATTATCAATCTTTCAATTCGGCATTCACAAACGTGGCAGGCTGTACTTTCGTGTCTTAATAGCCTGTTCTACTTAAGGTTAAATTAAAATAGCGACGGCTTGACTAGTTTATAATCATTTATAAATGTAATCAGGACAAAAACGTATCGAATTAAGAGTAATCGCCGTCCAATGAACTAATAAAGAGATTATTCTAGTATTGCGTAAGAATTAGAAGGGATATGTAGTTTTCCTTTGGTTATATTAGACCCGACAACCTGAGTCCGAACGGTAAGGGTATATATACATTCGCAGTGTTCTTATTTTTAATGATTACAGTCATTGTATTTTGTTTCTAGTGAATAAAATCATAATTTACTGCACTGATTTGAAAAATTCGTTCACTGATGGCAAGCTTGACGTTTTGTAAATCATTTTTTACTTATTCCAACGAAATTACACGACATACTTATGTTGAATGGAATCCGATTGGAATAGATTCCAATTATTTGAGATTAAGCGCAATTAAAAGTTATAATGTAAACATTATGTTTCGATTAAATTGAACCAAAACCATGAGTTTTGTAGTCATTGGTAATTTCCTTTAATATCTTATTTTAAATCGATAACGTAATAAGCGTAAATACACGTGTTTACTTTAGATACTCAGTTACTGAATGAAACAAAGCATTTTATTTCGATTCACTAGTTAAGAAGTCTAGTTTTATGTCCTTAGATGGAGTCTAAGTTAGTGACAGGCGAGAACTTGTAATACAAAACTTAATAAATCCTTTTGGGCTTCGCCGCTGTCGGGTGGAAAGCAAAATAACCTTGATGAATGTTCGATCTTCGTTATCAATATATACTAATTGTACACGGGCATTGTTTAATATTGTAAATTCGATTTCTTTACTCAATTGCTTTGTTCATTTCTAAAGCAATATAAAACAAAATTTATGGTACCTGTTTGTTAGAAACAAAGAAGTGTGAACAATATGCGTAACAGTATTGTAATGAAAGAATTCAAATTATATAAGTCTTCGAAATATGATCTTTTTATTACGAGGTCTTGTGAGAGAGAAGCGACTGAAAATATATTAATACTGCCGCCGCCGGCTTTTTGGGCGGATTATGGTAAAAGCTTTTGAATTATCACATGATTGGACCTTTGTTTTAAAGTCAGAATGGGTAAAGTAGGTAAGCTTAAATTTAATTTTTAAAAGACACGTAGAAATTTTTTGTTTTGCTATATTTTAAAAGGCATCGCTTTCAATAAGTGAGCCAGTTTTTTTATGAAAAAAATAACGCCCAAAATTTCATACTTCCAGCCTAAGTTACACAGGGCAGTTGAATTTATTCTTTACATTTAATCATGTATAACATAACGACAGTATTAGATTATTTTTATATATGAAAAAATATAATAGGTATGTACCTATACATTTTCAATTTGAAGCCGTAGAAAATGTAATTCGCTGCAGACAGTACGTTACACTCAACAAACTTAGAAATATGAAATCTTCATTTCTATTACATTTTTCTAATAATCTTTTATAGTAGAATTTGTTTTTATGTATTTTAAGATTAAAATTGTTACCATGCTTAGAAGAATATATAAGTCAACTATTGAAATATTTGTGTCATCTCCTTTGGGATCCAGAAATGTGAGCACAGAGCATACAAGAATTAATTACTAATTCTAGTTAAATACTGGGAGTAAAGTTAATCTGTCGTTAGTCTATATATTTTCTCAATACGGCTAATATATTGTACGTTTCGGATCAAAAAACCAAGCCTAAGTAACCTAGTATAATCTTATTACAGGTAAAACTAGCTCTCTAATCAGCATATCAGAAGCGCTGGTACCAGTAATATACTCGCCGGTTTACAGCAAAGTGTATCTCAGCACGCTGTCAACGTTTGCTGGAGCCTTTTATCTCATCAGTGCCAGCTTAGCCGTTCCTGCTATTCTCATTTATTTGTGAGTATTTTTTAATAATATTTTTGTTTATTTTATGTTAGAATATTTAATTTTTGAAAGTTTTTAGCCTCCAAGTGTACAGAAATTAATCTTATTAATATAATGTTATTATTTAGCAATATTTAGTTTGAAAGTGAATCTTGAATTATTCTAGTAAGAGTTAAATTGAGACCGGATATTTCTACGTGTCAAAACATTTCAACAGCACAAAAAAGACCTTCACTCTATCACGTCCTCATAGATTTCTATAAATAAAGAACCTTGAACTGTATTTTCTAATTGATAAATTTTAAAATAGAGCATTTAAGTCCTACAATAAACCAAAGCGAGTGAAATGTTAAATTATTAATGAATTTTTAGAAGTTAGAAGGGAATTAACGAGCTGTTTTATCAGAACTCTGAGTCATGGTTATTTTAGATTTCCCACAGGGCATTGTGTATCTATGCATTCAAAATAATAAAGATGGTGTTGAAAAGATCTAAATGCGCCCATATTTAAAAGTAACCAGTCTTCTCAAATTCATATTTTGTAAAAAAAGCATAGATAAATTTTTGACTCAGCATTTTATAGCTTCATATTAAAGGGATGTGATATTTTTATTTCTATGTTATTTCAATCTGTGTTTTAAATCAATTGTCTCCATGGATGATTATTGCGTGTTGTGCTAAATGTTCTAGTTTTTATTCCCCTGAAAATATGTGTAATGAAATTTAAAAAAAAAAATTGATTGAGTAATCACAAAATGCCCCATGCACCTTAATTGTAATACCCTTTAGATTGTACACAGATATAACATTCGAGAATTACTATATAATGTTTTTACGTCGTATTTTAACAAAAACGTACTATTATTGTTATTTGCACTATCATTTAGTAATCATGATCTCACCGTTACGTAGGTAAATATCGAAATACCAAACTGTGATTATTCAGTGATCGTTGCAATTATTTCATTTTAAAATCCATTCTTGCTGTTTATTATTTTTCTATAATCTATGCCTCCGAATCCCACAGGAACAAATGTTTCGGTTATATATAGGCACAGAAAATTATCAGTGAAATAGAAGTAGTTAACTGATCGTTAGTTTTGACTTTTTTTTTGTTTGTTACAGAACGCTATTTATCATTCGGCGAAGAGAAATCAAGCAGGAGCAGACAGAGGATAAACCTAAAGAGAACGAAGTTACAAGATTTTAGCGAATTTTTAATTTCACCAATAAGTTTATAGATAATATTAAAATATATTTATTGTTAAGTTTTACTTTTGCTAATACTTATGTACCTATTGGAAAATCTCAATAAAATTAATGTTTATATTAATAATCTTTAATTTCTTTTCAATTTTTGGGTGAAAATGATATAATACGAACTAGAGAATTAAGAAAATATATTTTAAAATACAATCAAACGATATTGGAGTTAAGACTCGACACCCAATATCGCTTGTTTGTATGAAAATGACGTAAGTCGTGTCATTACGATATCAAACGTCATTTTAATACAAATTTTCTTTTTCTCGATACCCACTAAGCCCTAAGGAGTCGAAAAATAAGCTTGATGGTCTCGCCTAGACCTCAGGATAGAAGTGTGGCTTTCTGCTCTGGATGCCCTCTGCCCCAGCCAGGTAAAAAGGACCATAAGTCAAGCATGCAAAACACAGGGGCTTTTTGTGCCAGAAATTCTCGTTTCCATCGACCAAAAAGAACTGTTTGCCAAACATAGTACAAAATACGGAATGTATGTTGTATTAGACGATCTTTTTCGCTACCATCAATCAGTCAGCTAAAATGATAAGTTCGGCATTCTGTACTTTCCAAACCGAAACAATTTTGCGAGCCTGGGATTCAAAACCAGGATCTCTGATATAAATTAAAATTTATGTAAATAAAATCGCGATGTTTATACAAAAGTTCATTCCTTATAAAATACACGAGTAAGAGACTAAAAGGTTATCGTAAGACTAATAATAATTAATTATTGTTAATTAAATTATAAACACTGATTCATCATATCAATTTATTACACTGTACAGATACAAAGTACATAGTTTTTTTTTACATATATACACATATTGGTTCTAAAAGTTTATTAACTTAAGCTACGATAGGATTTTATTGTTTACCAATAATTGTCAACTCCATAGAGTACATTCAGTTTACAGTACAGGGTGTTTAACATTTTTCGTTTTCTCAAACCTACATTTCTTTGACCAGATATTATGACGGTTTTTATACCTTGAGGGTGATCCCAGCACAACGTTCGGGATCATGCTGCGTTAAAAAAACCAATTTTTTCTTATAAGGAAATGACAATAGGTGTTGCAGTTAGCGTGAGTGTCAATGTCATTTCCATAACAAAAATATCATGTTTTCGTTCGCTGTTCTTGCAACCAGCCCCAATTTTTTTTTGAAGCGAATTTTATATTTACACTAATATTATAAAGCTGAAGACATTGTTTGTTGTAAAAATATCAGGAAATACATTTTTTATTTGGATTATCTACACAACATCACGCTACGACGAAATTAATGCGGGTGAAACCGTGGGACTCGGGTAGTATAAAACGTAGGCAAATTTATTAGAACCTAAGTTTGAAATCTTCGGCCTTAGTTGGTACAGTTTTGTCATCTTTCTTTCCAATCAACAGCTTGATGAACTGGCTCTGCAGATACGAAGGTAAAGAGATACCAAGCACTTCGCAATTCCTGAGAATCTCCGTGCAGCCTCTGACATCTCTATTCTTTACTGTAAATAAAGTATAATTATTTAAAAAAACATAAGTAGGTACTTCAACGAGACCTACAATTCACCATAAAGTAATAAAAATAAAGTGTTCCAAATTGGCTCACAAATGACAAAGTTCTGATGTAACATATAAAAATTATAATTAACACAGCATTCTCGTTTGAAGTTGATTGAATGACTGACATATTTTACGTTAATGTTAAGTTTTAAATTATTTTTTGAAATTATGTTCACTCCCTCCCAATCGAAAAATGATATGCTTCTCATCAAAAAAATCGAAATAATACAACCAAGTAATATTTAGGCATTAAATATATGTATAAACATTAAATATTTAAAACTATTAATATTTACGTTGTTTACGCGTGTGCGTGTTGCGCCGGAGATCCTGGGTTCGAATCCCGAGGGACAAAAGATAATTTTAGTTGTGTAGGCACAGAAACAAATACGGAAATGTGTCTTCCCCAAACCCCACTAGGGGTTACCGGAATTCACTTTTAAACGCAACTGGAATTATTATTTTTTTGCTTAATGTAAAAAAGTCATCAAAACCAAACTCCATACGTGTTTCGGTATTTTGATGAGTATATACATATAACTAGGATATTAAAATGATTATATTACTGAAACATGCTCATATGATTGCAGCTTAAACGCGTCTAATGAATATTTCCTTACTGGATACTTTATATGTAATTATAACTTAAGTTCATAATAATTTGATAAGCCCAATGAAAGCAGTATAAGACGAGACATATTTGTTTTGGAATAATAAACAAACGCTCGCACTGTGACTTATCTAGTTCACACAATAATATGAACTATCAGAAGTTGAGCAATAGCTAATTTATTGTGAGTAAATAGAAATCAATAGCTGCTTATGAGTAATCAGAATATTTTTAAAAAGTCTAGATATACGAGCTCTTATATCAATTAAACAATAGCTTGTCCAATTGTATTTTTAGTAGCATGGATTCCCGGGGACTGCCTCACTGCCTTATTTTAAAAGAAAGGATAGTGGATGGAGTTTAAGAAAAAATGCATTTAGATATTAACATAAATCAGCTTAACACCCTAAAGGGAAAAACTTTTATTGAATAACCACATGATATAAGAATTAAAAAAGCTGTTATAAAAGTAAAAAATAGTGATGACGCCTGTTTTAAGTGGGCTCTTTTATCTGCTGTTTCCGACGCATAAAAATTCTGCTGGGTATCATATACAAGATATAGTCATAAGTAAAAGTTTGGTAATATTAAATTCCCAATTAAATGAAAAGATATACATAAAATTTAATAAGATTTTAAATTAATAAGAATATAAGTATAAATGTTTTTTGTTTAGAATATAATGAACTAAGAAAAAAAAATTATGTCATAGGACCTTTATATTTTACAAAGAATAAAAAAAAAATCATATAAATTTATTATATTTAACGAAAGAGAAGGATTTCAAAATCAATGGAAGCTATATATTTATGTTGGTCTAAGATCCGGCTGCAGAATTAGTGCACTCATCTAGTATTACTTAACCCCTTCACTAATAAATGTTGCTTAATTTTAAATGTGTCAAATGCTCTTGACTTTCTTACTAATATTAAATTTTTGTTGCTACAAGACAAAACATTATGAACAAAGGTGTAGTGAGGTTTAAACGTACCAGGTAAGGGAGATTATTGCCTTACTACTTAACTTAAAAGTACTTACATTTGTAGTTAAACAGAATCTGTAAAACATTAGTGTATTCATCCATCATTTTATATTTTAATAGCGTCTGCAACAACCTAGTTACAGCATCATCATTATACTCTTTTAAAATACTAAGGCAAAGTGTTAGCGACCTGTAAACCAAAAACATTAAAATTAACAAATGTAAAAGAAGAAAATTTAATAAACCACCGGACATGATGATTATAAATAAGAAATACTCATGAATGGATGAATAGATCATCATAAATTGTAGCTAAGATAAATCTTTGAAACAGAAGAAACCGCATCTGAATCGATACATCACACACAGAGACATGTTAAACTGTTGTTATGGGGTATATCTTTTTCATTGGCGATTAAAAATAGTTGACTTATGTATTAATTTAAGTTAATCCTAAGTAAGTATACAATCAAAAATATATATTGATAATACTAAAAATATTGTGTTGATAATAACTAAAATAAACTTGTGGGCTTTATTTAAGGCAATATCACAAATGTTAATTATCTTCTTAAAAACATATTAAGAATTGTTTAAATATTAACACATTGCTCCCGTTATATGAAATCAATATCTACTTTTTATGTAATTAAAACAACTTAATTTAGCAGATAATAGGCATCTATACAATTTGAAACCATTAGTTCCAACCATTTCACTACTTCAGTACTTATATAAGTATACTTACATATCTGCTAAAATATTTTGAAGACTTTTCGATGATTCCAATAATTCATCAGCCAGCATTTGATCCGAGAACCAGTCACTTTTCCAACAAATATGCCAAAGGCAGACTAATGGATAATTGTCATGATGTTTATTACTAAATTCAAGTACATATTTCTTAAAAATTACTAGCGTCGCTTCGGATCTGTTCATAACAGAATCATGGATTAATTCCTTCAAAATTATTCTATAAAAGCCTCTAAGATTTGCATTTCTTTCATATGCATTCATTAAAATTGACAGTCCTTTCTCAGAATTACCCTTTAGACATTGAGCCTTCGCAACATAATGAATGAATTCACCATTTTTCTTATATAAAATTGGTGTTATTCTAGAACAATAGTTTTGCAATACTTCAATTTCTTCTATTTTTCCATTAAAGCTATACTCTCTAAAAAGTTTTTTAATTACATCTTTACCTATAGTTATTTTATGATTGAGACATTCCTTGATGAATTTGATAACATCTTTATCTCTGTTCTGATTCTGAAGTTCTAATAGGATATTGTCTAGTTCAACGCCTGACAATTTTGTAAGATTAACACGCACTTTTTTATTTTTTGTTGGGTAATTAATAGTTAAATCATTGTGCAGGATTGGTCTTAAAGGTATTCTTGTATCACTGTTTATGTCTCTACTCAAATAAGAAAAAGTGTCTATGGCATCTATGGTACTATAGTTTAAAGGCATTTTATGGCCCAAATTTTGAATATGGAATAGTAGACGTAGGTTTTTACCAACAATGCATCGGATTGTAGGATACATGTTGATTCCAAGATTCAAGCTAGGTAGGTTAAGGTTATTGCTATCAGTATAGAATGTTGTCCATAGGTACATACATTTATCATATTTTACATGATCACTATAAAACGTATGACAATGAATAATGGATAACAGATATCTAATTGAATATACTAAATTTAAACAACAAAAATAAAATAAAAATATACTGATGATGATTCTTAAATTAAAATCCTTCTTGTTATTGTTGTTTTATTGATGTCAACTGTCAATTATGAAATTGTTTTTACAGTTGAAACTTGACATTAACTCGACTACTCAGAATTTAAGGAATTTTCTATATATAATATAATAATATATTATTTTAAGAAATAATGTCTTAGTAAATTATAATAATGTATAAGATAATATAATTTTATTTATCAGAGATACAAATCGAAACTATACTAGTCAATAACAGAGGGCGCTGTCGTTAGATCTGAATTACTGCAATATAGTTTGTAGTCTGTAAATTAAAGAAAAACAGTCTATTAAAATATTGTAGCTATTACGTACAAGATGACGCTACTCGCTAATCGTTAAAACGTTAGATTTGATTTCATTTAACAGTTAACTTAACTACCAAAATCAAAAACTGCTCGGAAGCCTTCTACTCTACCCGAGCTAGACTACGCTGAAGTCAGAAGGTGGTTGCACTTTATTTAGTTTAATTTGCGCCCTTTACTATGCCTTACCTTTAATATGCTACTAAGTACCTACCTCATTGCGTACGTTGTACCTACGTCACTTTTGGTCCATGGTCCATAAACCCCACCGTTTCCGAGATACAGCAGATCGAAGATCGTCCATTATAAAAGAAAAGAAAAAGAAGTCCTGCCGCCATAAGAGTTTACGCGCTACGATTTTATTTTGAAGTTTACTTTGAAAATACGACTTAAAACCAAACTGTTTGTACGTAGGTAGTTTATTTGGACCTTGATAGTCAATAGCATCCAAAGGTCTATGGCATAATATATAATGTGCCAGATTTAGTATTGAAGTGCTGAGATTATTAATAAATGTGAAATATTGTAGTACCTATAATGAAACTGTAAATTCAAGCGCGTTTCGTCAAGACACAACGCCCCACAACATAACTCAATAGTGTATTTCTGGCTTAAGTCATTGTCGGTATAATCTGCATTTCTATACCTATTAAATATGGCTCTTTAATCCATTCTGATACTGAATGAGAGCCTAAAAGTGACCGCCAATGATGGTGCGTGGATTACATGGAATAATTAGGTGCTCATGGCATGCGCAGCGGGTGGTGACAGGGACGCGGCTAGGCGCGTACTATTCGATGTATAGACAAATGATTATTGAAATACCTACGCTATTGATTCTAATAATTCTATGACTGATATATATACATATATTTAATAATAAAATTAAAAAACTAGGTGATGTTAGTGACTTTGTGAACGTGAATTCATCTTGCTCGTTGCATAGAATTGATAGAAAAAACAAAACATAGGTAGGTACAAAAATATCCTAAAATAGAAACCCACGAATTTTCAGCTTCAGTAAATCTGAATTTAACTTTCCACCTTCCGTAAAAATTATTTATATTTGATTTTAAACATGTTTATGAATATTTTTTTTAAACTTTGGAAAGATAAACGTAAAGTGTAACTATGATTGGCCCTTAAATACGAGCTCCAATCTAAACTTTAAAAAAGCAGGCGGTTACATTTTGACTGCATTATTCCTACATGACATTTATTTATTTTACACTTAAAGTCGGCTTTGAGTTGTTCATAAACTTTTCTCCGTTAAAGCATTCGTAAATTGCAGTCCAAGCTTTCCTTCTGAAGCAAAACTGCGAATGTAGTGTTACGAATAATAACTATTATTTAACTCGTGTAGGTATAATGAACACATTGTGTACTGTCTTGTTTATTGAAACTAAACAATGTTGCACTAAGTAAGCGTAAAGGGATTTTCAAAAAGTAGATTTAGCACTAATTTGATTATAACATCGTTGTGTTAATCCGCAGTTCTTTAATACTTAATGAGAGAGAATTGAGAATTATGTTTGCCGGTTCTGAAATTTAATATTTTTATGAGACTGAGTTCTGTTCTTCTCAGGTTTAGGCGATTTTTGTATTTTAATTTAAATAATTTAAAATAATCAACAGCAGAAATTGAAGACAATTTAAAAACTTCCTGACATGTTGATTCCAAATAAAAATAGGTCATAAATGGATAAACCATTTTAAATTGTCATCATGTCATCTTTCAAACAAGAAAAACTGCATTATAATAGGTCCATTCGTTTTGGAGTTTCGATGCCACAGACAGACACAGTCACGTCTTATTGCGTCGGGTTTAATAAAATAAAACGCGCTGTAAAAAAGTTTTAAAATGACGTCTATTATCTATAGACAGCGCCTTAATATAAATATAAGTGTTAATTAAAGTCCCATTAAACACAAAGTTAATCTTGCGTATCACCGCAGTAGTTACGCATTGAACCCGAACTTGCCACCAATTTATGCAATTAGTCAAATTAAAATAGGATTACTTTCTCAGCGTTACTAAAATATCATTAGCGGTTAGTGTTTAACCAGTATAACTTGACCCTTTAGTCGATCATATGCCGTTAACTTTGCTTACCTATTTCATAGGATTCGGACATAACAGTGTTGATAAAAATGTTTGTCAATGTCATTAAGAGAGCGTTACCAAAAAATAATAAAATAATAAAAGAATAAATGGTTCAAACAACTTAAACTAATTCAAACGAATTAATTTTAATTTTAATTAATTTTAAACGAATTAAAGTAAACTTAAACACATGTAACTATAATTTCAACTCTTTAAATCGATGGGTCATAGAAAAATATTTTTGTTTTGGGAATTATTTAACATTGCTTCATGCTTTAGTTTAGCATAATTGAGAATTTTTCTTCGGTACAGAACGTACGGTATAGTAGGTCTTTTTTATTTAAGTCGCGTTAATAAGTTATCACCAATACACAAGAGACAACAGTGAAGTTAATACACAAATGAAGTATCAAACTCGCTAAAACGCAAACTTCCTTTTACGAGAGACAAACTTCCCCGATGGCCATAAAATTAACTTCCAAATGATATTAAAAAATATATCTTTTCAAATATAAATTAAATGAATGGCTTTTAAACAAATACTTTTAAGTATAAATTGAATGATATCTACTTTGATTCTTGACATTTATTTTTTGTTATTAGTGGCAATTTTGCATGCTTAATTTTGCAAATAAAAAAAAATATCTAAAAATATAAATATGTTGGTATAGTTGTATAAGTATGTATTATTGCAATTAAGATTTAAGTTATAACTATTAAAGCTATTAGCTATCCACTAATAGTCAATACCATATCTTACGGGTAACAAACAGAGGTCTTGTTAAATTGGTCAATTGTTTGAATTGAAGCCCGCAGAAGGTGACAGTAAATTGTAATAGAATGAGTTATGCTTCGTTCTCTACGAATGCAATTGTTTATCTGCATCGGCTTATTAAACGTGTGTCGTTACCCCATTTTGTCTCCATTGTTTAAAGTGTGTGTTACGAATTGATTTATGCCTTTCGAGACAGTTATTACAGTAATTGCTTATAATAAATACATCTTTTATAAATGCCCCTTCGTTGTTTGTGATATAATTAAAGGATTTTTAACTCTACAGTTAAGTAATTAGAGCTATAGTAGGTTTATAAATCATCTTATTGACATTATATCTGAGAGTCTTTAGCTTACAGAAATTTTGAAATTTCGCGATAATTAGAGATCCATCATAATCATCAGATTTTTGCACATTTTTCAGGCTAGCCTTTTACACCTTTTTCTATTGAATATCTAAGGAGTTGTCAAGCAACGCGCGAAGAAATAACCTCAGTAAAAAAACTGACATATACCAAGCGAAGCTAAGGTGCGCCGCTAGTAATAAATAAAATCAGTTAGAGTCTACTTAGTAGACGATTGAGTTTTGGGCAGACAGAAAAATTTTTTAAGAGTTATTATTGTAGTTATTTTTATATTGATTTAACAGGTGTTCCACTGTCTATTAAAATTTAAAACGTTAAAAACAGCGGTTCTATCGACGTACAAAATGACAAATATACCTATAATATAATATTATATCCAACCCTTTCTATGTACGCAACCTCAGAAATTTCTGTATGTTTTTTGTTATATAAAAAAAACATAACTGTTCTTATCTAATTAGGAGCAGAAAGTCCTTAGAAATGGTTGTCACGAGCTCAGTGGATGGGGCATTCAATAGTGTCGACATCGATATAATCTGAATATCGATAATCGCATAGACATCACCCCCATTGTCCTGTCCCACCCCTATCATTGATGACTAGGCGCGGAATGAACAATAGCCTTTATACGGTTGTCTTGTATATTATGAATAAACGATTCTCTAATGCCGACGCATTCTCATAACTAAGTGGCAAGTGGAACAACGTAACTTACAACTGTGCTATGGATAAATAACAAATATACAATTGTATTAAATCTTTACACAATATGTTAAGATTTATATTAAAAATAAAATATTCAATCGATTATACGCCAACTTACGTTTTACTTACAATTTTCGAAAAATAAAAACTTGTAGGGAGGCAAAAGAGTCCATTGATGTAATTTTCAATAGATTTATTATTTTTTCAAAACTATCAATCCCATATAACCGAAGTTCGTGCGTAACCGCTAGAAGCGCTTATATTAACTGTACATATATATTTTTATGTACTAAAAAACCATTAAAAAAATATAAAAAAAACATGACATATTTTTTTACTCTTTACAAAATTAAATAAGCTTTCTGCCATCCTTATTTTATATAGAGACCGACAGACAAAAAAATCACTTTAAGAAGTCTATGCTATCATAATATTTAATCTATTTAATAAAATCTGTTATTGGTATTTAAAAAGATTTTCGTATATAAATAGACACTAGTTTTATTTATTTGTATCAATACAATGTTACTATTTTAAACCCTATAATCATAGCGAAACCGTCCTGCGGTCTAGTTTGACCTTTGCTCTCGACATTGAAACTGGAGCAGCGTCCGTCACACATTCCATACTTCTCATTATTACAGCGTCTAAGGTACTAAAGCACTAATTAACACGCATTCATTACTTCCCAGTTAATTGAAAATTTATTAACATTGAGACATAAACTTTTTACTATGAAAATGTATTTTAATATTTTCAAAGATTATTTATCTTAATAATATGGTGTTGTTTTATTATTAGATACTTATTTATTATATAACGTGTTTTGAAATCTCTTAAGGTCAATCGTTTCTTATACAGCAAGTAGATCAGCCTGCCTACAACTAAAACATTTATTTGTTCCTTCGAGATTCAAATCCAGGATCTCCGGCGCATCATTGTACACACATGCGATAACTTCTAGTCACAGAGACGGTCAAATGCTTCGTTCAATTGATTTGAGGCTTTACATTGTTGCAAAGTACACTTAGAGTACCAAGATATATTTGGCGTCAACCTTTTTCCTATTAATAGATATATATCTTTATGTAGTAAAAAAGTTGAATTTTTTTTACGGAACTTAACATTTTTTTCGCCTTTTATCAGTCGAACCGCAAATCTATTAAATTATTATTAATCTCTACATTAAATGTTTTTCAATTTACTTTTATTTAATGTCAGACTTCAAAAAGATTTTAAGGACATAATCTACACAAAGATGATACGAAGTCAGTTTTATTTCGCTTAAAAGCAAACTTTAAATAGTATCAATACTATTATGTTACTGCATAACATTTTAAACGTTATGATTTATTATTTTTAGCTGCTTAGAATAAACATCTGAGTCCTTTTTCAAATTATATGACTTTTTCGATTTTATATATTGTTAAATGATTTGAATTCTCTCGTTATTGTTATGAATTATAATGTATGGATTTTCTTTGTAACATTGAACCAAGTGAGATGTTATAATTTTATCAAAAGCATTCTATTTCCTGGTATTAATAATCAATTATTGAAATCGAACACTAGCAGTGTATTTATTACACAGGTAATTAATTTTTTTTTTTTATATATATAATTTATTGAATATTTACAATAATGTACTTAAATATATTTACAAAAATACAAAAGGCTCATCAAAGCCGTTAATTGATTGATTAAATATTTCGTAAATCAATATGTTTGAATTTCTTTTTTTTTTAAATATTTCTTCATGCTCATCCTCGAACAAGATGACGGAGGGACTTAGATGCAGGTTAGATGTATATTTATTAATAATATTAAGAAGGTTCTAGTAAGGCCTATGACACAAATCCTCAAAATCATGGGTATTATGACTGGACACTGTCTCCTAAACAAACACTTATTTAGGTTAGGTGTCACAGACAGTCGAGACTGCTAGTCTTTTAGGATAGGTTGGGATGGATGGAGTAATCACGAAAAATGAATATGATATACACAATGGCCTAATCTAGAGGCTAAGTGCGGATAAAGCCCAGCAATGCTAAACCATAACCCTATGACACATTTCTGTGTCTGTTTCACGGGTCATTTTCTTCCTTATTTTTAAACGTTGATGAAGTTGAAACAATGCCTCAAATTTCGTGCAATTGTTGTTAAAAAACGAGAGATTAGAAAGTATTTTTTAATATATTTATAGTTTAAGCAAAAATCTTAATTTAAGTACTCTTTATTTAATTTTAAGTAGGTATTTATCCATATTAAAACTTTGCTCGTAATATGATTGACTGTTATTTACCCGAAATGGAATTACACGAGTATAAATAACAAAGGCGTTAGGTCAAATCAAAAATTCGTGATCGGTTTAGCTTATCGGGCCAAAATCCGCTCAGATGAGCAGCCACGAACTGATGTTTCCGTCATGATCATAGATAGATAGCGAAATATTTTTCATGCTAGGGTTGACATCAATTTATCAATACTATATTATAAAGAGAAAAGACTTCAATTTTGTTTGAAACGAGAGAACTCAAAAGCTACTTAACCGTTTTTGTAGTAACTGACTGAGGTGGTCGGGACACGTGTATCGAATGTTCAATAATAGGATCTCCAAGCAATACTTGCAACCAGATGGCAGAAGAAAATCTGCTTGACCGAGGCTGCTCTCGTAGAACGGAGTTGCTAAAGACTTTAATTAGTAGCTTAAGGTTGCCTTCCCCCCTTACGAAGAATGGCGGACTTTGCTAAATAATTAGGCCTATAAAGCAGCAAATGATGTTGTTGTATGTATGTGTCTTTCTGAGTGACACGCCCACATGGATAAGTTAAATAATAAGCTATATAAATGTCTAAATAGAAATGAAAATAAAAATGTCTAAATAGCTAAAAGCTAAATGCAGCTAGTGTCAATTGACATTAATGCAATTGTAATGCAAAAATACTGTTGCACGTTACACTTATTCGAAATTGTGCTGTTAACATACAATATAAAACAATATATAAAAAGCCTGATAGATATTATCTATTGCCTTCCCTATAATACAGAGATTTCTAACCTATGGGAAAAACCCCTGAAAATAAAGTTAAAATTTGATACATTTAAAAGGCATATTTTCTTTTCGTATCTTATATATACTATATATATATATATACTATATATAATATAGTATAAAACATAGTACAAAAACCTTATACATTATATTATTATTACAATTGACAGCCCTATAGCAACGTTCACACTGATGTTTTCACGACTCCAAGTGACGTTAGCATGACGCGCCGGATACGGTTTCAATCGTGCTCTACTTGAATTTAATCAATATTATAATGTACTCTATAGTTATTTTTGGTTTATAAGCAAAATTTATGCCACTTCCTACGTTAACATTCCAGAGTTTTGAATTATATCTATCTTAGACATCTTTTTCTCTCTTCATTATTTTTGGATTGTTATATCTTCGAAACAGTGAGTGTAAAGAGAAAATTATTCAAACTACTTTTAATTTTTAACTACTTTTAACAACAATTTTGTGTCACCTAATATTATAATAAAAATGACAGTGGCTGAAATATGTATAAAACTTTTTTGAGACTTTTGACTTTAAAATATATGGGGAATAAGTATTAGGGTAATATATATTTAATTTATAATAGTGTTTTCAGTTCTACTTAGTTTTGTATTCTCGAGTTTTTGTCCACAACGACACCGTGAATTTCAGACGAAAAAGATTTGAAGACGGGCCAATGTTGTAGGTTTTTGTAATCTTACTAATATGCGAGTCTAATTTAACTGGAGTTCGGCATTATTTAGTTTTTGTTAATGTTAAAAATACACTCATCAAAATCAAACTTTGGAGGTGCTTTTTATGAGAAGTATGTTATATCAAATCTCATATTAACACGCACAATCAAATGCATAGTTTTTGGGAACTGTATCATATATATAATTCTACGTTAATTACAGTGTATGTAATTTATGGCGCTATGCGATCATGTTTATTAATGAAATGCCATTATTTACGTTATCAATGATTTGGTAAGCGCGTCACCTCTTTGATAGTTAAAGACGCCGGCGCATAAATTGTTTAAGAAAATAGGTCGCCTACCGCATCATTATTTTGCAATTGCTTTAGGATTTATTTTGCAATCAATATGGCGATTAATTTATAATATAAGCACCCTATAGCATAGCTCTCAGCTTACACACGATATTATAAATTTTATGAAATTTGTAAATATAGAATTTTATGTATGACTTAAAAATATACACTTGCTTTGATTATTCTTTTTTGTATTCTAAAGGATGAAAATACACTTGAGTTGTTATAATATAATCTTATATCAACCGCCTCCGTGGCTAAGTAGTTTATGCGTCTGCGTGTTGTGCCGGCGGTCCTGGGTTCGAATCCCGGGGGGAGTAATGAATATTTCGGTTGGGTAGGCACAGAAGGCTAATCTACTTGCCTGTAAAGAAAATGATTATTGAAACAGACACAGCAATGTGACCCATGCCCCACTAGGGGTTACGGGAATTCACTTTCTATCAAATAATTACTTTTAGCCAGTTGTTATATTGTAGTAGTCCCTATATACATACATTTTCGAGCGTAGATTGAAAGTTTAAAACAAGAGCACGTAAAGCAATGATAATTTAATGGCCACGTGATGAGACTTAGAACCTACTCGTAATACCACTCTAATTATCATTAGTTTAAGTAATTGAACCGCGTAATCTCTACCAGTGCTTTTGCTAGCTCAGCTTTTCACGCTACGACTCGCCAAAAAGATTTCGTGGGCTCAGGTAGTTAATAAATAAATGAAAAGATAATAGGTGTTGCGAAGTTAGCGTGACTGTCAATGTCATTTCTAACTGACTAACGGTGTTCTTGCATCCACCCTCAGATAGTAAACGGACTTGAAGTAACTAATGTACAATTGAGATTGGTCGCGAATCGCGTCTACCAGAGATATTTATTACGCGGCTCTGTTAAAGGATAAGATTAGATTAAAGATAACACGACTTACAAATAACTCAATAATTAATAACCACTTTAAATGGAAATAAAGTGCTAAAGAAAGGACCCAGATGATTTAAATTGCCTGAAGAAGTAATGGATGAATATGAAGTGGCCATGTTGCAAATATGTAATATGACCGCCTCCTTGGTCTAGTGGTAAGCGTGGAAGCATTACAATCGAGAGATTCTGGGTTCGATTCCCGGTGGAGATAAAAAAAACTCGGTCTGGCAGGGTATAGAAGGCTGATTACCTACTTGCCCCTAAAGAAAAAATCGATCAGTGAAACGCATCTGCCCCATACCCCAACACAGGACTTCACTTATGTTGCAAATATATTATTATATGATATAATAATAACAACATACGAATATTCTTAGGTATGTGTATTTTATCGTCTCCGTGGCTAAGTTCTTTACGCGCCTTTGTTGGTTCTGGGTTCTTAACTTGGGAAAACAAATATGTACTCGTATTTTGTATATATAGAAAGATCAGTACAATAGACGCAGAGATGTGTTTATCCCACACAGGTTACGAAATTATACATTTTCGCACACTAAAACTATGGTAGTTCATACTTTGAGTATGCGAATAGTAGTAAAAATACAGAAAATTTATGCAAATAGATGCAGTCAAAAGTCCAAAGTTATCAACTCGACATGTATATAATATATTTTGAAGATGTACTTCTTCGTCTGTGGACTAATTTAATCGAAATTAATTGAAATTAATAAAGTTTCAAATTTTAAGATTATAAAATTTGTATGGCCTTTTTGATCTTCTATATAAATAAAACCCAAAGTCCATTACGACTTAGGGACTTTCAAAAAAAGAGCGTACCTCTCTTTAAAAGGCCGGCAACACACCCGTAGCCCAACAGATGTTGAGGGTCCATAGGCGGCGGATTGCTTTTCGTAAGCGAGCCTCCTGTCCGTTTGCCTCCTATCTTATATATATTTAAAAAAAAAATTGAGGTTTGTTAGTATCACAAAAACTCTAGCGGCTGGACCGATTTGACTAATTTTTATATCGAACTAATTGTAAGAGTCTAAAGAAGGTTTAAAAGGTGAGAAAATATAAATTGCAAGAAAATAGTTAAAAATAACATCTAAAACTATAAAGTATCAGTAAACAATAAAAAGTTAAGACCACTTTTATTGGCGGTACAAAGTTCGCCGGGTCAACACTACACGTCTTTTTATTAAAAGATTTATTAGTAATAAAAAAAATTTGTTCCCTTTTTAATGCGTTTTCGAGGTCAGTTAAAATAATGTTTGAATCATAGTTTCGGTTAAAGGTTCAACATTATCAAGGTAAATTTGAACTGCGGTCTATGCATGGCTCTTATGCCTGAAACAAAAGACGGCAATGCTTTAAGATCGACAACAGTTATAAAGTGTGGATATAGTGAATATTGAGGAACTATTACTTTGAATATACAATGCAACAATGCGCTCGAGTCTGCTAGTCAAAGACAATGGGATATATCCATGAATTTTATACGGTATCTATGGAATAAAGTGACGGCTACACGGAGTATCATTTTAATATTGCAATTGATCGTTGAACCTTTCTTCGGTGGCAGGAATTGATAATGGTGATTGTCTATAACTCTAGCATGTAACTTTTAGAGGAAATTAGTGGCATTTGGCGGCCAAAATCTCTACTTTAACCCAAAGATGTTTGGTTTTATGAATAATTATCTATTTTTTCTTAGATAGTTTTATATAGTTTATTCGGTGATCGGTTAATATGTTTTATGTTATGTTAAAAATAGATCGAATAAACTAAAACTAAAATTGCTATGATAGTCTACAAGATGAGGGTTCGATTCCTTACGAAAATTAGTGAATTCCAGTATTTCCTAGGAAGTCATGCGACAGACACATTCTTGCGCTAGTTTTAGTAATTTTTTTTGATTATTTCTCCGCCATTTGAACCCAGGAAGATGTAGGCTCGAGGCGCAAGATATAGGCTGTAAATGCTCGCGCCATTACGCGATTAGTGACAAAATTTAATTATTAGAATGTACTTCTTCGAATTGTAAATATTTTGGGATGGATTGTCAATTTATCAAGAATGCCTACAGGCTATATAACATCACGTTACGACGAAATCAACGCGAGTAAAACCGAGGGGTATAGCACGTTATTAAATAAAATATTATTGTAGTTATTGTATGTTATCCGATTTCTTTCCTAGTTTCAATTACATAACGTGATGCGAGAGACAATATATCATAATAAAAACCATTTATTAAGATTAATTGCACGCGAAAAATTACGTGTTATAGACTATATCAATTACCTAAGATATAGGAAAGAATTTACATAATTTCATTTTTAATAAACATTTTTAGTATTCTTAAAAAGAGACGAAAACTTTAAGCTTTGTAAAACAATAATGAAATTTTAATAATTATTTTGTTTCTTAGGGTTTTGAAATTATAACATTTTGTTTTGATTAAAAAATCAGTTAAAATTTTGAGTAAATAATACAAATTCATATTAACATCTAACTAATGTATCACACCGGACGTCCTACATTTGAATCCTGGAGAAATGTTTCGGCTCGAAAGAAACGAAGAATACTTTTTCTCAAATTAAAACGCATTTCAATAATCATTAATTAATCATTAAAAATTCACATCTGGTAATTTTAAAGAAAATGTTAGTGTAATGGAAAATGTATGAAATATTTTCATATAAATATACAGTACCATCAACCTGTCTTCAGCGTGATAATATTTAATGATATCCGGTGCACCTCCGCTAAGCGTATGTAAAATCATAAGATGGTATTGCTATAAACATTAATAGTTTTTATGTCTGTAAGGCAATTCGACTGTATGCTTTTTTATATGCAATTCAACATATACCACACATTGGGCCAAATATGAACCGAATTTTATTATTGTTTTTTGTTTGATTGATATTATTACTTCAGAGGTTCGAAGTAAAATCCATCAAATTGAATGGGATATTTTTTTAAATTCATTAAATAAATATTTATGACACAAAATGTATTTTATAAACTCTTTCAACCAAGTGTGAAATATAATTTATTTAAATTAAATTATAAACGAATTTACTAAATATTAATCGAAAAACAGAAATATTAATTATATTAAAAAACAATATTTGTCTTTATTTGTAGTCGGTTCGAAACTGTATCAGAAAGTCATAAAACCTTTAAAAAATAAGGCACTATTAAGTTCACTTCGAAGTTACTTTATTGTTTCTTGAAAAGTATTTTTTTAGCCTCATGAAATTTCAAGAGACTAAAAAATTTAACTAAAAATGTCATTCACAATTATTCGATTGCTAAGATTACAATTTTTAAATCAAATTATTGCTTTATTTTTGCATCGTGTTTATAAAAGTTCTTGTTAGGCTAGTTATTATATTTTTAATTACAGTAAAAAGATCCTATATCCACTGACATCTGTAAATTTATGTCAAGTGACAATTAACGCATTAACAAGTCAATCAAAAGCCGTTGACAAGTCTATTTACATAGATCTCTCGATGATAGCTCAACAAAAAATGATGTCGTTAATTACTGTTACCATATCCGCTCTCTTCAATAAAAACTACTGTTCAAAATGTCTTAACTATTTAAAATAATTTTTGTTAATCTGTTCGATGTTACTAGAATAACACATAAAACCTTATTTGGAAATAAACTATGTTCCACCAATGAAAAAGCGGTTTTCACAATTCTGTTAAGGCAATTTTATTAAATTTAATACAAATTATTAACTGAAATTTTTGAAATGAAAAAAAAAAAACAAAGATTTACTATTCATTAGCATTTATTCGCTCCTTCACCGTGTGGGGTCTTTACAAAATAACAGGAAATCAGAAATAGTTTAGCTTCCTCAAAGATTTTTTTAAATCGTTGCAGTAGTTTTTATGTTACAATTTCCAAATAATCATACAAAAATACAAATATGTTCTTTTTATAATATTTGTATGGGTTTATTTCCATATTTTACTTGTTATATTAGGTATGCTTTTTAGATCCGAAGCGATCTTTGAATGTCGAGTGTTTCCTTCGGCTACGACGAACAACGTTGGATACGACATACCGGGAGATGGTCAAAGACGAAAGGTTTAATTTTTCCCTCCGACGGAGAGAAGTGCTATGACGTGGAGACACCAGACAGCTACAGACAGACTCCACGGTGGAGTCTCTCTGTGGCTACACACAGCTACAATGGTAGATCCTAAACGAATGAACCGATTTTGTTGCTGTTTCTTTATTTGAAATCTGACGATATAAATCTTAGCACAATTTATATCTGTTCATCGTGAGATATTTTTCTTTGTAATTCAAATGTCGATGGATTTTTTAATTTGTAACAATTTTACTTTTCATTACAATATGTAAAAGTAAGAAATGTGATGTCAGTCAAGTCCTTCATGTCTTGGGAATCACGAACTGGAAGCAAAAGGCACAGAACAAATTTCGGGTCTTTTCTCGCTAAGCCAAGGCTCAATGGGCTCAGGACTGTAGCAGTATTAACATTTTCCCTAATATTATTTAGAATTAATACAAAAGAATGTGAAGCTAAAGTAAAAAACCTTTCAATGTGTAGATCTGTAATTTCAATCCGGGATCAAGGAACTAATTAGTTTATAATACAATAAACTATAGTTTCAAACAGTTTTGACGTTTATGAGCGTGTGAGTACAAAATTCTCATAATTACAACGTAAAGGCTCTATAAATTATAAATTTTACAACAGTAGTGTACTGCCGTGAAATTTTCGGCTGTTGTTGTTTACTTGTCCTATTTAAGGTGTGAATTATTAATAGAGTATAGAGGGAGATGTTTAGGCGGAAGGTTAATGTTAGCATTTCATATATTCTCTGGCCCCTTTCTAGTTTTGCAGTGGTTATCATATTATTGTTATTTCTCAAAGGACTTAATAATCAATTCATTAATTTTATTAAGGGCCTATATGTCTGTGTATGGAATCGTAGGTTCAATAGGAATGATCAAATTTGATGCTGTTTTTTTGTTTGAAAGCTGACATGATCAAGATGTATCTTAGCTAATTTATGAAGAAATGTTCATCCATTTATGAGGTATTCTTATTTGTCATCACTTAATGTTTTTTTTAAATTAATTTCAACTTCACTTGTTATAAATGATTTACTGATTAATTTATAATCAAGATATATATTCTAAATACAATTTTTACGAACCGCCTCCGTTGTTAAGTGTTTACCCTGTGCTTGTTGCGCCAGAGATCCTGGGTTCGAATCCCGGGGAAACAAATGAATGTTTCAATTTTATAGGCACAGAAAATAATCAGTGAAACAGATACAGAAATGTGTCTGCTCCATGCCCCGCTAGGGGTTACGGGAATTCACTTAAAGTTTTCGAGCATAGATCTAACTCGTAATACTTCCTAAACATGACATTCATAAAATACATTATGTACAATGTCATTAAGGTGCGTAATAAAACCTGTTTTCGTTGTCGATCAAAGAAGTGAATGACCATTGAATATGTACCATTTAATTAAGTCATTCTTAAATCTTAATGCTGTTAATATCAATTTAAAAGGGGCATGCCGTGTCGCATGTTTTATGCTTTTTATATACTGCCAAGGAAGTATTTTTTGATGTGTCATTAAAGTCTTAATAGGCATGTATTACATAACCACAACAATTTCAGAACGCACGAAATTTAACCAATTTTTTTATGTATGTGTAATTCAATATGATGGCACGTATTTAAGTGCCTTGTTTTACAATCTAGGTGATTGACGTTTCACACTCATTTCACTAATCAATGAACCTAAGATTTCCGAGCAACACTCGGATGTCAGACGCTTGTCGGTAAAATCTTACCTGAAATATTTAAATAATAATAACTAGCTGACCCGGTGAACTTCTTACAGCCAATAGAATGGTAATAGAACGTCAAATATTTGACAGGAAAGTAGATAGAATTGAAGGAGAATAACAAAACATTCTATTATTTCAAACAAATATTTCAAATAAGCTTATTAGCGCGTTTTTAGATTTTTTGAATAAGACGCTTAAATTTTACTAAAGCAAAACATTTTAATGAAGCAAGAGAAGCGCAAAGTTTCATTCGCTTTAAGGAAATAAAATGTGACGTTGACAAATGAAAGGGAAATGGGCGATTTCAATCTTCGACGCGGAAATACATTCGATACGAATACACGAGTTATTGCGTTTCTAACAAAAACGTTTTTTGCCAATTACTCAAATTCACGCTTTAGTCAACAGCCGAATTTAGATATAAATTTATAACTGACTCCATGGTTTAGGCAGTCACGCACGGCACGTTCAGTGCGCGGCAGTCCTGGGTGTTGTTCCCGAAACAAGAGGAAATAGAAAGTTTCAAAGGCATTTTGATAATTAATTAGTTCTAAGAGGTTTTGAGGAAATAATCAATGAAAAGTTGGAAGTTTTCCGATACCCATTAATGGGTGAGTCTTTTGAACGATTAGTCGCAAGTTAAAATTGATTTTTGTACCTAATAAAAAGATAAAAAAACTATAACATTGAATCAAAATCGTTAAAGTAGACCTAAAAAATCGTATTTATTTACTCCATTAAAAAGATGTTTGTTCAGTGTTTTGTCTCCTTATTGCAACATTTGCGTATTTGAGACATGGGTTTAAATTGAGTTTATTGTAACCTTACCTCTTAATTCTTAAACCTTATAGAGGTGTTTAAAAAGTAAAACATTTATTTTAAAGCATCAAATCATCAAATAACGGTATTTGTAACTGCACTTTCATTAGGTTTTCCAGTAGTCAAAGGATTTTCAGCCTACTTATTATTTTTATAAACGTACGGTTGACTTACAATTAAATACGCCGCACAAGGTGCTTTTTAGAGCGTAACCGAATAAAACGTTAGAATTTGTGGAAGCTGTTTTCAGGTGTATTGAATCTCAAACCATGAGGATATAATGTAAGTTGTAAGATTCTTGTTAGTTGTGCCCGCACAAATCCTAATGCCATAGTCGATCATACGGCGCCGTAGGAACCGGACGTGCTGTACTAAGCGACAGTTCGAAATCCACGCGGTAAACTTCGCGCCATTTCAAATTTGGAACGAATTTTCGAATCTACTTGTTGGAACGTAAAAACTTTGTTCTGTGTGATGATTTTCAGTGACGTTATGAGGTCAGTATATCTACCAGATAAGCGCTTTTACTTAACAGTTTGCATATTACGAAATGAGTTGTTATCTCGTCTATGTAGATCGCATTTGTTTTACGTTTTTGTGTCATAGTAAATACGATTGCCGGATACATAAAGTTCAATGAATTAACCTTAACTTGCGTAATTTCAATACGAATTTTTAAAGAGAAATATTTCCATTCAAAACACCGTTTTACCTCATATTATATTTAGAAGGTCGTGTTATTTATTTCAGTATTATAGACATAAATCTAACACGTTATTATACTCATTACAAACCAATTAAAATTAGTAGGAATTTTTATTCATAAATAATTTTAATTATTCAATAAATTAATATTTACACGCCGTGTCGATCTAGAATATTTGATAAGCTATCAATACATAAAATCTATGAATTATTAATGTCCACTTAAGAGGTCATTGACATTATTAATATTTTGTTACATAACAATACTATAAACTATTTTATTCCTTTTGCAGTTTTCTCTCATTTATTATTGTGAAATTTATATATTATACATTGATAACTTCATAGATCTACATATAATAGGTAGTGTATACTCGTATATAAGTTTGACAAATATATCTTACGGAAAAATTTGACGTAGGTACATTTTTAAAGCACATAAAGTGTTTATGTAATATTAAAATCATAGCTGCCTTATATATGATATATTTTATAAAAAAAGCCTTATTTTACGCATTTCTATTTTGAATATATTAGTTTATAAATTTATTTATTCATACTCATTATATTTTAAGTGAGAAAAAAGAGAAGATGGTTGTGGTTCTGTTTGTAATGTATAAACCCAAAAACTTCTTAATTATAAAATTTATTAATTTTTATGACAAATAGCCATAATATGCAAAAAGGCAATATTATTTTTTCGTTTTAAAATCAAGATCTGTATCATTAAAATTTCTTCATTAAATTGATAATTTGTCTATGATAATCGATTATTTTTATTAGGTATACCGTATAAATATTTAATTATTTCTTATTAATAACGTGATAACAATAAAAGATAACGATCTTTAATATTTTAAAATTTAAAGTTTATTAATGTGTTGTTGGTGTCTTTATGGTAATATTTATTGTTATATGCCTTGAATAAATTTTATAAATAAATTTTTTATTGTTGTATTGTTTAAAAAAAAACACTTATTTCTTTGGCCCTTGGCTCCAAAGTGGGTCTTAGCCTTAGCATAGAGAGGTCTCTCCTCAACCTTTTTCGGTCTTTCGCGATCTCCAAGTTATCTTAGGGCTGGAGCTCTCGAAGAACTGGTCCTCTAGCGATAATTGTAGATCAGATGCCTCTTTATTTATTCGCAAATCTTTCATTGTATGTACATTGTACAAGTCTGAGCTATTAGCCAGCGTATTCTTAGAGTCTTGGCTCGTCCGAAATTGCTTGTAGTTTGGTATCCTTTACGGAACTCAATACTCATGTACCATATCCTCTCTTTAACGTACAATCAATGAATCGTTTAAGGTATGTGCACTGTCTCTAAACGCCAGCTTTAAAGTGATGCTGCAATAGATAGCTTTGCTTAAAGGTAGAAGAAACCAATGCTGACAAACATTATTCTGAATTTACGGTAGGTATATAAATTACAATGAAATTATTTAGCGCATAAAAGTTCTAGTAAAATAAATGCAAGTGGGCCATAAATATGCATTTCTTGAATAATAAATATGTATTTTTAGTCATATATTTTGACAATATGTACATATATTAATTAACTAGTATCTAATGCATTATTTATTAGACGCGCAAGTTTTATATTTGTTCTCGTTTTGTTTGTATGTCCCTCTGTTTGTGCTTCTAATATATAAACTTCTATTTTGTATGGAATGTTAGCAAATAACTGATATGATATGATAATCCCATAATCCCTAGTGTGGCATAGGGTAAACACGTTTTGCATTAGCACATTCTGCTGTGGCTATTTAATCGAAATATTTGTTTCCGCAAGACAAAAAACCCGGGACTTTCGGCACTACATCTATAAACCACTTAGACAGTTTTTATGCTACCTAAATAAGATACGGGATTTACTGTGAAAAACCTATTTCTTAACGGCGTGAAAAGCGGTCAGTGCAAACTCATATAAAAACGGTCTGATTTTGTAAAAGAAAAGCGGCTTAAGCGAACAGAAAACTACGCTTATAATTTTCAAACTTTTTCCCGCAAAAATCCTTCACGATTGAGGTAAAGTACGAAAGAAAGTACTTACTGGTTAACTTGACCCAGTAAAGTTAGAAGCCACGTTATTTAAGACCACAGAAGTAAGTTGAAAATCTCACTTTGTACCGTATTTAAAGCTCGTATTACAAATCGTATCGATCGAACGTAAAAATGCGAATCTCTTCATAAAAGCTGCATGATATAATGGAGTCAAAATGAAATTCCTCAACCCCCAGAGAGATAGATATTTCTGCATCTATTTCACTGATCATTTTCTTTACAAGCATGTATTCTTATATATGTATTATTAAAGTTGCTTTGAAATGCATTTAGTACTTTTGGCGTGATAGTAATAAAACATCTCCATGAAAATTATATCCATTGTTTAAAACTTTCGCATTTATAATGAAATACTTTCTATTCCTGAGTTGCTTGGAAGAGATCGCTTTATTAGCAAAAAGGCTGTAGCACTAATTATATTTTCTTGATGTATTAATTTCTTGTACAACTAAGTGTTTATAAATATAATACCATAATTCCTATGCCTAAACAGTAGCACTATATTATTTGGTAATTTTAACTGATAAGACGTCCATATAACAAAGCACTAGTGAAGAGCAAAAACTCGCCTGATTCTCAACTGCATATTTACGAGCATTAAGGGAGCTGTAATTTTATCTCGCAACTACTTGGCTACAGTTTACAAGGTCTTACATAAAATGTAGGAACATCTCTGACTTGACTTATGGTTGGCCTAGAATTCTTTCTAATTACTAACATCGTTGATTTAATTCAAGAAAATATAAGTTTAATGGCTCATACATTTTTACAAAGCATTCTCTGTACACCAAATATTTTTTTTAGATTATTTATTTCTTTAGTTTTGCTACAAATAAGTGAAATTGAAGATAATATAAAAATTCTCTCACATATTAATAACAAATAGGAATATATTAGCACTAGATGAACTATTTAGTAACGTCAGTTTTTAAACCAAACAAAAAACTGCATTAAATCGGAGCCACACATGTACTTACACAGACGAGTCACAATTATAACACCTCTCTTTTTGTGTTGTGAGTTGAAAATAGACACTAGAGGAGAGATATAGTATTTACATTAGAAGATGAATTTTTTATCGTAATATTTGTATAATGTCATTTTATTTTGACTCATCAAAATAAAGAATAATTTATAAATATCTAGTTGGTATCATGGTACTTGACGCGAGTTATGGTTGAATGACAATTTAATTCCCAAAAAAGGCTAAATACCGCTGATTGCTATCCTTAAAAATTGAGTTTTTTCTTACCCTATTTTGAAATTTTAACTTAAAAATTTATAAAAAAAAATCACGTAACATCGATATGAATGTTTTTGGTGACGGTAAACCTCATTTGGACATGAAACGGTCACATTTTCCTTTTTTATTGAAAAAAACTTTTTCCAAGTATACCTTTTATCAAATTTATTAGAGCTTTAAACTTTGCATTGATGATGTAACTGCTGAATCACAATTATAGCACTTTCGGGTCACTTAGCACATCACAATAAAATTCGAATCGGTTTGTTTATAGTTTTGTACCAAGATCAAAGAATGTCTAAAGTTTAATAAGGAAATGCATTTAATTACATTGTTTATATGTAACGGTTAAGTATTCTTTGGATCTGAAAAACCAAGTTTCGTTTTTAAAATTGTTGAAAATATAGTTGTTAGGTATTTTAAAGTACTGTTAGTGTGTAGCTCTATTCATGATTCCCTGGGATTCAAAACCAGGACCTCCGGCGCAACACGCAGACGCGTAAACAATGTAATATGGTTATATTATATTGTTGTTCGTATGAATGATGAGTAATAATAACGCTAATATTTTTTCTCATGAAAAATTCATATTACAATATGGAAAAATCTTGCGTTCAATGACATTTCATTCAACAGTAGGTGCGGTATTTCTTTGAACTAGAACCGTTTACATAAATTTATTTACATTTATTGTATATAGATTATACTCTATATAATTTTAGCTTAGGAAAATTCATTTCATTTGATATAGGTCAGCCGCAAACATTAAGCTTGCTTTTTTGGAAAAACTTATATTGGTCATCTTATATATAAAATTCTCGTGTCACAATGTTAATTTAGTTACCTTACTCCTCCGAAACGGCTTTACTGATTTTTACCAAATTTTATATGCATATTCAGTAGGTCTGAGAATCGGTTACTATCTATTTTTCATACCCCTAAGTGATAAGGGTAGCCCACCCCAAAAATTAATATGGCAAAACAACGATTGCCGGGTCAGCTAGTATTGTATAAATATGTATTTATTTAATTAATTTGGGTTAGAGTATTTTTAAAAACTCTATTGATTTTTACCCGCGCTTAATTTGTTTTTATGAATGTATTTTATGAATCAATATGTTAAAACAATAAGGAGCTTTTTTAATAAAACTCGCATCAAAACTTCTCCAGACGTTTCTGAGTTTAGTCAGAGCAAACGGACAAATATTTTTTACTACGGGCATTGAGCAAAACATATGAACTATTTTGAGATCAACCGAAACTTTTTTTGTTATATCTCGTGTTATATTAGGCACAAAGATTATTTAATTGACGAGTTAAACCATTTTTCTATCGGGATTTAGGTCAGGTTGTGATAAGCTCTGCTTCGTGTTAACGAAGTTTACCAAACTAATTGCGTAAATGCTGACTGGTTTTTATATAGAAAAACAAGGGACAGGCTAAACACGTGAAATTGAAAACAATTTTACCCCCCGCCGTGTAAATTACAAATGAGATGTCTTAAATGGTTCACCTCAGCTTTGTTTAGGAACTATGATATCACATAGAGACTACACAGACGAACAATCATTAATGTTTGTCTGTGTGCCTCTGTGTTTGTTCTTATCCCTATTTTTGCGTTGAGAGTTAAATATGTTAGCGGGTAGTTTATTTAATGACGTTATATGTGGAAATGTATTCATAGGTATGATGTCTGTGTACCGGGAAAGTTTAATACAAGATATAAATTGGTACTGAATGGAAATGGTTATAAAGAAAGTATATAAAACAGTTGAAGACTGACAGTAATTGGCAGTTAGGTACTAATTAAAAAATCCCGAGAATGCAATATCAATGTGTCCTACATTGACAATTTTTTGCTTGAAAACAAGCTTTAGAGGACATCAAGTCTATGATTACAAATATTATACTTACGAACGAGAAACACAAAAAATATAAGATGTTAAAATGTGGATTTCAAAATTAAAGTGTAGTTGAATTTTGTATTTTGAGTAAAATAAGTCAGTTTGGTAATTAATGAACATTTAGACCATTTTTTGTGTTACAAAAAAGATGAATCTTTTAACACGTTGCAAGTCATTAAAATATTACCTAATAGGTAGGTACGTTAGCTTGCAACTTTACGTGTTTTCAATGTTCCATGTCCATCTGTAGCAAAATTCATCAAAAAACTAGCAAGTTACGCTTTCAGTTAGAATAACAATAATTGGTCATTAAAGTATTAATTACAAAACAAAGTGAGTCATTTGGTTTTATTCAGATTAGATTATTGTTTGATGTATCAGGTTATTGACATTAACATTTCCGAAACATATTATACACTAAATATAATTATGACAGAATGTAAGAATTCGATTATTAGAATGGCAGACAAGCTGTCGCTGATTGTAACTTACCGACGGTGGTAGGTATGCTATTACCACCTAGATGTTGTTTTATTTTATTTTAATTTATTTTGTTTTTTTAGTTTCTTTTTTTTTTGTATTTTTCCTTTTATTTTTTGTATGGACGAAATATCTAAATAAAGTATTATTATTATCTTTACAGATAAATAAAATTGGAGCGTATGTTTGTAATATTAAAATAATCGCATTTTACTAAATGCATATGGATGTACATAAACGCGGTACGATCTTAAGATGTGTTCGACTAACCAAACAAACAGACAATTTAGCTTCATATTAATTTTAAGTAAGTTATAGATGCGAATGTGATGAATTCTTACACAGTTATATAAATCTCGAAGCAGCGAATGCACGGATTTGATATTAAAATAAAATGACGCAACAAAATAACTAAACATCAATATTTGATAAATTTTAGTGCACTTGTTTTGTAAAAAAACTGAATCTATAATTCCAGAAATACTTCGGTATCTTCAAGTAAAGAGCGTACCTATTTTTAAAAGGCCTGTAGCGCATCTGTAGCATACATCTTCATTCTTACGAAAACTAATTACAGAAAAAATAGTATACACAGGTGTACAAAAGTTTTGTAAGTTTGTGAAAATTCGACTTTTAGGCAGACTACACTACAGATAAAACTAATTAAAAAGTATGGCCAATTTTAATGAAAATATATTATAATTCTCAATAGTAAATACATCTGAAGTTTCTGAGAGTATTTTGAAGATTTCGTGTTTCGAAACTATAACAAAGACCAAAGAGAATTTTTTTTTTGAAAAATAGATTTCTAAAAATACTTTCTCTTGTAAGTATCAAAATTACCTTAACTGTAGGTATGCTCATAAGAGGTGGAACGCATAATCATTCATACTTTTTAATATCCTAAACATAATACAGACATTAACATCATAATTATGTCTACATTTCTCGCTTGTTTCTTTACCATGACCGGCATTGAGTGTAATGGTGTCAAATTCTTACAATTGTCTGTTTGCATTCAGTCAACTGAGCAAATAATGGGCCGCCATGAACTAATTTACATTATAAATATACAATTTAAATATTGTATACTAAATAATGCAATATCAAAATAGAACATATCATATTTTTGTATGCTTTTTATTTACCTACTTGAAAATCAAACTTTGAGTACATTTAAAAACAAGTACTTGTAATTTTAGAAAATTCTAAAAACAGCTGCCGAAATCAGCAGAACTGAGATGGAAAGAAATTGACGTCGTGTATAAACGAGTCAGTTCCTTATGATGAAATGCTGATGATGATGCGATGATGAAATGATGTCGTGGATATCTTCTTATTAATTTTGTTGAATATATTTTCCTCATACCCTTATCCTAGTGAATATCCTAACTGGGTCAGTCGGCTAGTCCCTTTAATTAGATACCAGCTTTATTACCTTTAACAAATATTGAGATTCAATATCTTACGCCAATAACTTGGAACAGAAATATCCTCCGTTATTTTGCTGCAATTTCGTTCTGAAATTTCTTAAGTAGCCTGATTTTAGGACTCCCGAGGACTCTTTGGCAATCTGATTTTATATTTTACTACATTGTATTCCTAGATCACGTCAACAAAAAAAGTCTATAGTAAGAAAAGTATACGCTACAGCAGTCCAGGTATATAATAAGCAAACGATATAAATCCTGATATGATAATTACAAGTAATACCTGATAAATGGATAAACGTTGGCTGTCAAACAAAAACAAAACGCATCGGAATTGGTCTATTCATTTAGAAGCTACGAGCACAGACACAGACCCACAATTACGTGGCACTAACAAAACCTCTGTTTTTCGTCGGGGTTAAAAGTAATATGTTAAGGTCTATAACTGCATCACACATATTATGACTAATATTATACTAATTTTTTATAAACTGACTGATTAGACAACTCACCCAATTAGTATTGACTAAGAAAAGGGTGTGAGAAAAATATGGTCTATAGAAGTAATTACTTGATGCCCGCGACTTCATTACGATTTGATCGAACAAAATGCGTTTTAATAACTTATCTGTTTTTAACTTATCTGAAAGAAAATCATTTCTCTCTTGTTTACTTTCACACTCGGTTTTAAAAGCTACCGTTTTGGCCGAATATGAGTCAGCTTTCGGTTTTCCTGCGGTCTCAACTAAGCGCATCGATATCTCTTTAAACAATTGATGCGTTGGTCCCCATGGACCTAAAGACTCCAAAAGGAACGAGAGTAGAAGAATCTATGAGATTTTCATATTTCTTTTGTTGCTTTCTGCAATCGACGTCGCGCCACCAGCAGCATCAGAAGTAAGCATGGGGATGCAAAAGATACCACAGGAAACCCGAAAGGTGGCTCACATTTCGGCCACCGCGTTAGTATAGCGATGCAACGCGGTAATGCAGCCAGTATTTTGGGTACTCATCCCAACGGTTTTGATGAGCCTTTTGTATTTTTGTCAATATATTTAAGTACATTACTGTAAATAAATGAATTATCATTTTTTAAGACCTTATTTATTTTTTAAATTATTTTAAAATCAGTGTAGTAATTTTACGATATACTTAATATATAATAAGTTTTACGATACAGAGTAACTGAGTATCTGTTTAATATATATGCGTCTCATTCGCGCCGACAAGTGTATATAGTTGAGAGTCAGTTTCGAAAAAATACAAAAAGAGAATTACTGTCATGTTTCAAAGGTGTAACTAATTGACTGTTTGTAATGCAAACTCATCGTACGGCTAGTTTTGTGAGAAGTATGCGTAAACTGCAAATAAAGAGGTCATTGCCCTGGATATTCACAATGAGCCGAAAATTTGTCGGAAAAGACAAAATTGTTATCGATACTATAATAAGATGGACGTGGTTGCAACGAAAGGGGTAGGTATGTAGGGACGTAGGGCACTATCGGGAAATATGACATATGGAAGTGTAACATACCCAAAAAATAATTATTAAAATTTACTCAAAAATGGAAAGGATAAATTTGAAAGTTTAGTCACAGTTTAGTTAATCTCGTAGAGTGTAATATAATAACTGGTACATTTGTGCTCTGTTAATTAATTAGATTTAGAGAGGATTATGAAAAATTTCTATTCGTAATTTTTAATATATATATTTTTTAATTTAAAAAAAATCACAAAATTCAAACTGTATATTTACGACCAACATATGATTACAATTGTATGTTATCGTAATTTGTACTGAATATATTGTTAATACTATTCGAAATACTAGAATAAATAAATTTCCAGATAAAATATATTTGTAGACTTATAAGTTATATTTTGTCAATGTATGTAGGTACATAATAATGTGTAATTTTCTTTTAATACCTTGAAATTTTTACACAACACTGAGCTGAAATTAAATATGAATTTGACGTCACTCCCCTGGCTCGTCGCGGTCTAATTGCAACAATAATTTTATGGACATACCAATTTAACAATACTTAAATCCTCCGCCAGAATGGCGTCGATTCGAGACAATGAATTAACATGGTTAACAATTTTGATTTTTTTGTCCATTTTCTTCTTAAATCAAAATTCATTGCGCTTCGCTCTTGATACTAAATTCTTCTGGATAACAGAACTTTTGATGTTATGTTTTGTTAGAATCTAATTGAACACGGTATATCAAGTCTTTTAGACGTAACCCCACTAAAACCAACTTTGGTTCCATCCTGCCTTACTGTGTTTAGAGGTACCCAAACTCACTCTCGCATTTTTCCAGAGCCATCCCATTTAGTAGATTTTTTAAAAAAAATTACAATAAAATGTAAATGCGAAAATGTAATTAAACATTTAGGTTACATCCTCTGAGATTCCACGCTGAAATAGGGCAGCTACTCGAAAATGAATAGGTGCTTTCAAGTCGAGTTTGTGTTGCAGACTCAACACAAGCTTGTTTGAAAAGAGCTCGCTTCTTCATAATTAGCGGGTTTATTGTCATTAGCTATATCACAACTGAAATATAGGGCAATTTTTTGTTGCATTATGTAACACACTTTTGTTTGACTGATTTTAATTAACACTTAGATTTCTTGAATAACTAATTAATATAACTGATTATAATTAATTACCTATCTGAATATATAGGGGAGTATTTATAGTACGCTAAGTTTGAATGCAGTTATTCTTAAAATTTTATAACGGTTTTTTTTCATGCCCGAAACAAAAATGCCATTATCGAAAACTGTTTCTACCAGCTTCACATGGGTTGCTATTTGGTTGCTACATAAAACGCGAGTTGCGTTGGTAATGATTATTGCGTATTCATATAACTTATTAAATGTGATATAGTTTGATACTTTTGCCATCGAAGTAGCTTTCAATAAGTATGAACATTATTAACCCGTCCCGGGTTTTATTGAAGACCTCATTAATAGAGTAACAGTTTGTCATACTCGCTTTTGTTATAGCGCAACGGGGTTAGACAGCGTTTTCAACAATCAGCCTCATATGTAAATCAATTAAAAAAAATAAAAACAAAATAACAACAATAAGTTTTGCACCTAAACACTCCGGGAATTGACCTCTGTATATAAGTTAAAGGCGAGTGGTAATCTGTTGATGAGCTTTAAACGTTATCCTAAACAGACGCGAGGAATGTATACAATAATGTATATAATATACATACTAATTATCACAGTACATAAATTTTGTAAAGTGTAGACTCATTACAATATCTTGTATACCAGCATTTTTGAAAATAAACATTCGAATTTAAATATAAGATCAAACGGTGGGCGTTGGTCTATTACCATTATAGAATCATTATTAATTTTGACAAATGGCTATATGATATTTAACGGTTGCGACATAACTATTCTGTTGTCTGTGGAAGGCCTTATGTTTTTATTGAAATATTTTTCTTTTCTGCCAGTTTGCCTCTTATGCTAATGTCTATGGCTGATTTTGAAAATAATACAATATTTTATAAAAGTGATACAATGAAATAATACAAATCTTACTCAATAAAAAACTGTGGAGTTAGTCATTAAAATGGTTCATTTCTAAACATATTATTTCATTTTTCCTCGTCTCGGTGTATATTATGCAATTATAGAATATAATATATCCCTTAGAATAAGTTTGACGACCCGAATTTTTAATGAAGTCCAGTAATTTTAATGTGTCTATTACAAACATAAATACAAATCTTTTCTCTTTTTAATATTAATATAAATTAAAATAAATTTATAGACATTTAAATAGCCTATAATTTATTTCAAAACACATTTAATTTAGGATTTATCAGTTGGTGGTTTGCATTAAAAGCTTTTAAACATTCAAACTGATTTATTTTAAAAATAAACATTAGGAGTGAGTTCGTTTCATATGAACTTCTTTTCAACCTACTACAAAAAGCTGTATTTTATATATATCGCAAAATTGAGAAGACACGGACGTACTTGAGAAAAAAAAATCTGCTTTCTAAATCATGGAATTAAGATTTTTATCACTTTTTGTTGAATATCTCTTAAAAGGGAGTGGATTTATCCGAGTTTGAAGTTACGCGACACATATGGTGTACATAACATACACACATAATAATCGAAATTTATTTATTTAAAGAAAATCTATAAATTGACTCAAAATGCACTAAAAATTGAACAATTTTTGTAACAAAAGTCAAACAAAACTCTATAAGCACACATCTTCGCTTATCATCGTTTTTTCAAATAAACTAAAAACTTTGTCTGTTTCATTCTTCAACTAACAAGCTAACAGATCTATAACATAATAACCTTATTTTTTGCATAAAATAGTCAAATTTGACGCTCTTATTCTCTGAAACTGAAAGTCTTTGACAAATTTGACTTATAGAATAGTATAAAATATTTATTATTTTAGTCCATAGCGGCCTTTTGTTTTGCAATATATTTTAATTTATTTAAATATCTCCGAAATTCAATAGTATGATTTTAATAAAATGCATGACATCCGTTTTGAGATCGTGGAATTGAATTAGTGAAGTAAGTATCAAAATAAAATAAATGTTATAATATCTATTAAATAGTCCATAGTGGCGCCCAAATTTTACTTTTTTATTAAAAAATACTTATGAATATTTATCATAACCATAAAATTACAAAAAACGCTCAGATTTAACTGAGAATTTCTTTGTAGTGCAAAGGTATTTTTATGTAAAATTTATACTTTAATATTTGTTAGTTCATAACAGAGAAATATTGCAAATTGTTAAAAAAAATAATTATAAATTATTTAATAAACGAAATTAAAAAATTAAATTATGACAAATGGTATATGTCCGTTCTGTGATAGTTGTATAAGAGTTGTTTATCAACGAAATTTTTGTAATAGGGCTCTTATATATAAGAATATTTCATACAAGAATGAATAGAGCTTCGTAAAGCTTTCAAACATACATAAAATTTTCATTTTTTTAGAGTTTGTTGAACGTATACGGCACAGTTGACTTATTTGTAAGGTAAAATCTCAAAATTGAAACGCGATTTAAATAAGAATTCTAAATAGTATAGCCAAGGTGAGTTTTAATTACAAGTTAATTGCGCAGCAAAAGTGTTGCAACACACGTTACTTACTATATATTATTAACTTGAGATTTTGCATTTTTGCAAGTATATTGTATTATTTATTTCATTATTAACATTTATGAGAACACGAAAGAAAACCGATCAAAACACAAGGTAAGGTCACGGGTAAAAGCTAATAATAATATTAAGATTTACTACTTATTATATTTATATAATACTTTCTGCTTACTCAAGCTCAAACGTAGTCAATTCATCAACTTTTTATACTCTATAGCTTAACTTTAAAGCGCCCGTGAACATAATTCAATTAATCTGTGATAGCTCCCATCAACACATCAACAAATCAATATTCTGACATTTCAATTTTGACATTGACACGTAACTCATCTCCACTCATTGTTCTATGTTCGGAAGCTCTCAGACGCGTCTTAATAAATTTTTAAAATATTGCTTAAGGCGCCTATAGGCGACTAAATTGTAGTAGGATATTTAAACGCAGATAAGATAATACACAAATCGATAAAAATCATATAATCACTACATAATATAAAACAAAGTCGCTTTTTCTTTCCCTATATCCCTTTGTATGCTTAAATCTTTAAAACTACGCAACGGATTTTGATGCGGTTCTTTTTAATAGATAGAGTGATTGAAGAGGAAGGTTTTTATATATGTTTATACCCGTGCAAAGCCGGGGCGGGTCGCTAGTATATTACAAATCATCGGTTGACGCAATAGGTAGTGCTCCTGCCGTCTGTGTCAAGAGATCCTGGGATTGAATCCTGGTAGATACATTTATTTGTGTGATGAGCACGAATGTTTATTTTCGAGTCTCGGTTGTTAATAAACATATATGTATTTATTGTGATAGATTCGTTATTTCTGATTACCATAACACAAGTGCTTCAGTTTAGGATCAGAGCAATTATGTATATGAGTTATCCTAATTATTATTATATAATATCGTATTAGGATTATGTGAAGTGAAAATCTAAATTAACTGTAACTATATTACAATTTAAAGTACATATATAATGTCTTTCAGTTTTTTATATTATGCTCGGGCCTGCTGTATTAAGACAAATTATTTCCTTTTTTCGTTTTGCTATTTTACAGCTTGTGTGATCATTTTGTTATTTCAGTTTGTTCCAGTTGGTGTTATGATACCAATTACATACTAAAACAGCTATAAAACTGTATATCTACTAGCTGACCCGGCAAACGTTGTTTTGCCATATTAATTTTTGGGGTGGGCTACCCTTATCACTTAGGGGTATGAAAAATAGATAGTAGCCGATTTTCAGACCTACTGAATATGCACATAAAATTTGGTAAAAATCGGTAAAGCCGTTTCGGAGGAGTAAGGTAACTAACATTGTGACACGAGAATTTTATATATAAGAAGATTTAACAGGAAGACAGTATGCAAATGATATGACGTGAAAAAAAGAAATTTGACTTTACATTTTCAAAAATGTTTCCAAGTATAAGAGCGCCTTAAGATAAAGTTACGTTATGTCGTAACATCCATCAATCTTTGTGTCTGAGTTTGTTTTTAGCACGCGCGTATCAACAGCATCGAATTACAAATATTAATCATTACACTTTTGAAGATAATCTCGTGTTAACTTAATACTTCTTCCAATTATTATTTGACAATAATAAGTTTTATAAATCAACATGTAATTATTTTGTAGAAAACAATTTGAATGGATTCAAGCCCGTGTATATCACAACTTATGCTCGGAGTATTTTTAAATATCGTTCTGTTTACATATATATTCGGACGGAAATAAATGTTTACATACAATGGGGTTATTGGCAAGCAATATAAGAAAAAATTTATGAAATTAAATAACTTAAACTTAAATTAAATAACTTAAAGTATTTAATTTTAAATAGGAAATATTGCAAAATCAAAAGAACTGACGAAAAAATAAATTAAACCGGTCTCTTAGCGTAGTAGTAACGTGTGCGCTATTAAGTATTGTAAGAGAATGGCACAAGTTTATAATTGGAAAATATATGTATTTTATAAATTTACTTGAAATTATGAAATTATTTTACTACCTGATTCAGCAAACATTGTAGCCTGAGAATTAGAGACAAGGAAATCTTTCCAAATTGAGCCTTGTTCCAAAGGCCCTTCGCACATGGCGTCGTATCGTAAGCGTATCGTAGAACGCGCGTAGTACGAGAGCAATACGATCAGGAACATGTTCTAACAAGTCCGCACACGAGGTGGTGTTGCAGCGTATCGTATGAAGTGTTCAGAGTCATCATACTCGTAACGTACTGGCGTAAAAAAGGTAGCGACATTTTTTTTATTTTATAATGAATACTGCAAAAGTGAGCCTAATCAAAACATTTCCTTGCCTATATAATCATTCATTAAGTAATTACTCTAGGAAAGATGTAACGGAGAAAGTTTGAGTAGAAATATAGTCAAAAATTATTCCTTCCTCATTCGATAAAAAATGCGGAATTTATTATCATTTTCTGACAGTTCACGTGCAGCAACAAATAACCTATTCTTGTTTTTGCGTTGTATGGATGGATCCAATGAGCACGTCGCTTTCTACTTCTAACGAAATTAAAATAACAAGAAATCCTCTTCGTCTGAAGAGAAATTAAGGTCATCAATAAATTCCCCAAACACATCTGGTACGCTTGAGGCCATGATTTCAACTGAGATATTACAAAATGATACGTCTACGCGACGATTCATTTGTAGAACACTCCGAGTAGCGTAATTACGATACGCGCACGAGACGCGACAACTACGCTTACAACTCATGTGCGAAAGCCCAAAATTTATCCAATTTGGCTTAGTAGTTCTGAATTTTATTAAGCAATATATTTGAGAATATAATTTTAAACCCTATTTTAAAAATAAAATGTTTAAGAAACTAATATTTTAATGTATTGAATCTGGCCTATAGAATTAATGAATACAGAAGACATTCCATTAAAATATGTGGGAAGCTGGTACTTCAGGGTAGCTTTATAGAGTGAGTTATTTGTTTTACGTCAGAAATTGATCGATCGCTCGAGGTGGTCGAGATTCAAATCTATTTTTATTTATCCATTGACTAGTTACCCGCCCTGGTGCTACTTATACTAAAACGAATATGTTGTAAAGAAAAATAGCCTATTTAAAAAGTATAGTTACCTTAGTATAGTTGTTTATGGTCTCCGATTCTTTTAAATCAGTGATGAAAAAGGGGATGCTATGTGTTAGTACTCTGTGCGTGTGTGGCCTAGTAGCTTTTAAACGAATAGACTTATTTAGGTGAGGTTTATTTTGTTTAAATGTTTACCTGATTGAGAGAGATCTTAGCTACAATTTATGAAAATTAGTTCATCGATGTATGAGATATCATTTGTAATCTAGCGTTGGGGTCTTGTTTAAAGGTTTTATAGGATTGTATCGGAGCAATGATGCCACAGACACGTTAATCTTAACACACTGAAGTATGATTTAAAAGAATAATCAATATGTCGGCATAAAAAGCTTGTTCGATAATAAATATAATAAAAATATAATAATACACAATACTTTACGTGTTACTATGCAAATCGAAATCAGTTCACGGCACAAACAACTTATCTTTCTAATACAAATTTATCTTTTTCAGATACAACGCTATCAACAGAATATCGATTCAAAATGAAAGAAATTGGAGTTACATGATAATGAATTTATAAGACTTTATGATTTTGTGGTGAGTGAAAAAAGTGACTAAAATTGAGAGTTAAGTGAGTTTCCGCCATGTTGTTACAAACGTCTCTTGTCTATGGATGCGTGTCAATGTAAGTATTGTGTAACTTCGCTAAATTTTTGTAGTGTAAAAATGTATGAAATAACAAACCCAGTATCTAGTTGCTTTACAATCGCGGGAAATACAACACAATACAGGTGTCAATGAAGTCGTTTCATTGAAGAAATAATTATGAATGGTGTGAAGAATAGGTTTATACAATACACGTCGTTTATTTGGTTTTATCTCAAAATATAGGAGTTGGAAGAAGTATATTAAAGTAAGTTCTAAATAAATATATTAAGAATAAAGTAAAGTTAGGTATAGTAAAGCTTCCGTAGATAACTTAGAATAAAAGTATTCTTGGAAAAATTTAAATTTGCGACAAAATATTCAGTCAATTATAGGTTTAAAGTTTACTTTAACTTTTCAATTGAACCCAAATTTAAAAATCATAAACTGACCGATTGAATTTTATAAAATGATTAATGTGCTTAACCGAATTTATAACCAGCTACTTTACAGTTTAACGTACACTTAATTGTCTACTTAAATTTATTTTAGTTTATTGTTCTCATAAAGCTTTTAATAACGATGAATATACTTATAATTCAATTATGTTTTGATCTTTCTTGTCCGATGTCTTACTATAAATTAAGTACCTACAATAATTAGGTATAACGACTTGTTTATGGATTTATGTTATTTTGAACGCTTTGCACTCAACGTGTATGATAAAATATTCTTCGAGTCAGTATTTTTTTAAAAAAGTAAAAATCTCACCAGCATATTTTTACGTCATCAAAACGTTTTACTTATGTATACAATGTGTGTCAGACATTAAACCATTTATTAAAACTCAAAAGCAGCCGGCCAATTTCAATGAACTTTTGTTAGACTTTTTTCGAGTTAACTGATTAATTTTGATGAAATGTGACTCGATAACTTAAGCATCTTTTATTCTACCTAGATGAATTCAGCATGGAAGTGAGTGTATAATATGTTGAAGATAATTATTTTTCAGATTAATTAATTTTTAATTACCTGGAGAGTCGGTAATGTATTCTTATAAATATTATATATATAATACACCTAAATACATTATTATTTACATGAATAAGTATGAAAAACTATAATAAACTGTAATAATTAGAAAAAATGCAACAAGGGATACAACAATTAATTCAGAAATGGCCTTCTCTGCACTAATAAATCTCAACAAACAATTCATGAACGTGTATTCAATAGATAAGTAATAAATAAGAGTTCAGTCATTTTGACATCTTGAGAGCATTTCTCGTTGAAAAGAAAAATAGAATATATTTTTGTTACGAATTCATTTCTAACACAATACAAATCATTCTAGCGGATAATATATTTCCACTTGTAAGCTGTACTAGCAAAAACCATATTTCTTAAGATATGTTTAATAATAGCTTGCTATTGTCTGTTTACCCGATATTTATTTAAAAGCACATTTTGTTTTTATTAATTTTAAGTACTTACTTCAATTTTAATTCGGGAGGTTGCACCGACATATTAATATAATAAGGATACAGATCTTCATTAATCCTTTCTGATCAGCTTGATGCTTTGGTGTTGCGTAGAGATGTAGAATCTCTCTGCATCTTCTATCCCATTTATCACGGGGAATGTTTTGAGGAATTGTTACTACTTTAGTTGTTGTTACGGACCTGGAGCTGAGTTTCATCTTCGAAGGTCGAGGCAGAATATGAAATTTGTTTCGTATCACCTCGAGGTTTGTCGATGTTACTCGTTTCACAACTGAGCGTTTTCTAAGGCATTTTTGCTTCGCACCACCACTTTGTGGAACCAACTGCCCTCTGAGGTATTGCCAAATCATAAGGCCCTAAGGTACCTCTCCTTAAAATGCCGGCAACGCACGCGTGGCCCAAATGGTGTTAGAGGTTACCGTTTCAAAATTGGTCAATTCATTAAGACGCTACGGTATACAGACACCGACACGTTCAACTCATAACGCTCTTTTTGTGGCGGTGGTTAAAATGGCTAAAAATACTTTCTAAATCATAATCAATACTCGAGCGACTCGTTTCAACAACGCCTCTAATATGAATTAGTAGATTACTTAATGATGTGGAATTCTGTTCGAATCCTGAACGCCCACGGGAACAGACATTCATAAATATCTGCCACATTATGCAATGGAAGTAATAGCGAAGTGTGCTTTAATTACGGCAAATGAATTTATAGTGCTGTTGTTCATATCCTTATCTTTCCTAATCATAAAGAAATAGATTGTTTATTTGTAGCGGATATTCTCTTGATAAACTGAATCTCAAAATGTAGGGATTATTGCGTTTGTCACAGAACTTTGATAGCGCAATTTAAAGTACATAACCTAAACCTGTCAAACCTAAAGTACAAATCCTACACAAAGGGATATAGGGATAGAGAAAGCGACTTTGTTTTATACTATGTAGTGATTTATGTAATTATTTGTGTTAGGGAACATTCGTTCGGCTTAGGAAGCTTATTGTCCGTGTGACGGTTATACAAATAGTTAAAAGGTTGTTTAAAAGATACTAATGGCCGATCGTATCTATTGTAAATTCTAGCAACAATTTTCTATATTCGTTCAATGTCAATCGAGTAGCTTTTACAATCGATTGGCCGATTAATCGATACATGCATCGATAATGTATACATTATCGAGAAGTGTGTTCAATTGGAATAGTTGAAGTTCACAGCAAAAATAGATCTTCGTGTGAGGCTGAGGATAGATCAAAGGTTTTTACTGAATCATTTTGATATTTTAAGAGATGAGATATTGTGATTAGCGCTTTTTATAAAGTACCTATCTTGCTGTTGTAGGGTATAGACAATTTAAAAAATCCCCCAACAAGATGATTGCAAATAAGAATATTTCATAAATGAATCGTGATTTTAATAAGCTGTATCCAAATTAGCTCGATCACGTGAGCTTTCAAGCAAGAAATCCGTATCAAAATTGGTTTAGAAGGTATGATGTCACTCACAGTCCCACAGACACACAGCTATGGAAAATTTATGAAACCTATTTATTGTTAAGTGTAGTATTAAATGAATTCCCGTAACCCCTAGTGGAGCATTTCTATTATTTTCTTTACAGACAAGTAGGTGATCAGCCTTCTGTGCCTACCCGACCGAAACGTTAATTTATTTCCCAGTGATTCGAACCCAGGACCTCCAGGGCAATACGCACACACATAAACCATGAAGGCGGTTTATAATACTTACCCCTCTTTTTTGTCAGAGTTGAAAATACGATACATATAAAATACGCGCTATTATAAAAGCAAAAGACAGACTGATACAGATACTGGGCAAAAAAATGGAAATGCCCCGGAAATATAGTCAACAACCTTTTTTTAGGTAGTCGTTTTTTTGCAAAATTTTTCCTATGTCCTTTCTCAAGCTCTATTTTTGTACAAAAACTCAATCAAAACCGCTTCATTGGTTTAAGTGTGTAAGCGTAACACATACAGAATTACTTTTGCATTTATAATATTACTAGTGGACCCCGCGAACTTCGTATCGCTTCAGAGTGCTGAATAATAACGTGTCACCTAAAACGTCATTCCAAATAAAATGTATAAGGAAACGAATTTGCAATAAAAACATATTGCGACTATTAATTAAGATGTAAGCTAGATGTAAGCTATCCTATCTTTCAAGTTTGATCAAACTGCACACGTGTAAAATTGATTAAAATTGGTTAAGTAGTTTAGGAGTTCATCGCGGACAAACAACGTGACACGTAATTTATATATATTAAGATTAATAAGTAGGTGAGTTGTACTACATACAAGTTCGCGTATCGTCTAATAGTTTGGTATAAAATCAGAATTCACTCAATTAATTTAAATGAAATTGAGGCGTCCAATTTATGTCATCAACTTATGTGGTCGATTGAATGTAATCATCTTAATTGACATATTTCTGATGCTGATAATTTTTATTAATCTATTCGATGTTTGTAGTGTCCATGGCTTTGTTTAAAATTGAATTTTATTTTTAATTAGCTTTGACCGGCGTCAAATATGCAGCAATGTCCAACTCTTTCGTTTCTTTCCTTTTCTTCTAACAAAGAGAAAAAGTAATATGAGTGGAATAATTTTTAATAATAATAATAAATAAACCTTTAACACATTTTACATATTAAACTAAATATTGTTCGGCATCCGGCTTGTCTGAACCGCTTGTATTTCGACAAAGGCCGCTATGTCTTCCACTTGTCTCTGTCTTATGGTTCACGCAACCATACTGGGTCTGTCACTTTCTTTAGATCATCCCTCCGCTTAAACTCTCTTCCTCTATTTCTCCTGCTTTCCCTATTCTAGAATACTATGCAGCCACGATTTTGGTTCATTTCGCTTTCTTTCTCAACATATATCCCGTCCAACGCAATTTCAATTTTCTGCAAACTATTTGAACTTTTTTAAACTTAGATTTTCCTTTTATCTGTTTCAATTGAATTTCCTTTTTTCATAATATAAACTTTTTTGTTAGTTTTGTTTGAAAAGTGTAGAATAGTTGCATGATTTCACAAGCTATGAAATAACTACAACAATAACTATGGAGATCATTGGCGACGGAAATTTAATGCGTGTGGGAGAAAATCCTGTGTTTGATTACTAGGGAATATATCTCCATATATAAGGCACAGATGATCTTACTTGTAGAGACAATATTCAATGAAGCAAGCAGAAATATATATTTCTTGCTTTACTAGGAATTACAGAATTGCAATACTATTTCATTTTTTTTTAGTAATTAAATCATGTAACATATTCTCATATATTAAAAACAAATTTATTTTAAACTCCTAACGTGTCAAAGTTAATTGTGATTAATGACCCGATTTCGAAATTAATGTTTTATCCAAACTCGGCGACAAAATATTAATTAAGACTCATTTAAGATAAAATGTGTGATTTGACGAATATTATTTCGATTGGCGCTAACTCGTTTGCTCAATTATGCGATAAAATATATAGTATAACTTTAAATATTTGACCGCCTCCTTGGTCTAGTGGTAAGCGCGTAAGCATTACAACTGAGAGGTCCTGGGTTCGATTCCCGGTGGAGATAATAATAATAAAACTCAGTCTGACAGGACGTAGAAGGCTCATCACCTACTTGCCTCTAAAAGAAAAAACCGATCAGTGAAACAGATGTGAAATGCATCTGCCCCATACCCCACTAGGGACACTAACACTAGTACACAGGACTTCACTAACTTGAAATATTTAGACAGATCTTTAATACTCAATAATTTTCGGATTTTCATACATGTGACGGAATAAAAATTGCTACATTATTATAGCGATATAACGCGATAATGCAGCCATGTAATGTTGAGCTTTTTATTAGAGGTATTTTAAATAAAATATACAAATTTAATATAATAAAGTATGGAAATATTTAGTTAAATAAATATTATAAGCTAATATTATAAAGTGAAAAGATATATATTTTTGTTTACAGTGAACAAAATCTAAAACTACCTTACAGATTTCAAATTTTCTTTCTATAATGGGCAGCTAGGCGCTTTTGACTTAAATCTGGCTTATACCCAAAGTAACTAGTAATGCAAAACTCTCATAATTGTGTATTCTTAATTCTTTTTTTAAGAATAACAAATATTATATCCTTTCAAGTACTTTCATATTAATTATTAAAATTTGATGTTTTATCCAGCTTATTAAAGCTGATTTTACAAAATACTTTATTATTCTGCCTTTGACGAGGTGAGCTCAGTGATAAATAATAAATTTTGTACCGACAGCTTGAAGGCTTTGAATTTTCATTACATTTTTAATTAAACAAAGACTAATACGTCTTTGTTTAATAAACCGTGGGTTTTCTTTCATAAAAATAGGAAATTATTAACTTGATACAATTTTAATAAACAATACAAATACAGTGTTCTTTTCTAAAATTTAAATCTTTGTAATTAACATGGGATAATTAAATGTTAAGTTTTTAACCGACATTCAAAAGAAAAAGGAGGTTATCAATTCGTATATCATTTTATAAGTAATAGGATAAACATAATCATAATTTATAATATGCCTCCAAAAAGTATGGGGTTCTTTTCAAAAATATACCATTTCTGTTTATTTATTTTTTCCGTGTAATCAATTAACTTCAAATCGTCGATAATATTTAACAAATTTTCAAAATGTAAGATAAGTTCGATTCATCAAAGCATAAGCAGAAAACGATAATTCAATGCGTCATTTTAAATATTTCATTTCAAATTATCCAAAACACCCGTAGGTTAAAAATCACAGATAATAAATTGATGTTAAATTAATATAAATTTATATTAAACGTTCGCGTGATGTATACTATGCCGTGAACAACAATTTGCATGGCAATAAGGAAGAGTTTGAACTACGTGAAATGTCAAATAAATAAATGGCGGCGCAAGTGGGTGTGCGAATCTTCGTCACGATTGGCTTTATGGACTCTACTATGGTGGGCCCAACATTTAAATATTCTACGTCAATCATACGTGCATTTTTTCGATAGGTTTTTAACTTTTATATTAAACTCATGCCATGCCATTGCTATCCCATGTTATTTTGTTCCCGTATACTTCAATCTAGCATAAAGAATCTAATTAACAGTTTCATTTTTCTGATCCCAGAGTGCTGAAGCACTTGTGTTATGGTAATCAGAAACAACGAGGGTACCACAATAAATACATATATAGGTTTATATACAACCACTTGGAAACAAACATTCGTGCTCATCACATAAATAAATTCACCTATCGGGATTCGAACCCGGAACCTTTTGATGCAATAATATATAAATAAAAAATATTTGGTGTCTTTTGCGCTACGATTTTGAATATGCTATATTAAAATCGCTGATCAAGTTAAAATATATAATAATCTAGAATCACATATTTATTATGTAATGTACTAATTTCAAATTAGCCAAATAGGTTATCTTATCTGTTACGACACGATTGCTTTCCTACATAAAATTTATCAATAAATCAATGCCTAACGCCTACATAACTAATAAAAATTAATGCTAATGACTTTGATCTAAAAACGTAAAATATCTTTGATACAGTAGATAATGTATGAGATACATTTTTGGCAACAAAATTACCCAACTTTTTACTGAGGAAAAACAAATTACCATTCTAATGCCATTAACTAAGTCGTTTACGCTTCTGCCAGTCTTGGGTTCGAATTCCGAGCAGGAATTTCTTCTTTGAATTGAGTACCTACTCTTTTGAAAATAAAACCTCAGTATCAAATTATTGGTCAACTACTTTAAAAGTTGTTCATAAAAATCACATTTCATTAATTTGCACACTCCAAACTGGAAGCCAAGGTTGTATTCATAAAAACTGAAATTTGAATACATAGACTTTGTTAAAGGTAGTCACAACAATGATAACTAATTTATTGTTAAAACAAGAGGAAAGAACCGTAAGAATTCATAAAGTGTGAAAATATAAGGCACTAATGACTCACCCCAGCTTTACATTGATTGATAATACATTACCGGTGTCATTTCGTTTATTATACTAATGTGTGTATTATATTAATACACAAATATAAATTAGAGTTAAATATTATATTAGAAAAATATATAGTATAAAATTTAGATACTGTGGCTTATGCTATATGGCGTTGATTTTTGGCGCCATCGCAACAACGAACGCGTCATGTTTTATATTATTTTCTAAAACTTGTGTGAAGAATTGTGAAAAAGATTTTATGGGTAAAATTAAAGTATAAACTATTCGTCAATGTGCATGATTGAAGGAAAGTGAAAACAAAAGAAAACGTGAATTTGTGATGTGGTCAAAATTCCCTATAAGCTACGAGTAAAATTTCCACCATTTTATTTGGGGCGCGAAATAAAGACATTAATTAAAATATACTCAAAATAAGAGTTGACCTAAAGGTTGTCAATACCAGGTCATAAAATCCCAATAAAAAAATGATATGGCGTTATTAAACTCCATTTATACAGAGTCCAGACGTTATGTCATGACTTAAAGTTCTTAAAAAGTTAATTCTCTGTATATTTTTAATTAATTTATATCTACTTACACACATTCTTTATATACAAATGATAGGAAAAAGATTAAGGAATTTTTCCCTTGCTACTCTTGTCTCATCTTCCTAGGCGTTGGTTCAAGCGTTTGACATTCCATGTTGAGGTCTTCAGTCCGATTCCCAGGGAAACCAACAATGTTTCAGTGTTTGGAAAACTCATCACCCTCGTCTGCTAAAACAGCCGTTAGAACAGTGAAACGGAGGCATAAATGTGTGGGTTCCACCAGGTACTCTTGTTTCCGTTATTTTTAAATCGATAGGATTAAATGTTTCGGAAAATTTCCATAAAAAAACTTGCGTCACGTGCCCAAATATCGATCAGACAGACGTTCTAATAATAACTACAGGCGCCCAGCCTATGGTGACATAATTTTACGCTGTGTTTAATATCCGTAACGACTAGTTACGTTACACGTACCTAATCGATAATAAAATTAATAGAATTCTTTGTTATGTTGCTTGAATAGTTTAAATTATGTAGAAGATATCGGTTTAACAATCTTTCGCCATTTGCCCGTATTGTTGCAATTCTGGTGCATTTTAGTCTGGAGAAGTTATTAAAATCAAACATGCTTGCGTCTTTCCTTACATACCATAAGCCAGTGCTATAGCTGATTTCATATTAAGCACACTGGGTACCGTTTTTGAAAAGGCGCTTTCATGGTGTCCCCGAAACCAGTATTGGGGCCGATATTATAATATCGGAATTATGCTTCCTAGGTTCCTTAGATTTTTTGAAAATATTTATCATAGAGTTTCATAGAAATGATAATTTGCTTTACTTATTAAATTACGATTCGAATAACATATATAAATGTTATTGTTTCAACTTTCATAAACTTGTTGGTGGTTGATGGATCTAGGTTACGCAAAGTCCTAAAGTAGGGTTTTTTAGTTCTAGTAGTGGATCTTAAAGAGCTATTGATGATGACGATGATGAAGAATACGATACAAAAGCCAAGAAATTCGCTTGTAAAACCACTCAAGATTGATATTCGCGCATACTAAATAGTGAATCTTACGGGTTTAAATTTCGAATCGCGTTTTTCCATCTCTTAACCAAAGCTTTCTCAGAAGCAAGGAATTAAAACAATCAAAACCATCAGCTCATCGTGCTTTACAAAGCTGCGTTTTAAATTGTAAATTTGGACCCTAGTTTGGTGCATAATGCTATGTATCTCCAGGCATTGCGACTTAACCGGCATGTATAATGAATTATGACATGCTATACCCGACTACTCAAAATGACAATTCCATTCACTTAGCTGTCAATAGCATTTACTGTGATTAACTTGTTAACATCTTCTTGACATTTAGGAAAGGTTTCTAAGTTTCATGTATCTTTTAAGCTATTGAGAAATTACATTGTTATTATATTACAGTTACATAATTAAATTGCTCGAGATTCCGTCTGCACGTAGTGTTTTACGTACCGTAATGATTATATATTTTCTATTTAACCCGCGTTCGTAAACTGTAGGTAACGCATTTGATGAACGTAGCGCAAAAAGTCTGGCATACAATCCTTGGAAATAGACTAAAAAGATTTTTCGTAAACTGAAAAAAATTTTGCTTTGCACAGAAAGGCAGTCTTGGTTGCCAGACTTCTGTATGTAAAGAAAATGTTTAATGAAAAGGAGAGAGAAATGTTTCTGCCTCTTTACTCTCCTAAAAATGAAAAAAATATACGAAACCCCTTACTTACAATATATATTTTTGGAATTAAAAAAAAAAATATATAAAAGCGTTTAGCAACTAGCTCATTTACTTAATATCAATAGTTGTACTTCGCTAGGGACTTGTTCTTCTAAATAATACAAATTCCTTGAAAAAAATCCTTATTTTATGAAGTTTAGTGGATAGTGCACTTGTTACATGATTATATATTATACATGTTGACTCTAAATTTACCACAATCAATCAGCGATTAGCGAATCTTTCATTCATTCCACGTAGCAGTATTTAAATCGGGTCAAAATCACTTTACAGACATGTTTTTAGTATAATGACTCAACTCCATGAATGGAGTGGCCTATATATTGTGGCCAATGGTGCGCACCATCGAATCTGATGCAATACACCACAAAGCATCACTTTTTTTTGTCACCAACAATGATGTGACATTATTACCATGTTTTTACACTTCCCTTGACTAAATCTATTATTGCATTACCACGTACCAAATCTTTCCGCTTAACTTTATAGTCAATTGTCCAAAACATAACAGGCTTAAGTACAAAACTCTGTCTAAAATACAACATTAATCATCATAAGTTACTTATGATTAATGTCAGCTGTGTCTTAAACAAGAATAAAATTAAAAGCATACATAATCTACTTAAAATGGATTACCTACATACAATGTTCTTGAGAAAAATAGTGTGGAAGACAGAAAAAGCTGTTAATTAGTGTTTCACAACTTTCTTAACAGACAACCAGTCAGTATCAATATGTTGTGTTTTCTTGACGTTCATAACTTTTAAAAACAGTTGTAAAACAAATATGGATGATGTCTTTGCAATTTATTGAATGCTAAATACTAGTTTCTATTTCGTACAATAAATATTTCTTTAATATATTTTGTTGTTAGCTGTATTTCTTAACGAAATTAGACATTCATCAAGGAAAATTACTCTGCGGTCTATGAATCTCAGATTATAATTCACCTACTCGATTATAAGTAAATAAACCTGTGTCCAATATTGGCTCGACTCGATGATAATGTGTTAAGTGCAATTGATAGTTCTCGCATATTAGCTTTCTTAGCAAATAAAACCACGTGTGGGATTCACGTTTACATAGTGACAACATGGACTGTGCTTGTAGGAAATATCTTGTATTGACAATGAATAAATATGTCTAAGAATCGCATATAGGGTCAACACTTGCTGTTTAGCGAGGAATTTCTATTTATTACGTTATTAGTAATGATAGATTAGTACCTATTGAGAGGTAATATTCTATTCTTCCTTCAATCTTAAGAGGCTTTTAATTCGAATGTATGTTTTTAATCTGTTTGGGGCGGGGACGCGGTTGTGAGGACAACTATAAATCGATTTTAGTGGTTTTTCATTCACCTAAATAATTAATCAATGGTCTTTCATTTCAACCATTGCTTCATTCAGAGGTGGTCTATAAATTTTATCAAAATTAAATGAGACATTTATGAAATTTTGAAAAGGTTAAAATCCTTGCTGTTTCTGAAAAATTCAATAAAATTTGAAATTTGATGTCAAACTTTAACAGATTTTTTTTTTCATTTCTAAATATTTGCCTTGTAGAAAAATTATTTCTTTTTTATTTATTACTTTTTAGAGCACTGTATTCTGTTTATTGAGCTTTAACCGAGTGAAATTGAAAAAATAAAAACAGGTATTCATAAATAGTAGTCACCCATATCGGTCATGACAGTCAAATAAAAACTCCATCAAAATCGAAAGAGCCCGATGCCCAGACACACAAACGCGTTAAATTTATAAAACCCTTATTTTTTCGTTTAGGTATAAATATAAAGTTTTTGGTATTAACATTGTTGTAGGTTCCCATCACTTATAAAATATGCCTATCCTGTGTCGCATTACTTCGTATTGTTATTAAGATCAAATAACTGTTGACTGTGTTTACATTGACGAGTTATAAAATATACAGGAAGACATATCGCTTGGACATATCCGGCATTTACAGACGCCTAATAATAAACTCCCTTCATTAATTAGTAACGGCCTCTGTGGCCAAGTGGTTTACGCATTTGCGCCACAAGTCTTAAGTTCGTTTGCCAGAGAAACAAATAAGACACATAAGGCAATATACAGATAACTTTTATCCATAGCACAATAAAAAGAAGGACATAACACATACACAAAAAGAAGAATAACATAATGTGTCGGCCCCATGTTTACAAAGGGTCAAGAGGCATTCTGATCTGAGAATTAAAACAGAATAAGTTAAAATTATATTTGTTTATATGAGCCAGAGATAAATGTATATTTTTATTTTTTTACAAGTTGCATTACGAAAAACACTATCAGATAACAGGTGTCATAGATAACTAGAATGTAGATCATGAGGTATTTGCTCTTTCGTTTATAGTTTGTGGTTTAACAATTTCGTACTAACAGTTAACAACTGACGCAAATGGGATGTTTTGTCGTGTATCTGTGTCTGTCTGTGACATTGTAGCTACTAACAAAATGGACTGGAGATGGGTAGGTAGCTCACCCAGGAGGTGGACTGATCAGATCATGTGCTGAATCCAGTTCATGAGTGCACCAGAAGAGCATCAGCAGCGAGGATTGGCGCAGGGTTCTGAAGTGAATAACATCGACTTTGACGTGTTAGCCACCGCTCTGTCAAGAGCATATCGCCTAGGAATGAATGAACGAATTAATGATTTAGAGGGTTCTTAGCTAGAATTTATTATCAGTTCATCAACTTATTATATACTTATTTGTAACTTATATGTCGGGGATTTTTTTAATTGACTTTAATTTCATTTGTTTAAATTGTAGCAAAATTATTGTTTTATTAGATAACGTAACTATTTGACATATAACATACGTATTTATTATTTGTCATTGATTAACCATTGTAGTTAGTAGACCTAGCGGACTCAGGATTCTGGTCGCTAATCTATGATTAATTGACAGACAAAAACAGGAATGTTAGAAACAGCTACCGAATCCCGTTATCCAAAAACACATGCTTCTTGAATACCTTCAGATCGATAAACAATAGAACCTTTTTGGTTTCGAATAAAGATTTATGTCTGTTAAGAGTGAATCGAAATCGGCTTTTATATTCGTTTATTTTATGTCCGGAAACCGGACGTATATAGGATATGATACATTGATTTTCTATAATGCGAGTATGAGTTCATAATTATGAGTGAAAACCAACTCGGGTCGGGCAAGTACAACTTTCTCAATATTAAAGAAACGCAATAATGTAAGCAAAGAAACAATGATAAAAAAAATTATACAAAGAAAAAAATAGCGATACAACGCGGTTATGTAGCCAGTATTTTGGGTACGCACCCCAACGGCTTTGATGAGCCTTTTGTAAATATATTTAAGGATATTATTGTAAATAAATAAAAATTAATGAAAACCATAAAGAAAATACATTTAGGATTCGCAAAGTGCAAAAAAGTCCACTTACGACTTCCTAATAATTCATGTTTCTATCTTCTACTTTGACTATTCGTCATATCGTTTAGATGATTTTTCATTTATTTATTTGGCAAAATATTTACAAATCATATAGTAAATTTTATAATTCCAGTGCACAAACATTTGTAAAATCTTCAAACAACAATGTCAAAAACATAAATCAAAAAAGAAAATACAATAAAAATGCCAAGAATGCAATAGTATAAAGAAATTGTCAATATACCATTCCTTTAATTATCGTTATAAAATACTTTGAAATATAAATAAGATTTTAAATTTAATTTGAATTTCATAACTAGTTTTAATTACGTCGCAGTCTTGTGACCCAGCAGTTTCAACGAAAGCATTCAACCACGAATATAAAAAGAAAAATGTCAAATGTTCGCTATTATATAAAATAATAAAAAAGTTATTAAATCCTACCTTCCAAATCAAATAAGAGTTACAACTGAACATATTTAGATGTACATAACAATTTCATAATAAAGGCCTGCAATTTGAGCATTCTCAATGAGAATCGTTTTTATTTGGATCGAACTCAGGATAATCGGACGATTATTCGGATGTAGATTTTAGGCGTTTATTTTATGAAGAAAATAATTACTGCTATAAGGCGGTGTCTTACGTGAGCGAACTAGACGCGAACGCGAACCGACGCGGCGCGGCGCGAAAACAATAAACAGTATAGACAGTATTGAAGTGGCCTACGTGAGTCGTGACCAAACGTACGTAGGGTGCGGAGCGACACGGCGCGAAGCGAAGCGAACGCGATCAATTGGCTTGATTTGTTCGCGCGAACTAGACGCGTCGCCCTGCCATTCAAGCAAAAATTGTAATGTCGGAAGTAGAAATTTTTATAAATGCTATCCAAGAACGTCTTACATTATGGGACAAAAGAAATAAAATCTATTATCGCACCGCGAATGGGAGGCTGTGGCAAAAATAATTAGGACTACAAGTAAGTGCAACATATTTTTTTATTGTACTCTTGGCAAAGGATGTTGCTCAAAATACAATTTAAAGTTTTCCCTCGCCTGTGCAGCTGCTCGTGATGTAGCATTGTATCTTAGAACATTGAAACTAGAACATTAATGGTCCATAACGTTATATTTTAGCAATTTAAATTCAAACATCTAGGCGCCATAGTTTAACGCGTGTAAAATAATAATTTACATATATTTTTTTTATATATTAGGTTGTTTCTATAGCGATGTCAAGGACGCATAAACTGAGCCATTCTTACATTAAAAATTGCTTTATAAAAATTGAGGATAGACACTATTTATTTATAAGAGAGCATTTTTATTGAAAACAATTTCTAATAATATGTCATCTATGTATGAACAGAATTTTTAAATTTCGAAATTCATTCAAAAACCTACAAGTAAAATATACAGATTTGACAGAGGTCACTGTAGCGCAAACAATGTACAGTGGTTATTTTTTTATAAATTTTTTCAGACACAATACATTTAAAAAATACAAAAATAGGCTTCTTGCCTCTTCTAGATTAATCTCATTGAATCAAAATTAAATTACAAGGATAAGTTAGAACAAGTTGAAACGATTAAGTTTAATCAAAGTGTGTGTTGCATATGTATGTATGTGTAGTGAGTGATTGTGTTTATTTCAATCTAATAACAATTGTAGTTAAGAACCTTTCCGATCATAGCAGCTTCCAAAAAAAAAAAAAAAACATATCGGCCCATTCGTTTAGTTTAGAAGCTACCTTAGTGTCTGAAGTTAAAAAGTTCCGTTGTAGCTTTTGCTCTCTGCCATATGGCAGATAATATTATAATAGACTAGCTGGTGCCCGCGACTTTATCTGCGCAGGATTAGTACTTCGGGTAGTTTAAATAACTAATTATTTACGCCGGAATAGCTCGTAAATGTCAGATTTTCTGCTTACTTGACACTTATCGTTATATTTTAGACAATTCATACAACATCTATATAAATTATAGACCATGTGTTATTCAGATGTATAAGCGTATATTGTAAAGTTTCATTTAAATCCATTCAGTAGTTTTTGAGTGAAAGAGTAACAAACATCTATACATACAATCATTCACGTTTATAATATTAGTAAAGATTTGGCTATACAGATAGTTGACTTTTAATAAACATCATAGGTAGGTTTGTTCATACGCAGACGATGCCAAGGGCGTCGTTTAGTATAAATAAACGTACAAAGTATAAACATACAGATTCCTAGTGGACTAGCGGACTCCGGCGCCTCGCGTACGTTGAATGCTTCAATGAATAATATGCCTTTGTTTATCGTTTAAATTCAGTTCATATGACGATAACTGAAACTGTATACTTGTTGAGAATATTATTAAATATCAATTGGTATCAAGTTAATAGGATTATACCGCTATTTATAATGTAAACAGATGATGTCCATAGGCATAACTATAATTTTAGATTAGTTAGATGCGAAATTAATTGTTTTATCTTTAAAAGTTTTCTTTCTAAAAAGAGTAAGAGTTTTAATTTTAAATAAAGAAGGCAAGTCGTTAAGTGCAAATTTAACTCCCGATGAAAAAGAGGGGTGTTATAAGTTTACTGTGTTGTGTGTCTGCCTGTTTTGCTGTTTATGAAAATCCATTCATCCATGGATGAGATGTTTATTTTTAATTAATTAATGTGTATTCAAATTGTCTTCAAATTCACTTGTTTAAACAAATTCCCTATTTTTTACCGACTTCACAAAGACGTTTATTACCTGAGAACTTTCGACTGGGTGAACCGATTTCTATGATTTTTTATTATTGGAAAGCTGGTACTTTTCGAGTGGTCCCATTTAAATTTCATGAAAATCTGTTTATTAGTTTTAGAGTTACAATATGAAGTCGGTTTTTGAACACTATATTATTATTTCAAATAGTTGCTCTTACCTAGCCAAATTCGGAATTATTGTCAATAACTCAGTTGACAACTTCCCATTACAAATTTACTTACATATAAACCCAAAAAAACTAAATAGATGACATAATTTCGCTCTGCCCTATTCTCAAAATAATGATCAATGCATAGCAGTGCAACTGACACTCTCCAATTAAGTGTTGGCCCCGATGCCTGGTTAAACAAGTGCCTTATCCCAACTGAGTAGTGATGTTCTAGGCGATACGAGTAATATTTGAATAATTATCGAATTATCGGTTTTTTTTGTAAAATTTTTAATACTATTTTTATAATTTATATTCAGTAGATACAACCGCTTTCCTGACTCACGTATCTGCATATTGTTCTGGTTCAGAGGTTCTGTATTCCCGGAAAATAAAATGAATGTTTCAATTAAGTGGGCTTGTGGTCTGATCATTTACTTGTCGTAAAATAATTATTGAAACAGAAGCAGAAATGTTTTACAGTCACAGGTTTTACACACTCAATAGTAGATGACATAAAGCAATTACAAACATATAAATTACTTTCGTGTTGTGATGGAACGTTTAAAAGTAAATCAGCGCCATCTCTAGATACTTATCCACAACAAAAGTTCATACTATATGTTGTAAGTTCTAGTCTACAAAGTAAACGAGACGACACGAAAGTAAAGCATTTCCTGTGAAGCCTTAAAGAATTTATTTCTCTTATAATCTATTGCATTGCCTTTCTTAAAATGTTATTACGTCTCTTATGTACATTGACTACTTTTTTTACTTTCAAATATAGGTACCAAATAATTATCGAGACACCAATATCACACGTAGACCACCTCCTTGGTCTAGTGGTAAGCGCGTAAGCGTTACAACCGAGAGGTCCTGGGTTCGATTCCTGGTGGAGATAAAAAAAAACTCGGTCTGGCAGGACATAGAAGGCCGATCACCTACTTGCCCCTAAGGAAACAATCGATCAGTGAAACAGATGTGAAATGCATCTGCCCCATACCCCACTAGGGGACACGGGACTTCACTTTAATATCACATGTTATAACGGTAGCGAATAGCGACAACATAGAAATACTTCAGCAAAGTTAACTGCAGCGTTACCATAAGGTAAAATTTCACATCACTAGTAAACGTATATTACCACGAGATATAGTTAATTGCGAGTCCAGTGTCTGGGACCGTTACCCGCTTTGTCACGCATACCACGATACAAAAGTACTTCTATGTATCTTCTACTCTTTATAAATAGGACGGATTCAAGTATTTCAATTACTACGTGAAACATTTATATATGAATTAATGTGGTTACATTTTACTACTGTAACGAGCCATTATATTTTTTTTCGTATATTAAATTTTTGTATTCAATATATGATTTACGTATTAGTTTGTCAAAACGGAATTGACAATATAAGAACATCAGTTTAGGGGAAATATTATTTTATAACATACAAAACTAAACTTACTAATCTTTTTCAAATGATTGTGAGCTCCACCGAAAATAAAGTATTCTCTGTTGCTATTCAAAAAATAACAAATTGAAAAAGACGTAAACGCGTTCGTAGATACGCGATAAATCTAGTTTCGAATCTTTTATTAATGTCTAGACATCAAAGTCGTTTATAGGGAGTTATTTTTTAATGAGTCTTGAACGACTAAAAAATTTAAGTCTGTTTAATTAGAATATTCACACCAAAAATTAAAACCATTGGAATACAATTTGGGCAGACATTACTCTATTTAAACACCGACTCTACATTGTTTTCCCACCCTATAATAAAGAAAGCACTAAAAAACATTTCCTTTCTTTAAAGATCGTCTCTGTTCGCTTGAGATTGTTGTTGAAAATTAAGACATAGTACCTACTTAGAACTTCGGTCATAGTTGAGGAATATATATCTGTAGAATAAAGATACAGAGGCATATGTACTATTTTGGTTTCGGTAATGTACCAATTTTTCCTCACTAAGTTGTTTTTTGTCCATCTCTCTAACGTAAAAAGTATACTAACGGAGTAAATCAACTCAGCCGATGCAGCTGTTATAAAATCATAGCTTCTAAACTCTATTATAAAACTATTTTGATTATATTTATTATATATAATACTATAAAACTATAACATGGGGTCTAATTCAAAATCGTCCCCTTTACCTACACCTAAATGTTGATCAATGTGTCCTATCTCGTTTTTACAACAGCCATTGCAAATCAGCGAGAAAGTGACAGACCATTTGAGATTTAAACAACATTTATAAGTTAGTCTTATCTATGATATTATACAAAAATATTATTTAAAAAATTAGATACGAAAGTTTTAAAGCTTAATGGAACGCCTTTTCTGAAGTTGGTTTAAAATATCCACATAAAATCGTGATCACAGTAATTAGTTATGACAAAGACAAAGACATGACCATTCTCATCCGGTGTTGAGGTACGGGAGTGGTTCGAATTCGCACACAATTATGAATTATGATGTCATTGGTTATAATGTCGCAAGTTTTATATGACCCAATAACTTTTCACAATGATAGTAACGATTGATTTATGATGCAATTGTTATACTTTACCGTGTCATTTGTTAAACATTCTTTAATTAAGGCTGACTGTTATAATAATAATAGAAATCAGTTTGACTGGCGCTCTTAATGTAGGCTGTAATGCACGCGAGACCAAGGAAATCTATACTTATATATGGTCTATAAATCTCAAGAATTTGTTTGTTTGTTATTTTGTTTCAATGCTGGACTTAGAGGTTTGGAGGCCTCGGGGCAACAAAGGAGTGGAGGCCGACTGACCCCAAATTATTTTCCAAATAAAATGGTAATTTTTTTTCAGTCGATTTTACATTAATAATTTATTGTGAAACTAACAAATATAGATCGATGATCAATACAATCATGTTTGTACAAAATGCTGTAGGTAAAGGTATAATGCGAAAAAATATATATCAAAGCCAAGTTGTTTACTAGTGTTTACTAGTCAGAATGCTTTTCCCCGAAGTCTGTATTGTGGGAGTCCCTCTTTTGTTGAAGCCCCGGGGCTGTAGCCCCGGTTGCCCTCCTCTAAATCCATACCTGCTTTATTTGATAAATATATATATAATTTGAACTATTCAGTTTGATTTGAAATTTTTTTTTGTATTGCCAGTCCATTTAACGAGGAATTAATATTTGTATCACCTACCACTAATTATAAACTATGACGAAATTAACGAGAGTAAAATCGCAAGGCATATCTAGTAATTTTAATATTTATATAATTCTAATAACACACTTCAATTCGGTTAAACTGATTTTTTCTTTAATTATGTCATACTCGACATATTTAAAGAAACACGTAATAGACACACGTAACCAGGATGATTAAAAACTTTTTAGTTAGGAGTTAAAGCATCGTGCATCTAACTGGGTCACTTCATGACACTTCTATTTATTGGTTGGAAATGTCAGTGGATACATTGAGGGCGTAAAATCACACCATTGAAACCATTGACCTTATATCAGATGACTCCACAGACCGCTAAACTCAAGAAGAGAAATTGAGACAAATTACACCTAATTACAAAGGGAATGTAAACAATGCCTTAACCCATTAACATCACCGGAAACAACTGGATTCGATTAATCAATTAATTTAATTAAGTGGCTTGAATTTCATTAATTAACTATTCGGTAGCGATTTAATTAATCTATTACTTTGCATATTTACGCTAGCAATTAGAGTAAAATAATATGAAAGATTAATTTAACCCTGATTAAATAATTACACACTTACATAATCATATAGATTGATAATGATTTTAAAGGGCGATTGACGCAATTGGTAGTGCTCCTGCCTTCTGCGCTAAAAGGTCCTGGGTTCGAATTCCAGTAGGTGCATTTATTTGTGTGATGAGTACGAATTTTTAGTCTTGGTTGTTTATAAACTTATATATGTATTTATTGCGGTAACCTCGTTGTTTCGGACTACCATAACACAAGTGCTTCAGCTACTTACTTTGGGATCAGAGCAATGTATGTGAGTTGTCCCAATTATTATTATATGTATAACTATAGGAATCTCTTTTTTTAAATAAATAGATACTTCTGAACCTAAAATTATTCTAACATATTTTAAAACTAATATAACATGTAAAAAAACAGTGTCAAGTGATTTAACACAATTTTTCGCACTTAATCCGTACGAACTATTTTCTTTACGTGTGATATCTACTCGCATGAATAAAAGAAATAAAACTTTTCTTTCAACAACATGTGACAGACATACCAGTCGCTTCACAAATCCATAAGTAAAATTAGTCCTGTCTGTCATCAGGAAGCCCATGATCTCATTTCGGCGCAGAATCTGATTTATCGGCAGATTACAAAGTGACGCAAGCGACCACCAATCCATGACTTCTCCACTCCTTAATACCGTAGGCCTATTCACAACGATTCGATAACTCATTCGGTCCGGAAAGGACAATGTTGTGATATGATAAGTGTACGAGCCAATGTAGCTCATTGAGACATTTCTTAGTCTCATAATCGCCGTAAATCGCGGGTTCTTTATTGTCTAATATCATAACCATAATAATGAAATTCGAATTTTACTGAAAAAAGGGTGCTTTGGAGTTATTTTTTAAGCAACTCTTATTTTAAACAATCATCAAAAAAATAAATACAAATGTATTTAGCTAAAACAGAAATCTGTCTATGCTTTGCAATTTTTGGAACTTAACCTCTGGAAACTTTGGAAAACTTTGGAGGGAAATGATATGTTTGAATAGAAGACAGAAGAGGTAATAAAATTATTTTATTTGTCTATCACAAATTTGGCAATTAATTTTCGTTCGCGTAAGCATTAAAAATTTGTATGAAAAGATGGCAGCGCCTATTGCGTTATACACAAGCTTAGCTACTGACAGGGATTGACGAGTTGTCAGCAGTTAAAAACCCTGTCAAAAATTTCGATGGTTAACTTGGTTGATGACTGAATTAGTTTTCGAATCATTGTGAATAAACCGGCTGAAATAACCCATTTTTACAGATGTCAATATGGAAAAATGATGTCTCAAATGATCCAAATTCCATTATTAATGTCTTCTGTGCATTACACAAGCGTTTAAATTGATTCATCGATTTATTGGTGTCATAATCAGCCAAGAATTTTTTACTTCTCTTATTAATTAACATGTAAGTGGCCTATCTATCCAAAGGTTAAGGTTAAAAATCACTTTCAAATATTAATGTAAACTCCCAACATCCTTTGGTTTAATGTGAAGGTCGCGGATTTTTTTTTTAAATCAGTCATTGTGAGCCGTCTGTAAATTTCCTTTAATCATGATCAGGTTGACTCATATTTATTATATTTACACGAGTTCTCCCAAGGACTTCTTTTGATTTCCGAAATAAAAATGACATTTACGCATCCTTCGCACTACGTATTCGTCCCGAATGCGTATAAATTGGACTCTACTGACTCCTAGTTACCTTTCTGCTAGTCAAAAAGCAAAAAGAGTCAAACCCATTAAAACCAACTCAGTTTTAACAGCCAGCATCATACCGAAATGTATTAATTAACAATACTTTGTATTTAAAATTTTCAGTTCTCGGATAAACATAAAGCATTGAAAAGGACATATTTTAAAAATAAAAGAAGCAGACATTGAAATAGCCAACCCCACTTGTGCTACGACTTACGAAACTTCATTATATCAATATAGATCTATGATAAATCACATTTATGAGATCCATATCAAATTAAATTCGAAGTATCCGATTGACAAATTTTATTACACTATTCTAAACGTGCTTGTACTTTTGAAGTACATCAAGAAGGTTTTATAAGTAAATAATATTACACACACGCTATATATATATAGCGTGTTGCTATTTATACTCGTAGTAGTGTTGCTGCGACTCCATTCTTGGTATTTAATAGTATATTTCAATAATACTCCAGGACTTTTTTATTAATTAAATAGAAGTATAATAAAGGAAATTACATTGTAAAATATATAGGTATAAAATACTAAGGATTATTTCACTATTGTCCGGACATCAGAAGGTAATGTATGTGAATGTCTGAAGATATAAGAGAGTCCAAATATTTGACGATGACTTTCTATACGATTTGAATTTTGAACTCATGTTCTTAAACGCAAAGCAAAGAGTTTCTTTACTTAAGAGGCTGCACTTCGCCACATATATAAATATTATATACTCTTATAAGTAAATAGTTGTATTTTATTTAATTTTAGTGAATAAACTAAAACAATACAGGTCGGACAGGTCACACAAATCGTCATTCCATTGAAAATGTAGGTATGCAGGAAATGAATTTTCTTCATAAACACTTCTTCGTGTATTCGAGTCGAATGTTTTTATAGCAATGGGGTAAAATAGCCAGTATTTGTGTACAAACTCGTATATATGAACCGAGCTTCTCAAATTTCGGCATCTCACAATTTGACTTGAGTTCTGCAGTACTTGAGGTAGCAGCATGAAGAATACCCACCCTACCGCTTCTAACGAATCTTTTGTTTCATTTTAAATACGTCTTTTTAAAAAGTATGTAAATAATATTGAAATAAACAGTTAGGTGTTTTTTTGTTTAAGCTTTGGCTATTTGATACCTTTTAATTTTTTACTACAATTTAGTTTCAATCCAAAAAAAGATTAATGAACTTATATAAAAATAATGTTCATATTAGGTGTTAAATGGTGAATTAATATTATAATTCATGCGTAGTAGGAGGGCACTTATTAATTCAAAGATAGCCCTTTCCGATTAAACCGTGTTTCGTATTCAAAGTGCCATCTAGCGGCGATATAAAGAACACGAACGATTGTGACGGAAATGATAATTGGCGAAGCCAAAGATTAACCTGCTTGAATATAATGAGTCATTTATAAAAACCTTTCAACGAAGTACCTACTTAAGATGGAAAGATGACGTTTTCAATTCGACTGTCTGTTTTTTTCACGCAATTGTGAGCTAATTTTGAATTGATTTTTTTATTTCTTTTTTGTTTGATAAATCATACTTCTAGTTTCATTTTAATTGATACTTTTTAAAAAGATTTTTATAATTCCTTTTTATATGTTCCTTCAGAGGTTCCATATAACTAAATACTTCTTGAAAAATTCAACAAATTATTCGTAGGTATACATAAAGGGGAATGTTGGTACACTTAAAAGGTTGAAATAAAACGAATTGAAAACGAATTGTTTGAAGTTTATTCATGACAAAGAAACAAAAAAAATCTCATCTCTATATAATATTAATTGAGAAATTATATAATTTTAATGTCAAAATGAAATTATGAAAATAACATAGGATATAAATAATGTCATTAAAACAACAGAACTTACGGCATAATCAACTTAGTATTAACAACAGCAAAATATCTTCATATCAAAGCTTATATCGAGGATTTGAACTTGTAATCTTTCATGCTCTCGACTTAATCCTTTAATAAGATTAGTTTCTCTATAATGTATGAAGGATTCCGAAATTATTAGTGTAATTTATCTTGATTTCATTAACAGATTATTAACAAAAAAAGATTCACATTCATAGTTAAGTTACTATGCAAAAAATTAATTCCTTTTCAACCTACTTGAAGAGATTCTCAATTCGCCTGTAGGTATATCGGAACCGGATGCTCTTGATGTTTTATGTCGTAATCCTAAGAGATTCGCTTCCAAATTTTTGCTTTGTAAAATGATTATTATCGTCTTTGCTACTCTTTAGTAGGCCGTTTTCTATAAGGCATATCTTATTTGTCCAAGGCAGTTTTCACAAATTGGATATGTAAGGGTGTTCCGAGTTGAATGCACTAACTCCGGGGAAAATTTCGGAACACGTCCATGGATAGGCGCAGATGTCACTGGCCGTTTTTTTTTCAAAAGCTTACGTTTCTTCACCAATGAACTATATTTTTCAAGTTGTTCACCAAGGAGATCGCAAATCTCGGAGAGACTGAATTCCATTTTTGAAAATTTTTGCAATGTTCCGTTCAAATAATCGATAATAAATGACGTGTAATTTCAAATTTAATGCATTTATATATTGAACTTAATTACTTGGAGGATATTAAATTAATCCCACATATTATATCATAAATAAATTAGGTAATTAATAGACAAATCAATGTTTTCTTAATCATTAAGTGAATATTAACTAATAGTGGTTCTAATCACTTGTTATTTATGTTTTTATAAATATTGCAAATTGATAATAAACACGTCAACATATTATTTTGATATTATTAAGCAAATATATTTCTTATACAAATAAGGTAAGCTTCCTTATGAAGCAGATTTCAGTAATTTTCTTGACAGGCAAATAGGTGACCAACCTCGCGTGCATTCTAACCGAGTCCTGTATGCCTAAAACACGCCTGAACCACGTATCCATGCAGACTTTTTAAATGTATCTTTTGATATCTTATTTACTTTTTAATACGAGATAAATGGTCCATATGATTGTTTATGTATTTTTTTTAAATACGTGCAATAATAAGATTTTGATGTCCGGCTGCGAAAGCATAAATCCCGACTGTAGGTATGTAAATTTATTTTATTGTAATAATTAGTATCAGGAAGACCTGACCTAAGTAATAAATTTTACACTAACTCATCCTTTATTACGACACTGCACGCTTAACAAATATACAAAAACATACAGTCTCTTGAAACTTTTGCTCAAGATTAACATAAATTACATTAAAAGCCTCACAGAATCTATTACAGCCTGTGATCCTAGCATTTGACTAAGAAACGTGCTACTCGCGAGCAATAGTTATGACTAGGTTTGAGATAAGGCATAAATCGTGAGCACTATCTTCATAAATCATACCAACTTCCTATTGTTAGCGATCCTCTAAACAGGTGAGCCCGCATTTGTGCTAATCTGATTCAAAACACAGGTACCGTTGGCTTAGTTTAAATATATTCAGGTTTCAAGGGTCATGGAGACTTTTAGACTGTACCTGAATTATCTGTTTGATAGATTTTAACGTAAGATATTTGACTAAGACGCTATTAAACAACTTTTTCAAACTTATGGTTTGATTGACGTCGCGTGGGAAGAAAATTTACCTCTAAAATATGAATAAAAAAGCCTTTATTCTTATTCAAAATTATAAGTCTCGTAAAAATTCAAAAACTTGACATTATGTATTAAGATTGCTCATAGAGGTAAACACATGACAGGTACAAGCAAAAAAAGTTCAGATTAAAATATGAACATATTTTTTAATTTAATAAACTTTTCATTCGTTTCTAAGACTTGGAAAGTAGATTATTAAATAACTAATGAAGTTATTAAAAAAAAATTCATCTATCTTAATTTATTTAATAATGAATCAATACGATGTTAACACGTACGACTCAGTAAAAATAACTTGCATTATCTTTTGAATCTCGGAAGTGAGGAATTAGGTCTGTATGAGCCATATGTTCAGATGAGCGGGATATCTCATATCCTTGTCATAATCAAATCCCGGCCAGGATCTAATTAGGTGGTACTTGTGAACCAGGAAGTCAGTTTCATTGATATATTCGATGTGTTGTGTTTTATAGCCATTACTATAATCATAATACATATTAATAGTTAATACGTGAAGCAAAAACTTTGTACCCCTTTTTACGAAAATTGCGCGGACGAAAGAGTATGAAATTGCTCACACTTATAGTTTATATAGAGTAGAAGTGGAGAATGCTAATATTTTTTTAAATAATGCATAAAAAATAAATTGAATCAATAAAATGAATGCACACTACTGCTTGGATGACACACAGCACACACACATATCTGACTGACTCTTGAATTGTGGCGGAATTTCGATCAATAGCAGACTTTTAGTACTAATAAATATTGAGAAATTGTATCTTATCCGAATACATAAAACAGGAAGTATAAGGTTGGATAATAATTAGAAAAACTCTTCCAGCATTGTAAATATTTGTCAATTTGGGCTACTTACAGAAAATTTATTTATTTCGATAACCAACAAACTACACACAGAGTTATCTTTTATTATTATTTAAACGCTAAAACGTGACGTATGGCGCTAAAATGTAGGTTTTATAGCTAAGAATTTTTCACAGGAACGTATAAAGAGGGTGTAAAGGCGATTGAACTTTAATACTAATAAATCTAGAACAAATAGCTACTAGAAATCGAAATAGATTTTAGAGGCATAAAATATTGTTTAGACTTTAAAACTAGTATTTATATCTCTAACTAAGAAAAAAATCCTGATACAAATGTTTATGGTCAAGTTAACCGTCCTCTTAAATAATTATTCTCCTCTAACCTAGAACTCCGCCTTGCTATTGAGCCTATATTCTGTATATATCTTATACAATTCCTATTACCTGAATCCAAATATTGTTATTATTTATTAAGTTTCAGCTGTACAAACACGATAAGTTATGACATATTGGTAACATGCGTGTTTAAACAAAGGATCCATTACTCTGACAAATTGTTGTTCCAGATTCATCATCACCGCACTTAATGCAGAAATAGCGACCACAGAAGTTGGAATACCGGTGAGTACATCGACAACTAACTAACAAAAAAGAGAACCTCCAACCTCAAAGATTCTCATTATCATTTTTTTTTTATCTTTTATAATATACATAATATTTTATACTATAATATGATAGAAAACACCTCAATAATTTGAATTTTTTATCACCTTGAGCAAGTCACTTAGCCGCCTCCGTGGTTCAGTTGTTTTCGCGTCTGCGTGATGCGCCGAAGGTCCTGGGTTCGAATTCCGATGGGACAAATTAATGTTTCGGTTGGGTTGGCACAAAAGGCTGATCACCTACTTGCCTGTAAAGAAAATAATTAGTGAAACAGATACAGAAATGTGTCTGCCCCATGCCCCACTGAGGAGTTACGGGAATTCACTTTTATGATATTATTACTTATTACATTTGCTACTTTTTATTCTTCGAAAGAAAAATTTTTGTTGGTTCCGATTATAAAAATTCACTTATAGGAAGCCAGTCCTTCTGAGTGACATACACATGAAAGCTGATCGCAAAATTAACTAATCCATTGTCAATCTCGTGTGGTACTTAGCCTGCGTGACCAGATATCAAGTCTTCAAGAAGAAAAGAAGCAACTTGAAATCCAAAAACAGAAATCATCGTCACAGAACGATGACAGTGAAAAACAAGCAGTGCCTGATCCTACTAACGAGGAATACTGCACAGATGAAGAAGAATTAGCTAAAGAAACAGAGTGGATTCGAGTAAAAAGCAGAAAGAAAAGGAAAATGAATCGGTCACCTACTCCTCCTCCACCTGAGCATCAAACACCAGAAAAAAAATCTCAGAAAGAGAAGAAAACGCCTCTTCCACCACCAATTATTGTTGACGAGGTGAAAGATTACCAAAATTTTTATGATTTTCTATCAGAAGACGAAGCCAAGGAGTCCTTTACTGTAAAAATACTACAAGGTAACTCTGTCAAAGTTAACACTATTACCGACGTAACATATAGGTCGATAACAAGAAAGCTGTCGAACAATAATTATCAATGGCACTCTTATGAAAACAAACAAGACAGACCAATAAGAGTGATGGCTAAAAATCTACCATTTACCTGCAAGCCCGAGAGAATCATAACAGATCTCAAAGATAAAGGTTTTGAGATAGAAAATGCCGTAAACAAGCTTAGCTGGAAAAATAAGGAACCGTTGAATATGTTCGTGCTTACATTCAACCACTCCGATAACATCAAAAAAATCTATGAGATTAAGCACATTCTTGGTTGTAAAGTGGATATACAACCGTTAAAAACAACCAAGCTAATACCTCAATGCAAGAGGTGCCAAGCCTATGGACATACGCAGAAGTACTGCTCCAAAGAACCCAGATGCGTAAAGTGCACAGGTAGGCATTTTACCAAAGACTGCAGAAAGACATCTGAAGAAAAACCTAAATGCGTCCACTGTGGCCAGCCGCATCCAGCTAACTACAGGGGATGCATGGTTGCCAAGGAACTTCAGAAAATAAGGAAACATGGTGGTAATAAACCTGTAACAAAAGAGCAACGGATTAACAACCCAGCCAAACCTGCAACAAATCAGCCAAAGCCAACAACTCGGCCAAATCCAAAAAACCCAGAACGGGAATTAAAAGGCAAATCATATGTGCAAGTTGCTAAAGGTGAAGGTAGTTCTCAATCAAACAGCATTGAAACTAAACTGTCCGAAATTCTTAACTTGATGTCATCTTTTGATGCACGATTGCAGAAATTGGAACAGGGTGCCAAACACCCATATTCAAAATTACAAAAATGATTCGAACACTCAAAATAATGAACTGGAACTCCAATGGACTCCTACAACACGAAAAAGAGTTACAGGTAGTCCTAGACACCGAAAATATTGACATATGCCTTATCTCAGAAACACACTTCACTCATCATTCGTTTATGAAACTGAAAGGTTATGAGATCTACCATGCGTTACATCCTGATAACACTGCCAGAGGTGGGAGCGCAGTTATAGTTAAAAAAAACATATGCCACTACGAAAAATTCAGACATGAACAACAACAAATGCAAGTCATCGCTATATCTGTGAGAACCAGAACTTATCCACTTACGGTGGCTGCTATATACAGTCCACCGAAACATCAAATAAAAAGAGATCAATATCTACAAATCATGAACAATCTTGGTAATAGGTTTATTCTCGGAGGGGACTTTAATGCTAAAAATACCTACTGGGGATCGAGACTAACTACGACCAAGGGAAGAGAGCTCCTGATGGCGGTTAAGGACCATAAGTGTGACGTTATCTCCACTGGAAAACCTACATACTGGCCTACAGATCGTAACAAACTTCCAGACCTAATTGATTTCTTCATATACAGAAATATAAATCCTAACTACTTAGACATCGATGAAGGTTTTGACATGAACTCTGATCATTCAACAATTATTCTTGAGGTGAATGAAACTATATCGCGGAAACAAAGAAATCCTACTCTAGTCAATAAATATACTGACTGGGAGAGCTTTCGACATGATCTAGAAAGCAAAATCAAACTGAATGTGCCTATACGTAATCCGGCACAGCTAGATGAAGAAGTGGAACAATTTGTCTACGATATTCAAGCTGCAGCATGGGATAACACACCTACTGTTAATCTAACAACTAAAGGAAAGAGTTACCCAAGGGAAATTAAAACACTGATTTTAGAAAAAAGACACCAAAGGAAAGTATGGCATCAATCTAGAGCCCCACAAGACAAAAGGAAACTTAACAACCTTACCAAAAAGCTCAGTAGAATAATTGAAGAGTATGACAATGAGTCCATTAAGAACTACCTACAGAACCTTACGAGCACTCGCTGTAGCGACTATTCTCTATGGAAATCCACAAAGAATATGAAGAGGCCCATTATGCAAATACCACCCATAAAAGAAGAAAATGGAAGTTGGGCCGTCAATAACGAGCAGAAAGCGAAAAGATTTGCCCAACACTTAGAAAAAATCTTCCAACCTAACGATGGTGAACCAAACAACGAACTGCAAATAGCGATAGACAATGACTATGAAATTTCCCTAGAGAACGATACCATAAAACTCGTTACACCTAAAGAAGTGTCACAAGAGATAAAAGAAAATATCAGTCGAAAAAAAACACCTGGCTATGACTTAATAACAGGCGATATTTTACACAACCTTCCACGCAAAGGCATAGTTAAACTGACTTATCTCATCAATGGTGCACTCAGATTAATGTATGTTCCATGCTTATGGAAAGTTGCTGAAGTAATTATGATCCCTAAACCAGGAAAACCACTAAATGAAACTACATCGTACAGACCAATTTCTCTGCTACCGGTGATTTCCAAGCTTTTTGAAAAGTTACTCTTGAAGCGATTAAAACCAATATTAGAAGAAGAGAAGCTAATTCCGGACCATCAATTTGGTTTTAGAGAAAAGCACTCAACAATAGACCAAGTTCATAGAATAACCAACATAATCGAAAAGACTCTAGAGGAAAAGAAAGTCTGCTCAACTATTTTCCTTGACGTGGCACAAGCATTTGACAAGGTTTGGCACGAAGGTCTGGTGTACAAACTAAGAATGTCACTCCCAAAGCAATTTGCACGTTTACTGGAGTCATATATTTCAGAAAGAGTTTTCCGAGTAAGGCATGAAGATGCCTACTCAGAAATAAAACAAATAAAAGCTGGTGTTCCACAGGGAAGTGTCTTAGGTCCGGTCCTATACCTATTGTACACTCGGGATATACCAGAGACAGAGCATAACACTATAGCAACATTCGCAGATGACACAGCAATAATGGCAATAGGAGACAGCCACAAAGAAGCTACAGAAAAGGTGCAAAAAGCAATAAATCGTATACACGATTGGACTAAAAAATGGAAAATCCAACTGAACGAATCCAAGTCAGTTCATATTGATTTCTCCAACAAAAGACCTAATTATTGTCCTGTTTACATAAACAGTCAAATTGTACCTTACGCCAACATGGCTAAGTACTTGGGAATGACCCTTGATACGAAACTCCGCTGGAAGGCTCATGTCAAGAAAAAGAGAGAGGAGCTGGGACTACGCTATAAAAGTATGCATTGGCTAATAGGCAGACATTCTCCACTATCAGTGCAAAATAAAATTCTACTTTACAAGCAAGTCCTAATGCCTGTATGGACTTATGGTATCCAGATCTGGGGCTGCACCAAAAAAACTAATATCCAAGTTATACAGCGCTTTCAGAACAAAGTACTCAGGGAGATAGTTAACGCTCCCTGGTATGTCAGGAACGAAGATCTTCATAAGGACCTAAAAATAGACTTCGTTAACAAAGTTATTAATAAGTACGCTGAAGCTCACCAAAAAAGACTTCACCATCATGTGAACGTTGAGGCTATCCAGCTCCTTGACAACACGGACATAGTGAGAAGACTAAAAAGGACCAAACCTTTTGAGTTAGTGAAGTGTTAAACTGATAGTGTAAATTAGAAAATACTATGTGTATATGAACAAAGTGCACTTCCCCTTAACAGACTCTAAGATTTTGTCAGTGGACAATTTTTTAGCTTACGTTCAATTTATTAGTTTAAGTCAAAGTAGTATTACTTATTAGCTTATCAGCTAGATTGTAATTAGTTAAAGTGTCCTTCTGTAAGGTGCTTTAAACAAAAAAAAAAAAAAAAAAAAAAAAAAAAAAAAAAAAAAAAAAAATTGTCAATCTCTTGTCGAGTAGAAATTTGTTTAATGTGCCAGAAGAATTAATAAGCACTCATTTTGATCGACATGTCAGCTAACAAAGCTATTCGCAATAAAAAAACCATAAACAACAAGATTCAGTTAATGGTTTTTTTTGACGTGGGTTTTTTAGTGTGACGAGAATTAAAAATAAAATATTGTACTAAAAGTAAATTTAATTCATAATAAAGTCACATTGTAAAATTATTCTTTCCGAACCCAATTTCCTTTTGATGCATTATGAATAGCCCGGTATATTTATTCTGTGGATTTCTATACACTCCTATTGACAAATGACAGCTATTAAATGTCATAATTCGGCATGAAAGAATCCCATAGGCTCTGGTCAAACATTGCAATATTAAAATTGAATAATTCATGAATTCCAAGTGTTTGCCCTTAACAGTCGGCATCAAACGTTGCTTAATGTCACATGTTTCATTTGCCAAACAGAATGCTTACGTCAATGACCCATCAATTCCCAATCAATATAAATGGTATGAACGACCGCACGATCTTGACATTTTTTACTTGGAGAACTTTTAGATCTTCATTGGTATTCATAGTTTCAATTTCCTTACTTGAATATTGAGATTTTCAATTTGCAGGAGAAATGGCAAATGGTTTTAAAATTCAATGTTTGAGCTTTTCGCCCAACTGCGAATCCTGAAACTATGTCTGACCTCTATATCTATTTCTAGACATAGGAATGGATGTACAGGTTCAGTTCAAAACTCAACCAAATTTAATAGTCAAACAGCGTAAATAAAACACCTAAGACATCACAAGCGTTTTTCTTTGTCTTAAAATATTTTTGTTTCTAATTTAATTTGTTGCGAACAAATTTGGTTACAGGAGCTTAGGATGCTTTATTTATGGAATGTGTTTATTTTAATAAATAAATTATTATTACTTTAAAGATTGTATTCAGCCAAATAGCATGTTATTTCAAATAGATTTGTAGTATACGGGGTCTGCTTCTCTATTTAATTAATTTTATTTGAAGAGAAATGTTCAACTGAATGATTTCAGAAGCCGAGCGAAGCAACTCGAACGAATGAAACGAGTATGTACGCATGGAGCTCTTGGGGCACCTGGAGTAGCTGTTCGAGAACATGTGGGGGCGGAGTCGCTGTGCAGGAACGTCAGTGTTTGCCTCGAGATCCTACCAGGTACATAAACTGAACTATTTTTATAAAGCGCAAGTGTTTGGTTGCTTGGTTGGTTGAGCATCTCAGTTATTTATCCATTTATCAAGAAAAGCTATGTAACATCCTGTTACGACTAATAAGACCGGAGCATCAGTAAAAAATGTTGCAATACAGAGAAAAATTATTGCAAAAACGAATCTCGGACTGGCCGCTACTAGATAAACTAATTACCCGCATCGTTGTTAAAGCTTGAATTTATTTTAAGTTTTGCAATAACTTTTAACTTATATTCATTAGAATTATTGATACTTTTTAGTGTAAAGGGTAATAATAATATCATAAGTTAATTAGATAATTTAAAACAATTAAATTATTACCTAATTAGCATAAGTTTCATTTTTGTGCAGCCAATATTTTGGGTACGCACCCATTGGTATTTTTGTAAATAATTTTTAAGTACTATGCTATAAATAAAAATTTCATATTTAAACTCCTGTTATACTTTAAAAGTCGTGCGTTATAAATAATAAACCGTACACAGATCGTATATAATAAACAAATGTGAATTTTCTTATTAGTTAATTTATTTAATTTGATTAATATTAATAAAACTTAACTTAGTATATTTTATATTATGTATTTCTATAACAGAGCACTCAATTTAAAAATGGTTCTAAAATAAAAATACAAACACAAACAAATTCAACGTTTACATCTCATGTAGGTGCGCAATCAAAGATAACTTTATCATTCGGTTAACTGTGGTACGCGGGTGGACCATTGATCATAGATCACAATGATATCTAATGATACGCCGTAGATCGATTAAAGGGTCTATGCCCACCGCGGGAGAGCCTTCACCACCGCTTGGCTACTTTTGTACTTACTATTAATCCTCGAACGTTTTTTCCTATACGTAATCGACACAATATCACGTGTAATCTTGCCATGCGACTCAACATCCATAACTTGATATTAAAAATAAAGTTTCGGTTTGGAAGGTTGATCACTTTCTTATACTTATAATCGTTTGTTGAAAAAACAAAGAACAGACTACACTTTGGCTTATTCAACTTCAAGTTATAAAAGAAAATATTAAAGGTCCTAATACAGAAATTAGTAAGTTATAATTCAAAGTATTATTTACATTGATTAAAGTTTTTCGAGTCATAATATATTAATTTATCCGTGCGTATGTAACATCATATGAAAATTGCACGGCTATTTGCATATTATGTATTGTGAAAGCTCACAGAACTTAAAATACAGTTTCGAATCGATCTAATGAATCGAGTTACGAAATTATCGTAGTAAGGATAGTGTCAAACGGGATCGCAGCATGAGAGGCCACGGCGCGTTTGTAACGAAGATATCATAATTTACCTCTTGTGTGCACTAAAATTACCAAATAAAGAACTAAATATGTTTCATTTGATGACAATATACCATGCGTTACAAAAAATGTCTGGATGATAGCTCTGAATTTATAATATCGCTTTTTTAAGCCAAAATGGTTTAAATTAAACATTCAATAGAAACATACGTAAACTAAATAATTATTTAATAAATAATGATAATTTTATAATCTCTTTAACTAGGCATATCAGTAAAATATTTTTCGGTCATATATTTTGTTGCGTTTATTCATTACAGTCTTTTCTTAATTAATTTGGTATCGTATACTTTATTATGTAGATTTTTGGCCTGCATTTGTTACCTCAACCTTGAGTTTGTAAAACTCTGTTCAAATCTTCCATAGATTTTCAACTTCAAAAATATCAGTGAGCAAAATAAGTGCTTGAATATTTTTCATACGACTATTTTTTGCAGTCGCTATTGAAATACTACACCACAGTTATTACATTCCTGTGTGGTCCTTATTAATAATTCAGCTACGGACACTCACGTTACCATAAAATATAAACATCGAAGTGCATCCAAATAGGCCCCTTTCGCCACAACCTTTTGACCCTCAAATTAAGGTAATACAAGATGTAGTATGCTTGATGTACTGTCAGCATCGGGTTACCAACTACAAACAGAAATGGTCATATTTATTTTAAACATTCAAAATCTTTTTTGTTTCTTTTTAGATTATATTCTTTCAACTTTATCGAACATTTTTTTTACTAAAAACTTGGATTATTTTAACATTAATCACTTGTATAGTTTTAGAATAATAATGTGATTTTAAAAAATCGGACCGTTGGTTTTTGATTTTATTAATAATGATTACATACAAAAATATTTTTTTTTTTTGTTATAATATTTGTAACAATTTCTTTTAAATACAGTTTGCTGATAGTACCTATTCTTTGATAGACAGACAATAATTTAAAGGTTTTGCTAATGTATGATTGTTATCGGAATGTACAATGTGTATTTTTGTTATGGCCATTAGTGAAACGATGAGTCAGCGTGTATCGTTTTAAATCTATGAGACGTCGTGTTAACAAGGCATCAATGTGTTCGGGATATTATTGTACATTGATGGGCTTTTTTAAATGAACACGTCGTAATTAAGAAAACTGTCTATTTAATATTTTAAATGGAAAAGATTTGTAGTTTTGTAATGAATTATATATACATAGGTATAAATAAATTTACCCACATATACATGGCAAAAGATAAGTATGTATGCTCTTTATAGGTACCTATATAGGTACAAAAACTGCCTCCAAGACCAAGTGGTTTACGTGTCTGGCATTCAATATGTTCGACTGAGGTTCAGATCCCGAATAAACAATATCAAATATTTAGGTACAAAAAAGGAACTTGTAAAAAAGTAAAATAGAAATATAGAAGATATTTCCATTATCAACAAGTCTGATTACATATTTGTGAAGAAGAGAAAAAATGTGACTGCTAGTATTAGGTTCTCAATCATCTAACAATTACCATTATTTAGAAATTATTATCATGTTGGTCTTAACGGTCGAAAATAGATTTAAATCTGGCTAACTATGCATTTTAGTAGCAGAACAAAACGTTTCCGACGCGATTTAACGATTATTCAAATGTTTGAATTGTGCGCGTGCGTCACTAAAGCAATTAAATTAACACTAAATGCTTTACTGCACACCGGGACAAATGTATAAATATAATTAATAATCGACCAAATTTATTATAAGTATATAAACCAACTTCTAATTATTGTTAGAGAATAATTGCAAGTGCATCGCTCCCGAGACCAAAATAAACAACGATGTTAATTTTTATCATATGAAATTTTTGTTACAATTGTATCAATCAACAAAGATGAATAAGTCCTTACTCATTTTTAGTTGAAAAATACCAACCAATTGAAAACATTCAACTTTTTAAAGTCAATTGAAAATGAAGGGAATTACTGCTGTTACTAGGCATATGAAGAGTTAAAAATGTAATTTGGTCTTCTCGCGCGTTCAAAGATGTAGGGAAGAATGTTATAATTGAGCAAACCACAATCTACATCCTTACAATCCTGTATGAATTACTGTTCCCACGGGATTTTTAATTCCCGACGCAAAAGGTGGGATGCTATCTGTACCAGCTTCTAAACAAATGGACTGATGATGCGGATTTTTTGTTGAAAAGCAGACGCGAACAGCATGGTCTTAACTACAATTAATTACAATCTGTTAATCTATTTATGAGGTATTTTTATTTGTAATTAAAATGTGGGGAGGTTTGAATTCTTTTCAATTTCACTGGTTACTTAAGTACATAATACTAACGACATTGCACGGTGTTCTTATATGGTTTTCATTATGTAAGTTGTTTATGTTAATAAAATTAAATGTCCTTTTAAATGCCTAACCAATTACCCCCTTGAAATTGAATATTATTTTATACTAAGAGTGAGCCACCTTTTAAGAGAGAAATACACTATAAAATAATATTTGTGTAGAAGCAATTGCTTTTTTCCGACATCTTTACTAACTATTATCATATTACAATCGATTTATAAAAAACTTAATACACTGTACACTTAAATCTTCTGAAAATTATAATATCTGTTATTGAAAACCATATGAAAATCAATTTAGTAATACTTAGTATGATAAGCTATAAAGTTTTGATCAATTTAGTTGAGTTAAAGAATAATGCGAAAAAAGTAAAGCAAAAAAAGTTTAACGAGCGATTTTTTTCGGGTATCATATAATTATGTAGCAATATGTTAAAATATTTATGTTAAAGCTTAAAGTTATCTATAGTTAAGTGTTACTCTGATTCCTCATCGCCATTGTTTATCCGATGCGAGGCAAACTGAACTATGATAAGATATTAAAATGCCTGCAATACTATTGTTTAATTACTATATAACAATGCGGCAAAATGCTCAAATCATCATTGAAAATAAATAATTACATATGAGTTTCATAATATTAATTACAAATAAACAATAGCTCCCCCGGTGTGGTGAAACCAATATGATGAAAAACAAATCTCATGCTTACAATATGTCTTTATTTAATTGTGATGCTCAAACATTCTTCATACAAAAAAAAATAATTATCTTTATTATTATGATTCTATAATCACATACAATCATCGACATATGATTCATAAATATGATTTAACAGGCTGTTGAAGAACGTGCCCAAATTTGCTAAACAGTCCAAAAAATCATTTGAGATCTCATTTTTTCCGTGTTTACAAAAAAGGTACATTATATATAATACAATGTTATAAATATATGAAAATAAACGTCGAAAATATTGCATTATTTTATAGAACTATTTTATTCACGCTTTTGTGGTCAGTCGTTGAAAAAAACACAATCGACTCATAAAACTTTTCCTCAAATAACTTAACAGTGGTAATGTCAAACACGCGGCGTAATTATTTCTCAGATTTAATTACAAAACCGTTGCCAACGGACAGCAAATATAACTTTTTGTATGCATTTAAAAGGTTTTATGTCCACTGAATGACTTTAATTATCTCATAAAGTCCGTTAAAAGTTGTTTATCGTTGTCAAAATAGCAAAATATCCTAAAATAAAGAATATCGTGATAAGTCGATTCCAATGTTACTATTTTAGCAATGATGTGTTTTTAATAGACGAAGTAAATGGTTAATTTAATAGCATAGGGATGATCAATGAAACAGATACAGAAATGTGTCTGCATGCCCCACTAGGGGTCTCTTTCTAGGGGAATTCACTTTTTTAAGCGAGTCACGTAGTTCGTTGTACCTAGTGCTAAACGAAACTTAAACCGAGTACCGATATTATCTATCACTCGCGTTTTTAACATCTTCACTCATGTAAAAGTTCCTGGATAGTGTTTTTCGTGATAAAAAGGTTGTAAGCGTAACAAACTCACATTCGCTTTTATATTTATCTAGGATTTAGCTGCCTACTTCTATGTATTCTATTAGACTTTTTTACTAGACCTTTGTTTACAATTACATGTTTACAACGATTTTACAACAAATAATGAAAAGTGAAAACCTGTCTTTAGTGGAATGGCGGAAGACTATTTCTCTTAATTGAATTTCTAGGTCGGTGATCAGCCTTCAGTGCCTACGCAACCGAAACATGTGTTTCTTTATACGCAGACGCGAAAACCTCTGCTACAAGTAACAACTGATCCAATCAATCAATTGGATCAGTTTTATTATAATTCTATAATAAAAATAAATAAACACTACAATACCTATGCAATACTCAATTACTTATTTCTTATTCCAGGTGGCGTCGAAGCAGAAAAAGAAGGAAGCTGGTGAGAAGCATTGACCGACTACGAAGAGTACGCGACACTAATGTTCCAGACTGCCCTGGTTTGGCGAGACGCTACCACGAATGCAATACAGTGGTGAGAAGAAATAATAGTGTTAATCAGTCTTTTTAGTTATAGAATATTGTTAAGAGGGCTCTTATAAATTTGTGTAGCTGTTAAATAAGTTTATTTTTTTGTATTTTATTGAATAATTAACCCCGCGAACTTCGTATCGCTTCAGAGTTCCAAATCACCGAATCACTCGTCATATAAAAAAAAACATCACTCTATAGAAAATTAATGGGAAAACAAATATTCTTCATAAACACTTTTTCGTGAAATTTTCTATATTTTTATAATCATTCTGCTATTTTAGGATTAGAAAAATCCAACAAATCAGACATCATCAAAGTCGGTCAACGCGTTTCTTAAGTTATAAATGGTGAAAACAAACAGACTTTGTTTTATATATTACATAGACATACCAACTGAATTCATTTATTTTGGACTACTATTCTTGTTTTCAGCCATGCCCTGGTCCAGTCCGCGATTCGAGGTCTGAACAGTGCACAGTGTACGACCGAAGGCCTTTTCGGGGAAGATTTTATACCTGGGTTCCTTATGTAGACGGTATGTTATAATTTTTTATAAACAAATAAAATGTAAAAAATCTACTGTGACTTCAATGGCACTGAAAAGTATGAAATAAAAAATAAATAATAATTCTACAAAGAAAACTTTTGAGGTGTCAAATTTATACCATAGCATATACGTTTCTCTTTTTATACATCATAACTTGTTCACGGTACACGGAACAAACTCCCACAATCTACATTCTCCGTGGATTGGGCCTTGGGAATTTTAAGCAATTTTACCGCGGATTGCGACGTGGTTATCCGTGGGAGGCGGTGATCTCTTATCATCAGGGGACCGCCTGACCCGTTGTCCACTATTATAAAATATAAAAAAGTATTAAAAATTTACTCACATACAGAAATGACATTAAAAACACTCTGATATGATTATTAGAAACCTGGATCACGTTATCTTTAAAAAAAAAATAAACGTTATCATAAGGAATTTGGTCAAAAATATCAACACAATTCTTGTTTACATGTTTGTTATTTATTTGCAATGTTTACGTAATCTTCTAAGTGATTAAGGGTGGCTGTTAGTAAAATAACCGACTAATCATTAGTTCGTTTAATATGTTTATGCAATAGTGTAATAGCTTAATGTCAACAAAGTAATTAAGTTCAATATAATAGAAATGCAATAAATTTTAAATTATTCGTCATTTACTATCTAACATTTGAACGGAACACATTGTCTAAAAATTTTCAAAAATGGAATTCAGTCTCTCCGAGATTTGCGATCTCCTTGGTGAACGACTTGAAAAATATAGTTCATTGGCGAAGAAACGTAAGCTCATGAAAGAAAAGCGGCCAATGACGTCCACGCCTATTCATGGACGTGTTCCGAAATTTTCTCCCGAGTTAGTGCATTCAACTCAAAAGCTAACTCCCGTATTTACGGAATCTGTGAGAATATCACCACATACAGAATCTGAGGGAAATCAAGTACCTACGGAAAATGTGACAACTCCCTCATTTACGACATCAGTGAATACTCCGTCATCTACGGATTCTGTGAAAACTGTTTTACTAGCGGATTATGTGATGACTCCCACATCTACGCCCAGAAAACGGGCTTCACGTACCGCGGGATTACATGGAAGAAAGTTAGTGTTTGTAGAGGAAGAAGACAGTATTGGGAACTAAAATGCTGTAAAATTGATCCATAAATATCTATATTCCCTAGAGAAAGTTTAATCTTAGAATTAAACATGTGCTGAGGATGAAAATCTACATACATATAAAAGTTGTTATCAGAAACAAGAAAGTTGAGACGAATATAGTTTATCCAAGTTTTAATTTAAAGAACATTAGATTAAGATGTTAATTAATGTTAATTATTGTAAATATATTATTTGTATTTTTATTTTTGTAAATATATTTAAGTACATTATTGTAAATGTTTAATAAAATTTATTAAAAAGTTGTAATAAAAAATATATTGTAATATTTTAATTTTCTAATGTAAAGTTGTTATAGTATTATAGTATGTATGTCTATATCAAATATATTATTTATTTTTTATAAAAAAATTAAGCTAAATCTTAAATTAAAAATAAGTAATATTAATAACATAAAAAATTAGATTAAGATGTTGATTAATGTTAATTATTGTAATATTTTAATATTCTAATGTAAGGCTGTTACAGTATTATAATATAAAAAGTATGTCTATATTAAATATATTATTTATTTTAAATTTCCTTTTTTTTTTAAACTTCACCATGGTACCTGATCTGGCATGAGCATAAATGTTGGGCGCATTCAAAGTTGCACTTTAATCCTTTTGTGTTTTTAAGTCGACCACGACTTACAAACAAATGGATTAAAGACAATTGAATAAAAACTCCCAGTCATGATGATTAAAAATGAGATTATCTCATGAATGAATTGCAGCTCTGTTAAAACTCTTGCAAAGTATTTTTCGATAGCACAAGCATTAGGTATTTGTATGGAAAATCTTACAGTGCCACTAGCGTTTACGCGCAAACAAACTTGGCCACAGTGGGAACAAAAGCTTTATAAGCGATAGTAAGAAACCTATTGGAAACTTTCAATAGTAATTTATGACGTACAAATTTATAAAGAACTAATATATATCTAATTATTTAATAATTAATTATTTAATTTATTATAAAACAACTAATTATGTCATGTTTCAAAGATAAAGATTTTTCCGTCGGAATAAAGTAAAATAAAATTTATTTTCAGGTAATTCGCCGTGTATACTTAACTGTCGACCACGTGGTCAGCAATTCTACGCATCATTGGCGTTGGTTGCTGATGGTACTCCATGCACCAAACCTGGCTACAGAGCTATCTGTGTGCAGGGCTCTTGTAAGGTTAGTGACTAGTACCTAAACAATGGACAATATCTGACGGGTTATGACTTAGGAATATGTCTAGGGACGCGTTTGGAATGTATGAGACATACAAATTCTGTTTTTTTATAAAATAGGCAAATGCCTATTTAAGTTTAAATATGTACTTCACATGAATTCCTACTACGCCAGTTATCCCGTAGTAGAACTTTTTAAGAGGGATACGCTCTTGAAGGTCAAAAAGTCTTAACAGTTCGAAAATATCTCTAAAGGTTGCTGGTTCCACAAGGTGGTGGTTCGTGGCAGGAAATCTCTTGATGTTCGACATTAACATACTTATATTGGAGAAAAAATACACCGATATTCAAATTCAAAATCTTTATTACACAAATAGGTTTAACAAGTACTTGTGTCAAATATTAATGTGTGTGGTTACAATTTGCTGACACAAGTTTTGATATAATTTCGTAACCCATTACTTCAATCGTCTAATTAACATCATAATGATAGGTGACAAATAATATTTTTATAATGAGTGTTTATCTATAATCTATATCATAATTACTATGAGTTATGTATTAATTAGTAAATTAAATTACACCGTATATAAATATGTTGTAATTGAAAAATCTGATTTAATGTTTTATTATAAAGAGTATATTATTATAAAATAATATACAATATAGACAGAAAACAAAACAAAAATCCATTTAACTGTCTGAATATTTCTTAACAAGTTAGACAAGATACAAACCGAGAATCTAAGGTACGAAGTAATGTTTTTAGGCTGAAAGTAAAATAAATCAAAGTAAATATTATAGTATTTGTAAAAAACATTAATTATAGTAAATTAGTAAAAATTATGGGATTTCGTTAAGAATTACAGCGCCATCTTGTATCAAGTAGCGCATATTTTAACAGTTGCGTATTTGAGAAAATTCATGAAATAATTCGTATATGATAACCGCATCTATGGCTAAGTATGTATATGTATGTTACGTCGGAGGTCCGGTGTTCAAAACCGGTGAAATAAAAAATGTTTCGTTTGGATTGGTATAGCCTGCGCTTCTCAGAAACAAAAAGACATTGCCTACTCAATAATCTCAAATATATATTATTAGGTATTTAATTTTTCAAATACTTAACGCAAAGTATTGCGACAATTAAAATAATATGTAAATCAACCATTTTATGTATTTTTATATAATTGGGGTGCAATTATTAATTGATTTCAAAATTTTGCTATAAATAAAAAATATTTATAAAGAAAAATTTCGAGATTTGTAAAGTTTTAATAATATAAACAATAAGTTAAACAAATAAATGGAGCAAACATTTCACGTATCTGCGGTAAAACAATAAAAAAGTATCAGTTTATAATTGCATACTAAAATTAATAGTTCTGCTTTATAATAAACTTCTATTTGAAAATATTCACGCTAATAGATCCACTTTCAAACAGGAAGATGTCTATTAAAATCATGCAATTTGTTCTACTCTTGGTGACGAAGTAAAACTAGAAAGATGACCGCTTTCGAAGCGCCCATAATTAGTGCTAATAAATATCATTAAAATCAACATTATTTTTAAACCTTCGCCGTAAAAGGGGGTGTTATACGTTTAACGTGTGGGGGGGGGGGGGGTGAGTGAGGCGTAGCTCTTAGATGAATGGACCGATTTTGGTGTGGTTTTTTTATTGAAAGTTGATCGAGATCTAAGCTGGTCTGTCGAGAGGTTTTTTGAAAGATAATTTTATTTGTTAAATCAACTTTACGCTTCGAGTGAAGGTGAATAGTTTGTATCTGTTTGTCTAAGAACGCAGCAACCAAAACTACTTGTTTACCGACCTTAAAAAAGGAGGAGGTACTCTATTCGATGCTATTTTTTAATGTTTATTACCTCAGAACTTTCGACTGAGTAAATCGATTTCGATGATTCTCGTTTGAAAGCTGGTGCTTTTCGTGTAGTCGCATTTAAATTTCATCAAAATCTGTTTGTTAAAATAGTTTTAGAGTTACAATTAAAAGTTCTTTTTGTTAAAATTTTAACGTTATATTATTTTAAGTCGTCACATTTTGAAAATATGGACGTACATTTATTTATATTTATAATTCAGACTTACGACGGACGTATTTCTTGAAATTTGCTACGAAAAATCGACTTCAAATTGCACTAAAAAGTTGTTACAAATCAGAAATAATCGTTTTACAATGAAAGTCGGTGTCTAAGGGCCAAACGAAATTTATGAAACATACGAAACATTTATTTCGCGTATAATTCTAAACAGTTATATAAATTGCCTACTTTATAAATATAAAAATATAGACAAATGCAAGTGTCTATAACGAGTATCTGATAATGCATAGCTGGGGGCGCGCAGGTTATACAACAAACCGCTTTGTGAGGCCATTAAATTAGCGACTAATTTATACTATTTTTTTAACAAGTTGTAATTTTGATTCAGGAATGTAGAAGACGAATATTAGTGTCTAATCATCTAATCTAATCATTAAACTTAATGTTCTTTTTTAAACGACTTCAAAATGGAGGAGATTGTCAATTCGACTGTAATTTATTTTTATTTTCGTTACACTTTTTGAAAATATCGAAAAACCTTTTTTATACCTAGATATCTATATTTATTGGTTATTTTTCTAGGAAATATTCAACTCATACGCGTGAAATAGAATCTGTTTAAAGTAGGAACGCTAAACATTAGTTGAACAATAAGAGAAAATCCTAAATTATTTATTAACTGAAAGGCAAAAGGCTTTGTTAAATAATTATTTCTATTTATCTATTGTTTTGTAATCTAATTTTTATGGGGTGAAATACCGAATACCTAAGTAGTTAATGTAAATGTATCTGTAGCGTAACGCTCATTGAATAGCGGGTGAAAAAATTAACCATGTGGACGCTTAAATTATTGTACAGCAGACGACAAAATCGCTAGTTGCAAACAGCGTTTCTTCTGGCCACCCAATGCAGCCCGCAGCGCTGATCCATCACTTGTCTTCGAGTTGGGAATTGTTAATGCTATCTGCAATTTCTTTAACCTTTCCGTATGCTTAGCGTACGATTTATCTAATGAATAGGAAATTTATTTTCCACATAAAGAAGAAAAACATTACCTACTTCAATGATGATGTCGATTTTTAGATTTTTCATACTCATAACTTTTATCATATTTCAAACCACTTTTTTTAGCAATAAAAAGTTACTTTTTATATTTTTATATAGCTTATTATATAGCTATAGTCTATCTTTGTACTAAATTATAACTAAATAGGTTCAGTGTTTTCGTCGTAAAGGCATAAAAGAGTTACTTTCGCATTTATAATAGAAATTTACGAGATAATTATTTAAATAAGTTTAAAACTTCTATTATAAACACTGCTCACCAACGATTGTTGCTCAAATTGTTTTGTCTCGTTTTTTCAAAGAGAAAAGAAAAGGACAAAGCATATGAGACACGTTTCAAATTAAGTTTTATGTAAAGCGATGTTTCGTGAAATCCACCGAAGCTATTAGCTTCGGGCGTATTGACGTTAACACTATTATCATGATGTAGGAGGTGTTGAAATATTTCACAAATTACTGCTTCCGATCTTTAATTATAAAGTGCCTGTAAATTATTGCCCGTGGATTACACAGCTTATTGGCTATAAATATTTTTAATGACAACAAACCGTTTTGTAGTGATAAGTAATATTTTATGTTAACATCCAATGAATATCATCATAAAACAAAATCGGGTTAGTTGCACCTTTATAACTCAAGAACGGCTTGACCGATTTTAATGATCTCTGTTTTGTTGGATTCTGCTAGTCCGAGAATAGCAGAATAATTATTAAAAATATATAAGAATTCATGAAAAAGTGCTTCTGGAGAAAATTAGTTTCCTCATACATTTACTATGGAATGACGTTGTATAAAGTGAAGTCCCGTGTCCCCTAGTGGGGTATAGGGCAGATGTATTTCACATCTATTTCACTGATCGATTTTTTTCTTTAGGGGCAAGTTGGTGATCAGCCTTATAAGTTTTTTTCTATTTTTTTTTATCTCCGCTGGGAATCGAACCCAGGACCTCGGTTATATATTTTTCCTGTTCATAGTTAAATTGATCCGGGGCATGTTTCGCTCTTCAACGTAAAAATTAATTAAAAAATAAAATTAACACGACTTCAAAGTGCACTTAAGGGATTAAGTAGAAATTGATGTAAAAAATATCTCTAACAACGTCCTTTTAGTTTATTAAATACTAGTTGAGCCACGCGGTTGCATTCGTATTAATTTCGTTGTAACCGGTAAATAAACTATATATGTTAAGAGCATATTCTATTTGCGTGCCAAATTCAAATCCATTCAGTTTTATGTGTATTATTCATGTTAAGCTTATTTTGAAAAAAAAAATACACATAATTTACTTTTAAGTAGAAAATGTAAGACAATATAGTGGATTAATGTTACTTAGAACGACTGAATGCATTATAATAGATTGGAAAAACATTTCTTGTTCACTTATAAAAACTAAAAAATACTGTGAGTTAAGTTAGTTTTAAATTATCAACTGCGCTTGATCAGTTTATATAATTAATTGGAGCTATAATCGCCCGTATTCTATCTACCGGATTTCTGTGTACGATAAACTAGGATATCCATTAGCGGTGGACAGAACACAACTGTGCCCCGATTCTCATAATATAACTTCATAGGACTTCAACGATTCTGGTGAGCTATTTTAGCGTCCATATACAAGAGACAATAGAATTATAAGTATATAATATATTTGATTTAAGCTGTTTTATTTTATTCTTTCAAACATTTCTCCAAGAAGCTAAATTTACACGGGATCATAATTATTGTTTTGTTTAAATAAGAAAATTTAAACAAAAACTAAACTAAAATGGCGTCAATACAAACTGAACTGTGTTGTGTCACAATAAATTTCACATTCGTTAAAACTAAGGGTCCAGCGACATCTGGATCGTCCAGTCGTTAGATCATAGAAAATAAATCTTGAGTTATTTAAACATTGACCTTAAAAAAACTATAAGAAGCCTTGGGTTGCCTGGAAGAGATCGCTTTTTATCGATAAGGCTAAGGGTGCATTCCATTGCAACGAAGTGTAAAAAAAATTTAGTTATTTAAAACAAGCATTAAAACCATATCGCTGACAAATAAAATAGACAATTGAAAAACCCTCGCCATGTTAATTATAAAAAGAAATATCTTATAAGTGGGTCCCAATTTTGATAGCAAAGTTACATCTCGAAACTTGCATCGAAAAAGTTTAGGAGCTATGCCACGCACACACAACACCCACAACACAGACACGTCAATATAACACCCCTCTTTTTGTGTCGGAAGTTAATGAAATAGGCGAATTAGCCTCGTCTTCTCAAGAAACGCCGGCCTGTCATTATGGAACGATTAATTTGTCATCCCCGCAAGATGTCATTACTCCAAAGCTACAATTCCATATAAATTCATTAGTATTACGCGTCTACTTCCAACTCGTTGTAGTATAATTATGCTATTAAACTTTCTATTGCGATTTTAATCTACCTGGATGCTATATATTTAAACAAGCAATAGAAAATCATTTTTTCCACCATATCTTATTATTTAAACGGTTGTCAACGTTGTGTGTCAATTTTCATAGTGGGGCATGGAGCAGATACATTTTTGTATCTGTTTCACTGATCAATCTTTTTACAGGCAAGTAGGTGAACTGCCTTCTGTGCCTACCCAACCGAAACATTCATTTGTCCCTCCGAGATTCGAGTTAAAGCAAGCAAAGGTTGTATAAAGTTGTTATTGTTTAAATGGTGCTTGCGAATGATTTGCTTCAGATCAGTTATAGTTATTATCGCTTTATTTAAGAACTCTTTAAATAATAGCAATTCATCTCGAGTAACATAGGCAGTTATTGTATCTACCTACGTTAATTTTAATTAACTAGAGACCCGTCCTACCTTTATCGCGTTTACTAAAAGCTACCCGCGTCGTCTGTCTTTTGAGCTCAATATTATATTAGAAAACATAACCTGGAAATTGTCGCTAAATATCAAAAGATGGCGCTGATTCTTTAAATCGCGCTATTTATAACAAGCTAGCTAATGAAGTTCCTTTACACGAAAGTAATTTACAGATTTCAATTTGTATTTGCTATAATGTCTAATTACTGGTAATGGGGTCAAAGTGGAAGTAAGTTCATTTGACCCCTTTATATAATAAACAAATAAACGTGACGACGGAATGGATCATGCATTATGCCTAACATGACTGATTCCCTTGAATTGTACACCGTTAATTCACAGATCAGTAAACGGTACCACTTCTTAGCCTCCTCATTTTGTACCTACTGTATATTTATTGAGAGAACGGATGGTTTATTTTAAAGCTGCAAAACTAGATTAAGTTATTTCAATAATAAAATCTCAAGTGAGGTACAATAATTGTCTTTGAAAAGATAAAAGCCCTTTATAAAACCGTCGATAATTCGAATGAATCCAGTTCAAAATGTTTTTTTTTTAACATTTCGGAAAGTAATGAAAAGCAAGAGTTGGGTTTTCCCAGTTTTGGGCGCGTTCTTCATCAGTGTGTAAATTTAGTGACTTTAATTAGCGTGCTATTCTATATGAATGAAGATATTTTGAAGTAGCTGACCCCGGTAAAATTCGTGCTGCTAATAAAAGATATTGCATTATTTTGTTATATATCAAATGATTGATGTTTTTGATGAAAGCTCCCAGGTCACAGGTGGCTTAACTTTTCCGACACTTCCAATAACTATCATCATATTTTAATCAATTTACACAAAACCATTAAAAATTATAAACCTAAACTTTCTTCATGAATTACTCTATTTACTGCGAACAACAATAAGACGACTTCATTCCCTATTTTTACTTTGAATATCGTATTTATTTATATCTTATCAAAAGCCAAAAAAATAAGTTTCAAGCTTCTAGCTTTAAAACTGACGTAATTTCCATACAAACTTTCATCCCTATATCAACCCCTTACAGCCCTTTTTCACTTTCAAAAGTAGCCAATTTCCTTCCTCAGGCTCTAGACTATTTCTTTACCAAATTTAATATAAATAGGTGCAGTAGTTTAGGCGTGATTGCGTAACAGACAGTTACTTTCGCATTTATAATATTAGTAACGATTTGATTAATATGTTTAAGCTTACAACGATGCGCGCGGGTATTGAATATTATACATAGTACAGTAAAATATCAAAGGTTTTTTTTAATACAACACGCGCGCTTAAAATTTTCCTTTATATTAAATTATTAAGCCTCAAATTGCTCGTTGAAATGATGATAGAGTAATATCCTTAATGTCGATAAAAACGGCAATTTTTCACCCGTTCTTCGTATAACAGCGCTTTTTGTACTTAAGGTCGATTAATGGGTATAAAAATGGAGAACACGAGCAAGATCGAACAAATTCGTAGTTAAATGTCGTGAATGGGGTCTTATATGAGATCAAGTGGATAATTTAAAAGTTTTATGGTTATTTCACCGACCCTGTAGAATGTAGATTTCTAAGTTACATGCTATCTTTTTCATTTTATTCGTGACAGTAAGAGATGTCACTGAGCTGTCGTAAGCTTATATTAAAAATTGAAATTTCTCTACCCCTGGATCCAACAGGAGACCAACACTTCTGCTTCTATGTCACTGATCATGTTCTTTATAGGCAAGTAAGACTTCGATTCTTTTTTCGTGAAACCCAGCCAACAAAGCCAGAAAGGCTGTTTAATAGATATCCTCATAATAATAGATAATTGTATTGATTTATCATAATCATGCCTCTATAAACATTGTACCTTCAAAGCATAAATCGCTATTTAAGAAATATTTAAGAACATTTTACTATTAAGAAATCAATTAAATATACATAAATGCTCGAGTGTGCTTGGACTTCACAATGATAGTTGAAACATCTAGACCGAGGTAATGCAATACAACCCGAAATTTTGCATCTTTTATAAGCACTCGGCGTCTGGATCGTAAATTCAACATTCAGGTTCCCTAGATACCTATTTGGATACCACATTCGGGAATAACATAGTATTATTTATATTTTATACAAAAGAAGTAAGGTTTTCATATTTTATTTCTCTATTTTAATGGATTCATCCACATCTATATGTATATCATAACTCATATACACATAGAGTCGCCACTTAGAATCTTGATCACAATAGCTTTCAAAGAAAAAAAAATCCGATGACACAGACAGACACACAAATACGTCAAGCTTATATATAACTCATGAGATATTTTTGCAGTTTTAAATGTAAATCGCGACTTTAATTTGAAAAATTTAAGCAAAAGCCAATTTCCATTTCCTCGCTTTTCACTGTCTAGTCTCCGCTCTTAGGGTTGCCTGGAAGAGATAGCTTGGTAGAAATAAGTCGATTCATTATACTATAACTATGTTTTATATTTTTTCATTATTTGTAGTTCGTAGTGTGAAAATCATTAAATAAATAAAAAAGAGTGTGCTTTAGATCACACGACTGAAGTAACACATAAGAGAGAAAGAAAATGCGTGCACATCTCTCTCTTGTCCCTCCAGTAATATACGAAAAGTGACTCTCTCTCTTTCTATCTTCACTAACTTATATATCCGTTTGCCTCGCCCGATCACACTTTTCGTAACGCATTCACCAGCTTACTCTCCAAGTCAAGCGTGCGTAAAGACGTTTTACTTCAATAAAAATAAATTATATCGTTACAAAGATTGGTTAAAACTTAACAAAATTGCCTATAGTAATTTAACAGTGACACTTAAAGATGATCAATCATTTCTAAGGTTTATGATTCTTTGTTACTATTGTTATTACAATGTATCTTAGATTGCTATATGACAGTTTATTACGACAGTTTTCTAGGACATCTTTGTTATTTGTTAAGGTTGAAATAAAATCCTAAACAAGCCGCCATTTTCCTCGAATGATTGACATCGTTAACTACTGTGGTATGGCTTAACGTATAATATAAAATACGTTGCATTCAATCATTTGATGGTGGACGACGTCATAGTACCTACAGCTAGACAGTGTAATATTGAAAATAAAGTATTATACATAACATATTGCTCCAATATATTTTACTTTTACTATTATTATTATTGATTAGTCCAGTATATTTTAGTGTTTTTATGTTATTAATATTACTTATTTTTAATTTAAGATGTAGCCACGAATGCGTTGATAGCCTTAAATACTAATTACTATAATATAATATATAATAAAAACTAAAATAAATATTTCGTAATAAATGTTCTATTTTGTATTTACTCATAATGATGTGGTAAAAGTCTGCATTTACTTCTATTTATTTATTTTTTATTAAAAAAGAGTCCTAAGTCCTATAAAATACCGTTTTGTTACTCAGAAAGACGTCAGCTTATTAGTGAAATAATTTTTGTAAACAGTCCGTTACTCTTAGAAATAAAAATACATTCTCTTTGTAATATTACTCAACTAAACTCATGTTGCAAATAATATTTGAAATATAAGAAGTTTGTGGAACTATAAGTGTATTGACTTAAAAAACTCAATATTTCTTTTGTGTAATGTAATATTTTCGCGTCTTTTTAACATTGGTATTTTCCTACAAGTAAATATGAGTTTTCTGAAAGAAAATAATGGCTTTGGATGACTAAGTTCTCTTTAAGTGACGTCTCGTAAAATAATAGTTTATATACATTATACCTAGTATACTTTAATAGTTAATATACATTTAACATTTTTAAGTCGCTAAAAGCGAAGAAAAGCAAGGCGAAATCCTAGAAATCATCACCATTGACAGGCGAGTCGTCTAAGCAACATTCGAAACTTGAATTTAAAGTTGGAAAAGCTCTGACATACTTACTCGTAGCTTAATAATGAGAATGAAAGAAAAAAGATTTAACCACGCAGAATAAAAACTGTTATAAACTCATATTTTTTGTCCGGGATTAGAACTCGGACCATTAGCTACAAAAGAGTAAAAGAAAAAATATGTACCGTGTACATATTTTTGCATTAATGATACCATTATTAACTTTTTCTTGTACTGTCCTTTAAAATTTATTGAAAACTATATACATATGTATCAATAAATAAAAAAATAAGAATGTAGTTAGTTTATTAAAAATCCTATAAAAATTATGATTGAAAGTGAGTTGTTTTTTCCTTTCGTGTCGTAATTCTAATGATAAAAATGATCTGAGAATTTTCAATGAAATCGCTAGATAAAATTAAATTTCTACTAATAAAAGTTAATAATAATAATAATAATAATAATAATGTTCACTTTTATTAATTGGTTGTTTGGAATTGAGGTTAGTGTAAATAAAATGCAAGTGGATTGAAAAAGTGAAAAACGCAATCCTCAAAATTGGCCAAAAATAACTGACATGTTGAAGTCGACGTAAAATATTTTAACAATTTCACGATGAACTCCACCTAACGCGTTCTTTGTTGTTGGTTCAAACGCTTTATTTATTTTACGAATGTCGACTGTTTCTGAATTATATGAAACCTTTCTACAAATTGTTTGTTTCATTTTTCATGTTCCAAATTCAAAGTCACGCGTGACGCATCCACTCAACCACAGATTCAAGACTAAAATATTTTGAAATTTAAATAAAGAACTGACTTTAATAGCATACACATAACACGGTTCTTTTAACTCTCCATGACTAAGTACTTTACGCGTCTGCGTGTTGTGTTTTGAAACCCGGGAAAACAAATAAATGCTTTGAATGATAAGCAATTAAGGAAAAATAACCGTGTAATAGATACGTATCTTTCATATCGCAATGGGTTTCGAGTTTTCACTAAGTTAACCCAATTATGTTAAAACGTTAAGATAATATAAAATTACTAAAATCAGTATAATTTTGTTTGTAGAAACTAAACAGACGTATAATTTTAACCAAGTAATAGCAGAGTTACGATTTGATTGATAATTTGTCTTTCAAAGGGCCGTTTGCACCGCTTTTAAACTGAGTTTAAATTAATAAATTCGGGAGAATTTACTTAAACTAGTTATAAGTGAAATTGAAGGCAATTCAAAAAATTCTGACATATTGATTACAAATAATATCTCATAAACAATACATATTTCAAATGAGAATATTTCATATAGATAATAAATGTTTGGCGAAGAAAGCTCACCTTTTTGCCTATAAAGGAAATTGTCAGTGAAACAGAAATGTGATTTCTCAATTTTCATTAGTTTACGGTATTTTATTTCTAGTCTCTGATAAAGAGTACCTTAGCTTAAATCAACCAAGAGTATTTAAATGTTAGTAAACTCGTTAACTAAAACCGAGTTTAACCTTTAACCGTTAAAGTTAATCGCGATCAAGTTGCCTGTGACAAACGCCTATAATCGCGTTGCAATCTTGTCGTAAACTTGATACAAATTATAACCTTCTGAAATCAAGTAGGCTTATCAAGATTAAAAAGGTTGATCTAATTTATGGAATAATTTTGAATTGAAGTCAAAACCATGACTGGTAACTGAATCGAATAAATGTTTTTAAATTGCTAACGTTTTCTGAAATTTTATTAAGAAAAACACAGTTAAAAAAATGTGCACTCTCTGGAATTATACCCCTAACGCTGGTGGCATTTATCTCTTCTCAAATACATATTGTTCAATAGCATGTTAACTTAAAACTGTTATTTGCGCCATCTGTTTGATATCATGTTAACTAAAACTGTATTATTTGCGATTCGCGATCTATTATGTCAAAAAGCAAAAATCTTTCAAATTTTGTAATCTGTACCCCTCACCCCCTTTCCCTGCTGCTGTACAAATTTGTAACGATTAAAGACTTGTCATCTTGTATTGGTCATAAACGCACGCATTTTCATTTTAAACTCAAAAACCCAGTTCTCGTATAGTAACTAAATCAAATCAAGTTAGGGCATCGCAATAATAGGCCTTAACATAAAAGTTGGTCCTTCGAGCCGGATATTGCAAAAAATTGGACAAAACGCGCAGCCAATTCACGAAGAAGCGACCTTTGGCCGGTACAAAGTACAAATAACGAGGACTGGAGCACCGCAAAGAACTCAAGGATACCCATTTAATCGTGAGTACCTCACTTTTTGCAAGCCATTAAAATGCCAATAATGGAGGATGTAGATAAGACTAGAAGTCGCGATAGATCTCCTTATAAGAACATCACTGACGATAAGAATGAGCAAATTGTTCGCGATCTAATTAGAAAGCGTGGAATTTTAAAAGGAAGGCTTACCAAATTTACTACTTTTATAAACAATATAAATTTCAGTTTAAATTGTCAAAGTCGGATGGATTTAAAATTACGCATTAAAGGCGCGAGTACTTTGTTTTCCGAATTTAATCAAATTCAATCAAAGCTTGAAGAGATCGTGTCTGACGATAATATTAATGAGCAGTTAGATCAGCGACAACATTTTGAAGACAATTACTACAGTGTTCTTGCTCAGGCTGAGACTATTTTAAGTGAAAGTGAAGAACTATCAAATAATTCCAAGTCGTGTCAACACAATCACGCGTTACCCTCTGTTAAGTTGCCTACTATTACATTACCCACATTTGACGGTCGATATGAGCACTGGCTGGAGTATCGGGATACGTTTTTATCTCTTGTTCATAATTCTAATGAAATAACTAATATTCAAAAATTTCATTATCTAAAGTCATCACTAAAAGGTAGTGCTGAGTTAGTGATAAACGCGATAGAAATCTCAGCTAGTAATTACACTGTCGCGTGGGAACTACTTTTAAATCGCTATGATAACACTGGGTTATTGGTACAAAGCCACGTTAAAGCTTTATTTTCAATCCAGCCACTGTCTAAAGAGTCACCTTCGCTAATTAGGTCATTAATAGATTGTATAATTAACAATTTACGCGCTTTAAAAATCCTAGGGGAGTCTACTGATCACTGGGATACGTTAATTATATATATTGTCGTCTCTAAATTAGATAGGGTTACGGAACGCGAGTGGGAACAGTATAAAGGTACAATACTGTCGAATGTAGAATCAAATCATACACTAAAGCTTAACGACTTAATTAGGTTTCTCAAGAACAGAGCGGACTTATTAGAAACACTAGCACTATCACATCAAAGAGATTCACACTCCAGTGTCGAAATTAAAAAACCTAATTCACATTTTAAAGGTCACACATCTCATTGCACTGTTTCTACCAATAAACCGCCGACGCCACCGCCGAAGTCCGGTCGCTTCTCATACAAATCATGCGTAGTCTGTAAATCTAACCATCCAATTTATTCTTGTTTAAAATTTATTAACAGCGATTTGCAAACAAAACTAAAGATCGTAAAAGACAATGATTTGTGTGAGAACTGTTTACGTACCGGACATACCTTAAATGATTGTCGTTTTGGGCCCTGCAGACAGTGCAACAAGAAGCATAATACACTTATTCATTCCAATCTAAATCATACAAGTGCTGTTGCCACGCACGCATCCCTCAAATCATCTTTACCGACTGCGGAGTGCAGCGCGGCGCCTGAATGTAGTAGTAGTAATAGTGAAAAAGACGGCCAATACATTCATTCATACTCGCATACGCATGTAAACGAAGAATGCGATAGTGTGAAACCGGTTTGCTATCGACTGCGCTTGTTAAAGTTCCTGACAAGTATAATAACTATCATACAGCACGCGTATTACTCGACAGCGGTAGCCAGAGTTCTTTTGTTTCAAGATCATATTTTTGCGAATTATTAAACATTTCAATGATACAGTCCACTTACGAAATAAAAGGAGTAGGAAATTCAATCTCGCACTCGACGCAAAGGTGTGAGATTGTAATCAAATCGCGCATTAATACCTACTCGACGCGCATTACATGTTGTGCTTCCAAAGATAACGCCTACTTTGTCAGCTGTACAGGTACAAAGCGCGCAATTCAGGATTCCTGAGAATGTACAGTTGGCAAATGCGCAGTTTTTGGACGCTCAAGATATAGACATTTTAATAGGTGCGGACCGGTTTTGGGACTTGCTTACTGAAGGCAAGATGCGTTTACCAAACGGCCCGTTTCTTCATAATACTAAGTTAGGTTGGGTGATATCGGGCCCTATTAATTACAATACGCGCAATAAAGGGTATATCCAATGTAATTTCACTCAATCTATAGATACGCAATTAAGACGATTCTGGGAACTGGAGGAATTACCTAAGCGGCGAAATACGCGCACCGATGATGAGCTGGCATGTGAACATATATTTACTACCATTACTACGCGCAATAATGATGGTAGGTTTTGTGTAGGTACGCATCCCGTTCAAATAGGAACCCGCCGCGTTGGGTTAATCGTACTCTCAGGCAGAACGTCGTTTTTAATCATTAAAAAAAAAAAAAAGGTTATCGCGCGCACCTAATAATTATAAAGTCCTATATGCACAAATGGATTTTCAATTTTAAATTAGAGGATGATTCATTTATTTCTCCTAATGATAAAACATTCAAAGATTTAAACCTCGGCGCACAAAGTCAAGGTAGGACATTAGGTTTGGGTTGGTGCAATAGTGACGATAATTTTAATTTTAATACACAAATTATAGTGGAAACTAACACCGTAACTAAGCGCACTTTGTTATCTACAATTTCTCAGATATTTGACCCGTTGGGATTACTCAGTCCCTCTGTTATTATAGAAAAGGTTAGTGGCTCGCTTAACCGCACGTTTGACGACGTCGTGTTTTGGACGGATTCCACTATAGTGTTGGGCTGGCTACGCATGGCACCTTCGTTGCTTAAAACTTTCGTTCAAAACAGAACGGCCGAAATCAACGAATTAACTGGCAAGTATACTTGGTGTCATGTAAGCGGAAAAGAAAACCCCGCTGATTTAATTTCTCGTGGTATTAGTTTAGAGGATTTGTCATCGTCATGTTTGTGGTGGGAAGGCCCTCCCTTTCTCCACAGTTTAAGTTACAACAAACCTTCGCAGTCCTCATTGAATGCTATTTCAACAAATAACTTGCCCGAATTAAAGTGTAATATTACAGGTTCGTTTATTTCTCAAAATAATAAAAATAATACATTGTTTCCATTTAATAGATTTTCGCAATTTAATCGGATGAGCCGCACCGCCGCCTATGTACTACGTTTTGTTCATAATGCGCGCAACAGAAATAATAGGAGGGTAGGTGCGCTCGAGGTCAATGAACTGACTTTTGCAACTCACACGCTCGCTAGACTATCTCAGATAGAATCGTTTCCTTCTGAATACAATTTACTTACGAACAGTAAAAATATCGAACCGAAACATAAATTGTCTAATTTGAGTGTGTTCTTAGATAATGATAAAATTATGCGCGTGGGTGGTAGAATTAGGGCTTCACCTGATTTAAATTACAACAAAAAACATCCTATTTTACTTTCATCTAAACATGTCTTTACGGTTTTATTGTTTCGATATGAACATATACAATCTTTACATAGCGGACCGCAAGCATTACTTTACCGCGTACGCGAGGATTGGTGGCCGCTTGCAGGTAGGGACCTGGCTAGGAAGGTGACTCATCAGTGTGTTGTTTGTACGCGCATTAGAGGTAACACTTTAAAACCTATTATGGGTGATTTACCTAAAGAACGAATAACCGCGAGCTTTCCTTTTTTTCGAGTGGGGGTCGATTATGCCGGGCCAGTGTTTATACTAAACCGAAAGGGCAGAGGCGCAAAACTAATGAAGGGTTACGTATGTTTGTTTATCTGTTTTATGACGCGCGCCATTCAATTAGAATTGTCTAGCGATCTATCTACCGAAGCTTACTTACTTGCATTAAAGCGCTTTATTTCTCGGCGGGGGAAGCCGGTTGAAATATTTTCAGATAACGGACGTAATTTTGTTGGTTTAAATAACGATTTCGCTCATTTTTTATCGCACTGTAGTTCTAAAATAATTGAATACGCTAATAGTCAAAAAATTAAATTTTCGTTTATACCTCCATATTCTCCTCATTTTGGTGGCTTGTGGGAAGCTGGGGTCAAATCTTGCAAGTATCACCTTCGTCGAGTTGCGGGGAACGCTCACCTCACCTATGAAGAGTTCACTACGACACTGACGCAAATCGAAGCTGTGTTGAACTCAAGGCCGCTCAACCCATTGTCATCGGACCCTCGTGACTACCAGTCACTCAGCCCCGGTCACTTCCTGGTCGGCCGCCCGCTTACTGCGCCAGTTTACAACGACGACCTGCGTGACGTCCCTACGCATCGCTTAACTCGATTCCAGAGGGTGGAGCAGATCCGGCAGCACTTCTGGACACGTTGGGCCAAAGAATACATCTCAGAGTTGCAGACGCGAATCAAATGGAGAGAGAATTCAGTTGAATTGAAACCCGACACGCTCGTATTAATCAAAGACAACAATCTTCCGCCATTAAAGTGGCAGATGGGTCGCATAGTGAAAACCATTCCTGGCAACGACGGTGTTTCCAGAGTAGCAGATATCCAGACGGCTGCAGGCATCGTGAGACGCGCATACACAAAGATCTGTCCTCTCAAGGAGTGCGACGACGAGAAAACGCATTAAACTTTTGAAAGCTGATGCTTCCAAGGCCGCGGGCATGTTCAATAGCATGTTAACTTAAAACTGTTATTTGCGCCATCTGTTTGATATCATGTTAACTAAAACTGTATTATTTGCGATTCGCGATCTATTATGTCAAAAAGCAAAAATCTTTCAAATTTTGTAATCTGTACCCCTCACCCCCTTTCCCTGCTGCTGTACAAATTTGTAACGATTAAAGACTTGTCATCTTGTATTGGTCATAAACGCACGCATTTTCATTTTAAACTCAAAAACCCAGTTCTCGTATAGTAACTAAATCAAATCAAGTTAGGGCATCGCAATAATAGGCCTTAACATAAAAGTAGTAGTTGAAGGAAAAACCCTTTTATTTTAGTATAAACTGATATTTTATCTAAACTATGTTATTCCCCTATTACCGATTGCTTAATAACCTAGATAAAAAGTAACAAATATTATTAACATGATAAACTATCAAGCAAATCACATTCAAAATAAAGCGATTTAATTTTTGACTGCAACGTAATACCGAAAGTAGAATTGTCTTTGATAAGATAACTCTGGCGTCTGATAACGTGCCAATTATACATTTTCCGAGACTTTTGTGACAGATGACACTGTTTACGAACAAATTTTATGTATTAATGTGACAAGGGTAACATTTTTATATGATATACAAATAAATCACAGAGTTGTCTCTAAATAACTAACCGAGATACTTACCTATCCCTTGATATGTTAAAGTGTTTTTTATATAGTCTATGTAATCTAGGTAATTTCTTTATGAGTAATATAGACTATACATATACGGGAAGGTAGAGATTATTAGACAAATAATTCTTAAAATCTTTTCAGTATTCCATTAATTTTTTTTATTTAATTTAAAGTTTTAATAAACCTATGTCCAATTTCGGATAGTCATTTGTCACTTTCATCAATTCAGGTTAATCTTTATATTTATTAACCTTTTAATGAGGTTTCCATGACCATAACAAGAAGTTAAATACGAATAAGTAATTATGAGCGAATATAATATTAAAATATAGTGTCACAATGAGATAGTCAGGAAACTCCAGAACAAATAGACAAATTTTAATTACATTTTTGAGTCTTTTATTTTGGATTGATAATTTCTCAACATCTTATTTACAAATAGGGTTGTTTATAAGACAGACACACAGATCCAATCTAATAACACCCCTCTTTTTGTGTGTGAGATTAGAGGCGAGTATTAAAAAGAACATTGAAATCTGTTGTGTACTCAGTAATGTGAACACTTGCCGAAATTAATTACCAAAGACATTCCAAACGATGACTGTACTTTCTGTTTTAAGAATGTTGCTTGTTCAAGTAAACATTTTAAGAATATTTAAACCTTTTAAATTTTAACAATAATTTGACTAAATCTTCTATTAAATATATTATCTTGAAGATATAAAATATTGACACAACATGCAACTTCGTCCGTGAATATGACCATTATCATTTTGCAAATCGCATCATTTATTTTTAAGTTTACTCATTACAATAAAACTAAATCTTTTAATTTCTTAGACATAATAGTTATGATATTCAATAAAATCGTTCCATTGAAAATTCAACGTAATAACAAAACTAATTAAAAAATCACTTTATGTCTGTAAATAACACATTTATTTCTATGATTTATTTCGGAAAAAATGCCAGAGAATGCCATAGTTTGACACTGTTTAGATTTATTGCGTCATGAAATATAGCTGGCCTGTGACAAATGGGTATGATGTAAGGATCCCAGTCCTATTTCAGTTGAACCGTAACGTTCACATAGATCTCCTATCTACATTATGGCCGTCTCTTCATACCGCTTTTTATCGTATTTACAACTCTAGTGGTAAGTAACTCGCATATAAGACATTTTTATTATAATGTTAAGGGATATTTAAATCGTCTTTAGATGTACTTCGTGTTACTTTATGTTACTTCTATGTACTTCACTACGTAAAATTAACTAGCGCTGTAAAAATATATTATATGCTATTGCATATAATATATTTTCGCACTTATATTAGTAGCAATTGCGAATATAAGTGCGAAATAAGTTTACTCAAATGTATTTTAGTTAAAAGTCGACTTTCAGTTAGCTTTTAATGTGTCACCCGTTTTTAGTCACGGAACCGTATGTTCCTATTGAAATTTTCGAAAAAAATATTTCTCTAAGAGCTCTATTTTATTTGTATTACACGTAGGATCGAGTCAAGTCGTGTCATGGTATATTGCACACGATGATCCCATACGTTGGCGCCGATCTGCGCATTGACCGAATATCTGAATCATGAACACGCGGTGTTACTTAACATTCCTATCGGATATTCACGTAATTATTGAAATAAATCATTTGATACACTATTTAATAGAGCGGCGATATTACGTCTATATTATAAATAAACTCATTGTTCATATCTTAAATGTTGAATCGAGTCTAATAACTCGATAGACTGGTATGAATTCCCATGACTATCTGTCTGGCTTTTTAGATGATTCTATCGATTGTGCAACAAACTTTTCTATGATACGTAACGCAAACAATAAGTAAAACATTATAAACAAAATATAACAATAATTACAAAAATTATGGACAAATTAAACATAAAAAAAGGATAAGAAAATACATCCTAAAGTTGATCTTGAGATTCAGTCTGTTTTAAAGGTATGTAATGATAAATAGTTGGTAGTAGTTGCAAAACTTATTATTGCTAATACAATAATAATTTTACAAATCCAATTAATGATTCCAGAGATAAAAAACAATTGTGTTCAAGCAAATCATAAGCTTGGACGAAGTTTCTTCTTGAAACAGGAGCTAAACAATGAAATCCTATAATAATCAGTCCAGCTAGATATGCTAAATTAAGCAGATAAATTATAGGTTTTTTACCTTCGTCGTGTCTTTGTAAAGATCGCTTGTTTTTTACACGCGTGATTTTTAATTAATACTTCTAAAATTTATTCGAATTATATTCTGTAAAATCATAATGTGCATGAAATGATTATGGTAACTTATTTAGTGTGAGTTTAAATATCTTTTCAATTGGTTAATGTTTTTATAACAAACAACGCTGCTACGAATATTGGTTCTCGAAGCCACATCAAAGTAGATTAATACGAAACCACTAATCTTGATCCATTTAGTTCAATTTCTAATTTAATTCTGTCACGATAAAAGTATCTATCTATCATATATCTCTATATTAGATATTAGTTGTTATTCTTCCGCCTGGACATGAAGATAATACAATATTCTCCAAATAACATACTATTATGTCTATGTCATGTCACTCAAACAGTGAAAGAAATTTTAAATTAAAAACGGAATGCTATAAAGTATAAGCTAATTATTACATCCTTGAGAATCTGTACATTTGTTCGAGTTTATCTCAAAAACGGTTCAAGTATTTATAGTTCAAATGCGGTTTCTACTCATTTGCTATACAAGTTTTCCGTATAATGCGATATTTATGTTTTGTTACAATGGCTAAGTGAAGCGGGTAAATTTGCGTGCAATAGTAGTGTTATATATATTTTTATTGTATAATATCTTTATCATATTTTTCCTTGAGTTCCACGAATAGGGATAAGCTATAACAAATTTGATTTAGTTGGTATCTTTTTGGATTGATTCATTAAACTATTTTCAAAGAAGGTCACAGGTTCAATGTTCGTTTAAGACTCCTTATATGGAATCTATTGTAGACTGAGCACATGTATGACATCATTGAAAATCTTATTTTTTACACTTAGGTAATATATAACTTTAAAATATTATGCGGAAATGATACATTTAAATAATTCCTTATGATTATTAATACGCTAATGTATGAAGAAAGAAATAAAGCTAAGTAAACAGTTATTTAAATTATTATAGTATTATCTATAAGATGCAAATTTTAAGTTTTTTCTTTCAAAAATTGTTATAAATTAAACAACATAAATAGGTCATACTGATATGGTGTGTGACCAAACGTGTCAACATTGGCTCACAAAATCCATCCACAGCCTAATCGAGAACATCAGAAGTTGGTTAAAAATACGTCAGCCAACATATTTCCCATTATATAAACATAGGAACAATCTCGCAAAAATCCACATCAAAGGCACCAAAAAAACTGAACCAAGAAAGCCACAGTTTATAGCTTTACCGCATAGTTGGCTTAATTTCGAGTTTCCAAATGATTTATGACCCGTCTTTTTTGGAAACCAACTCTGTCTTTTTTAGAAACTGCAGATTATACACTGAAATTAAAAACCTTGTATTATGAAATCGAGGCCTCAAGTGATAAATTATTATTCTATAGCTTATAATATTCGTATTAGATTAAGATTATCAGTGGTCAAAAAGTAAAATATTCATTAGTTTTTTACTTTGAAAGGTATATATTTAGACTAGTCTAAATCTAGGAAATTCGATTGTAAACTTTTAGTTTAGTTTGGAGGACACAATAAAAACGTAAGCGAGATCAAACATTATAATTTTAATGTACAACAGTAAAATAACGATTTAAAAAAGTAATTATTATGTTTAATTATATTCGTTGAGAAAGGCTGCTTCATAACGTCGTTTATTTCTAAAATTTTTTTATATTATATTTGTACCTATATTACATATGTATTCAAGGCAATCAAAGTTAAAGCTCCAGTCATTATTACTCCTACAAATTCCCACACACATAAGTAATTATTTCTTCATCTCTGCAATTTCACTCTTGAATTCCCTTCCTAATGATATCAGTCTTGCTTATTCTCTTCTTTCAAGACTCTCCTACATAACCATAATCTCTCAATTTCCTCTCAATTATTTCTCATCTCTTATGCCTGGAACGGATCTTTTGGTAGTGATAAGGCAACCCTGTGTTACACTATATTATGTTATTTTTTGTATTATTCTTGTATTTTTTATTTGTAGTGTAAAAACCATTAACTTAATAATAAATATTAAAGTTGTTATAAAACTCCTAAGTCGAAATGAATCAGGGCTATAATAGGAACTTGGTAGACTTAGGTATGACGCATAATTCTGTGCACATATTAAAATAATTAATCTATATTAAGTAGGTTAGTTGCTAAATTTGGTTAACAATGGGCAGCAGATGTTTACATTAAAAGAGATTTTTGGAATCGAAAGTAAGAACCGGAAAGTCGGCGCCGACACATCGTGTTCCAAACATGAGGGCGATAACTCAAAAATTATGTAAATATTTTCCAAAAGTCGTGTAGAGGCTCGCAATTTATTACAAACATGTGACGTTCATTACACGCTCTAGGTATGCACTGTGTAAACTTTTTTATCGGTAAGAATAATTATATAATGTATTCGCGAATTCCAGTCTTTAGGCTGGCTACATTCGAATCCAATACAACGTATGGCTTAATCTATTCAAATAACTTGAAAAAGGGAGGAAGTTCTTAATTCAATTGTATTTTTTTCATGTTTCTATTGTGTATTCTCTGTGATTTAGAAGTCATAACTAGATGACATCTAAGTTTCAAATTCTGTTCTTTGTTATTATTGAGAAAAGGTACAGAATTTTCGTTTGACAGCTCTCATTCAAATCGGTCTACGGACGGCGACGTAGGAGTTGAACATCGGAAAAAAATTTTAACACCTTTTTGGTTTTTCTTCGGTTGGTTAATAAAATAAATTGTGCTAAAGTATATAATAAATTTTACAGAAATGATGATTTCAAACCGTAACAGGTAGGCATTAATTTCCAAATATTATTTGTCTTTGTGTCAATATTTCTGATTTATTTCTTTTATGATTTGCAATTTATTTATATTAGTGCTTTTACAGTGAGTTTATAATTTTAAAATAAGTTTTATATATTTTTAGTCCTATGTTGTATGTGGACAGCCTTAAGAAGATCGTCAAATATTAAAGTCAACATTCGCGTCCTCGTTCACAATCGCTCGCTGTTGTTTGTCTATTGACGCGACTTTTCGCTTTAGTTAATATTTCAAATTTAAATGTTATTTTTGGTTCTATTTTCATTTTGTTACAAGCGATTACTTCCGACGATACCAAAAATAGTTGAGGTATAAAAAAAGTACAGCATTTTCTGAAAAAGTACAAATAATTTTTGATCTACAAAATAATATAATAATAATTTTGACACTTCATATACATTGCTCTGATTCGAAAGTAAGTAGCTGAAACACTTGTGTTATGGTAATCAGAAAGAACGAGGGTACCACAATAAAGACATATATAAGTTTATAATCAACCAAGACTCGGATACAAACATTCGTACTCATTACACAAATTAATACATCTGACGGGATTCGAACCCGGGACCTTTCGATTCAGAAGGCCCCATTTATTTACTTTTTACAAAAAAAAATCCTTGTAACATACTTATATCAAATTACATAACACAAATATGAGAATAAAAAATACTACTAAAATACTACTTATAGAATTGTAGAGTTAAACACCCTCGCGACCAAGGCTTTCATCAAAAGACCCGCATAGCTCATTGGCGAGCACTAAGCTTTATGTCAGGGTTGTTAAATTATTTAAACCGATTAAAAATTTCTCCTCAAGTTAAATTAAAAGTTAAAAGTTAATTCTTCAATTTATCGATTCAATTATTACATTTGCAGCACTTGTCATTATTTATAGAAATTTCGTTGTGTAAGTAATGTCTTTTTGTCTGCATGAATTGCAATTTGCACGTAGCATAATATTATAATGCCTTTCAGTTTGCAATCTTTCATAAGAAATCAAATATAGCTCTATAATTGTTCGGTTTCAATAAATATATAATAATAAACTAAAATATTAAAATTTCGATGAAACCTTTTAGATCTTCAATCACTTGTGTCATATCAAGCAACTGGTGCGCATGAATACCTACACCTGTGCGAAATCGGGGCCATAAATATATTCCACTATCGCCGCATTAACATATCAGACAACAGATTATTCTCGTTTTTGCACTGCGCACCTATATTTTATAATAGCTTTTAAATTTTAGCTTATACGTAAATTAATCATTCTATCGAAAGAATTTTTCACGTAGCTCAATTAGTCACAAATTACCGAATCACCTTATAAAGAAAATGATTAGGAACACACGCGTATGTTGTTCGAGATATCATAAGATGCCACTCATGCATCACGGAATTTCATTTATCTAAAATTTGTTTCCTTTTATTCACTAACCTCCATGTCTTTGTTGAGTCCAAGTCTTCTATATAAAGAATTAAGACTTCCTTCTAAGTCACATTTTGTGTAAATAGCTTTAGCATATAACTAAGTATTGTGTGGTAACAGACAGAATATATTGTCGAATTTATAATATAATTATCTAGAAGGGCAGCGTGATACTTTGCATTAGGGACGTTATCATTCCGCGTCGATTTGCCGGTAGTAGAGTGGTTAATTACAACTGTCCATCAATTCACAGTTATCTGAAAAGCTTTATCTTGCATTTACCCTCAGCTCAAACGACGTTGCACGCGGAGCGGGAATCGTCTTTTACAAGTGCATTAAAATTAAATAAAAATAACATCCCGAAACTTTATTTATTTTATTGTATATTTACAATAATGTACTTAAATATATTTACAAAAATACAAAAGGCTCATCAAAGCCGTTAGGGTGCGTACCCAAAATACTGGCTACATTACCGCGTTGTATTGCTATACTAACGCGTTGGCCGAAATATGAGCCAGCTTTCGGGTTTCCTGTGGTCTCAACTAAGCGCGTCGATATCTCTTTAAACAATCGACGCGCTTCTGGCCCCCATGGACCCAAAGTCTCCACTCCAAAAGGAACGAAAATATAAAAATCCATGAGACTTTAATATTTTCGCCTTTTGTTGCTTTCTGCAATCGATGCCGCGCCACCAGCAGCCACGGAAGTAGCATGGAGATGCGAAGACGCAAGTCCCGAAACCCTTGGGACACATATCTGCGTAATCAAAAATAAGCTAGAAAGACCTTTTTTTTGTTGAAAATTTTCTGTTGTAGTTTTGGATGAGGTATTTTAATTATAATTAATAATACTTATGTTAAGCCCCCGTCGCAAGAATGATGTTTTAAGTTTAACGTGTATTTATCTTTGGCATTGTAGCTTCTAATTGTATGCACCAGTTAAATGCGGTTCTTCTTAATGTTAGTTAATTTATAAAAATCTATTCTCCTATTTATTTTTATTTGTAACTAGTGCATCCTATGAACTTTGTATCGCTTCAGATTTCCGAATATGTCACCTAATACGTCATTCAATAGAAAATGTATGAGGAAACGAATTTTCTTCATAAACACTTTATCGTGAATTCTTCTATATTTTTATCGCTACCGCCCTTATTACATTAGTAGTTTAGACACGCCTATGCGTTTAATTTCAATATTATGACGTGAATACATAAATTTAACTGGACACAAATGCATATTCAATTGGCCAAGTCAATTTCACTTTCATTACATACATTTTAAGTTCTATTTTTGAATGGCGATATTTTGTATGACGGTTTAAAAATGTGACGTCACGATCATCTTGATGAAGTGAACTGTGGATACTCAACTGATTAATCAATTATGATAATTGCCTGTCAATATCTTGTTTTTAAGTTACACGTGTAGGAAAAAAGCGCAATAAAGAGATCGCTGTATGGCAAGGGGCATTAGATACCTATTGTTTTATCTACCGAATCTAGCTCAAACTCAAAAAATATTTATATTTATAACTGGTTAACCGTTACTTAAGCTGATGTAAACCGTTAAAATAAAAGACACAAAATGTTAAATTAAATCGTCATTGTATAACTGATATTAATATATAAGTTAAAGTTAGTAGTTAGTTGATATTAATATATAAGTTGAGTTAGTTTTTTAAATAAATTAGCATCGTAGTAATCTAAGATGCTAATTTATTTTACAAAACTGTCCAAATTTTAAGTTACACGATATGACACTGAAAACAATGATATGACGAAAAACAAACGGGGCGACAGACTAGATTTTCAAAAAGCGTATTACTTTAGTAAATACATAAGCCCGTTATATTGAAAAATAAATTTTAAAGGAATCAGAACAGATGTCTTATTAACAGATTCTGTAATTCAGAAACTTATTCAGTCTTTAATTTAAATAGGGATGTTTTAAGGTAGAATTCACGAATATTTATGCCATTTTAATGAAGATATTTCATAAAGAAATTCTTGTAAAACCATTATAATAAATTGGATAGAGCCAGACTATTCAACATTTTGTTAAGATTATATAAATTCTGTACCTGAAATTGCAGTTTCAAATCTTGAAAAGACGCTAGTTTCTATAGACATAATGATACAATCTGGAGTATTAAGCATAAATTGTAGCAAATTTTATAAAGATTATGTATTTTAAGCACTTCCTCGATATACTGTTAATTAATATTTGTGCTTTAAATGTCTATGAAATTGTAAAACTTGCTTCTCATGTATGACAAGTATGTGTTGTGAAAAATAAACTTCTACATATAGCATTTTAATAATAGTTTGGAAGATAGTACAATTTAAACAATACGTAGCTAATTTATAGAACGGAATAGAACGTAATTTAAGTCCTAATCAAAGCCTAAATAAATGTCATACAGAGGCAAGTATAATTTAAAACAATTTGAAAATCCCGCGACAAGTTCAATATGAGAATATCTCATAAATGGATGATCAGATTTTCATAAATTGTAGCTAAAACCCATCTCGATCAAGTCAGCTTTCAAAAAAAAAACACATTGAAATCGATTTCATTGGAGTTGTACCACACTCGATACAAATATACGTCATTAATAACATCTCTCTTTTGCGTCGGGACTAAGGAAGTCTGCTCGCTATGCCGTAAGATCCGTAGGATCGGAAAGCAACACTTTACGCTCTACTACTTCTCAAATAGAACGTATCAAAACATTCTCGCCGACAATTATTGACGCTCCGTGCATGGCACGCGGCGGTGCTGGTCGGTGACGGAACAGTCTAGTCGGCAGTCACATAATTTTCTATACAAACAAATTTTTTTTGCCTGGCACATTCTTATACTTTCCTAACACGGTCATAGTGTGTTGTAGCGTTAAGCTCTTATTTTTACTCAATTACTATTATATTCTATAGAACCTTATTTAAAATATTTAAATCATGCTTGGTCATAGTAATTAATATGTTTTTTCATATCCGCTCTATTGGTTTTTTTGTAATCACATCATAGATTTATTAGTCTATAATTTATGCGTAACGGTGGCGAAAACCCATGTCTGTGGTTATGATTAGCATTTGATTACGAAATAATTTGATAATAACAGATTTTATCGTAATTATACCAATGGACTTGTCTCTGGCGCGTAGGGTAAAATATATTTTTAGTTCGTTTTACGAAAAATGGCTTTTCAACAATTTTATAATTTATTAGCTTGAATGCTCGGTAACAAAATATAATATATACATTATATATTCGTTGAATATTTGATTCAATATAATATATAGAATAAAATAAACTAAAAAAAGCTATAAACTAAAATAAAAAAGCTAAGTTGTTGAGGCCTCAGTTGAATGCAAAACGCGTCATTCTCTTAACACTAGAATGTTGGATGAAACAGAGTTTGTGGTGAATCTTGAGTGAGCTGAGTTCCACATACTCCCGTAAAACATACGGGAGACACGTAAAACAGCATTTCCACCTCGGATATAAAAAAAGAACATTCGATTTAACCTTTTTCGCTGTATATTAGCAAATTGTTGAGAAAAATAGGTCAATTACTGTCGAACATAATGAAAGTTCATCCTATCAAGTACAATTACCATGCTAAACTTAAAATAATTGGTAACCGATGAGAGATACAATAAAAAATATTGATTTATTTCGTTCATTATTATTCTTTCACGTTAATTTCCCAACGGGATAGACAGCGACCACATACCCCATACCCTCATCCACTTTCATTTCATTCACCTTACATGCTCACTTATAATTTAAATTTTCTTTTCACATGTTAAAAACAAAGTAGCTACATTTGGCTACTTAGCTTAAAATGGAGCGAATGGTTGGTGTGTGTTACCTACCTACCTTATCTGTATACTTACCCGCATATTATTATTTTTACTTTATTGTTTTATTACCATTACACCGTCCAGCTAAATATTAAGTTGTCATTGTAAGCGAATTGTATTCTTTAATGAGAATAAATAATTCTTTAACCAGAAAAGCTAGGTGTATCAATGCCGTATTTATTTTATACACGTAACTTAGATGCTTATAATTAGGATTTTTTTTGGTTTTAGGTTACTAAAGCCTGACACTAATAAGATCCTTGGATCAGAGGAATTAAAACTATATATATTATACAGATATTATAGATATACAGCACATGATGAAATGTATTAAAATTTTACTGTTCATAATTAGAACATCTGCGATGGGATGTATAAAAATTCAGGCATGTGACCTATCCCATGGCGAGGCATGTTATTAGTGCGTCACGCTCGTAAATCGTAAGGTAGTAGGCGCGTGGTTAAAGCACAGACCACAGTCCATACCGAACAGGCGCCGCGCCGCCACCCATCTTATCGCTCTGGAAAATTGCCGCGAAAATGCGGAACCGTCAAACGCGCGTTTGACGTTTTAATTTCGCATTAACGGACCCGTGTGAAGTGTTACGTATATGTGAAAACTTTATTTTAGACATCGAATGCTTTATCTGTGAAAACGGTATCGTATTTTAAATTAAGAATGCTCGAATTATAAACCGAAAAGATTTAACTGTGAGCACGGTAGTAAATTTTTTTAAATTACGTATACTAGAGTTACAAACTTAAGCTGAATCTGTGAAAAATATTTCTTATTTTAAAACTCGTTAATTAATTTATCATTGAAAACGATGTTTGTTTATTTAAAATGGATGCTCAATTAAATAACTGAAAATATTTTCGTGAAAATTGTATTTCTATTTTGAAATTAGAACACTCAATTAAAAACTGAAATGTTTTCCCTGAAACTGTATTATATAATTTTATTCATAAATCGTAACATTTTATAATTTAATTTTCGAACGTTCAATTTAAAATACTTTTTGTCGTTTAAGCAATGAAACATTAATTGGAGGCGATAAAATTTACGCACATTCGACACGCTATAAACTTGGCCAATTATCGCCTTGTCAAACATAAGTTGAGCATGGAAAACGTGCAAAGTGGCGTCTGTCCTCGTGTTATGACTAGATTATGTTATACGCTCCTAAATTGTTCATTCTTGACATCAAATTATGCCAACGTTACAAAAGATAATTATTTTTATAAAAAAACGAACATTTTAATAAAATGTTTTGCTGAAGGTTATTAATCACGACAGCTGAGTATAGTTTTCAAATTTATATCGAATTTTTCAAAAATTGCTGATTGAGATATTTATATTATGAAACTACGAAGTATGATAAGTTTCATAATTGGTAATTAAATAAAAAGTTGAAGTGAGTTCATCATATTAGTTATAAACTATGTAGCTTCTATACGAATGGACTGATTTTGATGCAGTTTTATTTTAAAACTGACGTGATAGATATTAATGTTAGGCACATATTAATAAACACATTATTCATCCATTTTGAGTATTTTTGAGTTATTCTTATTTGTACCGGAAGGTTTCTAAATTCTTCAAAACTCTTCGTGTTGATTATAAAAAAGCGTTGATATAATTACGATAAATTTTATATGGTATAAATTTCTGAACGTTATCAAAACGAAAATCATTAAAATAATTCATTATTGTTGTATTAGCTTATCAAAATTTAATTAATAGGTTTAAGTGACGCGCCTTTCTCGTGTTATGACTGGATTAAATTATACACTCCTAAATTATTATTTCATGTCACCAAATTGTGTTAGCGTACGAGATAAAAACGCAAATTTATAGGCGTAAGTCATATATCTTGAATAAGATGGCAAACATTACGTACATTAGCTAATAGAGTTTATTCTATAAATCAATTTAGAAGCAATATGGCTGTTTTATTTGGAAACTTTTTATATTTCATTTGAATGATAATCATTGTTGCTATATTTCCTTTCGAAAATTGATCTTTATAAAGTGGATGAAGCGAAAAAGGTTTGTAGGTATCGTGGCAGGTCTGTGCTCGCTGCCTATCCCTTTGAAATAACAAATATAATATAAGTTAAAAAAAAATAGCCTAATGCATGACGGCAATTTCCTGTTTTTGGTATATTTAAAGAATCGGCTGGTTCCTTAGAAAATTATCCATCGGTTTCGTTAAATCAACGCTTTCGAACTTCACTTAAATCTTAGTTTATAGACTGTTTAATAAAGCATCCTGAAAAGCCTTTGAATTCAACTGGTATTTTTGTCCGACTACACAACAAAAGATATTAACTTATATACGAACTATCAATTTAAATACAACAATATACAGTTAAAATGGAACTTGTCAGCAAGGTCAGATAGTGCCCAATGTCATCACTGTTATCAGTTTATCTGCCTAATTTGTTATCAACATCTACTAAGTAGGTTACACGGGTACTCTTATGGCGGTGTTCATAGCAACTTCGACTGTTTTCATGAAATACCATTAAGTCAAATAAATCTATGTTTTATATACGGCTCGATTCAGCTTCAGGGATTACTGTTTGATACCTGCGTCATCTTGTTTACTTATATACCGAATATGTCTCAAAAAAAATTCATACTAACTTTTATCTACTTTCCATGAGACACGCATTTAATGATAGAAGACACCACCTAGACAATGTAGGCAATTCATACAAACATTGATGTAGCAACTGTAATGATTTGTACTGTTATTTTTCAGTGTTTCGGTATTCAATATAAACTTCATATTAAAACTGACTAGAAACACTACTGCTGGTAGTGATAATTTCTGGTTCCATCGAACTGATTTTAAATATTCTTTCACCAGTAGGAAGCTAGGCTGAACAAAGGCTTTATTTTATTTTACCTATAACGGCAAAAATCACTTGTTAGCGCTTATGGGATACAAAGTTTCTTTGACAGGCACATCCAATTAGGCATAAAACTTACATACTCAGTAATATAAAGATATTAATGAGATATTTTAGCTCTTTCCGCGACCTCGCCTGCATGACATACCTTTGTTTGAATGCGCTAATCCCCGAAAGTAGTATTTGTAAAAATGTATGATGTAAAAGTAACAAAAATTCTTAATGTCAGCGGTTATTGAATTTTGAAAGATCCCAATTTAAAATTTCTGGACCGTATCCAAACTGTCATTTGTGAAACCGTCACTCAAGAAAATACTTGTTTCTTATTTTTATACAGATGATCATTGATCAGTGCAATATGAAAATTTATCATAGGCATCACCACTCAACAATAGAAATATTTATTTTTTATTTTTTTATGTTTTATTTGTGTGCTTTTTATGTAAATATGTACAATTTTTGCCTTATATTAATGTGTGTGAAAGGACCGCCTCCTTGGTCCAGTGGTAAGCGCGTAAGCGTTACAACCGAGAGGTCCTGGGTTCGGTTCCCGATGGAGATAAAATAAAAAAAACTCGGGCAGGGCATAGAAGGCTGATCACCTACTTGCCCCTAAACAAAAAATGTGAAAACAGTGTGAATTATATTAAAAATAAAATATGGTGAAATCATTCAAAGATATATAATAGTAGCATCAAGATATAGAAATGTATGTTTGATGGAATGATTCTCTGAATCTACCGATTAGATTCTAAAAATTTCAGTAATAGGAAGCTAGACATTTTCCCATTTACAAATGCTATATTTTATTGGAGCACACATACAAAATCGCGAATAAAGCCGCTGATATTTTACAATTGCGTTGTAAACAATGAATGCAGTTTTGTTATCTCGTATCATGTTACAATATATTATTTCGATTGATGTCGCCGTATACGCGTAATCAAAGACGATTTGATGTTTGATTAAGGCCGTCCACGTGTGGACCACCTACATCAGCGAACATAATATTATGGTTTCTGAATAAATTTTTTATAGAAACACATATGTATATTATATTTGGCTCAGAATTACATTGAAATTTTTTTTTAACGTTGTTACAACAAATGTACCATAAAACTGAAGTTGAAAAACTATACTGAATAATATAATATACGACAAGAAAAGTTTGAAGACAATTTAAAAAAAAACTCTACATGATGATAACAAATAAGGATATCTCATAAATGGATGAACATATCTTTGTAAATTGTAGCTAAGATATCAGCTTTCAAAAGAAAATATAGTGTTAAAATTTTAACAAAAAATTGGTTGCCTATAAAGTCGGTATACGGGCGAAAGTTTTACGTGACAACGACTTTGAGTGGTAAAATAATTATCTTTTTATGTCTGTCTCTCTCGCTCTTAGGCGGGCTAACCATGCCCGAGTGGAAGGGACGCGTGCCTCTCACTCGCTCTCATTGTGAGCGCATAACGTGAGCGGAGCGTAACGCAGTTTCTTGATGTGTCACCCGGCTAACCAATTTATAAGACGTTGTCACGTCAAAAAATCGACTTCAAATTGTAACTCTAAAACTACTGAACAGATTTTGAGATTTAAATGGGACCACACGGGAAGCACCAGCTTTCAAACAGAAAACATGGAAATCGGTTCACCCAGTCGAACATTAAGAGTTAACAATCATAAAAAACGCGTCGAATTGAGTATCTTCTCCTTTTTTTAAAGTCGGTAAAAACCGCATTTAAATCTGTCCATTTGTGATCATAGACAGACACAAACCCGGATACTTCAATCTTCCCCTCTTTCTTCAAATCTCTCTCATTTTCGTCAAGGGTTTGTGGCGAATTGCGTGCGGCCTCTTTTATGAAGAAACTCCTTGCCGCGCGCTAAGTTAATGATTAATAATTCAAATTCAAATCTTACAGAATTTGGAAGCGAGCTGTGACTTCACAAATTATACATTCATTCTTTTAAAACCTTTCATCGACTCATCAACATTTCCTTCTTCTATATAAGTTTATCTTTATGTGTTTTATAAAGCAATGTATATATACTTCTATTAAATTATCTACAACGTCTTGAAAGTATTATTAATCTGCAGCAGGGTAACAACTACATACACCAAGGTAATGCAGACACAGTCATAGCAACAGCAACACACCAAATCATAAAACCAACTAGAGCTATAGGTTCAATTCTGTTTTTGAAACATTCATTGTTGCTTTGTACTATCACATACATCTCATATAACAGAATAAAACCAATTAAAAAACAGATAATTTTAACAATAACACATCCTATCGGTATATCGTTTGATTGATGCTTTGATACGATAAATATGGGCTTATTACAAAATATAATAAATATTGCAATTGTGTACTTAGCTTGTCCTCGGTGTTCTAGCAAAACAGTTTACTTGCCCTAAATTACCAAAGGGCCCGATTTTTTATCTCCTTATGTAAAGCCACGATAAATTTAGATTGTGCGATACCACCAACGGTATGCCGCCGGAAGAATTTTCGTATTGCAAAAAATATTATAAATTATATGAAGTTTTCATTTAATGAAAGTTGGTCATGGGGCGCTGTAAACCCTCCATCATTTGTGTGCTATTTTAAATTACACAAGTCAACAAAAAAATCTTTTTTTTGGGTCTGTTTTTTAATAACTATTATCTGAATGTTTACATTGAAAAAAAAAAAAAACAATTTATGCAAAAAAAAGTTTGCTTTTGTAATTTATACGATGATAGAAAAAATATACGATTTTTGACATATGCTTAGAAGTCACTTTTAAAACTTTATGAGATAAAAATATTCTTTTATTAATTAGGTATAAGAAATCGAAATCGGGTACACAGAACTCAGACTCAAAATTCGTGTTCACCTGTGTTATCTAACTTGGCACATTAAAGTTATGGTTATGGATGAATATAATTAGGTGTAATACTATATTACATAACCATAGTTGCTGGGTATTTCTCAATTAAAAACAATATTAATCAAAATCTGTTCAGCAGTTTTAAAGCAAAAGCGTATCTCTATTGCTTACGTACATAAATAGTTTTAATTAGAACTCGGAAAGTCAGAAATATAAGTTTTAAACTTGGAATTTGAATTTTCGTATTATGACTCATGCAAGAAAATTGTTGGAATTGTAGATCTTGATAGCAATGTTAGATCATCCATGAAAAATGCAATAATTTCTTATCTTTCAAGTCTTATGTGATATGTAATAATAGGATTACTTTAATTATCACACAATTATGTAAAACTAAAATATTTTGATTTTCATTTTAAGAAATAAATTATAAAAATCTGAAGCAATATTAGTTAAATCTAGTTAAGAAGACTATCAAAGAACCTTTTATGTAAATAAATGGTTTTGCCGTAAGGTTACATGACAAAGACAAACACACTGATACTTAAAACTTATAACAATTTAACCAAAAAAAAAAAAAACAGTTAACCAACTGTGGCAAAGTCCAAATGAAGGGTTATGTGTTTGGCCTGTATGTCCATTCCCATTTTTACATTCTTCTCAACCTTAAAAATACTGAAATCTCCTCCTCAAATATACTGAAAACCTATTCTTTACACCATTTATAACTCAAGAATGCTGGACCTGTGGTAATAATCTCCGATTTTTGGATGCGTCTAATTCGAAAATAGCAGAATAACTATCAAAAATATAGAAAATTTCACGAAAAAGTGTTTATGAAGAAAATTCATTTCCTCAAACATTTTCTATGGAATTACGATTTAGGTTACACATTATTATTCGGAATTCTGAAGAGATACAAAGTTTGTGGGGTCCACTGTACTTAAATAATTCATATTATATACAACAGTTAAATACTTTTTCGTTCATAGTCGGGTTGTGTCAAAAATAACACTAAATAACAATCCAATTAAGTAATAAAATGTTTGTAAGATACCATTCATAAATCTTCCAACGATCGATGGTCAAAAATACTTTAAGTTGCGATCGTAAATTTAACAGCGTAATAATAAGCTACCACCATTAAGTGGACTTATTTAACATATAAACTATGTATCGGTACGATTAGAAAAATAGATTTAAGCAATAATAATAAAAATAAATAAAAACTTTATTTTAAAAGGTATCAACAAAATCGGTTCACCCAGTCGAACATTCTGAGGTAACAAACATTTAAAAAAAAACACGTCGAATTGATTACCTTATCTTTTTTTTGAAGTCGGTATTAAGACTATGCTCTATAGTCTATAGGACGAGTGGTGAGGTTGGAGCTGGTAGACCTAGTTGTATCTTTCTGAAGCAAATCCAGGAAGCATGTATGATGAATTAATTGAAAGTGGATGTAGCGAAAAATATATGTAGGTATGGCAAGTGGCTGGTCTGTGGTCGCTGTCTACTCCTTTGGGAAATAAGTGTGATCATATAAATAAATAAAAATAAAGAAAATTTTAACGTAAATAGTTTTCAATTTGGCCATTTTATATGATTAGTATTTGAAATTAGAACGAGTATAGTGCGGTAAACTTTGTGAAAATCTCTTAATGGAACATTTTTTTATTTAAAAATTGCCTGCTAGGTTTATTTAAAAACGATTTTATTTGTCTCTTTCCAAAAATGTATTGGTATTTGAATTCGAAGCGTTTGCTGATAGTACACAACTTTATCTGATATTTTAAGACTGTAATTAGAACTACGTATTTACAGCTCATTATATTTTATTAACACCGATACAATTTTCCCTAATATTAATGTTTAGTACTTAATCATGATAAATAAAGATGACATTTGCTTAAAATAAACCCAATTTTGTTTCTTTAAATCTTCTATAAATACAGATCATATTATTTTATCCAAACATTAGCAAGAGAAAAGAAAAAAAATGTCGGTTATAAGGAAAGACAATAAATTTCCAGTTGAAATATAAATATTATTGAAACTATTATTCAATTTTAAAATGTAACTTTTTTAAATACAGTTTATGTAAACCTAGTTTTTCACAACACATAATTTTTATACAAGAAGCATGATTTATAGCTATTTTTGTAATAGGCGTGATCAAACATTCCCATACATAAGTATATCTAAACAAGGTGTCGAAGACATAAACGAAACCGCAAAACAAAACTAATTCGTTAACTACGCGTTCATCGTCGCAATTTTGACAGGTTTCGATTATTTGGAAATTGTCAATGCCATAATGCCAATATACAGGTAAGTTTGCATATGACAGCTTGAACGTTGAATATTTTTATACGAATAGTATAAAATATGTCAGCGTAATAGTAATAACTCTGCTACAAATTTGGTAATGTATTTTTCGATAGTGTCTTAAAGTATTTGTATAAAAAATGGTACAGCGCTCCTAATAATTAGGCTCAAAAGCTTTAGTATGAAATTGAAAGCTTTCAATTATTATAAAAGCTTCGATAGTAATCTCATTGTTGACATACTTGAGATATAGATTATGATTTTTCGTTTTCCATTAAGAATTAGTACGTTGTGAGAACAAAGCAATCATCGGTCTGGCATTGTGCCAGATTGTTTCAGAGACGTTCATTCAAGTTGTAACAACACAATAACAATCATAGAAAAATCCAGTTTTACGTTTATTGATGTTTAGAAACAGTTTACGAATGCGGACATTACTTTTATATATTTTGTGCCATTAAAATGTTTCACATACGACGTGTTAAGTGTTGTGGTGGAACGTATTTTATTTTATGATTTGGTAGAAATATAACCGGCCCACTGCCTATCCATTATATACTATTTATATAATCCAACAATTACAGTCAGTTTAGTAAAGAGATAGAGATGAAAAAGTACATAGGCTTTGGCGTCGCGGATAACTTTTAATAAATTAGTCCAAAACGAACAACTTATGGTTGATGAGAAATTGCATGTAAATATTTTTTATTGATAACCTTAAGGTTATAAATAAAAGAACCAATGACGCAAATTGGCATATTTTTAGTAACCTTAGCCTTCTGGTTTCTTAATAAAATAGAAATCAATTCACTGATCTATTTGAAGATGATATAATATATTAGTTGCTCGCGACTTCGTGTGTCTAAACATACGTAACGTCATATCTTTTAATCATAGTGGGACATATATTTGTTTTAATGATCATTTTCTTAATAGGTTAATAGCTTTTTGTGCCTTCTAACCCAAATATTTTATATTTTCATTGTGATTCGAATTAAGGATCGATACAAAACAAATCCCGTGAACCACTGAGCCAATTGTGATTAGTGTTATTAACTTAGCGTATTAAAAAAAGCCTATAACAATTCTCACAAAACAAAGTTAAAAAATTCAAGAGGCAGTCAGTGTCAATTCCAAATTTTTTTTATCCTACTCTTACTGAAATTATCCTGAACGAGCAAATAAATTAACATTAACTTAATTTTTAAACTTTGACTTTGTTAAGAACATTATTATTGATAATTACAAAAATAGACTTCAGTATTATTTATTTCTAGATAAAATATATTCAACACGACCTTGCAAAGGCTCAGCGCAGATCCATGTTGAGTAGAGATTAAAAATTATTTTAAATTCTTGATTTCCAGCCAAAACTGTCGTTAACTAGAGATCCCATACAATATTAGGAGCTTAACATAATTTATTTCTGTTCTCATAAAAAAATGGCGAAATCGACTGACAGATAAATAAACATTACGACGTTAGCTTAAGTTCTTACTTTATCTATTTGCCTTATTATTTTCTACAATATTATCTATATTTATACACAGTTGTCAAACTTAAACACCCTTTCCGCGTTTTAGGTTAAAAATGTATATGACATTTTATATAACTATCTGACCCGGCAAATGCTGTTTTGCCATATCAATTTTTGGGGTGGAATACCCTTATCACTGAGAGGTATGAAAAACTGAATATACATATAAAATTTGGTAAAAATCAGTAAAGCCGTTTCGGAGGAGTAAGGTAACTAACATTGTGACACGAGAATTTTATATATAACATAAAAGCTAGGAAGATCAGCTACTGAAATTAGATACACAAAGTATTGAAAAGTTAATGTATGAACGAAACTTGAATTTTTCATTTCATAATGAGCTCTTACAGCAAATGGAAAAAATGTACACAGTAACTCATTCGTTCTCATTGTAATTGCTATCTGACTTATTTACACACTCTAATGTTTTATTAACATACATACAAGATCTGCAATTTGTTATTATGAAATATTTTTACATTTTCAACTCTAAATACTAGCAATTTTAATTATCTTTGTATTAATTAGGATTAAATTCAGATTTGCAACTGTTTGTTTTTTTCAAAGTGCTATTTATGTGTTTAAAATTACTCTTTTCTAAAAGGTTTAAAAACTTTTCCAAATTTTTTAAGTAGGTAAAGTATAGCTTCACGTGCAAAGATAGGAATTGTTAATATTCATGCAGAAATTTAACCTAATTTTTTATGATAATGTATACTTTGATATTTAAATGGAAATACAATTAAAAACATAAATTTAAATCTTAAAAATGTATAAAATCGATTAAGTAGATCTCTAAATATGTTTTATATACTTTCTTAAATAACGAAGCTTTGGAGCAAAAACTTCCTCCTTTTTCATAGACGGTTGAGATTCCCTTGGTTAAATTACGCATTAGATGAGCCAAGCATTCGCACGATGACTGTTATAGTACATAGACCTTCTTATCAGCCATTGTCGATGAATAAGTCATATTTTTAGATTTTTCGATACCACCGTCGTTACCCACTGTAATAACGGTGGTATGGAAATAAACATTAAGATTTATAACCGATTAGCAGCTACTTATTTGATTAATTTTATTTTTGCACAAACAGTAATCAAATCGGTCAAAATTTTTTGAAAATAGTTTTTGAAACCAATTTTAATTGATGTTATTTAATTTTGGTATTTAAAATAAATAGTAGCTCTACCAATTTTTATTTAAATTGAACAATTGGCCAATTAAATTGACCATTCTGGGTTTGACAGCCTGCCAATAGTAAAAAAATCTGAAATTTCGATAGTCATCTTACGACGTACAGAAGATAAAATAGAACCATATAAAGAACTTTATTATACAGTTGAAAAAATTGTTATTAAATATTTAAAAATGATTAAAAAATACTTATTAAAAAAATTTAAGCTAATTTTGTATTCATTCGTCATTAACGTGAATATTTTAAATTTTTTAACTGATTAAAATATGGTTGTGACCGCCTCCTTGGTCTAGTGGTAAGCGCGTAAGCGTTACAACCGAGAGGACCTGGGTTCGATTCCTGGTGAGATAAAAAAACTCTTCCTGTCAGGGCATAATTGCCCCTAAAGAAAAAAATCGATCAGTGAATGATTTATTGTACTATTATTTTTATATAAAAAAGGATAATTATTTATATGGATAAACAGCGAAAAAATATTTATTTTAACTTATATTAATCTTTTTGTATCGCTACGTATCAATTTATTTGAATTCCCATAAAATTTGCAAATATACAAAAAGTGTGACCACATTCCAAGTAATTTGGTCATAAAACGTATTAAGGTTATCATTGCTATTAAGAAATCGTATACTTCGACGCTATCAACAAGTATTCTTATTTCACGATGCATTTTATCGATTGAGATACGTTACTTAAGTCTGTATCTTAAAACTGTCTATTGCATACTTTGAATTCTCTAATCCATTAACTATAATTTTTAAAGAATCTCAAATTTTGTTTAAGAAGCTAACAATGTTTATAAATTGGTTTATATAACTAACATAGTTATTTATAAGGACGTGAAAATGTAAAACCTATGTTTACAAGTATATAAAAGATTCATTTTCATTGGGGTACGTTCCCAAATTTCATTTCACTACCGTGTCTTATGGCCAAAGGCCTTCAGATTTCCAGAAATTCCAACTAAGCGTATCGACATAGCGACCTAATAGACTAATTTGTATTATAAATGCGAAATCAATATTCTCTCCTTGAAGAATAATTTTGATGGATTTTAAGACAATCTAAACAAGGACATAGGCTACTTTTAGTTCCTTTTAAGTTTATTAAATAATACAAGTTTATTCTCTATATAATATTCTACAGACTATAAATATATGGAATCATTCAATTCACAGACGTATAAAATATCAAACAAAGAAATTAGAGTAATTGGAGCATAAAACAATATTTTCAGTATAAACAACTAACAACTATGATACAGTTTTCACAGATGTTACTTGTTTTTAGCATTATAATATAAAGCAAAGCAGTTCTTTTCAAATAAAAGTATATTTACTTAAAAAGAGGTGTTTAGAAAACAGTGCATCGAACTTCGAAAATGGCGAACATCCCACTAGTGTTTACAATAACTCTTTTAATGGTGAGTATCTTGCGAATATTTTTAGCTCATTCATAGTCTGCCAAATGTTTTATATCTAAGATGATCTCGTTACTTTAAGCTACTTGTGTGGCGCTCTCAATAATATTAGTAAATTATAATACTATAGTTGTTTTAGAAGATCATTAAACAATCGAGAAGTTTCATGATGTTGTTAATATTATATTCAACGTAATGGTATTAAAGTATAGATCAAAACTAATCAATCACTGAAAAACTTTTTGAAATCCATCAATAAATGACTTAGAATAGATTATTAAACTTTACGTATTTCTGATTCGCCTGTGACGTCATTTGACCTATTCGCGTGTAGTAATTCTTGCAAGCGTAATTTCAAAGCCATAACTTTTTCATTTCTAGAGATATTTTATTGTTTATTTCACGTTTTTGTTTTATTTCACTTAAATTTTTCAAAATTTATCCATTTAAGAAATGGATACTTCTCCATTAGCGATAACATCTGTATAAAATATACTACTTGAGGAACGGCCTATGCAGAATTAATGTCTCGAGTTTTCGGGATTTCACTATTTCATCAGACATCAAAAAAATATCTACAACATGGACTTAGCGTAGAATGAAGGACATTTAAAATTCGAACGCTTTAAAAGTCAAATGTGATAATGTATGCAATCAAATTAACGACCTTAGAGAGAGCACAATGCGGCGCCAGCGAGACGCTTGATTCTATAATCAAAATCTCTCAAGACCATGATTTCATTATTTAGCACCTTGATTCCACTCAACGTATTATTTTTTCAAGTACATGTTAACCTCGTTTCGTTCCTTTGATCATCGAAATACAGCAATCGTGGACAAAGTGTAAATCATTACAAATTACACCAATGTCTAGACGCTCAATTTCAAATCATTGTGGTCACCTAGTGTTGATTATAAAAATGTTTAAATGTCTATTTAGGTCATGTAATGGCAAACGATTGTTGACTTATAAATCGACAAGTGTTGATTGGTGTAATAATTCCTAATAAACCTGTCCATGCATGATCAAGGCTGATCAAAAATTTAAAGGCTCTCTTGTGACCAAAGTTCGCCGCAGTTGGCCATAACTCAGCGACTATCCTGTTCAGTATCGATTTAAAATTTCAGTCGTATAAACCATATATATATAAATCGACAAAAGATTCGAACAGTCAATATACTTCTTCTCACGTACTCGTGAGTACGGCTCAGGTACAAACTAAGGTGAATTCGAAATCGACTAATTTGAATTAGGCATTATATCCTGTCTTCTATTTTCAGAACTAAAAACTTTTTCCAAATGTTATACCGTGAGTTAAATATTGAGATTGCATAGCACAACATTATTATACTTGCCAATCTGATTTGTTGGTTCATAGATTAATTCTCCTTTAAATGTTGTACTTTATGAGCTATCCAAGCACTTCGTTAATGAGATCACGCTGCGAATAGACTTTTTTGCATAGAAATGGCAATAGATGTGGCAAAGTTATGTCATTCTCATATAAAACATAGCTAACCTAACGATGTTCTAGCATTCAGCCCCTGAAATTATTGTTAGAATAATAAAAATTCCGGCCGACATCCAAAATACACGCATTTACCGGTCGTAAAGTTTGACATTGGGACTGTTAGTTTACTTTTAGTACCAGGAAATCATCAAGTCAGCGTCATTTGGTTACATGCGTACAATTTTACGAGGAATAAGGCTTGACTTTACTATGTAAGAGGCAAGGCTGTACTTTTCCTCACTCAGGCTTTTCTTACTTTTATAATCGCCGCTAACGATGGATTCGTTATCTTTTAACATGATTTCTACCAGAGAGTCAAGTACGGCCGCTTAAAATTTAAAGCATAGTTTTTAATTATTAAAAGCTTTTAACTGACATAATTTCATAGCATCAATACCAATTCTTTTGTTGTGAGTGACTATAGGTATAGTAATGAATGATTTCTAAACATAATAGCTCAAAGTTAGATGTACTGTGAATTATTAACAATAGCAAAAATTACAAAAAAAGAAGAATAACCTGCTGTTAAAAACATATTTTACAAAAACGTGTAATGTAAATGAATCCGCCTATTTAGATCGCAGCAAATTGATTTTTAATTATTTTATTAGTTTGATATTAGTTTTTATATGTTTTGTAATGGGTATCTACAACCTACGTCTCGTATCTATGCTACGAATGGTAGCTGGTAAGCGAACAGATCTTTATAATTGTAACTACGATGCCATAAACATAAACACAGATACGTCACTCAGAGAGTTATCTGTATTTCACGTTGAGGGTTCAAACGCTAACTCCCTTATTTCGCGTTGAGGGTTCAAACGCTAACTCCCTTATTTCGCGTTGAGGGTTCAAACGCTAACTCCCTTATTTCGCGTTGAGGGTTCAAACGCTAACTCCCTTATTTCGCGTTGCGGGTTCAAACGCTAACTCCCTTATTTCGCGTTGAGGGTTCAAACGCTAACTCCCTTATTTCGCGTTGAGGGTTCAAACGCTAACTCCCTTATTTCGCGTTGAGGGTTCAAACGCTAACTCCCTTATTTCGCGTTGAGGGTTCAAACGCTAACTCTCTTATTTCGCGTTGAGGGTTCAAACGCTAACTCCCTTATTTCGCGTTGAGGGTTCAAACGCTAACTCCCTTATTTCGCGTTGAGGGTTCAAACGCTAACTCCCTTATTTCGCGTTGGGGGTTGAAACGCCGAGGGTGTCTTACAATCTACACTCGTAGTAATAACGACCAGTTTTTTTGGAAATAGAATTAACGGTCATTAGATGTTTACCACGTTAAATAATGTAGGCGCCATTTATTTGCAGTGCGCGAGGCGTGTATGGTCAAAGCAAACTTAAATACAGTCACGGTTATTATATTTGCCGAGTAATAAAACAATGTGATTTATTCATTAGTATTTGTTTTAAAAGACGGATTAGAATTTGCAAATTTGTTAAAAGTGTTTGTTTTTTAAATCGTTTCCAATTTATTCCGTAGCTAGATTATGAATGCGTTACTAACAGTGTTTTATGACTTAACCATTGAAGAGTTGATGAAGTTTGGTACAGATACTACTAAATCTAACTTTTATGTTGAAAAATAGGCTTTCAATAGGTTAAACTCATGGATAAAGACGCGGGAAAACACTAGTATGTGAACTATAAATGTATGTGACATATAAATGGAAGGAAGTCACCTTTCAATTACGTCTTTTTTGTTAAGGAGATAATGACAGACACACAGACACTTTAGACTTACCTAACACCCCTCTTTGCGTCGAGGGTTAAATATAAAATAGCGCTTAACATCAAGGTCTGCTGAACAAATGAATCAGATAAGTATCCTAAATTAGTCAACTATTCAGTCGTTATAAGACAAAGGTACAATGGTGTCAGCGTATCGTCAACTAGGTCGCATCTTATTTATGCAACGGTCATTGAAAAGTTGAATATGCATTATAGGAATAATATTATGAAAATGACAGTTTACTTATGAATGTTTATTTCTTTAGAAATTGTTTTACAGCTTATACTTGATCTTATTATCTTCGACAATTATGAACCTTCAAACTTTACGCACTAACATAGCCTACGTCTTTTTCCAAGCTCTGTCAAATTTCGTCAAAATTGGTTAAGTGTTTTTGACGGGAATTGGAACAGACAGAAGGAGTTACTTTCTCATCTATATATATAAAACAAAGTTGGATTATTTAAATCATTTATAACTAAAGAATTGATGCACCGATTTTGATGATCTCTGATTTGTTGAATTAAATCTGTCTAATCCGAGAATAGCAGAATAACTATAAAAATATATTAAAAAATCACGGAAAAGTGTTTATGAAGAAAATTCGTTTTCATTCATTTTCTGTGGAATGAGGTTTGTTTATGAGATATTCTTATTTCTAATCATCTGTGTAAACATCATGACTTTCAATAAATTTAATCAGTATTAAGACGTGAAGTGTACCAGAGACGTTTTGATGTCATTCGCCAATCGTCTTGTTTAAAACAAAATCAGTAACATTACTCAGGACTGACTGGATTGATCTTTAATTTGTTGGACGACGATTGGACTGTTATATTTTTAATTTATCTGCATTCTGCAGCCGACAGCATAATAGAAAACTATTAATAATGGAAAACTTATTAAAAAATTTCGAGAACTCAAACTCAACAATCAAAAAACGTATTTACTGTAGAACTGGTTAACAGTTGATTAATATAAATCAATATAAAGTACTAAATTATGTAGAGTAATCTACAACCGCTTTGGATTTTAGAGGTGGAGTTCTGGTGGAGAAGAAGCGGCGCAAGAAATTCCCCAGCAAGCGCTCTTTTTATCAGAATATCGACAGTAAACTGATTAAGTGCTATAAACCCGCGGCGGTCCGTTATTTATGGTTTTATATCCATAAATTAACATTTACCCCTTTTCTATGTAAAAACACTACTCTCTTAAAACTGTTTTCAGATTAAGAATGTCTGAAAATACTGTATCTTTAATTTTTTTAGTGTATCTGTCCGTGCTAAACAGCTGTCATTAAAACAACGACAATTGTCAATTTTTACTTTGACATACCTACGTATCTATATTACTGGCAGCACCAGCGCAATCGCAAGAATTCGTTCTTATTTTATTTGTATAGTCGTCATTGTCTACTTCCGTGTCATATTTTATATTTGTGATTGTGATAAACAAATTTCTAGAGAAATTGATAATCTAGGCAAGCAGGGAACTACCAAAGGTGGGCTGGTTTTAGTTAAATTGCATTGCCGACTCTTTTTATGTCATACTGACAGCGTAAATCAGAGAAGGGTATTGGCGGATATAGCTTACCTATAGTCAGGTCTTTACAGTATCACTGTGCGTAAATAATTTTAATAAGATTTTATATTTTTTGTTACAACTCAATTGATCCTCAAAAGCTCATCACTCAAACTAAAGAAAATGATTTCATTGGAAAGTCACCAGTCTATTACAGTAGTAATACTCGTCTGTCTACCTCGTCTATACATCATACCACAATTTCATAGACAGGTGTTCTAGCAATTATATCAACTTCATCATCCAGAATGCTCAGCTGACTGACTGGTCACTGAACGATTTGTTTAGCTAGAGATTCGTAGATTGTAGAGGGTGGCAGGCACTCAGGCAGGTTAGGATTCCCTCAAGATTTCAACATCATGCGCCACTTCGGACATTCGCTCCATCGTATTTTAGTTGCTTAGCAACGAGATAATAAGTTTGTTTTATTTTCTACTAGCGACCCGTCCCGGTTTTGCACGGGTATAAAACATATATAAAAACCTTCCTCTTAAATCACTCTATTTAAAAAAACTGCATCAATATCCGTTGCGTAGTTTTAAAGATTTAAGCATACAAAGTGATATAGGGATAGAAAAAGCGACTTTGTTTTATACTATGTAGTGATGCTCTGTAAATAATTTTATAAGATATATTCTCAATCTAATTACGCGGAGCTATATATAATTATGTATACGCTAGCTTCCACAAGTTTTTTGAGTTGTATTTTTAAACGTGGGTAGGTATGTTAGTATTTATCCTAATTTATTACAGGGGTTTTATTTAGGAGTACATAAAAAACAATGTTAGGTAATATAAGCTTAACCAGATGAAGTGACATAATTAAATTTATCAGCAGTCGAGAGTTCCCCGAGCTAATAAATTTATAATTCTACTTTGTCAAGCTCATCGTGTATGATAATGGAAAGTCAACGAATGCTCCAGTTGCACTAATGAAACTTGCCTGTAATTTATATAACGCCATTATCTTAATTACGAACTTACATTTCAAAGGAACTGAGAGTTATACCAGAAATTACTGTTTCATTGTTTCGGATTTTTACATGTTTTAACAGAGAATGTGTCGTGTGCGATAGTTAAAAGTTTTCATCAAATTTTAAAAAAAATGATAATGTATCATTTTCTAATTGATAATGACCTCGGGTTATGGATTTTATTTTCTATATAATATAAATTACATATAAAATTTAAATATAATCACGTTTAATCACAAATCATTTTCGATCATTATTTAAAAAAACAAAGAGTTGAAACATAATGGTTTTCATTCTATTAAGGAACAAACAAGCTGACGGCTATATATAGGTTTAACTTAAGCTATATATTATAGCATAATTAAACGATTTGAAATTAAATTGTGTGTGGGTTTTATGGCTCCCGATTGTTACTTAAATAATTTAGTATCATTGTAAACTCGTTTTTAGTTTTAATAAAGAGCTTGAATGTTTTTATCCATCAATTAATCTTGAATATTGTTTGTTCTGTTATTGAAAGATTACTAATAACTTTGTTAATTAGATTACACTTACCCAGTCTAAGCCGCAGTCGAGAAAAATGATAAACGAATCTAAAGAATATGATGATAGTGTCTTCGAAGCTAGACATAACATAATTTTATAATATTACTAGTGGACCCCGCAAACTTCGTATCGCGTCAAAGTTCCGAATAATAAAGTGTCACCTATAACGTCATTCCATAGAAAATGTATGAGGAAAATGTTTTTCTTTTATTTTATTTTTTCGAAAATTTTCTAATTTTTTCTCTCCGTAAGAACCATCCTTGTACTTCAAAAAATATTATAAATAAAGAATTGGCCAAATTGGTCCAGGCGTTGTTGAGTTATGCGCTTACCGACACATTTTGCGATTCATTTTTATATTATAGATAAATAAACAAAGATTTCTTGGATATGTATAACTATTTTTTGTAAGCTGTGCTTGAGATGTGCGTGGTCTGAAGGCGCCATTCTAAGAGAATGTATCCGTTTAAAATATTCCTAAAAGTCTCCAATACCAGGCGAAACCGCGGGCGTAGTGTTACTTAAGCTAGCATCCTTGAGAAAAACAAATTTAATAGTTTCTTCACACCACGATTAAAATGAGTCCCGCGTTCGATACGAGAATTTGACGTTATCTGAAACATGCTCGTAAAATCGACATTACTATTCACTAATGTTCTAGTCGCATTAGTGTCATATTAAATATTACGAAATGATGTAATCATCAAACCATATGTATCATTCATAAAGAACGAATGTTGTATGTATTTTTGTATGCTTATATTATGTTGAAAAAAATATTTTTTAAATTTTTATTCAAGCGACTCCAAAAAGGCGTTCTTAATCCGAATTAATATTTTTCATACACGATTATGAGGCCAATTATAAATCGATTTAGTTTGACAGATCATAATAACGATTGTTATAAATAAACTCAAATTGATTGAACTAAGGTTAGATCGCCTAGTAACTAGTTGAGTATGAAATAATGTTACAGCACTATGTACATAAAATAAGAACTAAGAAGAATTACAATGTATTTCCCTATATTAAATACTTCGACAAAGTAGCTCTTTATTAGCAATTAAGCTCTCCATTTTATATTATTTTTTAATAGCGTCGGTTCGTCTTATCAAAAACATAGTTTCGCCATTAAAATTTTTCTAGTTCGTAGAGAAAATAGATTATATTACTAAAATGATATACCTAAACATCGTTTATTACTTAAGAAAGTAGCCTAATTGCTACTAAACACTAATGTTTTAAAACTGAGAAAAAGAATATTACGAGAAAGAGTTGTGTTTTTGTTAAAAATGTTAAACTAACCCAAAATTAACCTTCCTAGACTCTTTCTGAATCGCCGTGTACCTGGACAAAGTAGATATATAAGTATTTTTTATACATCTAAATGCACTAATCTAATTTTTATGCATCTATATGCTTTTAAATATTTGAAATATTATAATTTACTTCAAGAATGTAAAACTTGATAATTCTTATACCTTTCATATTAAAAAGGTTAATAAGACTTTACCTTGATCACTGTTTGTTAATGGTTATTATATAATCTATAAAATATACTCTCTTTAGGCTCAATAGGTTCAAAGGAGCTGTTGGAAAATTAAGTCTAACTAACATTCATAATATGATATCTGATCGCCGTAAGCCATTTATTAGGAATGTTTTGCATTCCCTGATGATATATCAATTGAATGAGATTTTTAATTAGCCATTAATCATAAGTGCATATTAAAACATGAGAAGGGTGTAGTCGACTCGACTTGTTGAACTGCTTGTTTATTTACTAGCAACCTACCCTCGCACCGTTACTCTGCAAATGAATACATAGATTGTATGGGACGAAAAAGAGATTGTAGGTGTGTGTGTGTGTGGCTCGAATGAGTTGTCTTAAGTTATGTGCTTTGATTTCGTTTTGTAATATTATAATTGATGTCGCAAGCACTTCCGGCTCCGGAATTAGCGGACTTTCGGGAGCTCAAAGTTTATATATTTTATTTATAATCTGGCGCCTGATCTAGCTTTTAAATTTATCCGCAACACAGGATTGATTAAATGTTATTTTATAATTTGCTGTAGAATAATAAATAATATCCTTAAAACTGCAAATACTAAGTTATATCGATATGACTGCGCGGGCGCAAGACACCCGTGAAATGCGGTGACGCGTTAATCCGTATCGCAGATCGCACTCAGCTGAGAATACGCGTGACTGATTTAATATTGCGTAAAATCGCATTTATTTTCTAGACGCATTAATATATATATATACTTTTTTTTAAACTAATAATCTTCTGTGGTCTTCAAGATATCAGCTTAACACAGCAGAAGGAATCGGCAATACACGTTCATCCTATGAAAAGCAGGCTGAATTAATCTAAATTTATTTATTAAATACTAGCTTGATAAGATCCATGTTAAATTTAATTTTATTAACTTAAACTAGTTATTAAAATTTTAGAAATTTTAAACAAGTCTATGACCTGAATACCTAATAATATACTATAAGTATGCAAAATTTCGTCAAAATGCACCCAGTTTTTTCGTTATGATAAAACTGCTAACCTTTATACATAAAAATATCCTAGTTCGTTGTCATAGTTATGTGTAGTCCATTAAGTCATAAAAAAAAATTCTGTCATATATTAATCCTCACTAATATCAGGTGGTTAATAAAACTTTATTCTTTTAAAATGTTGATGACTCTTGTTAAGAAATTAAATGACTGGACGTAATAATAATAATAATAATTGGGACAACTCACATACATTGCTCTGATCCGAAGGTAACTAGCTGAAGCACTTGTGTTATGGTAATCAGAAACAACGAGGGTACCACAATCAATTCATAAGTTTATAAACAACCAAGACTCGGAAACAAATATTCGTGCTTATCTCACAAATAAATGCACCTACCGGGATTCGAACCCGGGACCTTTCGATGCAGAAGGCAGGAGCACTACCCATTGCTCCAAACGGTCGTCAAAATATGTTTCGCATGTACTGAAAGTACAGAGTACATAACATACGTTCACTTTCAGGTCGTGGGGAAAGAAGGCGTCCTGTCTTCCTCGACAAGCCGTGAGCTGCAATGCGGGAGACGTCTGGTATCAGGTCTCTTCTCCAGACCCAGACTACCTCTCGGATACTCCTACATCACTACAGTACCGAGCGGGGCTTGTAGACTCAACGTTTCTGAAATCGTCTCCAGTGAAAATTATATTGGTAAATAATAGTTTTATATGTAACATATGGGTTTGTTTGCTAGTTAAATAAGTAAATTTAAATTTTCTCTTCAAGTATGTCCTAAATCTGGTTCCGTAATTCTAAGATGAATTCTTATTCAAAAATGAAATAAATATTCAATATATTTGACTTTTACAGAAAATTTGTTAATTTTTCTTGTTGCTTAATTATTTTCTTCCTCTTCACAATTCTGTGTGCTTTTTGGAAAAGGCATGCTTACTTCCATTCGTCCCTCCTCCGTGCCAGGGACAAAAACAATCGTTATAAACAATGATTTAATTTATGTTTGTTGAAAAGTTAGCCATATTAAATAGTTTTGTAATAAATCGATATAGGTCAGCTGCTGCATAAAGGAATTGTGAGGATTTAATTGAGTTCATATTAGTTCAACAAACATAAGTAGCTAGTTAGTAAATAATGAGCAGATGTTGTCTCCAAGGCCATCTAATAAAGCTTTCCGCAGAGCAGGCCTAGTCAATAGGTTTCAATTTTTATTGAAGCGATTCAGTTCACCAATAGTGGGTCACGAGAAATTTTAATAGGACGATGAAGTGCGTGGTGCAAAGATTGATGTCAAATCGATTAATTGAAATTGCACGCTTGCATTCGCGGTTCCAATCCTCAATAAAGACGCCTACGCCTTACTATTAATGGAGATAGCGCTCTTAACAATTGGCGGTTAATTATTCGCATGACGCAGTTGCCAATCGTTTTGCCAATTTGTTAATTGTTCTTTAACCACCTAAATATAATAGGACCGCAACATCTTCGTTTATTTGATGAGTAATTCGATACTCACGTGTATTTAAGTGGATAAATATTTATTTACAACCGTTTGCGGAACGGTCTTTGAACTATCAGTGGAATTGGAACACGATATTAATAGGCACAGCAATTAAATTTTGCCAATAACTGTCTGTATTTCTGTATTCTAGCTATGAAAGTTTCAAATGGCTCGTACATTGTTAACGGCGAATTTGCTGTTAGCGCCCCGGGCACCTACGAAGCGGCCGGAGCACGTTTCATATATTCTCGTTCTGGTGGACTAGACAATATATTTGCAATGGGACCTATACATCAAGCCATCGACATTATGGTATGTAGCAATCACGATTGCTGTAGTTATCTGATTATCCATTGTCTTATTCGAACACTATTTCACAGGTTCTATATACGCAACCGCATCCGAATATAAAATACGAATACCTTACTGATTCATTGCCTGATGAAACGAGTAACGATATACCGACTGAAGTGAACATGCCTCATCATCAAGTACAGAGACATCATCGCCATCGTAACGCCGAATCTCACAGAGATAAAGTCGATCCAACCCTATCGAAACATTCTGACTACAACTCGAATGAAAATCAAATTTCAGTCGAAAGTAACGTTATCGGAAACAGACAGTTCATATGGAAAATTCTCTCATATACACAGTGTTCAAGATCTTGCGGAGGAGGGCTTCAAATTGGTAAATTTAAATGTGTGGAAGTGAGTGGTAGAGAAGATAGGGAAGTGTCTCCAGCGCATTGTACTGGATCTCCGCCGTCTTCACGCCGTAGGAGGTGTGGAGGAAACCCTTGTCCTCCTCGTTGGAGATCAGCTGCTTGGGGACCTTGCCCTGTATGTGGTCCTGCCCACAGAACCAGGATTGTTGGGTGTGTGCAGGATCATGCACGAGGCATTACCAAGGTGAGAGAAATAAAAATCGATAAATAAGTGAAAAATATTTAGAAATGTATTATTTTCGTAAGTATTGAAAACTTTAACTTTTTTTCAGATTTCCGACCAAAAATGCCCACTACCTATGCCACCCAGCAGCGAACCATGTGATATTCCAAACTGTGATGGAACTGTAGCTGGAGCTAAAGATCAAAAGACTCCAAGATTGGATGCCAGACGTCAGGTGCGAACGAGAGATCATACGGACACCTTCCGAGAGAGCCCGGTCATCTCGCTAGCGAGTAATATTTCTGAAAATGAAGTTAATCCAACTTTGGGGCCATCGTACAGCTTTACTGCAGCTGGAGGGTGGCTTTATACGGAGTGGTCTGAGGTAAGATGACATATTTTTACTGTTTTTAGACAAACACATCGACAGACACTAAGTGAAATCATTTGACTCATGTTTGCATCTGTTTCACCTATAACGATGTTTGTCCGCAGTGCGTTGGTTGGTGTGTCGGTGGAGGAGTGCAGTCTCGTGGAGTGCGATGTGCAGATCCGGCTGGATGCTCCGCTCACCGCGCACCTCACTCTTCCCAATCTTGTTCAGCGAGGAAACAGTGTGACGCGCTGTGGTTCACAGGTACTTTTCAAGTATCTAACAAGATCAGATAATTAAGTGCCAAACTCAAAGAGAACTTTCTACTAGATTTAAATAGAAAAGTGCAAATTTTAAAAGGAAAGTCTATTGAGGTTTTTTCATTGTAATATGTTTTCGAAGTATAAAAAACAACATAATAAATTGAATATGCAAATATTAAAAAATACAGTTTTCTCTGTTGCATAAAAAGCCTATTTAATTTTTGCTTCCCACTTTTAGATTGCCTTAAATTGTTTATTACATATGAATAGTTGTTATTTTTGTATTACAAACAAACACTTCGATTTTTTATATTTTTTATAAAAAATATAATTATGTCTCATTCTCTACTGTAAATTCAATCAGATTATGTAAGTATTATAAGGCTTTCTAAATGAAATATAAAATTGCAGGAGACTGGTCGCCCTGTTCAGCGCCATGTGGTGGGCGTCAGATTCGTGGAGTAATCTGCATCGGAGGGAGCGGAAGACGTCTGCGAGATGGCTCATGCAGGACACCGAAGCCTGATGTTGAGAGAGCTTGTGGGGAAACATGTGCTCCTTCATGGTACCTCAGTGATTGGGGAGAGGTAATTCTAATTTATTTATATATCTTTTCTTACAAGAAGTGGGTTGACCCACACTCTTTAACCCTATATTGTTATTAATGGTCTTTGTAACCTTTGACGGATAAAGAGGCATTTTATAATTCTGATGTGTCTGTCTGTAGCATCGGCGCTTCTAAATGAATGAAGCAATTTCGATGCGATTTTTTTCAACGATGAGACATTCTTACTTGTAATTAACAAGTCGAGAGGGTTTTTTTAAAATTCTTTTCAATTTCCCTTGTCATTCAGTGTACCGGGCCTTGTGAATCCGGTGTCCAAACTCGCACGGTATGGTGCGCTCGTGGCGGTGTTGAGGGTGCAGAAGGTGCCGCTAGAGATTCTGAATGTCCCGGTTTGAGGCCTCTGGCTCGAAGGTCGTGTGTTCCAGCCCGTTGCACCACTCGACCCGTTGTTAAACCAGTTATTAATCCGGTTTCTACTGGTAAGTGAAGACTTAAAATCCCTTATAAATTAAAGACAAACATTTTTTTACTAATTCTACAAATATTTGAACATTCATAAAATATATTTTACCTAATGGCGCTCTCTAACTAAAATTTCAGGTATTATTGGTATCTATTATGAAAATTATTTAAAGTAAGTCCAAATAAGTACCAACATAAATTAATTTTAAACAAAAAAATAAAACCGACCTCAAAACGCACTGAAAAGTAAAAAATAAATTTTGTAATATAAATGAACTTACTATAAATAAAAGACGTAGGTAAATAGTGTTGATAAATAAAATTCATCTAAAATTCTACAATGGCATAAAACTGTCATGTTGCTCTTTGAAACGCGGCGCCAAGCCATTCAATTAATTTTTTTATAAAGTCCAGGAATATTCATTAAGTCTTTTTATTTATATATTTGGCACCGCCTTTCAAAAAGCAACATGAAAGTTTTATGCCATTGTAGAATTTTAGATGAATTTTATTTATCAACACTATTTACCTACGTCTTTTATTTATAGTAAGTTCATTTATATTACAAAATTTATTTTTTACTTTTCAGTGCGTTTTGAGGTCGGTTTTATTTTTTTGTTTAAAATTAATTTATTTTATACTTTTGAGTGGCTCTTCTAAGCCGTATAGTTGGTTATCATACCATCAAAACGAAACTAACATGGACACTCTGACTTTACGCTTACCTTATACACTAAAAACTAATTTAATTAATTTAATTTAATAATTTAAAATTAATGAAAATAAGAAGACGCAAAACTGAATCGTTTAATACTAAAAATTTAAGTAATATCGTTAATATAAATTAAGTTTTCATGGTGTTTTATAGTAAGCAAGTGAACGCACATTGTGATTTCCCGTAGGAACTCAGTTACTATATTCTCTCTATCTCTAGAAGTATTTCTTCTACCTTATTCATTTTACTATCATATATGACCCTTTTAATGTTTTATAAAATGATATATAAGTCATTGATATAAACTGATATTACATCGAGATATAGAGATCTAAATTGGACGCGTAAACAATAACGTATGACATGTTTTTCTCTGTTGACAAGTTTTGCTCCATAACATCAAATATATGGCTTAGATTTTCATAAAATTCCGTCAAAAGCTTGACAATATGAGTTTTAATTAAATTAATTTATTATAATTACTATATATTTAATATAACATGGACATCTCTATTGCTAAAGCGAACTAATTGAAGATTTTTCAATTTTTTATTTTATAACCTCAATATCTCTAAAACTATAAATCAAATTATTTTGATTCTTATTTTCTCTTGTTGCAAATTTAATTTTAAATCGAATAACATCTAATACATCGATAAGAATTTATAAATCATAGAGTTATAAGCAAATAAGCACGACATGGTCGCGCGGAATTCAGCGATTTCTCGTCCGATTGTGAAACTATTCTTTCAATATGCTGAAAACTATTAATCGTAAAAATTCTTAAAAAAAATGGGACCACTTCGACGAGTTACCCTATCGTTTGACACCTCACTCATCCAAATCGGTCTACAAATGGCGACGTACGAGCGGAACATCGGAAAAAAAAAAAAAAAATACACGTCGAATTGATAACCTCCTTTTTGGTTTTTTTGAAGGTCGGTTAAAAATACCAAGTTATGTCAAGTTTTGGTATAAATAAATTAAAATGCCTGATAATGTCTGTTTTCATAATATTCATATAATTTGTTTTTTTTTTCACATAGGGTTTCCTTGGTTTTTCAAACTAAATAATTTTCACAGTACGTTGGTTAAGGTACGAACTTCCTGCAAAGTTCATCAAATGAGCAGTTTAGTCTTTGTAAAACATACTTTTTGATATGTTTTTTTATAATTTTTAAAAAATAATCTCATATTTAAGGACAATAGTACTGAATTTATTTTTGTCGAATTTCAGATGCCCAAAATCGAGTGACAAGACATCAAACTCCAAATATTCAGAGTGTCAAACAGCGCACATACGGTGATGGTAAGTTCCAGATACAGATCTAGTGACTTTCTATAAAATATAAATTAATTATTAACTTACTATACATTTTAAATAAAAGTAAACCATAAATAATTTAAATATATAAATAAAAGTAACACAACATAAAATTTATTTTACGCTTTTAATTTCAATGTTCTTTTTTTTAGGAGAGTGCGTAGATAAGTTGAGTAACTGCATGTTGGCGGTGCAAGCTCGCCTCTGCCATTATCATTACTACGGGGACAACTGTTGCAAATCTTGTCATGGCCGATAGGTATATTTTTGAATAATTGGCCCTTTCAATAACTAATATGAATAAAATGAATTTACTTGATCGATATCAAATTATAAGCGCTAATGTTGCTACATGGTTCAAGGCTTCATCGTCCTTGGTTTCGAATGCCAGAGAAACAAATGTTTCACAGAACACTAATCATGTATTTGCCTGTAAAGAAAGTTTTCAATGATACAGACCCTAATTTGTGTATCTGTGCCTCGCTAGGTATTTTTTGACGGATTTGCAATCGCCATCAATACATAATTGGCAGAATACTCGTGTGATAAATATATTATAAAAACATATTGTTGAGAAATTGAGAACATAAATTTGAGTTGTTAATACATTTGTTAGTTTTGAGGCAAATAAAAATAAACAGATCACTCCCGATCTAATTAAACACGATCAATCTCCTCTATAGAATATTAACCGTTTGGCGGTTATTTTAAACAATTGCTGTATACAACAGTATTTTTTAACTTTGCTAACTATAGGTTAGCAAAGTTAAAAAAGTTATAGTTACAGATCCGTATTAGCTATAATATAGTGAAGTTTTAAAGAAAGATAAATTGTTCTTAGTTAATAAATCTGTCTCAAATAAATAAATAGATTTTTCTAAGCATTTTCTCTCTTCGTCTATATAATTTATTATCTCTATATACAATATTATAATACCTTTCAAACATCCTTATGTTTGCTACCTTATCTATTAGAAAAACTACTTATAAATTAATCGAATTGTACATTTTTTTAAATATTTTTCAGACGCAGATGCAGTACGCAGAGACCTATTGTGATACAATAAAAACCTGGTTTAAATATAAGGCATCTCCTATACTTAATCAATTTAGAATGTTTATTGCTTTCGCATTTATTATTACTAAACTTCAGGCGTATTAAAAAGAAATGTATATGAGACGCCTTACCCGGCAATTACTGAATTGTATCTTGTATCATGAGTGGCATAAAGAAATTGTATTTCAGTAGGATAGTTGCATTGTGATCTCCAGTAAAGCTTAGTCGAAAAAATCGTGGTTATAGGTTTTTTACAGCATTGAACACAATCTTTTTTTCTTCTGGAATAATATTAAATTAATATAGGAACTTTTTTGTTATTAATTGTAGACTGTTAGTAATCTACGATACGAAGAAATAAATTTAAAATTATTAAACGCTTATTGTATATCACTTAAAACATTTTCGTTTAAATTATTATATTTCTTTTTTATATTTATTATAACATTATTTAAAATGAAAAATAATTTTTTATTTTAGACTCCAGAGAGTACGGCACCCGTTACTTTCAGATTTAATGGAATTATAGAAGACTACAGATAGCTATACATTTATTTTAAGAAAACATACTAAAAATATCTTAAAACTATATCCATTTTGTGTTCAATTATCCATACATAGTATAAGAGACTATGACCACGAAATTCATCTCAGAGGTGGGCATGGTTCTTAAAAAAATACTGCACAATATTTAATGATCTTTGCACCATAACTACTTTAACTTATCTAAACAATTTGAATCATTACACCGAATTTTCGAATAATATTTAACGTAAGAGAGAAATTTGTATTATATTTAGGTAAAAAATAATTTTAGTCTAGCTTTTACCTAGCTTTTAAAATTATTATTATTATAGAAAAACATTAGTATTCCTTTTAATGTAAGTGTAACAGAGAAAATAGAATGTTTTATTGTGTTCGCATTTTATATTGTAGGTTTATTTATTTTAAATGATGCTTTGAAACAGCACAAATCTGTAGAATGTAAGCACATTTTAATAATGTTTTCTAGTATTTGTATGTTATATTGCAAACGTTAGGGGATTCATTTACGGTTAATGGATAAATCGCTGTCTTCAGTTGAGAGTTACAAAACTGTTTTATGCAAATTGTCAAAATTTTAGCGAAAGCTCAACTAAAATCTTTGAAATGTGACAGAACCATTCAAATTAAGCAATGTTTTAAAAGTAAATAGTGAATTTGCACAATTCAATTGATTCGAAAGCACCGTTGTCTCCTTAGCAAAGATTGGGTTTTTATCAATTAGCCAAAAGATATGATAGAAAAACTAGTGTTTTTGTATCGTTTTTTAGATGTGTAAATAGTTACTTTGTAGCATTTATTTACTGGCTGTTTATTTATGTTTTAGTTAGAAAATGCCATAATCTGTACCATCACAATTGTTTTAATCGATTAATTTCAGAACTAATAAATAATGTTAAAAAATAATAAGCTTTAAAAAACTATTTTTATTTTTTATTTCAAGATTTTTTTAATGTCTACCCAGCGTTTCCCATTTACCTAAAAAGTATCTATTAAACTTTTCTTAAAAAGAACCTTGTTATAAATTCAAAAGAAATATTGAGATAGATAAGGAATTCCATTTCACTCTTAATACCTTTATTTTTATTATGATTATTCATTCATTCATTGATTGATTGGCTTCTATTTCGAAACGGTGAAGACAGTCCAAATCTAACTTGAGGAAAAATAAAGCGAACTTCAAGGTCCAAATAAGTCAAAACAATGTAAACTGCCCGCCGAAACATTAATAGCTAGGGGTACCGGATTTGTAGTTTTTGGACCAGCGCTGAAAGCAATCGATGTATACACGGTACATATTCTAAAATAACATTTTTTTCAATTTTTGTCTAATTATCTTCCTGTTTGTTTCGGCTAATCTCTAACACGGCTAGATCAATTTTGACGGGACTTTCACTGGCAGATGACTGATATAATAAGGAGTAACATAGCCTACTTTTATTTTCGAAATGAATATAAATAAATAAAAAAAATAACTATGCCACGCCGACGAATTACATAATTCATATGTATTATTATTTGGCTGTTTGCTATTTTACTCTCTTTATAGGCTATAACGCACGTTACGACGAAATTAACGCGGTTGAAACCGCGGGGCACAGCTAGTATTCAATATTTTTGTTAGTCATCTTCGCTGGATGGTTTAAAATATGATTTGTCCCATACAAATTTATCAAATTTTATTGACAGAGGCGGGTAGAGAACATTAATTTCTAAAGCTATAAGTCCATAAAGGTGGTATGTAATATTAAATTTGGTTCGGTTCACGTTATTGCACAGGTAAAGAAAAAAAAACGCATTTTAATTTATTTCAAGTATATTTACAATCATTAAAATTAAAACATCTTATGTATAAAGAATCTCATCAAAATTAATATATAATAAATCCCGAGTTAATTTACATTTTTTTAACTTAATGTTAACAAATCAATTCTTAACCTAAATATATAGTTAATATGAACTCAATTCAACCTATGCGGTTTTCGACAAGAGAGTTATGGAGAATTGACCAAAAATCTTAAAGCTCAATTTTTAGCACCAAGCAGCTTGTCTTGAAGAAAGCATAGAAATAATACTGTCTTAAAATAAAAAAATCAAAAGTGTCTATCTTAAATATCTGAAAGAAAATACAATTTACTAGGTATATTTTTCCAATGTCACTCAGAAAAGGAGCTTTCCATCAAAGAAAGTTTTTTTGAAAATAATTTCAGTAGCATTAATTATAAACAATATAAATCTCTATAGTACCTATTATAAAGTTACCTACAATATTTAATATTTTAATAAACCATACGCTTTTCATTATAATCATAATAATTATTATAATTTTGACTTAGAGATTGTACAGCTTTTGACGCAAAAAAATAAATATATTTTTTGTAAAAACATTTTCTAATAACTTATAAAACAAATTATTTGATAAAATACTAAATTCAATACTTGGCCGATAACCTAATATAGACAATAAATAGACGCAGGCTTCGATGGGTTAGTAGTAATGCAAAATCAATCGAATTTATGAACGTTTTGCGAGTTCTAGCAGTCAAAAAGAAAAGTTCCCTAGAAATTTTAACGTTTGCTAAGTCAAAGATAGTTTTCATTGATTCGATGAAACAAGACTCAAATTCATGATCCCAAATTCATCTTTGCATCCTTTGAACGCCTTTGAATAATTAGTTGTTTTTAATCTAACTTTTGCAGTCTGTGGCCGCTGCCTAAAGCTTTAGGATATTTAGGCCTGGTAAATAAATAAAAAATAACTTCACAACAAAAGATTGTTATTATAAATGAAATTTTAAAAAGTAGACTATAAATCTATCTATTTCAAAATAAAATGTACGTCAATGATGAGTTTAGTAGCGAAATTTTCAATAGGTATTTTCTATTGAAAAGCAATCGCATAGTGGCCATATTTGCGGACAATGTATTTTCCATAAAACTTAGATATGATGTTTCATAAGGAGACTTAAAGTCATTGTGAATATGAATCTGAGTCTTTTGCTGTTAGATTATGTCGTACATGAGTCGCAACAGTTTTGAATGTAGTATTTGTAATGACAGAGCCGTGCTTGTACAGCGAGGGCGCAATTCGTCAACTTGTCCTCACAATCTGAAATAACAAACGGAATTAATTACTTACATTTACCGCAATTTATTATGAGATGAAGACACAATGTTAGACATATTCAGGGATTTACTCGTTGAAATTAATCCTCAAATGTACTTTATAAACGAAGCAACAAATATTTATTTACTAGAAAAAGAATCAAAAATTATATAATACTTTTTAGCTTTACCTTTGTCTCCTGGAACAACAGCAGTGGTTTTTTGCGTTGACGGCTTCTCCACTATTTGAGATTCTAGAATTAACAAAAAAAAATTAAAACAGAAATAAGGAAAAATTTATTTAATTTATTTTTATTTTACATTATTGTAGAAGTGAGAAAAGTGAGCGATTAAATATTTAATAAATGTATTTTCCCGCCATTTATTAATTTATATCTGCTCTATGTCAGGTATAGACTAAAAAGCAAAAAGAAATTTACAAATGGAATGTGTCCAGTGAAATACGAGTATGTATACATCTTTTCTGGCGTGTTTTTTGTTAGAGACTAGAAAAGTGGATTTTTATATACTTCTGACGATTTTAAAAGACAGTTCTTGGGAAAGATAAAATGAAGCTATATTTGCGAATATTTGAGTTAAATAATTTGTTGAAAAATAAATCTCACGTATAGTTAGTGAAGAGTCGGTACAGCGAGGAGTGCAAGGCTGTGTGGCGTGTGGCCGCAAAGATGGGCACATTGAGTCGTTGGCCGGGTCTTCGCTGCGTGCACATACAACTGTGCGATGTTGGACGCCTATACCAAGTGAACAGTTGCCTAAACACTGTAAAAAACCAATATTATACGTGGGGCACACTAAAAGTTTCCGGAATGAATAAGAAAAAAAACACTATTGTCAAAAATGAATTTATTGTTCTTTAAAATATTCTCCCTTTGCGTAAATGCACTTTTCTACATTCTACAGCCAAAGCGTTCCATTTTCAAATGTTGTAATTACTTTTTAAATATTTTTTATGTAAGTGGCCAGTTCGGCAAACTTTTGATGTGACCTATATATTATCACTTAGAAAATTTATTTACATTTTTTTACAGTTTGACTGTCTGCACTCTGATAAGCCGTTTCTAAGATTACCGGAACAAACCGTCATACTGACAGACAGAAAGTGTTTTCTTTATTAAATTATCGTAGAATTTTTGGAATCGGCTTAGTGGTCCAGAGAGTCCAGTTCCACAAACAAACAATTATACATATAATATTAGTGTGAAAACTTATTAATTCTATCTCACCTGTCCCCAATCGCTGGTAAACCAATCAGGAGTACAGTCCTGACCACATGTTCGTTCGCTTTCCGGCTTCGGCGACCTACAAGCAGACTCCCTGAGGTGTCTCCCTGTTCCTCCAATGCACAGCACACCCCTCACCTGCTTACCCTCACACGGAGAGGTACATGCTGACCAATCACCTTTAAAAAGCATATAACGTTTTTAAATACAGCAGCCAAACTACAAGCTTAGTAGAATAATTTTCGACGTTCGAACAGACGGTACACAGAGACACTTAAATCTTATAACACTTTTCGTCGAAGTTAAAAAAACTTACCAGTAAACCAATGGCCATCGTGTGCCTCGCAAGAGATTTTAGGTGAACAGGTGCGGGCATAATTTGGTGGAGTCGTGGGAGCACATCCTGAAGGATCAGCACATCGTACTGCCCGGGTTTGGACTCCTCCACCCACACACCAGCCAACACACTGCGAAATAATTAGTTATACTAACTATGTACTATAATTAATACATAAAATCTCCTAGAAATTAAAACATGATTTATTAATTAAAAGTATAAGTAATGACGGGCTTGTTTCCGCAACTCGATGACTACGATGCGCCTATTTTGCGTATTGAGCCGGGCGGCTACTCCTGCCATCCTTCAGAAAGCTTATCAAACCTCTGGTGTCACCAATAACCTCAGGGAGGGTCCGTGGTGACCCCAAGTGTTTGGCCTAAATTCATAATTAAAATATATCACTCAAAATACTTACACTTAGCCACGGATGCCGGGTAGGCCTACATGGCTAAGTTTTTACCGTAACTTAGCTTAGTTAACGCCGAAGGTCTTGCATTCAAATCCGGACGGAAAAAGAAATGTATGTGTGTAAGTACCAGTAGTATCCTTTACTAAGGTATGGGATAGATAGATCAGCCCATTCATTATTCTAGTTTTCAATTTCAATTAAACATAATACAGATATGTATATTTGCAATCCAAATGATCTTATTGTTTTGTATTATTGCCATCGAGTCGAATCAAATGAATCGAATCCAAAATTAACAGGCTAACAACAAACGCAATCATATTTGCATTTACTTTGACAATAAATTGTATTGTAATAGCTAAATAATATATAACAAATATCTATTTCTTCAATGTGGTGTTTCTAATTTATGATTATGTTTATTTTAAACAAAGGGGAACGCCGAAATCTGGACCATTTCGCGTCACTCTTGCGTTTTAACGATTTATATATAAAAAATCGTATTTTGACTAATGTTATTTGTATTTATAAAAAAATACATATTGAATGTTGCCAAATGATTCCAGCCTTGCTATTCAGTTATTTCGTGATTTCATCTCGAATGTCATCTCACAAACCGATCTCACATCGTGTTTCACCTCACCTATGCGAAATAGAATAAACTTGAATGAAATGAAAACAAAAATAATGAATAACTCAAAATACTGAAAAATTAAAAGTCGGATTTCGCTAAACTCTCATCTTCATTATTTTTATTTCAAATAACCCTGAGTAAATTTGCAATAACTGTAGTTAAGTAATTCGGTTAAGACGCAAAAATGGCGGATGATCCAATAACCCTCATACAAAAGTCGGCATTGTCCTGTAATTGGCTGTAGATAAAGAAATGAAATTTTTGAGGAATATGACAGAATTTTCGATGAAAGGCCCTGTCTTCAACAGCCACATCTTGAACTAAATTTTACGTTAAAGAAAAAAATATTCTGGATATTATTATAAGCATTGTTGTTGTTTTTTTAATAATAATTAGGACAAATCAAACTTGACAAGGATACAATACAATTAAAATTTTATAAAACAACCAAGACTCCGTGATTCGAACCCACAACCTTTAGACGCAGATGGCAAGAGCACCGGCCGTCAAATGATGATATCAATCTTCATTTTTATTTAATTTCCACTTCCATTTTCCATAAGGCTATCTTACTTGAAATTAAATATTTTTAACAAAATGGTATTAGGTTTGCAGAATTGGAGCCCAAATAACATTTTATATCCTACGGAAATAAAATCCTATTACTTAAGTATTTCACTTACCTCAGACCAATTTGTATAGAGCCAGGCGGCTGTTCCAAATTTATACTCCGGTCCAACATTGGGATCTGAGCTATTCACTTCGATGGTGTAAATCTGTCCATCTCTAAATGCATCCACTTCATTTTTCGGGGTTCGATTCGAATCGATTCTAGCGTCAGGTGTATTGCAATCTGGGATATTGCATTTTTCAATCGTTGACGGTTTTTGGGCAGGGCATTTTGTGTCACTAATCTAAGTAAAACGTAACTTATACATGAATGATGTTAAATTGTATTATGAAATTTAAAATGGAGACGCATTTACTAAAATTTAAAAATTCTGATAAAAGTCTGGTAGAATGTACAGATTATTCAAAGCTAGTTTTAACTAAACTAAAATCATTGTTGTTCTTGTAATAATGTTTTAAAATTCAAAATCGTTATACTTAGGTAGTTTTTTTTAATAACTATTCTGTTATTTCTACCACCACTATGTATCTTCCAATTTACCACTACACAAATATTTTTATTACTATTTTTAAAACTGAAGTAGAGTTTTTTGGAAATAACCCAATTAGTTTTCTTACCTTTGTGATTCCCTTAGAATGGTCTTGAACACATCCAACAATTCTGGTCTTCGTAGCAGGGCCACATTGAGGGCAAGAGGACCAAGCAGCTGCCCTCCATCTTGGCGGACAAGGAACGTTCCCACAACGCCTTCTTCGTCCAGCAGGCGCTGACCCCACACAATGTGCTGGAGAAACTTCACGATCGCCAGCATTGCTGGATTCAACGCAGCGGTATTTACCCACCTAAAAACATGCCTTATATTATATTATCTACCCATGTAAAATAAATATATATATATAAACTTTCACGCTTGGAAAAATGTGTTGGGAAAAGGATTAACGTTTGGGAAAAAGGATTTGAGTCATTGTTTAAATTAAACAAATTTTTTGTGTAATTTTGTTCAATTTAACAATTTGGTTAATATTTTCCTTTCGATAAACCACTTATGATTAAATTATATTTATTTTTAAATGGTCTAAAATAGTACATACCTGAAATCCACCACCACAACTCCTAGAACACTGTGTATGCGACAATATTTTCCAAAGAAACTTTCTTGTACCAACAATGTTTTCTTCGATGGCAATATCGTTAACATCTCCAGATCGTCCAGTTCCGTCTGGATGTTTGGGAACGTTGGCTCGGGAGTAATCGAATCCATGGTGTCGTCTTATGTGTTTAGGAGGAGATTCTGTTTGTGCTTTTGTAATTGACTCTATATCAACTTCACCAGGCATCGCGTCAGTGAAATACTCGTATTTGATATTAGGATTTGGTTCTGTGTAGAGGATCTGAAAGAAAATATCATTCTTTTATATGCCTTTAAATTATTTCCTAAACAACTCTTGGTTTCGTCAGCGTTCAAAAATATTTTCTATGTCAATATACTCTATAGAAAGCTACCTATCTAGCTTATTATCGGATTATAGAATCGGAAATATATCTGTATTTTTGTCTAAGCTATATCTAGTAAGTATACAATTTGTTCTATCACAAAAACCTTCAAGAAAGCCATTTATCAAACTGGTTTAACCAGATAATACTTAATTACACGCATCTAAGATCAAATGCACAGTATTGCAATTATGAGTTGTGTTCCCAAAAAACACTGGTGGGGGCAACAAGAAGTCTTTCTAATTGGAAAGCACAGAAGTATGATCATCTACTCGTCCATTAAATCTACTACAAGCTACGGGCATTCTCTTCTGTAATCTGATGTACAAACTTTTGGAATAAAAGAGCTATCTGTTACCAAGAAAATAAGACATTATAGCATGTTAGAGTATGGTTTACCATAATATCAATTGGATAATGTATAGGCCCAGCTGAAAACACCGAGTCTAATCCAGAATTGCGAGTGTATGTGAACCTTGCTCCGGCCGCTTCATACGTTCCGGGCGCACTTACAGCAAATTCACCATTCATTATGTACGATCCATTTGTTAATTTCAAAGCTAAAATGATCAAAAACTTTTAAAAAAATCGCATACAAAGCTTATTTATTCGATAAAATAAAGAAATAAAAACTTTTCGGAAGAAGGCTCGGTAAATACTTAAATTTTAAAAATATGAGGTAGTTAGATACAAAAAATAGGTATCGGGAAATCAAAGGTATTTTCTTAACTAGTTCTTTTCGTATTTTAATCTTTAAGTTAAAATAAAAACTAAATACAATAACCATAGACCGAAATGCTTGAATTTGAGTGCTGCTTTGATATATTTTTTATAAAAATAAAACATCGTATCTTATCAAAACAATTCATTTAAAATCTATAGGAAACCAAATATACAATACATTAGGCAAATGAAATCTGCAGACAGATAAGTTTATTGTTTGTTAACAAATGTAAAAAGTAATTGATTTCAGAGGCAAGGTGAACTATTATAAGATGATAGTGGGCGGTTTGTATTGTGGGGAATGATTTACGATCAATCTAATCGACAATGATGGTGACCAACCTCGCGTTTCGCTATTTGCCATCAAAAGACCGTTCATGAATGAACATACATCATTCATTGAAGATAAATGATTTAGACAGTTTCAATCCTTAAACGGTAATGCGATAGCTTTTACTCAGACTTTATAGGCAATATGCCGATGTTGTAATACCGCTTTGCTATGTATTCTTGAAAAATTCAATACAGGGGGAATAATTAAAAACACTCTAGGCTAAGTATATAATATAACAATTAAAAATATTTTAAGAATTTTCTTTCACATTAATAAGTATTATAATTTCTAAAATTCTGGAAATAATAATTCTACGAAGACGACTAAAAGACGATACATTGTACAAGGTAAATTAATTTCTATACACTAAAATACGCCTCAAAAGCAATTTCTAATTACCTACATAAGTAGGGGTATTAACACCGATTCTCACCTATATAATTATCGCCCGGCAGTATCTCTGAGATGTTGAGCCGACAAGCGCCCTGCGGGACCGTCGTGATGTAGGAGTAGCCCAGAGGAAGCCTTGGACGTGTGAAGAGGCCTGACACGAGGCGTCTCCCGCATTTCACCTCTCGAGTGTTGGCGATTGAGAGTACCGCTTCTCGCCCGACCGCCTGTAATTATAGCTTCATTAGCTTTGCAAACTTATTAATATATATGTAAAGCTAAAATGTGAATTCTAAAAACACCTCGATAATATTCTAGTAATGGAATGTTTTTAAGGCCTTAAACTAATCGAGCAATAAGAGTGTTCCATTTATAATTTGCAGTGTAATGAGAGAGAGAGAGTCTGTCTCTTTCTTTCAAACACAAAAAAAGAGAACATTTTAATAATATTTTAATTATAAAATATTATTTACGTATTTTTGACTACGTAATAGAAGAGGATACGATAAACCCAATAATTCCGTAAACTCTAAGCCACATAGTAGACACAATTATGTGTCTGTTTTACTAATAATTTTCTTAAAGAAGGCTGCTCCCTTCTATGACTATCCAGCCGAACGTTTTGTATGTAGAATAAATACACAAACTTCGACCCTATGAGATGCTATTCTAAGCGCTAGAAGCTAGTAATTAATTAGTTGCTTAAATCACATACTTAACACGTCATGATATAAGTTTAGTACATTGTGTCATTTATTACATTAATTATATTAATTAATAATGGCTTAGCCGGCACCCGTTTGTATAATAACTTAAGTATCACTTTAAATAGCGAAATAAATCTAGACACAAATAAAAGTGCATATAACAAACTTTTCGATTTTTCACCGACCTTAGAGTGTGAAAAAAAATTAATTTAAAAACAAAATGAAAAACCAAATTTATCCTTCATTACATAAGGCATTTATTGTTTTGATCTTGTTGCCTGAAATAAATGAGTAAATGAAGTCCAACGAAATAACTTCTTATGATGCCAGTGCATACTTGTTTAAAAGCTTCTTCAAAATGCATTATGCAAATTGTCACTTTGACTGTTTGTGTGTAAATGTATATAATGTTTATTTTGAACTGGTTTCAAGTGTTTATCAAATAAGTAAGAAACTTAAGGTATTATTAATAAAAGCGAATAAGAGAAATAATGAATAAAAAATAAAGCTTCGGTCGTTTAATATCTTCTTAGTCTGTTTACGTATGTCAATATGTGTGTAAAGCTGGTGATCGGTTCGTGAGATACTGAAAGCCTTGGTATTGTTTTTTTTTTTAGAGAAAGATAGCCTTGTATTAGCCTGGCTTAAACTTTGTTATCAATGTCATCAAAATCCATCTAGTAGGTATTTTCGGAGTCAGACATAAAAGATGAATTTTAAAAATCACCTTTGCTTCTTCTCTATCTTCCGTCGCCCTCCCACTCCCTAGTTCTGCCAAAAATATTCAGTGGACCTCCTAAGAGCGCGTCCGCACAGCGATATTTCACAGCGCGAATTTTTACGCGCGGAAAAAAATCGCACTGCACCGTGTTCAATTTTTATCAAATCACAGATTTTATTTTCGCGCGATTTTTTTACCGCCGGTGCTTCCATAAGATTCAATGTGTTACAGAATTGCGGAAAAAAATTCGTTCTGTGAAATATCGCTGTGCGGACGCACTCTAACTGTGCTTTGAATATTTTATTAGTATCATCAGCACAAACGCACATATTATATGTATATATACAAACATTAGACATTGACAGACTGATTCTACTCTTATATTAGCATAGATAAGAATTTTTGTCATAGATAAGAATCTGAATAATTCCAGCCTCCAATCATAACTCTGCCTTTTAAGAGAAAGTAGACATAAAATAAACGACTCAATCAATAAAGGCTAACCTTTCACATAAACACAAAACATCCATTTGTTTTTATTTATATTTTATGACTTAATTCGTATGGAAATCAACTTGCTTAAAATTCACACGAGATTTAAATGCCTGTTTTGGGCGCACCAATATGAGATTATTATAATGGACTTGTCTATATTATTAGCAGAAAAACATGGTGATATCTTTAATTGGTAAATAATGTTTGGACGGTTGGCGCAATTTGTATTGCTCCTGCCTTCTGCGCCAAAAGATCCCGGTTTGAATACCGGTAGGTACATTTATTTGTGTGATGAGCACGAATGTCTGTTGCCGTTGTTGTTTATAAACTTACGAGTACATATTGTATGTATTTTTTGTGGTCGTCGTTGTTTCTGATTACCATAACACAATTACTCCAGCTTCTTACTGTGGGAGCAATTACAGAGCAATGCATGCGAGTTGTTTCAATTATTATTATTAAGTTAAATGCGAGTTCTGATTGTTACAGTTTTACGGGTAAGCTACTCAACTATCATCTAATATTACTAAGTAAATCTATTTCCCTAAAGATGGCGCTAGCAAAATTAACGGCGGATGTCACCATTTGACAATAAAATCTAGGTCATAAGTAGCCCGTGACGGTATAGCCTGCGAAATGTCGGAAAAAATTTAGTTATAACTAAATAATTATAAAATGTGTGTTAACTATACGCGTATAATACATGCAAACTGTCTTTTAAAGTAAAAGACTATTAAATATTATACATATTTTGTCAGAGAAAAGGAATTATCAGAAAAAACATTATTTTACCAGGCCAACCACCCTGTGAGGCAGTATCAAGGGTAGCTAAATATAATACGATTTAAAATAACAAACCTTTCTTCACAAAGCTTCAAGATGTAAGATTTAATATAAATGAACTTAAAAGAATAACAATTAAAAATTAAACGATAATTATTGTCTTATTAACAAAAAATGCCAAAATTAAATTGTGAGTATTTTAATTTATAGAGGGTATCAATTTTCTTGCCCAGTCCAAAAAAATCGTATATCCGTGCCTGGAAAAGTATATATTCGTAGTATGAGTAGGAGCTTGAACCTGCGCATTAGTTAATTATTAACATCCCAAAATCGATTAATAATCACCAATTTCTATAAATTAAACGCGGCGTTAAGTCTATTATTTAAAAACTGAATCTGATTACAATTATCTCGGTCTGTCGTAAATCAATTAATGGTTTTCTTATAAATCAACGAAGGTGGTAATTGAAAACGTCTAACTAATAGCCAATTAATTAGAATTAAACATGAATGGACCCGCATAACTTAACCAGTTAAGTGACGTATAACTAATGATTTTTGCTATTTGGTAATAATTTCGGCGATTAGTCATGTTACATTTAAATAATATAATTAATTTAATTGATGTGTTTTTATAATATTTATTACATATTTAACGTCTAAGCACAAACATGCAAGTATAATTAAAAACTATTTAAAAAATCAAAACATCAACGTAAACCTAAGTACCAAGTGACTTAAAAACCAATGGAAACCTAAAAAAAAACTAATAAGTAGCGTTAATGCATTAAAAAATATTTTTTTAAATTAACTCAAGTAATTAACTAAGTCTGAAATAGTTAAATGCTTCGGTTGGGTAGTAGACGGACCTATGAACTTGCCTGGAAAATGGTCAATCAGCAGACACTTTTTTGTCTCTACGGTATTCGAACGCAAGACCTCTAGTGCAACTCGCTGATTCGTAGACCAATTAATTACGGCGGGACATAAAAAGCTAGGAAATGGGTTTTTTTACTAGTTTTGCGTAGCGGTTTCAACCACTCTTGTTATTAAACAATTTTGGATGGAAGTAGAAGGAACTTTACGACCTAACCAACCCTACCAAATACACATAAAATTTCATAAAAATCAGTTGAATCGTTTCGAAGGAGTACACACACAAACACAGTGACACGAAATTTATTATATTCTAAAAACACTTACCAATATTACAACGATGAGTAAGTTGATTGATGAGGCCATTTCATTTGCACAGCTTCTTATAAAATCACTTACTTTCACTCTTATTAAAACTTTAAAAAATATTAAGATGAGGCATTAAGAAAATAAGCAGAGGAAATTCGATTTTCTTCAGAAATGATAGGTCTTAAGAAAGTAATTTTTGATTATATTATTATATGACAATTGGTTAAATTTTGTAACAGATAAAAAATTATCAGTTACCTCTTAGTAAAGATAGATTTACATTTTACAGGTATACGGGACCAAAAAATTCCTCAATTTTTTTAAGTAGATTAGCCTATACACACACTTCAATTGGATAGTTGCTTTTTATTGTACTAGTAACAGTTTTTGATATATTTATTTTTCTATTATGTTTAAGCAAATTAACAATAATTACAAACTTAGATAATGATTAAATTTCTTAGTGAGGACATGGGAGATGTTTCTTCGTTACAACAGATGCGGAAATATATATTTTTTACAACATCGAGGTATTTTTGAATTTTCGACAAGCCAACTTCAATGTCCTGTCACTCAAGATATTCTAAATCGAATGTATTTTTAAAAATTACAAAGAATGTGTATTACAATGGTATAAAACTATTCATTTATAGACTCATTTTATTTATTATTCTCAAAACAGCTACATCATAAGTACAACTTATAAGGAATAAAAGATATTAAGATGAACCCTAGAAAATGTTTCAGAGATGAAGAAAGAAAGATTTAAATTATTAATTTTAAATTTGTGCCGTTTTTATCACTTTTATATCGTTAAGTCACTTTTATTTATAAATTAATTTTGTTATTTATATATTCATTCAACTTTCGATTTATTGTGACTGTTCCGCTCTGAGTTGCCAAGACAAGGCTTTGAAGTTTGGCGTAGTTCGGATAACTTCATACCTCCAAGGATTGCGGTACGCGGATTATAATATTAACATTAATTCACCATAATTCACTCCTTGGAATTGCATAACGAAATGCAATTAGACGTATTTCAAGATTATAGTAACGGAACTAATATTTATCTATTTATATATCCTGGATAAGCTGTTTATCTAACTCGTGGCCCGTCCTGGCTTCGCACGGATTGCTAACTTCGTGTCGTCTCTAAATATTTGAAAAGTGTGTAATAGTAAATACTTGTAGCAATTACAGATTTGAGGTTAGAGCTAATATTATGTAGAAAAAAACTTCAAACCAAAATTTTCTCTTTATTGCGAAAGGTACCATCAAGACAGTCGGAGACAGCGAACTGTGTCATATAATAAACTCGTTTCAGTTTCAGGCTGATCTTCACCGTGCAGATTAACACGCTGGTAGTCAGCGGGAGTATGACACTAGCCTAAAACTTTTTGAATTATCAATTTTTACCTTTTTACCTACATTGTTTTGAAGTTGAAAATAACTTTTATGTTCGAATTTTGAATTTTTCTTAGCGCATCTGGAATTTTACTGTTCTTAAAAATTTAGTGCGTGCTAAATATTTTAACTGCATCTGACCTACGTATTCAAAATATGCATTAACTAGTATTCTAAAGATTTCAGAGATCATAAAGCAATCAATGGCTATGCGCCAGAATTTGGACAGCTGTGCAACGATTAATTTTACTTATAAAATATCATTTACTAAGTAATTTGTAGAAAAATCTTCACTTTGTATAAATAAAGATTTTTGTGTCAAACACATAAGTCGAATTATAAGTGAAAAAAAAGTGTAACAAAGAAATATATTTAAAAAGATGTTTTGTTTTATCTTGGTACGGTACTTTGATTTTTTAAAATAAAATAGGAAACAAACACATAGATATATTACACGAGGCCTAGGACATCAATAACGCCAATTGCGCCGCGGGTGCGTTGCCGACCTTTTAAAGAGAGATACGCTTTTCCTAAAAGTAACGATTAGGAAATATCTCTAAAGGTAGCAAAGCTCCACAAAGTGTTGGCATGAGAAGAATTAATTGTCTGTAGTAAAAGCCTATTCAAAAAGCAATCGTAAAACAATTGGTTTAAAATCTCTCCGATCCATTAAACCGCAGTTCAGAACTGTGACGCGCGCTCTAGATTTATAAGATCAATCGCTGTTGGGTAACTCGAGCGTAACAGTTGAGTCCTAAAAACCTATTCGTGTATCAAAACTTTAACAGAATTGCAACGATTATGGACATCGAAAATTGAATAAAAATATTATATCAAAATAATTTGACCACGTAAAACATACAACGCGGTAATGTAGCTAGTATTTTGGGTACGCACCCCAACGGCTTTGATGAGCCTTTTATATTTTTTTACATTTTACATATTTATGTACATTAGTGTAAATAAATTATATGTAATTTTATTGATTTAAAATAATAACAATACATTCGCGTTAGAAAGTTATGAAATGATATTACTTTATTACCTCCACTTTCTTTACAACTGCATATTATTTTAGGAAACGCCATTTTTCAAAATTCAAATAGTTACTCTATTTATTCAACAGATAATTGTTTCCTACTTGTATTCATTCAGCTTAGTATTCTCTTTAGCGAAAACAGATTATTTAATAAAAACTCATTATATTTAGATAAAGATTTAAATTTAAAAATATTATCAAAATTCTACATTGGAACATTAATTACAATGACCTTCGTTGGTCAAAATTGAAAAAGTAAATGAACCAGAGATAACAAGAAAGTAAGCCTAAAACACTACACAGATTATAATAATTCCCACATACATCAAGAAGATCTATGATTGCGAATTAGGCTACCGGTTGAGTCGCATCACTAAGCAAACTAAACTCATAACGTGTGTGTAATCCTAAATGTGCCATTATTCGGCTTATGATTGAAACATAAACCGTTTCGCCCACGATCGCACAAAGACGTCATTTATCACGACCATTTAGCAATTTCAACTTCGGCTCATATTCATAACTACGACTCATCTTTGCAAGGTATGATTTGAATATAATGCACTTTTTAAAGGTTAAGTTAGATATAACTTGTAACCGTAAAAATGTAATCATCTACCTAATTTGTATATGTATGTTTCACGTATGGGTCTACACCTGTCTGTGGTAACACGTAGCTTCTAATCGAATATATATATTCTGATGCGATTTTTTGTTTGAAAGCTTATTGATATTATCAGTTAAATTAAAAAAAAATGTTTATCCATTAATGCATATTTGTAATATCTAAGGGTTTATAAATTGTCTTCAATTTCACTTGCCATACCTTGTATTCAGTTATTTTTTGACTTATCACAAGCAAAACCAACTTCAAAATCGCACGAACATACAGTATCCCTTTTTTATCGTTGGGGTTTAAAAAGATGAATAAAATTAAGATAAGAAAATTAGGATAATAAATCCCATTTTCGGTTCCAAGTCAAATTACGTCACAGTAAACCAAAGTCCGATCTCAGAATACGAGCTTTTGTGGCAATTTAAGTTATTAATACACTTTATCTCAACTCTATTGTTGATGGTAGACAACAATATTTGATACGAGAACAAAATTCCTATTACAAATGATCGTATTAAATGGATGTAATAAATATGACTTATTACTATTACGCACATTATAATAAATAATTTTAGTTTTTGCCATTGTTTGTTTAATATAAGGACTATGCAGAAAAAAAAATCTATAACACTATTTTATATGATACCTACTTAAAACATTATTATGTGTATTCATAACTTTGATATGAGTTCAAAATGTTTTGTCTAATATTTAACCCCGGTCCCGGTACAAAAGACATATCTGTGAATCTGTCTCTGTTTTTGTTTTTACAATTACGTAATAAACATACAAAAATAAAAACAATTTAGGGTAAAAGTGTCGATCTAAAGGTATCTATATATTTCCTAATAGTTATATCTTATCTAGTGCGGTTACAACAGCAATAAATAATGGTCGTATATCAATTTAAAGTAAGCGACTGTTTAACCCTAATTTGGTCACGTGCCTCCAACGAATATTCCAATAATTTTTATTACAATATTATAACCCCAACTGTGAACGAACCACAAAAGTGAGCGTAGGTTTGGGTGACTTTTAAATTCATCTACTTTTTGTGTTAACAGTTTTAAAAGCTTTTTATTTGACATAATGTGTTTAGAATTTAATCTTTTAGTTTGCAACAAACCTGCGAGGGCGTTTCTTTCTTTTTTTCTTATATTGACACAATTTTGATAAATTGGCATCATAATATACAGTAGCACTTCGAAAACATTGAAAGATATTCAAATGTCTTTATATTGGGTTGTGAAATTGTATTCCATTCGAGACTAATAAGCCGCCACTTTGCGTTTTTTTTTTTGTTATGAAACTAAGCGCGATAAAAGAAAAAATAACTCTTAATATAAACAAGCAATAAAACAGATTGAGAAGAGATAAAGATGTAAAATATTCAAATATACAATGTCTTATGCGTGTACTTTATTAAGAATGACATGTTAGAGGTGACAAGTAAATTATGCGGTAGGAACGATTAATGCACACACAGGACCCTAAAGCTATAAATCAGATGTGTTTTAAAACGAGGCACTTTGGTACGAGACACTATCGCCCGTTACGTAATGTATACGTCACTAAGAACTCATGTCTAAGATATAGGTTTTTAAATGATTTTACATCTTTAATTAGCAACTCTATGTTATTATTAAAATTATAATTGATATAGCGTTTTTATTTATTGATATATATTTAATAGAAGCAAATAATTTAGTTCTTCTACTTTAAGAAATGGTTTCCTATATGAATTCATGGGAGGATCAAGATAATTAAGAAACTCCTAATTTTGACGTTAAAGACGTTGAAACCTATGTGGGTCATGCAAGGGGCGGACATCTGTGTCTATTTGACCGATCATTTTCGATCAGGTAAGTAGGTGAGCACAGATAAGGTTTCTGTGGCTACCCGACCGAAATATATTCCCCGGGATTCTAACACGGGACCGGGATGCGATAACCATTTAACCATGAAAGCATATTTGAATAATGTGAAAAGTGAAGTCCCGTATCCCCTAGTGGGGTATGGGGCAGATGCATCTCACATCTGTTTCACTGATCGATTTTTTCTTTAGGGGCAAGTAGGTGATCAGCCTTCTATGTTCTGCCAGACCGAGTTTTTTTTATCTCCACCGGGAATCGAACCCAGGACCTCTCGGTTGTAATGCTTACGCGCTTACCACTAGACCAAAGAGGCGGTCAATAGTATTTGAATAATAGATTAAGATTTTTATATGCCAAAATTAATTAGTTTCTGTCTGAATGTTTTTCTAGGAACAGTAATGAAGTCTTGACGAAAAATTAACACGCTTAGATATTGGATGACTGTCACAAAATATAAATTGCGCTAATTGCGCATCATTTAAGTAGTTGTACTCAAATTTGAGAGCGACTTAAAATATATTTCTGAATAAACTATTAATCTATTGTTATATAGACTCCATTGACTTTATTTATTTGGAAATTTATCAAATTTTATTTTGCTTTATTTTAATGCATACGGTTTTTGCCACGCCCATGATACTTTCTTTGCAATAAATTTATTGTAAACATTAAAATAATATAAGAATCAGAATAAAATAACATTCCAACAATATTTAAAAATATTAATATTACTCCCTGTTGCTATTGCATAAAAAATAATTCAAATTTTTATAGTAGAACTCAAAAGTGCGCTATTTACATTCAAATTTAAACTTATAAATATAAAAAAACTAAAACACTTCCAGAGTTATACATTCCCGAGACCAATATTAACAATCTACATAAATTCAAAAGAACATGTCGTCCAGCATGAATTTTTAGTCTTTTAAATATTTTTGAAAATGCCAACATAATTTCTATATTATAAAATTTTGATTAAGAACTTTGACAGATACAAAAATTACAGTCATATAAAGAACTTCCTCATTTACGAATTCGATTAAAACAAATAAAATATAATATAATATAAAATAATACCCCTTTTTAGTTGGAGGTTATAAATACAGTCATATTCACCTCCTCAGTTGACAAGATACCAACAACATAAAACGCGTTGCGACGCAAATTCAAGGAAGTCAGGGCACGTGCGTTTAATGTCTTTATAATCACAATGACAATTATAATTGACTTTCATGAACCAAATCGCTGAGAATATAACATCAGAGTGTCGAGATAATTATTAAAGGACATTCTACTGTTAATGGTTGAAATACGTTGAAATGCCATTAATATTGTGGGAAATATATTCTTTGTCGTCACTGCTTTATATCTCGCAATGCATGCGATTGTAAGTGATTTTAATTTTAATACAATTCCAATATCAAACTAATCCGATACCCAATATTTAGCACTCATTTGTGGAACAATTTGACACAAATATTTAATTGAAATATTTTATTTAAAACCCTAGCCGTTGCGTTGTTAATTAACGTCAAATGTTTAAAACAAAAACAAGCGGCTTTTCCGAAACGAATTTTCCGGGATATAAAGTAGCCTTTATCCTTACCCGAATATTTAGCACTATACTAAAATTTCTTCAGTGGTATGCTAACCACTGCGTATTGCGCTGGAAATCCTGGTTTAGAATCGCAGGTAAACAAGTTAATGTTTTGGTTGATACACGGAAGGGTTATCATCTTGGATGTAAAGGAAATGAAGTGAAACATATGCCCCACACGGGTCAAGGGAATTCACTTCGGTATACAATTGTAACGTTAATTGGTAATAATTGTATAAACACTATAAACTGTGTTTTGAAACATTGTAACATGTATATGGTCATTCAAGCCGTCAACATCCTTATTGTCATGAAAGCCTTTTTAAAAACACGGATACTGTCAAATTAACATGAATCAAATTAACATCGGACTGTCATTGATTTCATCACTTTACGTTGAGGCCATAATTGCCGGTCATAAGAATATTTTAACGGAAATTAAATTATTTGCCAGAGACAGGATGGGTTGTATTAACATTACAGTTATTTTTATTTTTGGATACACTAATGAAACATAATTCTAATATTATCACAATGTTTTTTATTTATTTACTCAAGTATCGTGCATTTGTGAATAGTAAAAATTTAAATAAATGTAATAGTAAAAGCTTAATTAATATATATTCAGTAATTAAGTAAAAATTATAGAATTTAAAACACCATTAAGAGAACAATAATTTTGAATAATCATGACACTACCACAATGAAGGGGTCAATTACTGTATATTTTTTTATAAAATCATCTTATTTGTACATTCAAATGTACCTAATTAAAATTTAGAAATCTCTGTTTAAATATATGATTTAATTTGAATTTAGAATTTTCATCTTCAATAATTTTTAGTTTTTTGTTGATTTCCATTAAAAACGTGTTTTACAAAATTTAGAGTTAACGAAACTTAACTTTTCAGTCGTCACGTCACGTAATGATTTTTATACTATAAACTAACTATAAATAATGATAAAATATAACAAAGAACATAGAACTTTTTATAATGAAAATATTATTGTATTTTAGTCTAACCGGCACAATATTAGTTTATAATTTTCGTATGCGCGATGCAGAGCCGCGCGACCGTGCACTACTGAAATTGTCTGCGCGCTTTACTACGATTTGTTGAAAATCTTAACCAACTCATTGTATACTGCATCTGTACCATATATATAACTTCTTATAACCGGGTTTTGAGAACAAATTTTATGATAAAAAATAAACATGAATCAGTTTGTTCGTCATTTCACGATTTCACCTCTATTTACATTTGTTTTTCCTGTATTCAAACCCGACTCCTAATATAAGCTAGTAAATTTAATTAATATTTATAAAATTATTATATATTATGATAGTCGATGTCTTTTATCAAAATATACTTCAAAAAAGCACAAGAAATAATAATAATATTCTGATTGTTCAATAAATTAACAATTTAAATTTATTTTATAATTTAAAAATTATTGATTAACGATTGACATGCAAGGCCACAGGAATTTTATGTATATGAGACATTTTTGCATGTCCCATTTCTGTAAAAAAAATGAAATTAAAGATACATATAAAAAACCGACATGTTGATATAATATGAATCTCATGAATAAATATGTAAAAATATTTATATTTCCAAAAAAATTGTTTCAAGAAATTTGAGGATGAGTCCCCCCAGTAAGTAAACAAGCTAATTGTTGCTGGGGGAGACTCGCAATTTTCTTTTGAACAAAATTCTCATCAAAATCGGTCTATCCGAAGCTACGATACCACAGACATACATAGACATGTCAAACGTTTACCACCCACCTTTTTTGTCGAGGTTAAAACACACGTTATCAACAAAGTAGAATTCAATCGAACCAATGGCTTCCTTCTTTTCAACTAGTCGGTATATCAATCGAAATCACATTTTAATTACAACTACCGTATGATCTTTGAGATCTTAACGATTGAATAAAAAGGCCATTTTAATATCTTAAGGAGCTCAAACCTGTACTATAGAGCAAGATCCAAGGATATTAGTTTCTCAATAACAAAATCTGTTTTAGCATCTTTCATATACAATGAAATAATGTAATATATTTCGCATTTTTATTTGTAATGACAAATCTGGTTAACGGAAAAATTTGTTAAGGTTTATTTTCCACCTTTATTGTTTTAAGTTTTTTATAAATAATAATAACTTTAAAATTAACTGCGTAAATAATTGGTTAAACTTGTTTGGATTAAACAAATTAATTTAAATTGAGTTGGTAATGCATGTAGGTACATAGTAACGAATGATAAATTCTGGGTTAAAATCACAAAATAAACAAAATAATAGACTCGAATTGTATCTGCTCTATGCCCCACTAGAGATTACAATACTTAATTTTGACTTGAATAGGAAATATTAGTCAATAAAACCACGCATTTTCCTGAAATTATTTATTTATTAACACTTCGTTGCAATAACAATAGAATACAAATACTAACTTAAGCTAAATAGAGTGCAACGGGCTGCCTTATCGCTAATCAGCGATCTCTTCCAGGCAACCCAACAAGGAAAAATAAAAGTAATGAAGGGAGAGTGCATGAAGTGCGAAAACTACTAACTAAATCCTTGACAATAACAAATAAAAATACAAACTAAAAAGCCTAAGCGGTATCAGCTGTTGCATGAATCACGAACAATTATAGAAGTAGGATAAGACAAGGACAAGAAGTGCTTGTGGAGGAGAGATTATACTGGTAAGTAAAATCGATAAGTAAAACTACTTTTTTATAGTCTATGATAATGCCAGCTGGCGACCCTGGGATCTTGGAAATGTGGTATATGTGATGCAAATGTAACTGAACTGTCGAGGCATTTAGTTTCATATTGTTCTTTGCTTATTTCGATGGCAGTTCCATATTTTTTCCTTAATAGCGTGAAGTAAATTTGCAAACTAATGTTAGGGTTACCACTTAGGTAATTAATGTGCGACGCAATGAGTTTATATAAGACGCGATCAATTACGCAAAGTCAATTTTCATTAGTATTCTCGGCCATTCACCACACTTAACACAGAAACGGAACCAGAGGAAATTAAGTACAGAGATAGTGTTAAATAGCATACTATTTATGTTAACACATTACTTTTTATCCGGGAATATATTTTCTGAATAAAGGTTTCGATTTTATCAAAAGCTAGTTGAAAAATAAGGAAGGTTTCTTGCATTAATATTTTTACTCACTCGGGCTACGAGCATGTAAAATTTTTAGACCAACACTAAAAGGTACACAGCCTTATTAAATAACACGACCTATATAAACTGCTTGACCGCCTCCTTGGTCTAGTGGTAAGCGCGTAAGCGTTACAACCGATCCTGGGTTCGATTCCCGGTGGAGATAAAAAAAAACTCGGTCTGGTAGGGCATAGAAGGCTGATCACCTACTTGCCCCTAAAGAAAAAATGGATCAGTGAAACAGATGTGAGATGCATCTGCCCCATACCCCACTAGGGGAAACGGGACTTCACATATAAACTACTTGGTGACTATAGTGAGATTTTGCTAATTTGTCGCAAAAGAAAACTTTTAAGAAATATATATAAAAAAATCTTTGGTTTTTCGAATTTTCACAATAGTATGTCGAAGTCTGGAATTGTGCAAGGTGTTGGCAATGGCTCGCCTCCCTATTACAATGGGACTAAAACAATAATATCTGGCGAAATGTGGATGTACTAAGTGCACCTCTGCCTACGGAGAATTAAAGGCGTGACGGTATTATTATATTTTTTGTTTAGTATAATTTTGTTCAGCTTAAATATTTATTTTTGTCCCATGATGTATTCGCCTGCTTTGTATACTGGTTTTATGAATTATTTTAATTTTTTATCTGTACCAGTGTAGCGAAGATTATATTATAAAACAAGTGGTCAGCAACCCTGATCGTTCATTTTCTCATAATCGTGAAGAATATAATAATGCAATCAGGTGTATTTTGTACATCGCAATTAACATAGAATTATGTAGTATTTTGTTATAAGCACTTTACTTACTTCTTTACTTTATATAATAAACATTTGCATATTATTTCCGTCATACATTTTTATTTCTCATTTATTTATTATTCACGAAAACAGAAATTAAAACGATACAAGAAGAAATATAAGATAAAAGTAAAGATAAATCCTAAGTGTTCCACAGATGAAGCAAAAGATTTTAAAAAACACTAAGTTCAGCCTTGCCTTTGTACATAGGTATATTTTATACTTTGAACCCAAGAGTCTACTTCACTTAACGTAAATTATTAAAAATATATTTCAACTTACACATTTATTAAATAATAAAGCAATCTTAAAGAAATATAAATCTAAAGAAATGAGCAATCTTAGCAATCAACGCTTTTATGGAAATAGCCAATGGTGGTCTTTAATTGTAATTCGAATTTTGAATACTTATTAATAACTTTTATTGATATCTATATTTTTTCCGCGATTCCGTCCATGTGCTTAGCCTCTTTCTATATCTTCAGCAATCTCCGACAGCAACGAAATACCATACTAACTTTCATCCCCACTTTAAGTATTTTCTTTATAGAAGTTTGACTATGTCCTTTCGCAAGCTTTAATCTATCTCTGGATCAACTTTCAACTTCTGTTTAGTGGTTAAGGCGTGAAAGTGTAACAGACAGGCAAAGTTGCTTTCGCTTTTGTAATACATATTATATAGTTGTAGGGATTTAATCAACGAAGGTAGTCTCTTCAGACCCACTTATATATATTGCTTACATACTCCTTAATAAACGCTGTCTCTTGATAGTGAAATTGTTGTTTTTGTAAGGAGAAGATAAAACACTTTAAAACAATAGTTGAGCAGTTCATAAATAAGGGGAACATATGCACGTAACTATTTGAGAGAAATAATGTTATTGCATGCATTAAACATCAATTTAACGATACGACCATAACAGACTTCAATATTTATGCGTCCAATATTTTAGAGCAATTTAAATGTCTATTGCCATATAAAGAGCTCGTAAAGTATTAAATAGTAGTTTCTATTCATAAAAGCCAATGAAATGTTAAACGACTTGTTTAAAACCCACTAAAAATAAAGATATTCTGAAACTTTTTAAAGTAAATACTTGTAAGACTCACTGAGATTGTGTGAAAGTATTACTCAGCCTTGCAGCCAATTGAAAGAACTCAGGCTCTTCCAACATCTTTACGAATTTTAATGAAAGTGGATTTTAAACCGAAAATCAACTCTAATACTTTGGACTTATTAGGTTTGACAGTTGGAGATGCGCGGTCGACCTTTCATGCAAACTTTCTGTTATGAAAACCAAAACATTCCAGTGCTTTCAATCTTTCATTAAAGAAATGCTTTATTTTTCATTAACATTAACGATGGAAGTTTTGGATGCTACTGGAAGTAATAAATTTACATCTGACCCATCTGTATACATTTCTGCATAATAATTTTTGAAAAGTGAACTTTTTATGCTCAATCTTATATAATTCACGGGAATAAGCTACTTAATATAATATTATCTAGTAAATGAATTTCCATTTTCTTAGTTTGCAAATCATTGTTTTTGCGATTCCTGAGTTAGAGCAGTGTAAACTCGGGGCTATTAAATTTACGTCCAATTACGACATGATTAATGATCTTTTTCCTTAACATAATTAAATTGTGGCCGATGTGTCTACACTAAATATTTAGTAAAAAACCTAATATGAGTTTCTCATAAAAACTAATAGAATATATAATAGAATAGATATGTATATATATATAGGTGAAAAATATTTTAAAAGTTAGAGCTTTAATGTACTTGACACGCTGCTATGAAAATTTAAATTCGTTTTGTGATTGTTTTTTTTTTGTTTTGTTTTTATTATTTGTTTTTTATTTTTTGTATATTATATAAAAGACGATTGTTATAAAAAAAGAGGCGATTTTTTTATCATGGAGTTTTTCGCGTGTTTAATGTATGTGTAATCTAAATAATAATAAAAAATTATTAAAGAAAATACTTAATATTAATGCTTTACTCAATAGGTTTCACTAAGCAGATGCTTGCTCAACCCCTTCCATGGCGTTTCGAACAGCGAGGCAAATGTTTTGATTGAGTAGGCACTGAAGGCCTGATAAACTACTCGCCTGCCTGAACTACACCGGAATTAGTTGATAGTCGAACATAAGACACGTAACCGATATAAAATAATTATGACATAAATCATACATTATATGAAGTTTCATTCTTGTTCTTTAGCTGAACATTGCATAATTTAAATTATAGGTCAAGATTATTCAGAACTGTATTACTAACGTATTTCATAGTTTATTATTTATAGATACCCATAAAATCGCTAAGTCAAAGTCATTGACATACATATAAGAATAAAACTTTTAGTCACGCCTTACAAAAGGTTTTATTCAATATTCGCTTTGAATAAGTACTCAGAATAAATTAACGACATATTTTAATATAATATTTAGGGCCCATTAGAATGCGAAAGCGAGCCTGAGTGCCGTTAAAAACAGGAAGGCGGGAAGAAACCAAGGTATTGCTACCCGGCTCTCTGAGCAGCAGAAAGATTTTTTTTTTTTTGTTCTTTATTCACTACAATCTGTCTCCTTCGAGGGACATTCAGAGGTGTTTTGGTTGGTGCTATTGCTGGCTCGCTCAGTATGTGACCTGTGTCACATCCTCATTGTTAGAGAAGATAACCGGAATTAAGTTGATATCCAACTACATGAATCTTTTGTTAAGGTAATACAGCAAAACTGTGTTTTGATGATCTTTTTGTAATTCTGTAATTATTTTATCTTTTTTCCTTTTTAAGTTTGAATAGACTGTTGAATTCTGATGTGATTTGTTTTATTTGAAACCTGACGATTCGAGATCTACAATTAATATATATGTATTAATTCATTTATGAGGTAAATTTGAAAATTTTACTACTTCAATTTCTTCTTCTGCTTCCCACTTGCCAGAGCGGTCGTGGCAATCATCTTGGACTCAAAATTCTGGGTCAAAATTGTTCCATATGAGTAAGGATTATTACAATGCTGCATGGATCCATAGAAAACTTATATAATGTCAATGAAAAGATGGTGCAATGACAGAACTACCGCACTCCAATCACGGTCGGTACGTGTTGCAATTTGCCAACGATTTGCATAAATGGAATGCATTTCGCATTCTATTTAAATCAGCTGATTTTTAAGGGATAAACTCTATGCAAATATTTCACTGTAATTTAAATATACGACGATCTAATGGGTTTTGATAAGGAAGGCGCTTCTTTTACGTAAGCGAAAATCCTTACTTATTAGTAAGGTTCGGGTTTAATCCGTATTTAATGCGAAATTAAGTTGAATGTGACAACTAATTGATTAAAAAATTTGCTATTTTGTTAGTTGTATTAAACTATTTATTCTATAATTTTTACTAAAGACCGGTAGCCTCATACAGCCGTTGTCTCTCTGAATTCAGAATCTGTTTACATATTTTAATCAATAATTAAAATTCCATACAATATCAATAAATTCATAATCTGAAAAAATCAGAATGTGTGTAGAGCAGAGTGACTGTGTAATTCAGAGAGACACTCCGGCTGTTTGAGGCCAGCTAAACGGGGATGAAATAAGATATCCATAAACTAGAAAACGCTGCGGAAACACTTTTTGTTTCAGACGAATTCAGAAAAATCAGTTTTTCAACATCTCGTACTTTTTTATGGTTATTGTTGTGAGAATTAAATTGTCTTTTGATTTGTTTGATCCATTCATGATTGTTCTCACAATCGCATAGCAAAGATATAAAAAAATGTAGGTACTCCTAAAATGACTTCGTCCTTTTTAACCGACCATTTAAAATATGAATCTTTAATGTACCAAGCTCTTTTTGGATAAATTTAGATGTAATGCGGGCATGGATATGAGATGAAGAACTTCTTGAAGGCTTCTATAGATTTCCTTAATATCCTTATTTAGCAGATTTCTATCAGTCTTAGAGTTAATGGAATAAATAATTTATAATATTAAGATCATGATTGGCGCGATGGCTTTAGGCGATCGTTAATCGGGAAGGCGCGATCAGTATTAGCGCCGGCGCCAGCGTAATTAGGCATCTAGGCACTAACCGACTTGGAATAGATTGACTTTTATAAGAGAAACCTTTGCATAAATGAATTCTTCAAACTGTTAAGAGTCGTCCATTAATCATGTGTTTTTTAGCAACTTTGTAACCCTCTCTCCGGTGATATTTGGTAAAGTTTTAGGCTACCTTTGCCCAAAATCATGTGTTTTTTTTATTTAAAAATACATATTTTGAAATTTTCATAATATTATTTTTAAATTAGGCATTGCGATAAAAATTTCCAGACAATCATTAAGGTCGCAACGAAAATACACGTGATATTTTCGTAAACCCCTCCTTGTGATATTTTGCGATTTTTTCTGAACCCCTGACCCCCTTTCGAACCTCGCGTGATTAATGGACGATCCCAAAGTTGTAATTGTGAATTCCGTCTCAAAGGATTAATCTATAGGTAACTATTTAAAAAAAATCTTTTGTTATAAATAAACTTAAAAACAACTGAATTAATGTTTCTTCATGAAATACAGTTTTTTTTATAAAATGTGAGTGAAAATGGCTCAAAATTCAGCAATGATTAAAATCGAGATCTGCACTTGAACGTGACTTTACAGTTATGTGTATTGAGGCCATGGACGTTAGCACCTAATTATGAAAGCATACCATATCAATTAAAACGTTTGATTATTTTATTTTGTATTTGATCAAAAACACTGTAGTATTTGTGGCATAACGACTTGATGTAAGTCTCGTTTTCATAAATGTTCTGTGAAAGACTACTAAAATCAAACAAAATAAATAAAAGAGAGAAGCAAAAAATAGGTAGATTTTATAGTCGAATCGTATTTTATACCAGTTATTTTTGTAAACACCTATAAGAATAATTTTGCATGATTTTAGCACTGAACATAAGATACTTTGCATATTAGTTCTACAAATTCGTGACCAGTAAACAAAAGCAAAGATATTGTATTAAGGTAAAATAAATTATGAATAAATTTATCCTAATAACATACAAAAGTCGTAAAGCAACAAGAAACATACCGAATACGTACGCACAAACAAGCCGCCTTGAAAGCCTCCGATTTAGTGAATAGTGGCATTCTCACCTTTGAATAATGCTCAATTACCATAAAGGCATGCAGTAAATATCGAATTGACAGCCATTTATAAATAAAAGCAATATTTAAACCTTTATATGGCGTGAGTTCATAGGTGGCGCTATGCTAAATTAGATTTATTAGTGAAACTAAACATTTCGGTTTGGAAATTCAAATTAGTTTTTCCGTAACTTATGTAACTAAGTAACTACTTGCGTAACTACGCATGAGTGTTGTGCAGGAGGCCATTCGTATCGCGGAGAAAAATTACATGTAAAAGAAAGCAAACAGAGCAAAGATGCAGAAATGGTCTGCCCCATGTTATATGCGCAGTAAATATTGAAAAGCCGCACATTTCGCAAGTCATAATTATATTATGCCGTTTTTAATTAGGACGTAATTTTTTTATGGGTAATTGTTCTGTTGGCTATCGAAATACGTGTTTGAATGGTTATGTAGTATAATTCTTTATGTGATTTTCCTAACAATATGCCTCAATCCTTTATTTTATAAATTCTAAATAATTATATTTAATAAAAAACTAAACCAAACAAGTAGCTAACCGAAAATAGAATAAAATTTGACAATTTTCCCTGGATTTTAAGTAATTTTTCCTAATCAGGATCTCAAAGAGATCGATTAAGGTCTTTGCGCTCTCCCTGTGTTATTTTATGTTATTATTCAAAGAGACATGAATAAATAAGTACTAAAACATAAAAGGCGATTGTGTCAAGGTTTTTGGTTAAGAACGAACATTATAATCATGCCGCGCCGTGACGACTATTACAATAATATTACTATCGAGCAATAACAATAAGAAAATTCAAATAATTTACTATCCTGGGCTTGTCAACGACAATTAACTATTGGACATTATGTTGAACGCTTAAAGTAATAGATGTGTTTGTTTGTATTTCAAATTTAAAAAATTTAAAAACTATAGTTAATTTGTAGTTAATATTAGCGAAGATTAACTCCGGTCTAAATGAAAAAATTGATAAAAAATAGTTATCTTTAAAGTCGGTTTACGGTCGATAATTTTACGTGTTAACGTCATAAGAAAACATTAATGAAAAATTTTTCGTGCGTGCACAACAATTTTTAATTATTTTTTTACAAATCAAAGCCAAAATTTAGTCCTAAGTGATCACATTTTGAGTTTACATTATAAAAATATAATTTTCAACCAAATATACAATTTACTTACTTGGTTTATTTTCCTAGATCAATAATTTTTAATCTTTACAAAGTAAATTAATATTTTCGTAACCATCTTGAAGAAGTTTTTGTACGGCATTATTCAAAGTACTTAATTTGGAACATATTATATTAAATCAAAGTGTTACACACTGAAATCTATGAATAAATTTCTTCATAAACATTATATTCATAACATCATTTAAGTCCATCAGCGCCATCTCTTGATTTAGCCACAACATTTCAAGTTCCTACTGTTTTTTTAAATATAATTCGAGTATAATAGCTTTTATTTATAGCCAGCACACAGTGAACGAGATGGCACAGGTAAGGAAAAGAAACACATGTGAAGCTGAAGCTACCGCTAGTTAAGTCATTAATCTCAATACAATTATATCGATTAATAGTTTTATTAAAGTACTTAAATATAAGCGAACAGATAAACGAAATCGTTCAAGGTAGAAACAGCATTCAATAAACATTACTAAGAGCGTATATTCATATTAATTGAGTAATAAATCTAATTGTCCATCAAAAACGATGCAACTAACCCAAATTTAAAGCCCTATTAAGGGTGATTGGTGTTGCCAGTTAATAAACAGAACACCAAATAACTGCCTGAGTTGTGTCATAGCCATACTTGGCTAGATTTTGTATTCAGCCTATAATCACCAATATCCGTTTGAGAACTTTAAAGGCACGGGCTCCTAATCGCCCCTTGGAGGACGGCCTACCGCTATGCTAGCTAGTCGCCCCAGGTTTGCACGGATTGTTATAATGTTACCGGCGTGATTGTAAGACCGCTTATATCTATTATTTTATCTTGTATGCACTCTAAAGTCGTTTTATTATATTCTAAATAAATATATTTAATAATAAAATGGGAATGTATTTCGGGATTTAACGCCATAATTTCTACAGACACAGTAGCTAGCTTAAGAAATAAGGCTTTACGAAACCTAAGTCTTAGCTTTATAAATCCAAATTGCAATAAATCATGTTAACTCCAAACATACGCTTACAGTGTCCTTACAAATCACATTCAATGATTTAATGCTTAGAGTTACTTTGACACTAGTATTCATGAAATCATAAAGTTAGTAATTTAACTCCAATTTGCCATTTAGATTAGTAATTGTATTTCTTTTAAGCCAAATTTGAAAGTAGGGATTCCCCTTTTTGAGGTATAAAAAACCATAGACTAAAAAATTCTGTTCAGTTTTTTATTTGTTACCTATAAACTTATGTACACTTGTTTGTACGTATTTTTTGATTGCATTAATTATTGACGGCGTTATTTCTTTAGTTGTATTAAAATTGATTTTGAAATTTTATGGTTGATTTTCAAATATTTTTATTTGAAATGTTAATTTTTGATATGACAATACTATTCACATGTTCCATTATTAGAAAAACTCCTATTATTTTTTAAGAGAAACAACCTTTGAATGGAGATTAATTAATAAATTCGTCCAATTCATATAACTTTTAATAGTTATATGAAAAATGTTAAAGCGACCCTACATTGTTTGAAATAATGGCCAAGTTATAAAAATATTTATTTATTTTTTACAGCATCACTACATAGTATAAAACAAAGTCGCTTTTTCTTCCCCTATATCCTTTTGTATGCTTAAATCTTTAAAACTACGCGACGGATTTTGATGTGTTTTTTTTAAATAGATAGAGTGATTAAAGAGGAAGGTTTTTACATATGTTTTATACCCGTGCAAAGCCGGGTCTGGTCGCTAGTATGTCATAAAAGATAAATAACATTTTAAAAAATAAGATAAAATTCCAACAAATCGAAAATTTCGTAGTTAGAAATTCAAATTATTCACTTATGTACTTTCTACAAAAACTCTTTAGACCAGCTCCTTGGTCTAGTGGTAAACGCGTAAGCGTTACAACCAAGAGGTTCTGGGTTCGATTCCCGGTGGAGATAAAAATAAATAAATAAAAAAACTCGGTCTGGCAGGGCATAGAAGACTGATCACCTACTTGCCCCTAGAGAAAAAATCGATCGGTGAAACGGATGTGAAATGCATCTGCCCCATACCCCACTAGGGGACACGGGACTTCACACACTTTCTACAAGTTTTTTTTATATTATTAAGTAAAGATATTAAGTAAAAATATTATAAATCTGTGCTTATTTATTAAAAATTGTCATGTAGGTACATTGTGTCGGCGATGCAATCAATCCATAGTTGACAGTATTTAACCCTGTCCGTATTCCTAGATGCCTTAACTAATTTATTAGTTACCTTGTGTCTTATTTAAATATTCTAGGAACAAGTTAATAGGTGTCACTATTCACGGGTCAATTGTCAATTCACAATTTCTTTTGACATCTTGAATATGAAATACGTTTATTGTTACTACTTACAAGTTGTTCTGAGCCACGAATTATTAAATCAAAGTTAAAACTAAACTATTCGCATTTTTGTATGAGGTCTATAATTCGACTCCTGGTGAAGGAGGTTGTTTATTACTGTATATTGTATGTGATAAATGTAGCGCTCTTACATAGTTACAGTTATTTTGTGACGCAAAATAATGATAATTCAGTGATAGTAATTCAATTCAATTAATAAAATAATGCAATTTTTCAACAATGTTTTTTTATGACGTTATCACGTAAAATTATCATCCGCAAACTGACTTTACAGACACCAATTTTTTTATTCACATCTCTCACTGATAGAAAGCTGAACTCTTTTTGAGTGACTTTATATATTTACAATACCTACATCACATGTAATTACGCGAATTAAAAACTGGTGCTTAATATTAAGGAATACTTACCTTACAAGAGCCTTGGATGCAAATAGCTCTGTACCCTTCCAAAGTGCACGGAGTGCCATCTGCCACGAGAGATAGTGATGCGTAGAAATGATGACCCATCGGCCGGCAGTTCAGCATACACGGCGCGTTACCTTGAAGTATACTTTTATGTAAATACTATTACCTAATAATATATATAACCATTCAAATTGAAGGCAATTTAAAAACCAATCGACGCTACAGATAGACACACAGACTCGTGTATCTTATAACACCCCTCTTTTTCCTCGGAGGTTAATATCAACCCCTAAATATATAGATAAATTAATAAAAATAATGCATTCCATTATTTTCTTCAATTTTTACCGTACCTCAATATAAAAATATTCTATTTGCAATAAATTTACTCTGCAATAGTCTCGTTTAAAATGTTAATGATCAAGATACATTAAAATCACATTACACCGACTATCAATTACTTGCATCTAATCAATAACTGATAATGATTTACATTTTATCTCGAGACGTTTTAATTTCACCGGGGCCTAGAAATCTTGTCTCTAGTGTATAAACTTAATGCCTATCTTTAATACTAGCTTTTAATCGTTCGTGTACATTATGTATATAAGTTATATAATATTAGACTTAGGTTTAAATAGAATGCCCAAAAAAATAAGGTACCTACCTACATGTCAAATCAGTGGATTTAGAAAGTAGGTTAGTAACTTCTGTAATTAATGTTTAAAGATCTTAAATTGATTTTACAGGCCTGTAAAATTAAAAACGTGAGAATAACAAATTTTTCCTTCAGTACTTAGGGTTTATTCGCAAATACAATTCAAGATATTTCTGGAATAAAAAATTCGTAACACGCAAAAACACATTCACAGACATAGCTACATATTTTTTAGCATGTTTAACCTAACACTTTGTCACTATGGTTGGTTCTGAAAGTGAGATTTTGACACAATTAAAAGTTTCAAACAATTTAAATATTAATTGACAATTTCGTAATTATTTAAAGTCTTCGAGTTCAGACCTAGTTTTTTTATGAGAATAGTTTGTTACACTACAATAATATTGAAGAACTTACCATCGATGTAAGGCAGCCAAGTATAAAATCGTCCTCGGAACGGTCTTCTGTCATACGAAGAACATTGTTCAGCCCGAGTGTCAGAACTTCCACCCCGACATGCCTACGATCTCAAGATTATTAACTGGTCGCCTACAACTATATTTGGGAATAGGTACTTAGGTCGAATCTCCTTATAAATCTATCTAAAAAAATTTAAAGTATTATTTCGCTAAAGATAGAAACAACATTTATCTTTTTTTTACGCACTTAGTTGCACTGGGGTGCAACGACCTAATCGCTAATCAATCTCTTCCAGGCAACCCACAATTTTTTTTTGGTCTTTAGGCAAGCCTGCACAAATTCAACCACACCTCCATGCCACTTATGACTTACCAGAGATCGAATACAACTACAAATTAAATTGGACCGGGAACGGGGGTCAAACCCGATACCTCAGGCTTCGCGGTAGGTTTGTATGAACGCTTACCCATGAGGCCTTTGTTGTATGAATATCCCACTTAAATAGGAGCGCATCATATAATTTCTTCTTCAAATTTTATTTAAATTTAATAATACTTACAAGAGTGTTACATTCGTGGTACCGCCGCGCCACCCCAGCACATTCTTGTGTCTGCCTCGTCACCCTCACTGTTATTACAGGTGGCGCTAGTGTATTATTTACAATTAAGTTACGGGCTCTGAAACAAAAATATTAAGATAATATTCTCCCTTACTTTTAAATGCTGCTTAATTTGAAACTTACATTTACTCGCTAACGTAGAATTGTTGTAAGAACGAGACAAATTACTTTGACTACAGAGCGTTAGTCCCTTGCATTTTGTTTACCTAAATATTTTTATCATACATGTAGTGTTTTGTATTTTATTTTATTATCTCCTTATATAGTCTCTTTTTCTAATATAAAATAGACTGCGGTACAAAGAAAACTATATTATAACTAGCTGACCCAGCAAACGTTGTTTTGCCATATTAATTTTTGGGGTAGGCTACCCTTATCACTTAGTGGTATGAAAAATAGATAGTAGCCGATTCTCAGACCTACTGAATATGCATATTGGTAAAAATCAGTAAAGCCATTTTGGAGGAGTAAGGTAACTAACATTGTGACACGAGAATTTTATATATGACACATGTGCCATCAAGATGAATCTAATGTCATCACATCAAAATCGTATACCGATAAGGAGCTTCGAGCGTACATAAGAAGAAACATACATGCAAACAAGTTAAAGAGATGACCTTATTTTTAAGTTTCACCACATTTGATATTAAAGCCTCTTTAATTTAATCAACGACCAATATCATCATCTTTTATCACAGCGTTTTGTTTTTTCATTGCCCTTATATAGCTTAATGGCGCTTGGTATAAGATTTTTATGATCATAATGTTTGTAGCTGTATGTTCTAGTAAATATTATTATTTACTAGCGGTTCGTTCCACCTTCGCAGGGATTGTTACTTAACTATGAACTTATTATAGATTCAATTTTAACGGAGATATATTCCATAACTTCTTGTGTCGACACCAGGCGATAAATGCATGGGATTGATAAATAATTTGATACTTTTTTGCGTCGATTGGTTATTAATTTTGTGCAATAACTATTTATTTAATCAATAAATACCCATGTTTATTGTCCTATGTTTAAACTGATGTTTTATTCATTTTAGTTTAAGATTAGCATGAGGAATGTATAATCAATAAATAAAAAGATTAAAGCTAAATATAAATAAGTTGTAGACAAATTAAACACTATATTGTGGTTAAATGTTAGATGGCTCTAACCTATATATATAAATCAAGTGCTGTTCGTTTGTCTCGCTAAAACTCGAGAACGGCTGGGCCGATTTAGCTGATTTTGGTTTTGAAATGTTTGTCGTAGTCCAGGGAAGGTTTAAACTAATAGAATAATAAATAATAATACGAAAATAATCACTAGAAATAATTTATATGGCAAAATAGCGTTTTCCGGGTCAGCTAGTGTTACTTTAAATGTGTACTGAAACTGGTGAGTAAGCACTTCAGTGGTGTTTTAGTTACTATAGATAATTATTTATTCTAGTCAATTTTATAATCTATATCTCTACTAATATTAAAGAGAACGAACAGAAATAAAAAAATATTTCACTTATCAAAAATATCTTTCAGAGTGTCGAGTTAAAGCCAGTCTAAAATTATTCGTTTTATTTTAAAATGTAAAAAGCGAATTCCCGTAATCCCTAGTAGGGCATGGGGCACATTTCTGTATCTGTTTCACTGATCATTTTACAGGCAAGTAGGTGGTCAGCCGTCCGTGTACCCAACCGAAACATTAATTTGTTTCCCCGAGATTCGAACCCAGAACCTCCAGCGCAACACGCAGACGCGGTATTTCTCTATTTATTTCCGTTTCAATTTAACTTTATTGATAAAATCTATTTAATTTGTTTCTACTATGGTATTGACAATGACTATTAATTAAAATTATATTTGTGCTCACCCCGTATATGACTTTCAAATCCTTTATAAATTATGCTCCAGATATAAAAAAGTTCAATAAACAAATTAAGGTAATAATAATTTATATTCAAATCACCCCACTAATGTCCAGAATAATTTATTCCAAACCGACCTATAAAGGAACGCGTGCCATGACAAATGACGTCATATCTAATTTGTCTGGTCCTATCAGCAGGACACGAATAGATTGTAGTTAATGAAAGAATTTATATTAGCCTTACCCCTTTTAATTTATCTAGTTTAATTAATGTCAAATATTTGCTGCCATTGAATTATTTCGACCGCCTCCTTGGTCTAGTGGTAAGCGCGTAAGCGTTACAACCGAGAGGTCCTGGGTTCGATTCCAGGCGGAGATAAAAAAAAACTCGGTCTGGCAGGACATGGAAGGCTGATCACATACTTGCCCCTAAAGAAAAAATCGATCAGTGAAACAGATGTGAAATGCATCTGCCCCATACCCCACTAGGGAACACGGGACTTCACTTTATTGAATTATTTACATCGCATTGTGTCAGATGAGTGGATGGCGAGATTGGAATATAAAGCTTATTTTTATATATTACTAGTGGACCCCGCGAACTTCGTATCGCTTCAGAGTGCCGAATAATTACGTGTCACCTAAAACGTCATTCAATAGAAAATATATGAGGAAACGAATTTGCAGTAAAATAATATTGCGACTATAAATTAAGTTGTAAGCTATCCTATCTTTCAAGTTTGATCAAACTGCACACGGTGTGCAAATTTGATTAAAATTTGGTTTAGTAGTTTAGGAGTCCATCACGGACAAACAACGTGACACGTAATTTATATTTATTAAGATTTTAATAATTTACTTAAATTCTATTTTTTCCGATATCATCCATTCGCCAGATTTTAACCAAATTACAACTGGCGAGTAACACATTTAAACCCACATAAAAATATTATATCAGAGATCTCGCGAAAGTAATTCATAGTTTTTACTTTTTTGATGTTGAATGAATCAAATTTTGGGCTTGTTGGAGCTTTTTAAATTAAATAAATGCTTTAATAATATAACTGATCAACCTATATATCAATTATCACTCCTAGTCCCTAGACGCTTGACGCCTTATTCATTAAAAGTGACTGCATTTAAATAACCAAATTAGAATAATTAGAAATATCTAATCAATAATGTTCTCAGATTTTCTTTTCAATTTTATGACGTTACTGTTTAAATTAAGCCTATATACTATATCAGTCTATATTATGTAGTAAATAGATAGATTGCAAATTCAAAAACGACATAGAAATTTCTAATTTCTATTTCTTAATGGCATCTTAGCGACAAAGTGACATTAATCATCATCTAAATCATATATTCAGTCCTATGGAACTTTGGAATTATTTTAAACCAAACGGTGAAGCGGTCAAGTCTACATACGTGACGACATAATCGCAAAGTCATTACGGAGGTGCGTGTCAGTCAAGTTCAATGTCGGCTTGTTATTCACGGCAGGGATTCCATTACGCTTAACCTATGACCCGCTGTGATTGCCTCTTGGGCGAAAATAAGCCAAATTACTGTGGAATTTTATTACTTTGTACATTCTTAACTTTATTAAAAATACAGTGATGACTTAACTAGATTAATTCAGTTATGGTTTGTCAGCTATCGATGATTTCGATTGGTTTCTTCATGGAGGTTAGAGAGAAGGAGAACCTCTGAGAGTCCCTGAAAATTTGTAAAATTTATAATTCATTTTTCAGCCACCAGCCGCGCTGCCGACGGTAGGTGGTATCTGCGAAGTTAGCTGTTTATGAATATGTACTATGTACAAATAGATGAAGTTAGTTTAATTGAGATAATTTAGCGATCGCCTCACTTATTTTGTCCATATTTCTGAGACACTATTTTCTACAGCGTTTGTTCTCTTTCTCTCCAACCTCCATGGAGTAACCACTAGTGGCGCTGTAAGATTTTCCATACAAATGCTTTACGCAGATTCTATCGCTACTTGCAAAACTTGTGCTTGACATTATAAAATGCTCCCTCGCGTCGTCTTTTTTCGCAATTCGCTCGAAATATCGAAAAGTTTTACACCGAAAAATTCTAATTAATATCATAGAAGTTACTAATGAATTATATGTTATTTATACACGGGGACACGGGTGACGTATAGCAACCCTCGCGTATTTTTTAGTAACTTTAAGATAAAATGTTAACAAAACATCACTGGATTCCTTTCCACGCTTAATGCTCCTAAATTATCTATAAATGTTATCTACAAATTTTGTTCAAAGCATCAATTCAATCCGTGAGCAAGATTATTGTATCAGAAATCATTAAGATTAAACCTAAAACAAATCTTTTAGCGGTAAACGGAATGACATTTGATTGCGGTGTACATAGTTTTTAATGATGTTCCACAGATTATAGACGATAGTTAAGACACAGATAACATTTAACGCTTACTTTAATGACTGGTGTTTACAATTATTTTATATGCCTGAGGGTTTGTCGATAATTTAATGTGTGGAAGTTAGTTATAGTCTATCAATGTTATTAACGAGACTGATGCAATGTTGTATAGATTATTTAATGAGATGAATTCTTTAATTTGAAGAATCAAAAAGATCGTATACTTCAGTAGAAAGAGAATTAAAATAATAATCCATGATTAACATAAAATCTACCGAACAATCTTAGCCAATCGATAGAGTAAATTCTCGGAGAGTAATTAATTGTAAGTAGGTTTAATTTGTTAAGGTTTTTTGTAAATTGTTTGAAAAATAACGACAACGGTTGATGATGTCGGTCTTTATACTCTGAGATGTATATATCCTAACAATCTATGGTGGAATTTATCCTCTTTTATAGATCTACAAAAAACCCGTGAATATTTTTGTACATCATGTACCTAACTATATTATGTGAATTTTTTTTCGGTTATCAGTAAAGTTTATCATAACCTACAATTTTTAATACCTAGGTAAACATTGTCTCTCCTGATAAGAGACACCACCACCACATGTTCTGGAACAGGGACTCCAGGAACCCCATGAGCTCCAGGCGTAGAGACCCACTTCTGTTCTTTCCGGAAGCATCTGAAATTATATATTCTTCTATGTACTTAATTGAAATAAAAAGTTATTGAGAATAATTATATCTATAAACCGCCTCCGTTGCGTAGTCTGCGTCTGCGTGTTACGCCGGAGGTCCTAAGTTCTAATACCGGGGAAACAAATGAATGTTTCGGTTAGGTAGGCACAGAAGGCAGATCACCTCCTTGAAAAAGATACAGATATGTGTCCGACCCAGGTTCCAGGTCCCACTAGGGCACCACAGAATAATTAATTTAATCATTAATTGTAACAAAAAAGATGTTAATTATAAATAAGAAAAGGTATCTCATAAATGGATGGATAGATCTTTTTAAATTGTTGCTAAGGTCTCGATCACCACATCAAAATCGATCCGGTCGGGTAGGAGTTATGACAGCAAAGATATAAACACAGACACACATACTTGTTAAATTTATAACCTTACCTTTACCTTGTGTTTTGGTGTTTCGTTAAGATTTGTTGCTGTTGTGACTATGGTGAAATGTATGATTGCTGCCACCCTGGAATTAAAAAAAAACAATTAAAAATCTAGAGGTACATTACACATATTGCGACTTTAAAAGACTTCTTCGAACGTGGAGAGAACGTGGAAAGATTTAAAAAAAAGGCTTCAAAATGTAACTCTTAAACTACTAAACAGATTTGATGAAATTTAAATAGCACCAGCTTTCAAAGAAATTAATAATCATCAAAATCGGTTCACCCAGTCGAAAGTTTTGAGGTAACAAAAAAGCATACGCGTCTAATTGAGAACCTCCTTTTTTGAAGTCAGTTAATAAATCAGTCTCCCGCAATCTCCGCAGATTGCTCAATTTCTTATTTGCGGTAACAAAGGATGCGTGATCTATTTTGAAATTATCTAGATTAGCTAAGCGCAAAACATGGGTTGTAACTTGGAGTAAAGGTATGTTCTGTTAATGCATTTGTATTTTCCTATAAGCTTTTGAAGGAATCTTTAGGTACTTATATTAAGTACGCTTTTTAATAATCTTAATACAGAGGTAATATATAATTAATTGTTGATTGGTGCGTGAATGAAACTTTAAAACATCTTCACCATTTTTTTTATGTGTTTTGTTTCTTATAGTAATGTGTGTAGGTTGAAAAAATCACCATCTATGGCAAATAAATAAAAAAAAAGTAATTTTGTATTACGACGGAATATAAACATTACATCTTTTTGGTTAGCTAGCTAGCATTGCTAACCATACTAGCAATTTCGCGTATCTCGGCAATGGCTCTGACAATTTGAATTAAATATTAATAATAGTTACAAAATTATTCTTAATATTTAATAAAAATTAACAAAATAATTACAAAAATAAAGTTGTTCGCCCCACTGATCAGATTTTCATTCGGTTTTCTACTAGAGTGATTATTCTATTGGGTCTCCTCCGGAGTAAATTTTTAACGTATTTGTAAATTAGTTGAGTTATGGCGATAATTTTTATTGTGTCGTAAAAAAATCAGACAACGCCGTTAACGTCTTAGCGGTATAGTATAACCCAGTGTAACTAGGGCGGATAATTAGTTAAAGACAAAGTGTATCAATTATCATCCTGTGCTTCACTGTTTTCACTTACTCTATTCACTTCGTGAATACAATTTGTTAGCGCATACAATTTACTGCTCTCACGGCGAAGTAATCTAACATAATATAGAATCAAGTACCTACTACATACAACGTTGAGGGGTAGAAAATTCAGTTTTAAACTTTTTAATTCAAAAGTACTCTACGTTTTGTTTGTATATATTATTATTTATTTAATAGACAATTCCAAAGTTAAAATGTGTCTAAAGTTGAAGATATAACATGAAAACTTTAAACGTATGGATAAGTAATATTAGCTTTAATACCACAATTTTTTTAAAATATGTTAAGTGAAACCCTATGTCAGGAATGATGCGTACGTCTGGGTGTGTTTAATTGATCATTTCTTTTATTGTTAAGTAGGTGATCAGTCTTTAACGATTTCCCTGGGAGAGGGAGTTTCCAGATCCCGAACCCAGGATCACGGATGACGCAGATAGATAGATGGATTAGAAGAAATAGTGGGTGATAGACATGAAATTTGTTTGTTTTTCCAATACACACTTTTCCTATTTCATTAAATACATCTATACATCATAGGGTTGAACATTAAGAAAATAGAAAGCGTGTAGCTTAGCAAGTAGGTATTTATATACAGACAATAATTTACAATTTACTATTTAAAAAATAATGGAAACCACACTGAACATAAATACACATCGTCCAATGAATTTCCTTTTTACTTAAAATACACAACCACTATGTACCCAATCAAACAGAGTTTCCCCTTCTAAGAACAAAAATTTAATAATGCCGGCCGATAGCCAAGCCTACGGATTCTGAGATTAAAAGATCTATTATATTAGTTGTCCAATCCCCGCTCCTGATACAGACTGGCATGGCTAACGCGCGAATGTAATCTACAAGTTCGAACATGAAACCCCACCCGAATTTACGACAAAAGCCAACCGAACTAATCTGTCATTATATACTGTTAAATGATGGATTAACATAGATTATTTTAACAGACACTGGAAAGTGTCTAGAAGGCATTTTGGGACTTCTATTAGTGAATTAGCTGTTCCCTACTGTTTTATTCGCGGTATTTTTATCTTAGCATGTTGATAGTCTTTCTCAATAAGTAAGTGAAGTCCCGTGTCCCCTAGTGGGGTATGGGGCAGATACATTTCACATCTGTTTCACTGATCGGTTTTTTCTTTTAGGGGCAAGTAGGTGATCAGCCTTCTATATCCTGCCAGACCGAGTTTTTTTTTATTATCTCCACCGCGAATCGAACCCAGGACCTCTCGGTTGTAACGTTTACGCGCTTACCACTAGACCAAGGAGGCGGTCTTTCTCAATAAATGGATTAACACTAAAGAATTTTTCAATTCTAGTAGTTCCTGAGATTCGCGTAACCAAACAAAATCTTTAGGTTTATAATATTAGTATAGAAAGTGTTTTATTAGTCAGCCCTAACCGTCCCACCCACTCTATTTAAACCTAATACACAATCTGGCATCTCCATTAGCTTTTTGTGGCATGATAAATTCGAAGCGTTACCCACGTACTTAAACATCGATTTAAAAGTACGTTGAAAACAAAATTTAAATACCTTATAAAATAGTGCCCGGTATTCGCGTGACATAGATAAAAACGCATAAAACCCTGGAGATATCAAAATATATAATGAAATCTTTAGAATTTCAATGTCTTCGTATTTATAAGAATTTTATTGTTTTTGGACATGTTTAAAAAAACAAACCATATAGGGTTGTTTCTTGACTGTTATTAGATTTTGGACACAGTTTAATGTTGAAATGTTATTGTTTCTATACAAATTTATAACTTTAACTTTGTATAAAGTTAAGAAGGAAGATTGCCCGTATAGGGATCTAAATGTTTCCACTGTTTACATAAATATACAATGTAACCTCTTTGGGAAATATGTAAGAGTAAGCAAAAACTTAAATTTCGCTTTGAATCAATATATATTATACTAACTAAATGCGTCGATGTCACCTGATACGCCATTTTAAAAGCATATTAGATCCAATACATGCTTATTAAAACGATCGATGTACGTCTTAAGTACTGTGAGTGGCATTAGCAGTTATTTTTATGTTCTACGCCTGCTTAATTTGGACACATTAACGTTGGAGTTGTGAGAATTCCCATGGCTTACATCAAGTGCATAGAATTAGCTTTTTCACTTAATTTTTCTACTTGCATTACCTTTTCTAACAAGTTTATTCTAGCTTAAAGGGATACTCCATACATAATAATTATGATAAATAAGTTAATAAAAATGACAAACATTTTATTTATTTTTAATACCTAGAAAACGTCTTCTTAAAGCACATAAGTTCTTAAAATGAAACGATTGAAATATAGTTTTTTATTGTTTGAAAGCTTACATGATCAAGATTGATCTTAGATACTGATTTTTGAAAATCTATTCAGGTATTCAAATAAAAATACTACATAAAAACGATAATATTTCTAAGCATATCCCCGATTTATTACATTGTCTTCACTATTCCGTCCATGTCTGTGTTATACTAATATTATGTAGAATAAAGTAGGTACCTATTATATTTTCAAAAATAAAGATAATCAAGTAACTCATATATTTACAATAGCTGTTTCCGCAACGTTGTCCGCGTGGAATAGTGTCTTTGGGTAGCATTGTTAATTATTTAGGCCTATTATTTTACAAATAAGACATACATAATATAAATACTTTAAATAAACTTTACATATTTCCCTAAAAAATATCATCCTCTATTTTCTATTATTATTTTACACCCTGGGTATAACTTTTACAAACTTTAAATATCATATTTATTTATATCGAATCATCAGCCTAAAAAATACATTTTACCATTTTAGCTCTAAAAATGAGTATACTTCCATACAACTTTTCATTCTCCCCATTTCAACTCCTTACAACCCTTTTTTCGCATTAAAAAGTAGCTATGTCCTTTCTCAGGCTCTAGACTATCTGTGTACCAAATTTCATTTAAATTAATTCAGTAGTTTTGGCATGAAAGCGCGACAGACAGACAGACAAAGTTACTTCCGCATTTATAATATTAGTAAGGATACGTATATTTTAGTTTTATTATGACGTAGTTATAACATTTTACAGTTATTCGAACTAACGACTTCGACCCCAAGATACCGTTCACAACAGCCGTGACAGATGCAATATTGTAGTAAACCTCGCAAAAATCATTACCATACTTCTTCCGCACAGTCCTATAGACTATAGACTTATAGAGAATAGTCTATAGACTATATAAACAATGAGTAGCTTCTGCGATAGGATCTGAATTAAATATCAACGTTTTCTCATCCATTTACGAGATGGTGCGTAAGGTGTTTGAGAAGGTCGGTTAAAAATACACAAAATCACATATAATACATAAGTAAATATATAGTTATATATAAAATCATTGATCAAAAATTATAAGGCATCTATAATGCCTATGTAGTGTTTCTTATTCAAACATATTTGTATAGGATAAAACGGTAAACTTTTTAACAGGTCTTAAAAACTCCTTGGCTCATAAAAGTAAATACAATCATAGAGTCATTCATAAACACTTGCTTATTCAGTACAAAGTAGAAAAACAATAAAAACGTATCGAATTGCTAAGCTCTGTAAACGTCGCTGTCAATTGTTTGTATTATGGAGAGAGGGGTGTTATAAAAACTTTGACGTATCTATCTGTGTGTCTATGGGTCTGTGTGTCTGTGGTATCATAGCGTAAGAAAATGAACGATTTCGATTCTTTCCTTTAAGTATTCATTCAAAGCCGACATGACAGAAATGGATATTAGCTATTCATATGTTTAAGGATCTAAAATTTACGAAGATCTGTTGATCCATTTATGAGATAATTGATAAGCAGCACGTCTGGATTTTTAAATTTCACACGTTTTCGTATAAATATCGAATATAGTAAGTATAACTTTAAGAAAATGTTAAAGAATATACATAAGTAATTACCGCGAACTCATAAATGAATCTTTTTTTAAATAATATCTCCAATGATCAGCAATGCATTAATTTTAAATAAAAAACACAGTAAAACCTAAAAAATATTTTTGTATTACAAATGAGCCTACTAGAAATAAAAAGACGTAAATAGTTTTGATAAATAAATTCATATAAATTTCAACAAAGGTATAACAATTTCAGTAGCTCTTAGAGTCTACTATAACTCTAGCAAGTCTGCTTAAGGTGAGTCATTGAGAAAAACAGCATAGGAGATTCGATTTTCTTTAGAAATTAAAGGACTTAGGAAAATAGTTTTTGACCATATGACACTTCATGATATTGGTTTCATTTCGCCGGTTGCCGTTACACAATTGGTTAAATTTTGTAACAGAGAAAAAATTATCAAAGTTACCTCTTATTAAATATAGATTTATTGTATTTGCCATGCCATGCCATCCGCTACTGCAATACCTGCATCAGTAGCGGACTGCGGATATATCATATCCTGCATTGCAGTAGTAAAAAATCTATGAAATATTTCGATTATAATTTCATGTTTGCATACATGTTTTCGCTTATGGGAAATTTATTTACAGAAACGAAACAAAAAATAAACTTAGATCTTAGCTAAGCAACGCGGATAGATGAGAAGTGACAATGAAGCTGTGTTAGTTGGTAACCCTTTACGTCAGTGTTGGAGAAGCGTGTTATCTCAACAGGATAGATAAACACTTCTGGTATGACAGTCATGTTGCCGACCTACTGTCAGGAATTCTATAGAACCTTATTTATTTTTATAGAACGGGAAGCCTTCAACTTGGCTATATTATTTAACCGCCTCCGTGGTAGATGACGCTACTGACTTTATTGCGTGTTTCATGGTTACGTGGTAACCACAAAAAAATACTCTCGTCTAATGATGATCAGTGAAACAAAACGAAAAAATAAACTTAGTACTAATTAGTAGATTCTGTTTATTGAAATTAATTTTTCATTTCATTGTTAAGCTATAAATATAAATTTCACGTGAATATTATAATTGAATTAATATCTAAAATTTCGTTATAATTTAGCCCTGAGGCTGAAAATATCGTCATGGCTTTGCCGCTATAATAATGTACGTGCTACATGACTTTAAAATTGAGAAGATATTATTTTAGTAGAGATAACATCTCTGTGTTAATGTAGGTGAGGTAGGTGTAGCTATTTTAGCACTGTAACAAAACTGCATCCATATTTCATGACCAAAATATACTCGTAACGATAAGGGGTTAAGTCGGCAAAAAAACTTTGTTATCTGCGAATTATTTTAGCGTGCGCTCCAAAACAGAAATGCAAATGTACCTGTGGAAATTCATTACGCCACATAATTTTTATCAAGATATTAAAGAATATATTTAATTATGTTGTAATTCAGACGTCACTCACCACAAGGGCTTCTGGGTCCAGCGTTTGATTCTTGTCATTTTCATAATCACATAGGCGTTCGTGTATATTTTATGTCCATTGTACACAACTGTCCGCAATCAACTTCAAGTCTATATAAAATTATCAGGAGAATTATATGAAAATTCTACGTCACTCCATTGACCATGATCATAGCAATTGCTGTCTTACGACCTGGAACAAATTAACATTTTTGTTAATAAACTTGTTAAGCATATATTAATAACGTTTATTTAATTACTAATTGTACGTGACTTCTTCAGCGTAGAATTAGGCTCATAATAAACTCGTTTCATTCATTTTTAAAAATGTTTTGATAGCCTTTTACAAGAGTTCCTTTTTTAGCAACTGACTCAAAAAGATGGCGAGTCAGTTGTAGGAGCAACTATAATGCAGATTTTTTGTATAAAGGCAAACAGATCTTAGCTACAATTTATGAAAATCTATTCATCAATTTATGAGATATTCTTATATATAATAATCAAGCCGATGGATTTTTAAATTATGTCGTGTAGCTCATTTTGTTTTTAATTATACCAGGGTAGCGAAATGTTTGCGAATCTTTCTATAAATAAATAGAAGTTGATGATCTGAAAGCTTTCAATCAATGAAACAGTTTCAACAACATGACATTATACATATTTATACAATTAAATCGTAAATAATGCGATAAAGGAAGTCATAAGATAAGAAAACAAACGTGAGATTCGTTAATGACTGAGAATAAATCTGACAACAGCATCCTAAACATTTTATTGCGCCTAGAAATGTTATCTCTTGCGATATTACGAAGATAAAATTGTGATCCAAGTGTGAACACGAGGGAAGATAATTTCAAAAAACCCCGATGTAAAGTACAGATGAGAATATCTTATAGAGAGATGAACAGAGATTGATAAATTGAAGCTAAGAAACATTTAGATACGTCAATCTTCTTAAAAAAAAACAGAGTTACAAGCGGTCCAATAATTAAGGAGCTATGATTATTTTAAATCTAGACTCAAACTGGCTGTCATTAAGGACTAATATTTGCGTTAGCTGTGGCTAAAAAAAAACCTCTAATCACCGCGCATACATTAAAAGGGCTGACGACATGTTAACATAAGACACTACAAATACTACTTATTATCCCAAAAGCCAAGAAAACAGAGCAAAACAAATATTGAATTTCATACAAAGTAGCGATTATTCAACGCTTTAAATACTTTTTCAAACATCGCATGTCCGTGGTCACTATGTTATCTTAAGAATCAACAACATACAAGTTACAACATTATTACAACACCTCTCACTGTGTCAGTGTGCTAAAGTAGATAACCTTATCTATTTGATCAAATATTACACTATGCTAAAAAAGCAGTCATTGCACTTTGCCTCTACAATTTAAATGCGTGTCACTCGCGAAATATTCTCATAGTTTCTTTTAAAAAATATTTTTAAGTCCATCTTTAGTTCTAAGTTTAATTCACTTGACACATATTAATATTAAAGTGAAATTTAAGAAAATTTAGAAATTACATGATCGAAATAAGCTAAGATCGATTGATTATGTCATCTTTCAGACAAAAACCAAGCATTTCCGGCATCAACACCCATCCATTCCTTAGGTGCAACGATACCAAAGATACTTCAGTAAACTTATAAAACCTTACTTACTCTCATTACAAAAAGTGGCTTTTTGTAACGGGAGTAAGAAACGAAGCAATTTGTTATAAAAAACGTTAACAATTAAAATACCACAACGAATGATGTAAATCAAATAATTTTCGTGATGTTCTGTTATCTTGTGTTGTCTAATTTTACTCGGTAAAGAGGGCAGGTGTGAAACGATCTAATTTATTTTCTATTTATCTTTGTTGCGATAAAGGCACTGTTGTTCAGCTCTATTATAATAATGAAACGTATACAGATACGTTTCTCATATCCATTTATAGGAGACTGGGAGCCTAATACTTAATACGCAAGGCTAGGTATTTTATCCCTGAAATGAAATCGGTCCATTCCTCTAGAGTCTAGACTCTAGAGCATCGTTTCTCAACCATTTTTATGTCTTGACCCACGAAAAAGCCAAAAAGTTAAGTAAAAAGTCTTGCTAACCCGTCACTATAAAATTATAATAATATGTACATACCGCGCTATTTTACAAGCTATTCGTTATAATTGATTAATCATTTTATTGAAATAAAGTAAGCTATAAGTTTATTTTTTCATGTTATTTACATCTTAATATTTAGTTTTATAACACTACACTAAAATTCATACCTTTGACAAACGAATCTTTTGGTATATCTATCTTGGTAATGCAATATCTAGTTTGTATTTACATAGTAATTTTCAACAGACTGCGACTCCCTTTAAAAACAGACTCGACTCTTCAAGGGTCGCGACCCCCCGCTTGAGAACCGATGCTCTAGACTCTAGGACGATGCCACAACATACACAAATTAAACTCAACTCTTCTTTTTGTCTGGGATTACAGGAATTCAAACCATTTCACGTGGGTGTGTACTGTGTAGTCTGGTCTCGGTAATCACTACCAAGAACTGTGAATAACCCCAATAAATGTATATTGCTTCCTGATACCATTCATTGCCGCTATTTACACATAAGACTAGTTATGCCCGCGAATTCGTCTGCCTGTCTAGAGAGTATTTTTGCCTAGACATCTTTAAACAACATCTATCAATGGACTGCAACGGGCGGCCTTATCGCTAATCAGCGATTTCTTTCAGGTAACCCATTTTTCTTTTTTTTTCCGCCCAAAGACCGAATACAAATTTGTCGCGGTTTAACGCCAAAAATACTGAACCGAATTAAATTAAATTTGGTACACAGATAGAGCCTGAGAAAGGACATACTTTTTAATGCGAAAAAGAGTTCTAAGGGGTTGAAGGGGGGATGAAAAGTGTTATGGAAGTATCGTCATTTTCAGAGCTAAAAGCTTTTATGCTATATAACATCACGTTACGACGAAGTTAACGCGGGTAATAAAAACTCTTTGTTGCGAACCTCGTCTTTTTTGATCGAGAATTTTGAAGATCTTTTTAAAATTTGAGTCGAGTACAATTAACCAGATCCCGATCCAACTCAACAAGATCAATTTATAACATTCCATTAATTTAAGTTCATTTGAACGACATAAAATTCCAAAAGTAAACCTTTCACCGTTATAGGTGGTCTGAAACCTTGATAAACTTTTATTATCCAAGAACATGTCCCATTTCACTCAATCCCATTAGTTTGATATAAATAGTGTCGAAAATGTTATTAACGATATTTAATCTCCAATTAGATATTAGAATAAATTATTGTTATTTTGTAAACTGTAAAGCCCTAAATTGATACTAAAATTTTTATTACGTTGCCCGCCTTTAAAACAAGAGGAGCTTCTCAATTTAGTATTTTTGATATTACACGATTGCGAGGTGAAAAAAATAAACCATACTTTATGAAATATAATATATACTAAAAAAAAAGTCCCGTGTCCCCTAGTGGGTTATGGAGTAGATGCATTTCACATCTATTTCACTGATCAATTTCTTTCTTTAGGGGCAAGTAGGTGATCAGCCTTCTATGCCCTGCCAGACAGAGGTTTTTTATCTCCACTGGGAGTCGAACCCAGGAGCTCTCGGTTGTAACGCTTACGCGCTTACCACTAGACCAAGAAGGCAGTCGAAATAAAATATACTAGCAGAGCGAAAACTTTGTATCACAGTTTAAAGTCACGTGTCACCTAAAACGTCATTCCAAAGAAAATGTATGAGGAAACAAATTTTCAACACGTTCGTGAATTTTTCAATATTTTAAATAGTTATTCTACTATTCTCGTATAAGAGATCATCAAAATCGGTCCATCCGTTCTTGAGTTATAAATGGTGTAAATAACCAGACTTTATTTATATATATATTAAACAATATTTTTTTTAATTGAAAATCATTGAAAAATACCCAATGAAGAGTCATATATAACTTTTTAACCTAAGGCAATGTTTGTCTTGTAAAATTGTTATTTTTGTATTATTTTCTTTTTATTATTTTTAATTCAGTGAGTCGTCTTAATAAATATTTTTAAAAATTAATTTTGATTGTTAATTATATTAAGTTATTAGCTAACGTCCGTCTATGTGGTATGGATTTTTATTTACCGAAACTGTTGAACCGATTTTGCTGATTCTTTTTTATTTTGAAGCTGGTGCCCGTGTGGTCCCATTTAAATTTCATCAAAATATGTTCAGTAGTTTTAGAGTTACAATATGAAGTTGTTTTTTTTATGAGCTTCAAAAACTATGACTTGCATGTAAGTTTTTCTGAAACGTGCTTACGTTCAGCATTACGGCAATGTTAATTAAAAGTGAACAATATTAATCTTCATTGGAATTTTTCTAACTCAAAAGCAATTAATCACAGAACAATAAAACAATACAACTTAACGTCGTACAATAGCTCAATCAGTACGTCGATTAATTCGTTTGAAGATTCGAATTAAATTTTATATACAATCAAGAAGAAAGTCCTTCAAATCCCACTCATTTGGTAAACTCTACAGTTCATATTCATTTATGAATAAGGTCTAGTCTTCAAATTGTTTTGTTATTTCTTTTTAAACTCCGATACAAAACGGGTGTTTGATGTATGTATGTGGGGGTGTGACTTTGTGGCTCCTAAACTAATTGATCGGTTTGACATACGAAACATTATGTTTAGGGATTCGAACCCATAATTCCGCCGTATCACATATTTAATCAATGACGCATGAACCATTGAGGGATGTACGAGTAACAAACTAGAAAATTGCTACACAGGTAAAAAGACAGTTTTTTGCACTCTATTAATGGTTTTAAAATAATATTTTTTATAGTTTAATTTTAAGTTCAGCTTTATTTTGCTATTTTTAATAAGTAAAACATATATAATATATACGTATTATATCTTACAATGCTAATAAAATAATATATAATTCATTCTTGAAAGTCGACTTTCTTGACAACATAAATATAAATTTATTTCAGATGAAAGTTAAGTGCAAGTACAATCTATGATTGCGAGCCCTAAACACTTGAAGTTGGTGAAGTGGTCATCAAAAGGACAAAGTTTAGTTTGGGAACGGGAGAAAGTTTTCTCAACAGTAAATCTTCACAAAGGCAAAGAATTAAGTACTTTCCGAACGTTAACACACAATAGACCATTTTACATTTTGATATGCTGTCCATAATGATTAAATTAAATTTACCTATTCAAATTCACGTATGCTTAGATTAACATACGCAAATGAAAACCGTTTATGGCTTAGCTGAAGAAGTGTCAAAATAACGACTCGAAAAACTCAGAAATATTCACATTATTGAAGTCTAAACTCCAAGTTTAGATTTGTGGAAAACTAGTGCAGGGATTGCTGTTACCAGTGTCGTCTCGTTTATATTGATAATAATAATGTAAAGAAAATCATTACACTAACGTTGTCACTTTTCTTTAATTATTTTAATAGTTTTATTTTGCCGCCTTATCCACAGACCTTCGTAGATATTACGTTTGACAGCGACTTCTTCGCAAGTGTCACTGTGGGTCGATTATAAATGGGAGGTTATGTGGATTATTAAGTCGTATTAGTGTTTAGAAATTATTTTATGTAAAGAGAAATATCAAGACCTGAAATAAAGGCTCTAAATTTTGTTTTTTTGTCATTATAGAAAAACGCAGTTTGGTCTCTATTTCACCCTTCAGTGTGTGATATTATTCTCTCGTCTCGGCCCAGTAGTCCATAGGCGGCTGCGATCTCTTATCATCGCCTGCCTATCCGCTATTATATAAATAATTTTAACAAAACAAAAACCGACTTCAAATTGTAACTGTAACATTACTGAACAGATTTTGATGAAATATAAATGGGACCACAAGGACCGCCTATTTAGTGTAGTGGTAAGCGTTAAAACAGCTGGGTTCGATTTCCGGTGGAAATAAAAACTCGGTCTGGCAGGGCTTAGAAGGTTGATCACCTACTTGCCCCTAAATAAAAAATTGATCATTGAAACAGATGTGAAATTCATCTACCCCATACCCCACTAGGGGACACGGGACTTCACACACACGGACCAGCATTCAAAGAAAAAAAGAATCATTAAAATCGGTTCACCAGGTTCTGAGGTAACAAACATAAAAAACAGTCGAATCGAGAACCTCCTCCTCTTTTGAAGTCAGCTAAAAAATAAACAATGAAAAAATTGAATCATGATATCAAAGTATGTACAAACACGTAATTCATAGATTTCAGTATTTGCTTTATAATGTGTACTACTAATAAAATTTATTTCAAAAAATCTATAAATTAATTTCAAAGTACACTAAGCTTCAATAAAAGTTCAGAAGTAATAATTCGTCGACGTGATTTCGCTATAGAAGAAAAAATTATAAAACGTTTGAAGTCCGCGACAAATGATGGTCGAGTCTAAATGTTTGTACAAACTGAACTAGAATTAGTAGCTTGAGGTGAGTTAGGTCCAAATTATCATGTGTTAGCGAGTTTCCACTAAGGGCACCAACCTCTAACCTCATACAGGGTTCCGATACACTGACCCACTTTGATCTATTGCCTCATTGATTTGCTCTTTCGATTTATTTAGCAACTGGCTTAAACTAGCTTAAAGCAATTACCAGAAAAGTAATGTTTAAGCCCTGATGCAAATAGAGGGGTGTTATTTGACGTGTCAGTTTATCTGTTCGAATCGGTTTTTAACCGACTTCAAAAGATACTCAATTCGACTGACTTTTTATGTTTGTTACCTCATAACTTGCCGAATGAACCGATTTTGATGATTCTTTTTTTGTTTGAAAGCAGGTGTTTCCCGTGTAGTCTCATTTAATTTCAACAGAATCCGATCAGTAGTTTTAAAGTTAGAATTTGAAGTCAGTTTTTTTGTTAAAATTATTTTTTTAGAAAGCTGACGTCATTGAGATGGATGTTAGCTATAAAGTGAAGATCTTTTAATATACTTATGAGCTTTTCTTATCTTGATAATTTCAGAGAGTTTTTTTTTTTTAAATTTTTTATATTAGGTACACTTATGACGCTGAGAGCTGAGACTTTGGATCTGTGAGACCAGAAGCACGAAGACTTCATCATTTCGTTGAGGCTTAAAAAAGAATGCGAGAATAGCAGAGTAAGAAACAATATCGCGCTACTGACTTTATGAAGAGACAATAATAGAAAAATTTTAAAAACCGTAAAAATTGTAAAAAATTGTACCACAGAAAACTAGAAACCTGGCTCATGTGGCTCAACGCTGTAATGTAGCCAGTATTTCGGGTACGCAACACAAAGGCTTTGATGAACCTTTTGTATTTTTTAACTTAACTTAACTTTCGATTTCTGTTGCCAAACACGTGTCGTATTTCAAAAATTAATTTCGAAAGTAACCGCAACATGATACCATGTCCCTAATACCTAAGAAAATTGCTAAACTTGTGGTTTAACTTTTACCTAAACCGCGAGAAAAGGGAACGTGTCGTATACTTTAAGATGACATGCGGTTTCTATGCGCATGCGGCTGTGAGTCGACACTATACGTAAATTCTTCATTACCAAATATTTTCAAAAACTAATTCCATATATTATGACAAAAAATGCTTACGGTTCAATCTTATATAAAAAGTGTAGTCCCGTGTCCCCTAGTGGGGTATGTGGCAGATGCATTTCACATCTGTTTCACTGATCGATTTTTCTTTAGGGGCAAGTAGGTGATCAGCCTTCTATGCCCTGCCAGACCGAGTTTTTTTTTATCGCCACCGGGAATCGAACCCAGGACCTCTCGGTTGTAACGCTTACGCGCTTACCAATAGACCAAGGAGGTGGTCAATCTTATATACACATCAAAAAAGTCCAGTTTCACGGAATAAATTATTATGTTTGTATTTGGGAAGTGTTTATTAAGGTTTAAAAGTATTGATTAAAATTAATTTAAAAGTTATCTGTCATCAAAGATACAAATAAATAAAAGTAATGTGTCTATTTGTAACAACTGCTTTGGGGCCGTCCATTAATCACGTGAGGCTTGAAAGGGGAGGGGGTTTGGCAAAAATCACTAAATATCACAAGGGGGAGAGGGTGTAGTAAGATATCAAGTGTATTTATTTTTTCTAAACCACCTGCAACCTTTCTGTCTAGACATTTTTATTATGGTCCGTAATTTTTTTTTTTCTTTATATCTGTATTTAAAGATAATATTCTAATTTTTTTAAAGATTCTTTGTAGGTACTAAAAATACCCGTGATTTTGAGTAAGGGAGAAGGGGTTAGTCTTAAACCTCACCACGTGTCACCAAGGGGGAAGGAGGTTAAAAAATACTCAAAAAGCATCACGTGATTAATGGACATATTCTAAATCTAATTACTACAATATGTCAGGTTAAATAAGTAAGCTAAAATCAAAGTTAAGTCAAGTAAACTTCTTTATTACTTAACCAAAGGTAATTCTTTAATATCGCTGAACAAGGCCTGCCTTGTTAGAGATATTGCTTTTTCCTACCGATAATGTACATTACATTAAGTGTATCGAAACCAATATCACATTCTGAAGGAAATTGTGGTGGAGTGAATGTCCTAAGCACCGTTAACCATAAGATAAGTCCGGTTAGTAATAACTATGTATTCAATGATGATATAAACTAAATAGCATGCAAAATGTCTTATAATAAATAGCAAATAGCTATTTATGCTTTATTCAGTGGGCACTGGTAGCTTATACGACTGATATATTTTAAATTATAGTTTTGAATTATATTTTGTATTTGAACGGCTTTGTAAGGCTTCTATTTTTATTACAAGATTATTGTATGAATTGTGAACTCTTGAAAAAATACTAGGTTTCTCTTCAACAACACCCCGATATGATAATTATTAATTACAAATTAGAATATCTTATAGATTGATGAACTTCATAGATTGTATTTTAAAAAGCCAATCGCGCTGTTTTTTAAAGTGAAGTTAAATAAGACATTACTTCAAAGGACCAATCAATATCAGCTCTCAAGCAAAACACCGCATAATCGATCGATTCGTTTAGAATTTAGATGCTCGATGCCGCAACAGACAAAAATGCGTCAAACCTAACACCTAGCTTTCTTCGTTGGAACATTAAAATAGATAGAATTTATTGACAGATAACCAGCCTACGTGACACAAGTAGGGGGTCAGTGACCTGCTGAAATCACGGGTGTTCTGATATAATTATTTCCAATAGTAGCAATCGTTGTTGCCTGTTGACCCATCAACTCTCAAGTAGCCAGTCCATTAATTCCCTATCAATATTATTGACCATTTTACACAACTCTTCTTGTAAGAATTCGATAGTGCGATAATATGTAATTTTCATAAATTTAGCTAAAACTCGTGTCGATTACATCAGCTTTTAGAATCTAAAATGCCACAGATATGTTATAATATTTTAACTAAGTCACCAATATTAAAATGTAGTACATAATTATTAATTAAAATATAAGAGACTTAAGATTAAACAAATTATATTAGATTGTTACAAAAGCCGACATTGCTATTAAAATGTCACATTTTATTTTACTATCAAGATTTAGATAAGGACTTAAAATCGATGAAGCTTTTAATCACGACAAATCTAACTTATTATAGAAACATTGGTGGCCAATGGTTTAATACACAATTTTAGATATACATAAAAGAGATATATTTAAAATAGTGAATGAATGGTCATTCGCTTACTAAATACGAAAGCTTGAAAACTACTTCACATATGGGGTAAATTTTTTATAAGTTATTTATAGAAGATGTCAGCTAAGTTTTGCGATAGAGCCAGATTAAGGGTAAGGGGTGTTAGAGGACACTCTCAACGCCTTTTCGGATACGGGTGTGTTGCCGGCCTTTTAAAGGCACTTTTCGAAGGTCCCTAAGTCGTAAGGGTTTGAATTACCTCAGAAGGCTACTGGTTCCACTGGTGCGCGGCGAAAAGTTCTTTAGAAAACGTTCTGTTGTAGAACGACATACATCCATGATACGCATGAAATTTCGTATTGTCTCTACGTTCGAAAATGAAACTCAGCTGCTGGTCCAAACAACTCCTCCGAACATTCCCCATGATAAATGCTATAGAAGATACAGAGGGAACCTAAATCTCTACGCAACACCAAAGGATCAAGCCGATCAGAAAGTATCTGGTCGTCAACGATTCAAGCCGCTCTCCGCTGCAGGATGCGGTCAAGAAGAAGCTGATATTTTATAACAAATAAAAATTATATAATATTATATTTCTATTAAATATCTTTACAGATTAGCAGTGCATACAGTAAATAGTATGAGACAAGTAATATAATTAAACTATATAAGAAGAGGTAAATTAAACTAATTGAACAACCCTTTAGTTATTATCAGTAGTTGGATTAGCTCTTTGACGTCAAAGATTTAACAAAAGACACATAAACACAAATTTATAAAAGCTGATAACGTGAAAACAAAACACACAAATTAGCTAATGTACGAAGAGGCTTTTAAAATTTTCTCACGTGACAAGACATGATAAAAACGCACTCTAATGGCTTCTAAGTTACTGCCTTTTCCAATAAATAACAAGTGAAAGTCACCAAATATTACGTCACTAAGTTGAACCGAATTTCTTGGTTAATGTTTTAATTACTTGTTAGCTGTACGGGCTCCGCACTGACTGCCTCCGCTAATGGAGAATGTTATTAGGTACTCAAAATCGCTTGAATCTTTGTCACATTAGAGCTTTTATGTAAACAAATACACTAGTTTTGCTTTATTCAAAAAGAGCAAGTAATTTTGAATTACATGCATTTAAAGTGAAAAATAAATAAAAACTGTGACGTCACAGTACAACACTCGCTCTCTCTGTCTCTGTCTCTTTTCTCGAGCAGCGACGCGACGGACTGCGCGAGCTGTTGTGAAATGACGTCACGTCGTCCTACTTTTAAAATTCTGTATCTCGGGAAGAAATTGACGTATCAAATAGTTTTTTTCACACGATTTTTCCATTTTCAATAGAGAATACAGTGGGCTAAAAATGTGTGAACATACTCCATTTCTATAAATCTTTTAAATATAAAATCAAATGTATGACTAAATGGGCTGTTTAGTGCAGAACTCGAGAACTACTCAATTTGGCAAAATTTGTTTCAAATGTTCTTTGAAATGTTGAGAAAAAAAACAGGCATCGTTACGTCTTGGGGACGTTCAATAAAATGAGCGTAGGTACTCTTTAAAAGGTCGACAACGCATCTGCCTAACGAATAATACGGCAAGCACACGAAACGTCGGAAAAATACAAATTATTTAATTGTAAAATTGTGCTAAATATTACTTAATACTTTAATTCGTTGCAAACGGTTTTGTATGTATTTACCAAAATTTATAATAATAAATCAAAAATATTGTTAATAAACCCGTTCAAATTGTGCGTTTAATCAAGAACCATAGACCAGCTATATTTGAAATTGATTTGAATAACAATTTTACAATGTTTCTTCTATTTACAACGATACATAAAGATGTAAAACAAAGTAAAGACTTTGTTATTTAGCTTTTGTATCGCTACATCCTGCTGACGCATTATTAATTTCAGTTATAACAATAATTAACAACAACAATTTTAGCGAACGAGCTTCAACACAACACCAACAAGACCTGGGTGCCGATGCAAGCAGAACGGTGGCAAGATTAAGTTATTTTTTGTTTGAAAATGACAATTCAATATAGGACATAAAAATATAATGTTTATATATCATAAGAACTTTGAATTTCTAAACAAAAACACCAATCTATATAAAAAGTCGGGTTATTTATTACTCAAGAATGGCATGACCGATATTGATGAACTCTGATTTGTTGAATTCGTCCGATCCGAGAATAGCAGAATAACTATTAAAATATACAATAACGAAAAAGTTTTTATGAAGAAAATTCGTTTCCTCATACATTTATGGAATGACGTTTTAGGTGATACTGAAGCGATACGAAATTCGCGGGGTCCACTAGTTCTAAAAAAGGCATTAGCTATCAATAAAGTGCATACAAGTCTATTACGGCATTTAGAAGCCAACGCACGGCGCTTGATTTTATCTCGTCAGTATGATGAGAGGCGGCCATCTAGATTCGTCATAGTTAATCAAATCTTGTCGCATTCCTAGTACCTCGTTGAAATATTATAGTCATTAATTATGAAATATATTATCGTCATACTTTTTAATCATCTTCATTACGTGTTTGATTACTTTACTAAAAAAAGGCGTACTGATTTGTTGTCTTATACTTTGGTTTTGGGAAACATTTGAAGTCGTAAGAAAGCTTTTGGATATGTGAACAATTTCCCAATATAAATACAGGATCAAATAGAGATATCAGTTCTTTCTCTTCTAATTCTATGCGTTTACTTAATTGTTCTGAAATTGTTTGAGTATTTATAGTAACACGAGATAACGAACGAACCTAGTTTTAAAAATATATTTGTGTATAAAACACATCCAGACACTAAATTGAATTAATTCGCATATTTTTGTCATTGGATTGACACTGACATTGAATGTCAAATGCGGGACCAACGTGATTTCGTTTTTTAATTATAGTACTAAAATACAATACATCTAGACCAAAGTGGAAATCTTAATAAGTACTATTTTATGTTAAAAACTCAATTAAATGTTAATTTAAATAATGTTATTTGCGATTCTCATGTTTGCGATTTTCATGTTAGTTTATGTCAACAATAGTTGACATAAACTAACATGAAAATATGTGTTGACATTTGACTTAACCGCTGTTCACCGGTTCCGGCCTTATTAATTTGCATTAGTTTGTCCAAAATCACTGTCAAAGTGAATAAACTTTAACAGCTTGTTACATTAATCGCGTATTCAACTACCAATAATTTTATAGAGATGATAAAACAATTATTTTATACATTTATTAAATAATACTACTATTTAATTTTACCTATAATTTTAACTTTTGAAATGGGTACCAATGACTAGCCTTAAAAACACATATTAAATTTTCGAACTTAAGGTAAAAAAATACATTTAGGTCTACTTATAGAATATAGTAGCCTATTCAAATTTAAAAATATAAAAGGTTCAAAGGTTTTTCTTTCGTTTGTTAATCTACGACTTTGTCAGAGTATAAATTACAAAATAGCCTTTGTCACTGAGAATATTTCCATAAGCGAAAGAATTTCTAAAATCGATGAATTTTGTTGTTGAATTTAATTCGAACATTTCAGATATAATTTATAGATTAATTAAGATAATATATTAAATGAAAATTTAAAAGTTGCAACAGCTCTATAATATTTAAGAATGTCAATAAAACAGAGTGGTTCGCTTCGAGCCGGTTCTCAGTGAACACTATAAACCTCGATCGATTAAATGTCCCATTTGGTAGCGATTCTATGCACTATCATTCATAATAAATTATTAATAGAGAGAGAGCTTTAAAAATCCACACATTATCATCAAAATGGCTGCAGATTGAAAAAAAAATACAGAATGGTGTTTGATGTATATTTGTCCACTCTATGGCAAAGCTAACGATCAAGTACTAAGTAACAATGTATCAATCCATGATGACAAGCAACAAATTTTTGTTTCAATATGTGAAAACTTTTAAATGGTGTATAGTAACTTAAATTGTTAGAATATATCTGATATATTATATCACTGTTAGTTTTCCAAATAAATAAAATGATTATGAGGCACCTTCTGCGGTACTCATAAAAAAGTCCATTAACAGACCTATTGAAAAATAAAGGCATGAATTGTTGGGGCAGAAACATTTCTATTTCCCTTTCTCAGAAATTTTATTATATATTATAAGTATATAATGTATTTGGGATATTCTTCACCAACCAAACAATTTTACTTCGAGGTTCAAGCATGATCTCCAGCACAACACCAAAGTGTATAAACCACCAGGCGGTCTCCAAACAGAGCTATGAATGTATTTGAATATTCCGTATATTAATAGGAACCATTGAAATATTTGAAATTACATGCAATAAATAGAATAATGTGAAGAGACGCGGCGTGGTCGCAGCCTGCCATTAGTTCACCGGTATCAGGTTCGCTTCCTGACCAGACCACTGTATTAGTAACGCTCTTCAGACGATTATTTTAATCTCTCACCTATGGATTCCGTGGTTATTGCATTCTATTTATAGAAATTTACTTGCGGTTTCTTCCGCGAACTAAATGGTCAAGCGGAAACTCAGCTATTGGTAAAATAATTTTTAATCCTCATTTTGGTATAGGATCCCACTGTATAATAACCTTCACCGAGCTGGTTATTGTTTTCATCCATTAACCACATGCATATTTTATAGGCTTCATACTTTCGATTGGTATGGAATTTGTCTATAAACCAAACCAGTGAAATGTTAAAAAAAAATTAACTAATCATATTCTGGACTGAAATTTTTAGACAATCCATTGGCAATATATTGACATTGGATATAAAATACTATTCATACATTAACTAGCTCGGTGAAGGTCGTTCTATAGTGTGATCCTATATTATGAGCCACATAACACGTCATGTTAAGACAATCACAGTAAGAAATAGACACCACAAATATTCAAACACGTATTACAATGGAGCCAACACAACAATTAGTAAAAAAAAATATCTAAATTAAAATATATTTTTATTTGCGAGGAATATCCTACGGGAACCGAATACTTACCGGCATATTTATATGTATTTAGTTTTGTTTAGATGAACAATTTTAAATCTCTTGTATTATTTAATAGTTTTATATCATATTAGTAATATATAGATTATATATAAGATTAAGAAACATGCTAAATCTTTTACAATATGAGTGCGGATAGAAACTGGCTTTTACATGCAGCGCGCCCGGTAATGCCCTTCAATATTCATCCTTCGTATTACGTCCCTAAATATGGTTTCCTTGATGTTAACGGGTCATAAAAATATAACAATGACAATGTCTGTACAATTTCTGTTTACTTTGGTTTCACGTCCAAGTGATACAAAAATTCTTAATTATTATTTATAAATAAACTATAATTAAATATACTACTAATAAATATAAATTAATAAAGTATAAATTTTAATAGGAGTATATTATAATATACTTTGATCAAAATACCAATTTAATTGTAACATACCATGATTTGCAATCGACTTAACCCATGATATATGAAAAAACTAAGTAACGTATCGTTACACGTTAGTTGAAAATAGGAACCGGCCGTAAAACGCCGAGCTTCACATGTCGAACGTTGACACCTCCGTTTATCTTTCAATGATAAGCTAAACACGTTATGAAATTCAGTTTAATATGAGAACCGTGCATTTTCATAATGAAATGATAATTCTTGTAGCTTTCCCAGTTTTTTACCCAAACAATAGTAGTTAATTATTATCAATCCCACATTTCACACACTCTTATACAAGGCCTATCAAAAAAAAAATTAATACCACTATTATACCAAATATATTTTATTAAAACATATAAAGAAAGAATAAGATAGTTTTATGAATTTTATTTTTCTAATTATTTTTATAAAAAAATTATAAAATTGATTGATTGGTAAATACTATTAAGATATATCGTTTTTATTAATGAAGATTTAGTAACCTTTAATACCTAATATAAATTTTGTTATTCAATGAAAAAAATATATTAGCACAATATTAATTTTATTATTATTTTTATATAAGCATAATGAAGTTACTATTAAAATTATTATATTATTAACTCATTATAAAAAACATTAGGTTTATTTTTATTTAAACCTATGTTAAATTACAAGTTAAAACGAATTAAAACCGAAATTCAGTTTAAAAACACACTTCCATCAGATTATACGCATGTCCCACAACAAATAATTCATTAAATAAAATAATGAATTATTTAGATAATAAAAAACCACTCACCATTTATTCATTAGCGCATATGTTACGTTAACTTAAGCACTACACAAATTAAAAATTATTATATATCTATTAAATAAAAAGATATATTTTCGTTCCCGACTTTTCTTTGACGTGAGGCGCGTTCGCGTCCTACGCCAGCTTTCGACTGTTCAAAAGGGCTTGGTCTTTCAACTTGGTTATTACTCGTGGAAAGTAAAAATGTTATAGTAAAAGTTTGTAATTATGACACTACGTCTGAACATTATTAGATAACAATTTCTAATGGGGATAGATGTATCTAATAGTAAATTTATTTTGCAATGATTGTTACTATGTAATATTGGGATTAGGAAATAAAGTTTCTTTGATATAAACAACGAAGCTATGAATAAATTTTCTTTATAGAATTTCTTATACGTGTTTATTAGGAGTGAGCTGTTGAGACTAAAGAACTTTTTACTTAATTATTGATATAGGCACATCTAAGTCTTGAGCCACTTACATTGAAAGTTGTGGGTTGTAATCCTGGTAATCTCAGTGCAACAAATAGAAGTTTAAGTTAGGTAGGTAGGTAAAGTTGATCACCGCATAGAAGTATTTAATAAGCAGATGCAAATTAAACCCCATAAATTAAACAATTATACCCCATTAATAGTTCGATATTTCAGTTTACACATTATAAACCTAAAACTTGATAACTATATAAGTATATATATAGTTATATACTTATATACAGATAAAAAAATTGGAGTATCTGTTTGTAATATTAAAATAACCGCTTTTTATATATAAAATAACATTTTTTTTAAATTTTTGTATTTACGGCTAATCTCTGAAACTGCTGGATCGATTTTGACGGGACTTTCACTGGCAGATAGCTAATGTAATAAGGAGTAATTTTTTTATTTAATTTTATAAATTTATCTAATAAATAAAAAATAACTATTTCGCGCAGACGATGTACATAATAGATATCTATTATTATTTTAATGTTCACTATTTTACTCTGTTTATAGGCTATATAACACCACGTTACGACGAAATTAACGCAGTAGAAACCAAGGGGCACAGCTAGTAATACATAAAACTTGATAAGTATATACGTATAGTATACAAATGATTATCATATACCACTTCTCTCATAAATAACAGTAGATTACACGAAACAATTTCTTATAGTAAATTATCCTTTAATTCCGAGATTCAATAATTTCAAGGGATAGCCGAGTGATTTATTGCTAATCTAAAAACAATGATGTCGAGGTTTTCTCGTTGAAAATCCTTTGATGTTCCCGCGGGAGAACATTTTCCTATTCGACACGGAAGATTGCAATTTGTATATTTGTTCCGTGATGTTTTTTATGATAATCAATTATTATTGAATATTAAATTCATAATATTGCGTCATTTACAACTGCATCTTCGCCGTTGCAATTAAAAATATGCACTAGTCTTTATAAAAAACACAACGGATTTAAGATTTTAGAACAATTCTTAAAATTTTATTAATTCGCGTAAATAATATTATTTCATGAACCAAAAAGCATTGCATACAACGTAACTTGAAGAAATGTATCAAATTTATGGCATTTGCTTAAATTTTTTGTTGGTAGCATGTTTTAAATAAACGCTTTTGAATGGAACTGATCCGCGACCTTTGTATTTTAACTGTGAATAAAAATTGAAAGTAACATGCCATCTACGTACGAATTCTTAGTTTTTATTTTCCAATTACATCCAAACAATTTCATTTTTTAAATAGAACTGCCTTCGAAGTATGACCTATAAAAATTATCATTTAAATCTGTTCAAAATTGGTCTCATAATCGCTCATCAAACAGACAAAAAAACATACGAATTGAGTCCTCCCTTTTCTTGAAATAAGTGGAAAATATGTTTCATAAATTTTATTTTTCCAATTTGGCTATCAATGGATTAACTTATAAATCCTAGAATATCGTCATTTTAATATTTTGATTGTAACGAGTCAATGGTTATTACAAAAAACGAATTTCAAATATCTATAATATAAAAATGAATCGCAAAATGTGTTGGTAAGCGCATAACTCAACAACGCCTGGACCAATTTGGCCAATTCTTTTTTTATAATATTCCTTGAAGTACAAGGATGGTTTTACGGAGAGAGAAATTTGGAAAATTTTCGAAAAAATAAAATAAAAGAAAAACATTTTCCTCATACATTTTCTATGGAATGAAGTTATAGGTGACACTTTATTATTCGGAACTTTGACGCGATACGAAGCTCGCGGGGTCCACTAGTATTAAAATAATTCTGATAAAAATTCCCTGTTTGTATCTTTTGATAATAAAATAAATCCTTTTAATTACATAGCATTATTTTTCTACTTCGTATCACATGTATAAAAGATAAACCATTATTATATTCCTACATAATTAAACGATAATAAAAACTATTGTTCTATCGGTAAAGTCCGAACCCAATAAAATTTAACCGGCAACTGAAGAATTGTCCTTAACATTGGAATCGTATTGCTCCAAATTCCAATAACCGACTAGAATGAATCGATGCGCGCCAAGCTAGTGATGGACCACACAAGTTACAGCACTATTCTAGCCCACCCCTATAGAAACCGAGGCTGTAATCTCTATTAGCTTCTTATTAAGATATTAACCAGTCGCAAATGGTATATTGATTGTAGTCTAACCGACTCAGGTAACTAGGTTTATGACAGTAAGATGACCGTATAATTATTTTGTCGTAGTTCAGAACACCTACTGTGGCTTGGAATTCTAACTAATATTATTAATGCGAAAGTGACTCTGTCTGTCTGTCGCGGTTTCCTGACTACTGAACCGTATTAAATGAAATTTGGTACACAGATAGTCTAGAGCCTAAAAAAGGACATAGGCTACTGTTTGTGAAAAAAAAAGTTGTAAGAGGTTAAAAGTGGGAGATGAAAAGTTCTATGGATGTATCGTCATTTTTAGAGCTAAAAGCTTTTAGGCTATATAACATCACGTTACGACGAAGTCAACGCGGGTGAAACCGCGGAGCACAGCTAGTTATTAAATAGCTAACCCTTTCATTGATTTATATGCAGTGGATTTATTGTCTTAGAGAAGCTTGAAGTAAGACGATGCAAGTGAAACACAAATAATGTTAGTTTACAATCTTACGACTTGCGGATCTTCAAGAAAAATGTGTACAATTTTTTGAAACTGTTGGACACTGAATTTTTGGTCAGTTATAACTATTTTAATTTTTAATAATTTTCACAAAACGATGGAAACTCAAGGTGATTCAAATTTGGCATCTTTAACTAATAAATTTCATTATTAAAAACATTTAATTCCATATGAAGTTGTTATTACGAGATACATTAAATGTTAACTGATAAATTAATCACGTTATTCATAATATTCAAATCGAGTAACAAAATTATCGCAAACTGTTCGCCCATTGCAATAAAATAGCGAGCATTTGTAGAGGAAATGTATCGTAACGTGTGTATAGTGTAGTGATAAATCTAATGATAATAATCGAGTACCGTCCATCGATTTATAATAACATGTATGGGAATGATGTACAGGTTATTTTAACGGCTAGTGACCTGTATAGACCCACAGATTCAAAAGTGATTATTACTATAAACGAGACGTCACAAGTAACGTATAGCAATCCCTGAGAACCGGAAGCCGGCCGCTAGTTTAATACTGACTTACTTTATTAATATTGGTGCCAATTCTGATGTACAAATTATATAATTGTGTAGTTAGTTTTTTTGTAATTTCAACAAAGCTATTCTGTTATTCCTTCGAACTAAATTTAAAAATCGTATGATGGAACTTCAAATTGATTTTGATATAACTAAATTACTCGTTTCTTTTTTTTGGCGTCATTTTTTAGTTTATTGTGGTATAAGTTAACCGGGGCTTTTACTTAAGCTTCGTTGAGACCGAGGATGCTTTGAAATATATGGATTTGCGTGATGATAGTTAGACGTAGACTGCTATAAATCAGAATCGTTAAATGGCTATTATCGATGTATCGAGTACACGCGGACAATCGATTTATAATCGTCTCATCATGATAGGGCACTGCACTATCTCTTTTTGCTCTTTTATGTGAATTACTTTTTACTGTACTTCCATGCTTTACCTAATCAAATTAAAATATTTTCGGCTAAACATGATTTTGTTAATTTAATTAAATCTTTCCACCCAGACGAAGCCGAATGGTAACAGGTATAATTCTGTGGTTATAACTGTATAAGTAATAATAATATTTATTTTGTTTTTTTCTCCATAAAGTTTACTTAAGACGTCAATAGGTACATAATTCAAAAACATAAAACCTAATACATAATAATAATATTAGCTTGTTATTTACGCTTGTAAGTTTAAATTACTCAACTTCCGTGTTACTTGGTACACACTTTGAGGGTTAGGTATAAAGGGCATAAATTGTATAATTCAAGGAACGGCCTACGAGTGGTAGCTAGTATTAGAGAAATCCTTAACTATAGAAACGGTTTGGATCGTGTCGACGAATGAAGAATTTCTAAATGATTTGAAATTTATTAATAGCTCATTCGAAGTATTTTATTAGCTTGTTATCAAGCGAGTGTTATGGAGACAAATGAGCTACGCCTCAATTTAAGCCCGAAGGTAAGAATTAATTATCCCTCTTAATAGGAGGCGGGACAATACTACCGAGCGTGCGGTGTCTTTTGACTTGGTAATGTTATAAACTATATAATATAATCTTTTAAATATTGTTTCTGGTTTTTTTTGTAGTATTTTTATTTTTCATTTAGTCGCAATTTTTTGATGATTGTTGTATTGACTCCCATTTTAACATGTTTGCTGTGTATATTATTCCTATGATCGTCTTTACTAAACTAAATTAATAAATAGTAAATAAATATGAAATAATAAATTTAAAAATAGTACAAGTAGTTTTATAATAGATAACGATGTCTTATAAATAAGTGCGTGAAATCCCATAACCCCTTGTCAACAATCACAAATAAGCAATTCACGATTTGCTTGGGTTCGAATCCAGAACCTCCTGTGCATGAAATAAAAAGAAAATTGGACTAAATTGTTTCAAATATTAATAATACATTGAATTTTTTTATTTTATTTAATAGCAGTAAGTTTGATGTTCATAGAGTGATGTATGTAACGCCATCTAGGGGGAAATAGCTGAACTACCACTTATAACGATAAATAATTAATATATTATCGAAATGATATAATAGATATCGATAATTGAAATGTAAGTATGATATAATTTATTAAATATAAGTTTCCAGTAGGTACATAAGTTAGAAATAAAAAATGATGAAATATATTGTTTAAGCAATGCAAAATTGTATATTAAAAATATTTTCACAAACCTTAACACAAAACGCCCTAGTAAAAATGTATTAAATGATATTGAATTCTATTAGCCGCACCCATGAAGGACTCATAACCAATTGAAGATTTAGGATATCATTGCGATTTCAACATTTCCCCATTAAGATAAACAAACCGCCGAATTTATCTCCGGATTTCTCAAGACCTCTTCCTAATCTATAACCTGTCAAAGATACCGGACAGATCAAATTCTCAAACCTTATCAGTCTCTCGAGGAGCGTAGTTCTAGTTCTATAATCTGTTGGGTCTAAGGAAACGTAGGGTCTATTTTGTTAACATGGACCGACCCAGCACCAGTCACCAATCTATTGAGAAGGTGGAGATGTTCGAAGTACGAGAACACGTGCCGTACCAAGCTGAGGTGACGAGAGCACCAGCTGCTTATGATGAAGAGAGTGGGCAATCATACGAATCCTCCTGGAAGTCAGCGTGGACCGCGATTTGCCAATTAGTCAACCTGTTACAGCATATGCAGATTGCAATTGTGGTGTTTTCGGTTTGGCGTTACGCGCTGACTTCTCAGCCTGATGGAACCATTACTAATCTACAGCTGCATATCATTTTTGCTGGAACCGGTGTAAGTTCTTTAGTAACAGTTTAAGTTTAATGGGTACACGATGTGCTTAAGTTGCTTCCCGCGTAGGAACCAAAAAAAGTTACCACCATTTTTCAGCGGCTTTCTTCTTGCTTACCACTTAATAATCTATGCGAATTTTTCTACTGAAATAACTCTCACGTGAAAACTATATTATAATGAATTTTGACAGGCGAAACCGACGCAGAAATGTACCCTTTCTTAAAGACGTTGCCTTAGTTCCTTTCGCCTATGCCTACTAAGTATTTTAAAAAATTACCATCTCAATTCTTCATCCAGTAGCTCTACCACCAGTTTGCTCAAGTAGATTTATATACCCTCGGCGTTAAATATTTGTATCAAAAATCTTTTAGTCTTACATCGCCAGGATGGGATCGACAGTATTTACTAAACACTCATTATTGACTTAAACTTATAGAATTGAGTTGTTGTGTCTTTATGAATTACATGGACATTTGCAAATACTTTCAGTATCAACTATTCTTGGTAGAGTCGGTTCTTACTCTACATAGACATAACACATGGTCGGCCCAGCTGAGTATGGACAGCAAAAGGGTTGTACACGGGTGTCTTCAAATACTTGGTGCATTATTTGTCCTTGCTGGAACGTTCCTTGGACTATCCCAATCAAACATGGAGATCAGCACACCACATGCCATTTGCGGTAAAGAATATTTTTTATCTTGAGAAATGAGTAGTCATAACTAATCTATGACATGTGATTCTGATATAACTCTTACCAAATATCAGTACCTATTGAAAATTTATAGGATCGTCAACGCTTTGTAATATAGCGATAAATTAACTACTATTGTAATATAACAAAATAGTTTTCGGTGAATTATCTCTCAAACATTTTTAAAATTGTTTTTTTGATTAAATATTATATATTTTAATATTAATTGTCGCCTTGAATATAAAGTGTATCTAAAGAATTTTTGCAAGGTAATTGTTGAACTAAGAAGTTATTCCGATTTTAACGTAATAATAATATCATAAATAATGAATATGAGTTAAAATAAACTTTTACTATGTTATATTTAATCAAAATATGTCCAGTAATCGGCAGTCCTTGTTAAGACAGGTTTACTCTGACTCTCTCGCAGTATACCTTTAACGATTTAAAATTTGATTGACACGACTTACCATGCATTTTTCTTCCAGGAATCATAGCGCTGACCTTCACAATGTTGAGTTTTGCGTCGGGCATCATCGCACTATTCTCTTCGAAAGTTCGTCTCCTCTTAAAAAGTAATCCAGTAAAAATATTCCACATTGCTATCGGAATGTCTGCTTTGACCATGGGCCTTATAACTATGATCTTAGGATTTAATAGTGTTGGGTTTAGTACCACTCAAGGCCCGCTTGCAACCGCTTTAATAACTTTTGTTGTCATAATTTTAACCTACACCCTGGTACAGCCTATTGTAGACCTCATATCAACAACCAGAAATACTCTATGACTATTTGAAGTTGAAGGCTCTAATGATGGCGATAGCACAGCCTAGTTTTTACACTTTTTTATTTATATTTTATTTTTTTAAATTATCACGCCTATTTCAACGACTACAGACCTCATACGACCCTTCATTCACCTTCATTAAATTCATTATGTTTTATTATTGTAAATATAATAAGTTTCGGTATTAATTGTTTGATTATAAAAGTGGCGAGACTTATAAAAATGCATTCACGTATTCATATAGAGCATTCTTTAATTGTTCCATTAATAGATTAAGTTACTGTAAGTGCTTAAATTTTTATTCGTAAATTGTCAAGTTACGTATAATAATTTTTCTAGTAAGATGCGTGTCTTATTTTCATTCACTTAAGTATTGAATTGGTTAAAGAAAAGACGGAAAGTTATTATTTAGATAGGGTATTAATTCATTAACTTATAAATATCATATTTTATATCTAAATAAATACTTATAAATTACTTATATAAATTTTTAAGATGGTTTTCAATTAATGTTATATATTTCATATAAGTTATATGACTTCGTCAATATACCTACGACCGTAATGAAACGGTTTGATCAATTGGACATCTTGCTCTTTCTCAGATTAATCCGAACACACACACGCTTCTGTAGGATTTCGTTATTTATAGTATGTATAAAGAATGTAATATAATTAACAAGAAAAATAATATCTTACCTAAAGGTTAAAGAAGATGGTCACCATTCAAAAATTTATTTATTTAAAAGTATGTCTCATTCAAGGAAAAGGAAGGGGAGGAATACAGCAATATTTTGTGAAATGTGGTAAATTGAATTGTTGTGAATCGTTAGGGTACCTACTTATGTTGTTATTAAAGTATAATAATATTAAGTACAATTAAGTGAACTAGTTGGGAATAGTAAATATTAATATACTTAATGTATTTTTAAAATCGTGTTTTTTTAAATACCTACATTAATATGTATATTGTAATATTTAATCGCTGAATTGTTTTTGCTACGATTAGATAATAAGTACCTACTTAATTATATTATAGAGTCTACCCTGAGCAAATTATCAAGTGCATAGTTAATCATTAGATAAATACATATAGACAGCTATGTACCTACTTTTTTCCTTGCTGCTTCAAATCCATCTGCCCCAGTAATAATTACTGTTAAAGGTGTACCTGTATAGAACATTTTCTTTTTTTCATCAACTTAAGCGTACGTACTTATTACCACTACCACTAGACAGGTAAATTTGGAAAAAAACTAATCAATTTAATATTATAATATAAACAATATCTTTTACTATTAAGCTGGAAGTTTAACTTTTTCTGAAGTAAAACGTAACTACCCACCGTTTTGAAATTCGATACTTACTTCAACACTGTAATAATTAGCTTCATAACCTCGTATGATTATAAAAGTAGGATGTAAAACTTAATTTTTAAGCACACTACTACAATATTGTATTTTTTTAAAAAGAAATACATAATTTAGTAATTATTTAATTATTGTTCGTAGCGTACTGCATAATAAAAGTCACGAAAGACGAAAACAATGCTTAGACTTCGATATTATAATATTGAATATATTGCCATCTGAAACGGCGATTAAAAAAAGTAACTATATTTATATAAATAGTCTCATCAAAATATTATAGTAAAGCTAGATCACGCTAGATGGCGCATTTTATGTGGGCCAAATTGTATAGATATTGTCTGTACCTACTACCTATTTCAAATTTTGAGTCAATAGTCACTTCAACATTTTGACATCTGTGTTTTTGAACACAATTTATAAATTATAATCTATAATATGAATTTCTAATTGTCATCACCCGCGGTTCGGCAAACAATAATTATTAACTTTTGTTGAAATAACATATAATAAAGTTTAAGATAAAGTAAAGGATTTATTATGGTAAGTATAAATTCCGTTCTCACAAAGTACATTGATACATAGGCTGCTTGAATTACTGGCGTTAGGTTAGCGACTTTTTTGCCTGGTCATTGAATTAACTTCGTCTACTTTTATTAATTATTTTTTACAGGCTCGTCGTTATGATACACGAACTACCATCTTTTCGCCGGAAGGTAAGTCAAGAAGTAAACTAAATGATCTTTAAGATATGCAAAAACTACCTCACGGCTTACCCTCAACACTTACCTATTATTTCTTAATATTAATTACAAACGTTTCAGGGCGTCTTTACCAAGTGGAATATGCCATGGAAGCCATCAGTCACGCCGGTACCTCCCTTGGAATCTTAGCTACTGATGGTATTCTCTTAGCTGCAGAGAGGAGAAATACTAACAAACTTCTTGATGAAGTATTCTTCTCTGAGAAGATCTATAAGCTCAATGATGATATGGTGTGTTCTGTAGCTGGTATAACATCTGATGCAAATGTGTTGACAAATGAACTACGGCTAATTGCACAGAGATATCTCCTGCAGTATGGTGAATCGATACCCTGTGAACAATTGGTATCTTGGCTTTGTGATGTGAAACAGGCTTATACTCAATATGGAGGTAATTAAGGAAAGATTGATAAGTAAATCACAGAATCAGGCCACACCTACTTTTTTTGGTGAAATATTGTAAATATTAATTATAATTGACTCTTCTTATTTTAAATATTGCTTTACTTTAAACAATGTCTAAAAGGCTGTCACTTTCTTGTTGACATGCAATTGTAAAAATCTCTCTGTAATATGTTTTTAAGATAACTGATTAAATCTAATATATATTTTAGGTAAAAGGCCTTTTGGTGTATCTATTCTGTATATGGGCTGGGATAAGCACTATGGCTATCAGCTGTATCAATCAGATCCTAGTGGCAATTATGGTGGTTGGAAAGCAACATGTATAGGAAATAATAGTGCTGTAAGTGGCTTTGATAATCCTGTATTTAGTTCTTTCAGATGCCAAACAAATAACAGGCAAATTAGTGAATCATTTGAGATGAGATTTTCAATCAGAATTGTACTCATTCAATAAACAAGTCAAACCAACAACCTTCTCATATGTATTAAATGTCCATTGCATGATCCAGCAGACAGTAGATGACTACAGCAGTTATCAAACAATAATACTTTAATTATTAATAATCTTTAAGAAATATTTCATGGAATATAGTGGAAGTTCTTCCTTTATTTAGGCTGCTGTATCAAGTCTCAAACAGGAGTACAAAGAGAATGAAACAACACTTGCTGAAGCTCAAGCTCTAGCTATCAAAGTACTCAGTAAGACACTGGATATGACAAAATTGACTCCGGAGAAAGGTGATTAATACAGTATATTATGTCTTACATAACTTTATTTTAATAGTTGCATTATCATGATATTACTTTGAGAAACCACTAAGAAGCTATCACATAAATGCAGCCTAAATTGTTGAAATAAAAATTATTTTAACTTATTAACTAAAAGAAATATTGAAAAGAGTTATAAGTCAATTTACCCTATAGTTTTTCATTCTTGTCACATACTCACCTTCACATTTACAAACATTTATAGTTTAACATAACATGTTTTTTTTTTATATTACCTACATTAAATATTTTGTTCAACGACATACCTAATTGTATATTTTCAGTTGAAATGGCAACTTTAACGCGTAAAGATGACAAGACCATAATCAGAATTCTAACAAGCACTGAAGTTGAAAAGCTTATTGCTGATTTTGAGAAGAGTGAAGCAGAGGCTGAAGCTGCTAAGAAGCAAACCCCAAAATCGTAATTTTTATATTCCTTTTTTCCCAATACATATTTTTAAAGCATTCAAAAGTTTTTTTATTTAACCGATCTTCAAAAACCAATAAAAAGTTGATTAATTCGACGCGTATTTTTTTTTAATATTCCACTCTACGTCACCGCCCGTTTTGAGCGTCCGTTCTCCGCCGACCGATCCGTCAGCGGAAGATCGGCCACGACGCGTTCCATACAAATGTATGGACCGTCAACAGTGCCCGGTGCCACATTCGACGGAAAACTCTCGGCGACGGTGCACGCACAGGATATTCGACACTGAACGATTTATTATCGAAGTGCAAAATAGGGTTTGCCTTTGGGACTCTAGAGAAAAAAATATTTATTTATATTCGAATAGGCTTTTCTAATGCTTTATCTGGATAGTCTCTTAGTTGCATGTGCAAGGTATGAAATTGCCCAATTTCTAGTCGAAGAGAATTTAAGGGATGAACCCCATATTTACGCATTTATTTTCTTCTAATAATCATAATGCTTCATACATAGCTATCACTTCTATCGGATCCATTACGACCACACTGTATAAGCGTTGGCAGTCGACTGATAAATTGATAATCCGCCACTAAATTTCCAGTGAAGCTACTGGCTGCAACCACAGGCACAGAGTACTATTGTATATACTGGTGTAGTGTTCTGTCTTAGTGTTAAGTGTAGTCAGTTCACAGTTGTGTCATGTGTGTACTTTGTTGAGTTCTATGCGGCGAAGTCCGTGATATTTGTGATACGAATAAAAAAATATAAATTTCATTACTTAAAAAAAATTATTCACGAAATATAAATAATATTTGCTGACAAAAGCTATGATTCCATTTGAATTTGATACACGGCCGAAAAATTGTACTTTGCCAACAAAAAGTAGAACCGAAATCGATGTTCGTATTCTTCTTAATAAATGTGAACAAATTGCAAAAGAAGAGCAATTAGATGCTGATTCTCGATTGAAACAATATGTTCATGACTTGGAGAGTATGATTAAAGATCTGAAGGCTGAATGTCCAGAGTAAGTAGGTATTTGTTTTACACTTTAAAGTTTACACCATATTGTCTACTATCTTACTAAAATATACATTTTGATGCTGAAACCACTCTAAAAAGGTTAGTAAAAATCTTATCCTTTGCTGTAGAGCAATGATACTAAAACATCAATGATAATAAATTTTAATCTGTAACGTTGCTATTGTTCCTTTGTCTTATAATAAGCTTGCAGCAGTTGAAATGTATTATTAAACTAGCGACCCGCCCCGGTTTTGCACGGGTATAAAACATATATAAAAACCTTCCTTTTCAATCACTTTTTCATTAAAAAAAACCGCATCAAAATCCGTTGCATAGTTTTAAAGATTTAAGCATACAAAGGAATATAGGGAAAGAAAAAGCGACTTTGTTTTATACTATGTAGTGATATATAATTTTATCATAATAATAATTGTTTCTATTATGTACACATATTTTATATTAAAATGAATTTTTCAGAAAACCACCCCAGGAATTGCCTGATTATGTCAAAAGATTAGCATTTTTGAAAGGATTGATACAAACAGCAACATTAAATAATCCTATAGAAAAGGTAATTTGATTTATTAATCAATGTCTTTATTTTTGAATCACATAGTCTAATGTTTTGCTTCATTTTAATTTTATTGGCCATACAAATGTATGAACCGATAAGAATGGATTTATGTTGGGTGCTATGGGTCAACCTTTCTATTGCACCAATTGATAAATTGTGTTTATCTATAGTTAAGTTTATGTTTTTTCTGTGTTCGCTATTGATTTATGCTTGCGGTGTTCAATACAACTTTGATATATATCAAAGTTGTATAATACAAAGTATATATATATAATACAAAGTTGTAGAATACAACTTTGATATATATCAAAGTTGTATTCTTCAGAGGTTGTAACATCTGTGGGAGATCCTTAAAAATAAAAAATCACTAACCATATTATATTGCTGAATAAGACAAAACTTTATAAAAATTACCTATAGCAAAAGGCATATGTCACTGGACTGACTGCCCTCCAAGACAAGAAACATAACCATTTGCTGAATGTTAAAAAAAAGGATTGCAATAATACCTACATATAAAAAAAAAATATATTGCTAAAAGTATGATGATACTTTAAGAAAACAAAACTTAAAGTCACAGTACATACTACTAAAATTTGAATTATAAAAGTGTATTTTATAATTACAGCTTGAAGCAGTCCAATTGCTATCTCATGGAGCGGCCACTATGTCTGTTGATGCTTCAGCACAAGAAATCCATCAGAAAACTGTAGCTAAGTATGGTTTAGAGCTGCGATCAGAATTGTTTGGCCCGGGTTAGTAGTTTTAAGTCAACACAATATACAAAATTTATTATTCAAACTTACACTTAGACTAGTTACTTCCAGTTTAACCATGTAGTAAATTTGCAACAACAATGGAATAAATTCATAGTTTCTTTACTCCTGGAATTACGCACAAATTATGGTAGCCAATGTTATTAAGAAAATTAAAAGGATATTTGATTTTCAGTGTATTTAAACAGCTTTTACAGTGGAAATTAAATTCCCATATCCCCTAGTGGGGCATGAGTTAGACATATTTCTGTATCTGTTTCGCTGATATAAATAATATATCTTTCAGAGCACAGTGATGACACATTAAGACAACGGAACATAATAAAGGCTCCAAATTTCACAAGAAACAGCAGTAGCCAAGAAGATATTGATTCACTTCTTAAATACCATCAAAATATGCAGGAGAAAGTTGCTGAAAATATGGTTCTTCTCACAAAGAGCTTAAAGGAACAGTCACAGATTGCCAGTAAAATCATCAAAGCCGACACAGAGGTAAATAATATGATATTTCCTAATCCACCATTGAATCATGTGAGAAATCCCTTGACTTCTCTGTATGGCATAACATAGACACATTTCTATGACTGTTTCACATATTTGCTATTACAGGCAGATAGGTGATTAGCCTACTGTGCCTTTCTGCATTTAAAATCCAGGAGTTCCAATGTAACATGCCACACACATCCACTGTCCCACGTGTCTATGGGTCAGTAGATCTGTGTGTTTGTCTGTGCTATGTCTTCTAAACGAATGGACTGGTTATTTTTGAAAGCTAACATGATTGTAATAGAACTTAGCAATAATTCATGAAAATTTGTACATTCATTTATGAGGTTTTATCATGTTGAGGGGTTTATTATTACAAATTTTATTTCTAGGCTCTAAAGAAATCGTCGGATATGACAGACAACAACTTGATATCCCTGAAAGTGGAATCAGAGAGGCTTCAAGAACACAGTCGGAGTGCATGGAAGTGTTGGCTATGGTTGATGCTCGCTGTAGTTATGGCCATATTTATTAGTAAGTGTCACATAAATATTTAACTACCCCCATTATGTTCAGTTCGAATTTGAAATTTCAAAGTGTTTCTCTAATGATATGGCTTTATGAAGTTCCCAGCGGATCTATCTATTGTTAAAAATTCCATGGAAATCTGTACAATAGATCGATATGAATATTATAAAGCTGAAATGTTTTTTTGATTGAATGCAATGTCAAGAACTATACTGGTTCGAATTGAAAAAAAATCATTGGATATTTCATTTATCGAGGTAGGCAAAATACAAATATTATAAATTCGAAAGTAGCTGTCTTTTACGCTTTCACATCTAAACCACAACCGATTTTGATGAAATTTGACACAGATATAGACTAATTTTCAACGCCATGTTGCTAACTATCGAAGTTGTATAATCTGTACTGCAATATATTTTTGTATATCTTTCCAGATATGGTTCTATTCATGAAAGTGATGAAGAAAAGAAAAGATTTTTAAAAATGTAAAACTTATCTGTGGTATGTGTTATTTATTTTGTATATTTTGTTATTTTTTATTAATTTAAAGATATTTTGATTAAAATACATAATCCAGCTATTAAATCTTTATTGCTTGAATCTTAAATATTACTGGTACTCTCTAATGAACTCTAAGTATGAAAAATAATGCATTCCTTATATTATAGATACACAATCATACTATTTTTCTCTATAAGTGTTTGATAAAGTTTTGTCTCTGTATAAGAATAATTTATTAAAAATAATATATATGGGAAAAAAAATAATTCTTTTTTCTGAATTATTGTTTTAAAACTGATTTTGTGCCTTAGAATAATCAACTACCTAATTTTATTAGACAATTTTGAAAAAAAGCTACTATGTTGCTTCTGTGCGTGTTTCTTATTAGACCTAAATTTTCTTTAATACTAATTTTTAATAATGTCCATTTTTATATACCATGTTACATGTATATACAAATGTCTGTCAAGAGAATTAGGCTCCTGGAAACATTTCTCGTAGTGACTATATAGATGCGAATTTCGACTCCCGCACACATTGACACTACAAAAGTAGGGCCTATCTACCAAATGCCAATTATCACTTATAGGGATATGAATATCATATGATAATTTCTTTAAAATGCCTTTTCATGAAGAAACACAACTACTTTTAATAGTAAGATATAGGAAACCCAAGTAATGACTTATGTTAATTACATTGAAATTGCGCTGTTTTAAAATGTTTCGTAAATTTTTTGGCGTGTCGTTATAATATATAATACGTTATAGTTATTAAGTATATAAATTATATTAAAATCATATTTATATGACTCGTGCAGCTATGTCTTACAATTCTTATGGACAGCAGCAAACTCTATTATTTAGAAGCCTTAAGCATTTTGCTGGAAAGAGTTGCTTTTCAGAACAATATTCATTTTATAGTAGGTTAAGGTTTAAACGTTATCTACAGTTATTGTAATATTTTAATATATTTCTTATGTTTAAAATAGAACACTACTATGGAACACCTTATTTAAATATATATTTATTATTTCAATATGCTTTTAAAAATACATTTAATCGCCATTAAAATTTGTAAATCCTCGTTGTATCTATTTTGTAGAACAAAATATTAAACCCCGCAAGTATAAAGTATTAGCCACTCGTGCACTTGGCGGCCATCTTGTTGTAAAATTTATCTTCGATAACATACAATGATAAAACCTAATTTTTCATTGTTTAATTGTGCTTTGTATTTTTTCTTAGGAACAATATTCACAAACGTGGTTAATCTTAAAACAATATATCAAATGGTCTGTCACATTCTCGCTGACTCTGTGGCAAAAATCAGACAAAACGCTCAGCAAAGATCTTAGAGCGACTTTCATAAATACCTGAGGGGTGTTGATGCTATTACCTATGTAGGTATAATGACATACAAGTGAATTTAAATTCATAATAACGCTAACATATTAATTTAAACACATTGGTAAAAACTGGCTGTGGGTACTTGTCATCAGTGCTGGATTTAGAGGAGGTCAACTAGGGCTACAGCCCAGGGCCTCCACAAAAGATTGGCCCCCACAATAGAAACTTCGGTAAATTTCAAATTCAGACTAGTAAACAACTTTTCCTTTGATATCTTTTTTTCGCGTTTCACCTTTACATACAGTACTTTGTACAAATATGATTATTTTGAATATTAACAGAAATCATCGATCTATATTTGTTCACTCCAATCAGGCAATCAGTAAAATATCAAAATCTCAAATAATTTGAGGCCAGGAGTCTTCCACTCCGTTGTTGGCTCGAGGCCTCCAGAACTCTAAATCCGGCACTGCTTGTGACGTCAATCCGGCTTTATTCCGACATGGTTCCTTCGCATAAGACTTGCGGGCTTGATACTCAAATGAAGATTATCGACCACTTTATTATAATTTAAATAGGATTTATTTCTAAGCGCTCTACATCTACTAATACGTGATATTACCTAATCGAAATCTTATTCACTTTATAAACCCTTTAATCGCAACACACTAAAGTTAAATAAGAAATGAGTAATTAAGAATAAACAATTCTATAATGCAAATATTTGAATTTAAATATTCTCTAAAAGAAAACGTTATCCAGGAATTTTTAGTTTTTGTTGAATTATTCTAAAAGTTGTAAATTATTTTGCATACTTGTTCTGCCCTAGGGAACAAAAAACAGATTTTTTTAAATGATTCATTTTTCGCATCACAATCGCGTGGCAAACTAACAAAAAATACATACAATCTAATTGAAAAGAAAACCCTATATATACTCGCGGACAAATAATTCGTGTCAGTACGAAACTCGGCCATTCAGTCTACCAGTTCCTAGTCTTCTGTTGTTCTGCCCTTCTGCTTTCTTCATAGCAACTTCTGCCTTCGAGCATAGTGGCGACACGTGTACATTCCTCTGGGGTTAGCGATACGATAGTGATTCAAAAATGACCGTAAAAGACGATGATCACTGCCTTTTATCATTTTGATGTGACAGATTGAAAACAAAAATAAGAAAACAAGCAAAATTAAAACGCGTGTTTTGAATTTATTTTAACTTTTGTTATTTTTTCTAATTACGTCGTATAACATTTATGGATACGGAGAATTTTGTCGCTGACCCGTATTATTTGTCCACGACTATATTTATTCAGCCTGAACTTGTTGAAAATAGATTTATAAAGTGAATATTCTTTATCAGTTACAAGGTATAATGTAGTAAAAACCGGCTAACTATACGAATTTAATTCGCTTTACCGAAGCAGGTCCCTATGATCTATATGTAATACATTTTTAAAGCTTCTTTAGAAGCTTCTTTAAAGAAGGAAAATGTTTTACTAATTTTTACTTGTCGTACACGTCGGATAATTCGAACTTCCATATTTTGTTTGGGCCAATTTCTGTTACATACAGATGCGATCCATTTCGAGTTACCGCCAGAGAATGCGGGTTTGTGAATCCCTGAAAAATAACATATTCTAGTCATCTTTCAAAAATATTTAAGAAATATTGTTATAACATGAAATAAAAACTTATTTGTAATACATACATAAAGTACTTGTTTTAGAAATTATCACTTTATAAGCTTGTGTTGCATGATATTTATTGACTATCGGTCTTCGCACATAATATAATTAAATATAGAAGTTTTATTTACCAATGGCCCCCAATATAATTGCGATCTTTGCAAAGTAGGTCAGTTTTTTAGATTCATAAAGATTTCTTCCAATTGGTTAAGAAAAACATACTAGGAAGTTCACAATAAATTATGTATAAAAACTTTCTTATTTTCATACTGCGTTCAAATCTGTTTTCATTACGGGTTCAAATATAAAAACAGTATATTATATAGATATATTATACAAGAGTACTAAATAATGTTTTTTTTACTACCCTAATACTCACCGTGCTCGGTTCCCAAGAATCCAAAATCTTCCCACTTACAGCATTAACAGTGAACCCTCTCACAGCGATGTTTTGAGCTGTCGGACCATTTACAGCATAGATGATATCCCCATGTGACGTCACCGCGAAAACTCTACCCAAAGTCGGGTCTTCGATAACCGTTGCAGGCTCTAGCATTTTCGCATAGCTCTTCAATCCAGCTTGTGGGCAGACAATTCGCATGTTCTCTCTATCAGCTACGCATACAATATCCAAATGTTCCAATAGCGTTACGCTGTGCGGGATATTTAATGTTAACGTGTCTGAAAATGCCGGTATAGCGAAGAGTAAGGTACCCGCGGCGTTGAATTTCAGGATTTGATTGTTGCAATATCCGTCAGCTACGAATATCTCGCCTGTGGTTGCTATGGCAACGGATGTCGGCATGCAGAGGAGTACACGTCGTCTGTATGGGTAACCAGCGGTGAATGCTTCTCCGATTGTGAGACTTGGATATTTGTGGTTATTGGGTGTGTACTGAAATGAAATATGAAATCTCGTGCAAGTTGAGTCGTGGTTGGTTAACACAACTATTTCTTATATCAGTTATATGCCGTGAAAGTAACACGAATAAACATACAGATTTTCGTAAATTCTTTCAAAGCATTTAGTAAAATTGCTGTTTTAAACCCCTGATGGAAAAGGGGTTTTATAAGTGTCTGTGGCTGTCTGCCATCGTAAATCCTAAATGAATGGACCGAATTTGATGCGGTTTTATTGTTTGAAAGCGGACATAATCGAGATGAATAAAGATCTGTTCAGTTGTCGTATTTTATTTACTTACATAAAATTGGTAATCTTGGGGTATTATTTCACCAAACACCAAAATATTTTCAAAATATTGTTCCATAATATTTATCTTGTAATATAATTATGATAATTTTGTAAAATATTGTTTCAAAATATTTATCTTGTGATAGAATTATGATAATTTTGTAAAATATTGTTTCAAAATATTTATCTTGTGATAGAATTATGATAATTTTGTGAGAAACGAATTATATTTATTTCAAAAGACATAATATTAATGTATTTACCTTGAATACTTGATGTTTCGCAACGTCAGTTACCCATACATTGTCGTGGTGATCCACAGTCAAGCCATGGGGCATATAGAACGCATACGCTCCCCAACTATGCAGAACAGAACCCGTAAGGGGCTCGAGCACCAATATTGTATCTTCAATTATTGGTCCTTTATCCAAGTTCTGGTATACGTTTGATTCGTTAAAAGTGCTTAAATCAAATTCAAAATTTTATGTATTAACAGATTTTTTGCTTCGCTAAGCACATCGTTTCATAGAATTCTTTAAATGCCAAAGATTTCCTTAACCGATAGAAGTCTTTTTTATTAAAGCTAAATCTATTTACAATAAATAAAGTTTAAATAAATAAAAAACCGACCTCAAAACGCACTAAAATATAAAAAATAAATTTTGTATTATAAATGAACCTACTATAACTAAAAAGACGTAAAGTGTATTGATAAATAAAATTCATGTTCAACAAGGCCATAAAACTGTCATGTTGGTCTTTGAAAGGCGGTGCCAAATACGGTGTTTTTGAAGGTCGGTTAAAAAGAGAGGTTATGATGCTGTTTTTTATTGAAAGACGAGATGGTAGGTATAATTAATAAATATCTGTTTATCCATATATATGGTATTATTATTTTTAATCAACACATCGAGACAGTTTTAAATAATATTCAATTTCACTTCTTTAGTTTATTTACGTCTTTGTTATAGTGAAGTGAATTTGACCCAAAAATTAAAAGTTATTATTGCGACTACCCCAACCTTTTCCTAGTATGCCTTAAAAGCCAATTTTTATTTAGAGCCTCTAAAGAACAGTCAAGAAGCTGAATGCTCTAGTTCTCAAAAGTATTACGTTACATTTACCTCTCGTCCCAAATTCTTTCAGCTCTATGAAACATAACAGGCTGTCCTAAAGAATTAATGGACACAGCCGTAATTTGTCCCACATTCAGAGACTGCTGGGGCCAGTCCTTGACCTCTTGAGGCCTCAGAACTATTTCATCTTTAGGCTGCAAAATATTATAACGTTAAATTACACGTTATTTGACAGTCACTCGCGCATGGCAAAATTAAAGTCAAAATACTTTATTCAAATAAACTTTACAAAGCACTTTTGAATCGTCGATTTTTTAATATCTAGTTCTAACTAGAACCAATGGTAGGTCCTACCGGAAAACTGGTAAGAAAATCCTTTACTCATTTTAAAGCCGATTGTTACATATATTTTTTACATGCATAGGTTTTGTAAACAGCGTGTCATTCGGAAATTGTCTAGCTTCGTATCGGTGAGTTTTAGAATCGATGTCCCGATACTAATAGACAATTTTACTTACCGCTTTTTTGGGTATATTTATAGATAAAATGAAACTACTTACATCATGTAAATCCAAGTTCTTCAAGACATTTTCTTCGTTACCATAACTAAAGTAGTCGAAATTATCCCTCACAGTTTCCGGCTCACAGCTGATACTATACACGCACATTAAAAACAAAAGCTTGGACAGCATTTTGATTCCGTTTTGGCTCATGTAGGACATACGTTTGCTTTTCAAGCGAGATTTTATTGATTGTTGGCACTTTGAATGGCTGATTTTTAACGCATGCGCGATCAATTCAGTAAATATTAAACCAAGGTCAAGTGAATTGGGGAGAGCAATCGTTAAAGGCAGTTTATTAAATGAGACATAAATGAAATTTACAATGGAAATGTCTTATATTTACGCGAGTATCACAAATTTAATAAAAACATTTTCATCGGAATAACCATATTCATTTAACGAAATTTTAAATTTGTTATATTTAAACTAAATTTTCTACGTTCCGCGTGCTTTATAGCCTGCATGATCTAATAAATGGTAAAAATTTTGTTAAATCGTTCATTTACCGAAACTTGATCCGATGAAACTGTTTTCTTTAAATTTCACAATGGAAGTGAATAATCTTAGTGCTAAATATGAAAATAGATGTTGAAATTTGATTTCCTTATCAGTCTCCTGTGGGATTCGGTACACTCGGGAATGGTGGTAATGTTTAAGGATAATGCTGTCTTATTGGCCTCTCCATTGAGAATTCGGCTGGTCCCAGATGTACCCGGTTTCTGTGATTGAACAAACAGCGTTGTAGTATCTTCCTGGGCTGCGGCAGAATGACCATGATGGGCATTTGCATCTGAACAGCGTCTGGAACTCCTCTTTACATACCTCGTTCCACCAGCATGTTCTCTAAAATCGTTGGAACCATTAGTAAATACTGCAGTTTTTCACAATAACTCGAAAACCTCGGTTTTACAAATTAGAAAAGATAAAATACAGAAGAGAAAGGAATCAGATTCCTTTTAGGCTGTTTACCGAAGAGGAAATATTGACAGAATTGTGTTATGTACATGTTTAGTTAATTTACTAACCTCCGTGACATATCCTCGCACCGATCGATCCGAATAGCTTCTTTTGACCATAGAAGCACCCTCAGACATTATAAACAAAATACACGCAAGCATTACATATTGCACCTGTAAAATTTTACATACATATAAATAATATATTTTGAAACCTATAGAAATCTTATGTGAACCTTACCTTAAACATATCAAATGGTTCTAAATATTGCTATCCAAGTTTTTCATTTCACTTTATAGAACGCTCAGCTGTGTTGTACGTAGGAAATGAGAAATGGCTATGCGGTGTTTTTGACGGATTCCCAGTCCAAGTATGTCAACAAGAGAATATGTATTCGTACTATTTTTTACTGTACGTGTTTCTAAGCGAACCTAGTCTTTTATACAGTCGAGATTACGTCCAAATTATTTTTAGATTCATGAATAACTGGTAAGAAATATAAAATATTATGTCAAACAAAGGTATGATACAAGCTACAATAGAAAAATGTTTATTTTTGAATTGTTTTAATCAGAGTAAAGTCATGGTTAAGTCTATGAATCAGAGTCCATAATTTTAGATTACCTACTTTAAAACTTTAAGATTCGTAATATCTATATTAATAAAAGTCGGGTTATTTACACCATTTAACTCAAGAACGGATGGACCGATAATGATCTCTGATATGTTGGATTCGTCTAATCCAAAAATAGCAGAATAACTAATAGGTATATTGAAAAAATCACGAAAAAATGTTTATAAAGAAAAAAAACATTTTCTATGGAACGATGTTTTAGGCAACACGTTATTCGGAACTCTAAACCGATACAAAGTTCGCGGGGTCAGCTAGTTTCAAATAAAACGTTAAAGATTTAAATTCCTTTGGATTCTTTCTCTCTATAAATCTTTAAGTAAAGGAACCGTCAAGTGGTTCTAGTTATTATTTTTGATATACGAAGGCGGATTTCGTACGAAAATATTCGATTTGCAGAGGTCAAATTATGATATAGTGTTCGACATACAGAGGTCCAATTTCTTTAAGAGGCTCTACTGGATAAGGACTCGTGTTATGTAAATAAAATCCCACAAATAATAAAACTTTTATACATAATTTAAATAAATAACTTATAAAATTAACTCAACAATCCCTAATAGGAAACTTTATACATTAATAACATTTTAGTTAAATTTTAATCCTATAAATATTTGTTAGATTATCACATTATTCGTTCTTTACAGCATAATAGTGATAGTTTAATATTTTCATAAAAAAGGATTGCACCTAAAATAAAATGGCACTTTTAAAATGACATACATAAACATTTTTTGGAAATTCCGACAATTGCTTTAATTGTACGAGTTTTTGCTTCGTTTGTTGTAAAAAACTTGTGACGACTTCAAAAGAAAGTCTCAGTTCTGTTTTATGTTTACTCAGAACTCAGTATAAACAATTTTCGTAAATACAGGAAGCTTACCTGATGCGAAAAAAGAAACTGACTTCAAATTACGTTAAAAAGAAATAATAATCCTGCAAGGAAAAATATTTGGAAGCTATTATTCCTTCCTACAAAATTTTATTTCGACAGCAAAATTTGTTGCAAAAACGAAATAAAAAAGTTTATAAGCGGGATTATGTTTATGAATCTCATTTTTCAATGACACCAGATTCACGTTTGCGCTTATTAAGTTTCTAGTTGAAATATTTTAATACAGTTGTACTAACTCGATTTTACTGGCTTTTTTTTATTCTATTACATTAACAAGAAACTTAAGCTAAAAGCGTTTTGTCCAAAAAACATTCTACTAGGATTTCTTCAGGAACTTTATGTTAGAAAGATAGAATAGAAATCATTAAGTTTGCCGTGTCTATGACACTGGAAACCAAACGAATACGACGATTATTATTCGGTTTTTTTGTTTGAAAAATGAAGCGATCTAGATCTTAACAATATATATAATTTCAACAAGTTCTTATTTTTAATCAACATGTCAGGGGATTTTAGAAATTGTCTTACATTTTAGTTGTCGGAAAGTGTTAAGAACTTCATAGTAACGTGAATCTGGTGTAATTGTTGAAACATTTTTGTGTCGACTAATGTTTCATTGGACTTTGGTTGGACACTACCGCTACCTACGTGTGGGATTTAATATTACATAGCTCTCGTTTCAATATTATTATCGTTGACGTTTTCGTGTTCTCGCCTGTGAAATTTTTCGGCATCTTCCCTGTGGAATGAAATTGTTATTTAGTGCGGAAATGTCTTATTGTTAAACTAATATTACCTCTATAAATCATCCCGATCTTTAAAGGACCTTAGAGGCCAATATTTGGTTATATTCTGAGTGACATAAACCATGTTGGGCAGAAGAAAACAAGAAGTCTTAGTTAATATTCGCGTGAATATAAGAACGTCATAATAAAATTGAAAGACTCCTATGCGAAACATATTGCAGACAAATTTCTGCGTTTGTTTCACTGATAGTTGCCTTCAATACAAGAAGTTGATCAGCCAGCTGTGCCTACCCAACATAAATAATTATTTGTTTCCTCGGGGTTCAAAGCCAGGAACCTCCATGCAACACGCAGTTGCATAAACCGCCTAGCTGCGGAGGCTTAGGTATCTATTCGGAGGGCGATAAAGGCTATCCTTCTACTTGCCTGTATAAGAAAAGATCAGGGAAAGAGAGTTACCGAACTTTATTTATAATAACCTGGAGATTATCTGTCTACCACGATTTCACGTCCAGTTAACTATAATCGCCATATAATCAATGGTAGTTGAATATTTAAGGTTATTAACAGTGAAATATAAGAAACGTTGCGTGTCGTAACGGTCGGATGAGTTATTTCCGTTCAAGTAGTAAATTTGAAATAATTTTTATAATTAACATATTTTAAATACTATGACTTAATGGACTAGAAATGTCTATAATACACTCATTTCCTTATAATAGTAACCAGAGAGGTGTTTTGAGACTTCAAAAGATCATAATTTGCGAATGAAGTAGAGCATATAATTAAAATATAATCAGAAAATAATGCGTATGTAAACAAGTGAATCCTGTTTTTTATATCTTATTTTTTCATATAAATATTATGTTTATTTCATATATAAGTGGTTTTTTTGGTTTTATTTTCTTGAACTCCCCGAAAACCTGGCAACTCCCGATGACGTGCCTATAAGATTTTTGGGTCTGGGGATAAAATTCAACGATTATAAAATTTAATTGAATGATTTACTAATTTGAACCCTTTTATTTGTCAATTGCGTATGTAAAACTATCTGAATCAGTGTCTGCTTGAGCAAAGATTACGTCTTTGAATCGTACCTAAATCAAAAAACAGCTTATTACATTGAATTATAAATTGCCTAGATTTTACTCTTGAATTTGTCCACATATGTCATCCAGAATGATTGTTGCTTCCCATCAACGTAATAACCTTTAAAATCCTTCCAGTTATTTTTGAGTTTGCAAATATTCTCTTTATAACGTTATTATATTGGTAATAATGCTGTTTATAAAACTAATAATGTAATGCTTTACGTGTTTGACTCGTTCAATGCTCGAAGGACCAAAAGAGATAATACTAGTGAGAGCAGTTAAAAGCCTTTACCACTGACCCATATGCCTAAGGTTAATGGTCAAATAGCAATTGATAAAGGAATAAAGATAATATTTTCCTTTACACGTTAAAACAGTATATATATAAGGTTCTGATTTGAAAACTATCAAGGTAACATAATATACAGCCTATTCGACTTTAAAGTTAAATCACATGATAGCAGAAACAGATACAGAAATGTACTAAACTCTTTACATTATGTTATTACTTAGTTAACCCCCGACGCAAAAAGACGAGTTAAAGCTATTTGTTTGTGTGTCTGTCTGTGGAATCGTAGATACCAAACGTATGGATCGATGATGCGGTGTTTGTTTGAAAGCTAAAATGGTCGAGATGGCTACAGCTGCAATTCATCTGTTTATATATTTATGAGGTATTTTCTTTTGTAATTAACATGTCGGGGGTTTGAGATTGATTTGAATTTCAGTTGTTCATAAAAAGTAGGGATCATCCGATACCGATACCGATAAATCGGCGATACTTTGGGTTTGGCGATATATCGGCATCGGCGATATTTTTATTGCCGATACAACGATACATCTGAGAGATTTATTTCCATGCTCGAAATGCATGACAGACTTCCGAATCGGCTTTCTCCGCAAAACTTTAGAATGCTCTGTTTTTTAACAAAAATCTTGTTATGTTAATTATTAACAGTTATTGATTTTATTTTAATTATTACACTTAATTTTTAATTTTAATAGCTTAACCGTGAATCTCATTCAAAGTCTGCAACTGTTTTTATTTTTTAATAGAAATTAAAAACTAACCAAACTTGTGTTTCATATAATATTTTACCTTAATTTAATTTTAATTCACTAAGCGTTTGTATCGGCATCGGTATTGACGATATTTTTATAAGAGTATCGGTATCATATCGGCAAAAAGGCATATCGATGCATCCCTAATAAAAAACAAAATTAATTATGTTTCTCCTCTATGCGTTCTGAAACCATGTATCGGATTGTGGTAACTTTAGTAAGGCGTTCTAACTTTAAAAAAATCTATATTTAAATTATTATATACGAATACTTACGCATACTTATTTTGCGTCGATTGAAAAATGCTTTTCGGACATAATCTGTAGTATGGCCAGCATTCACCACCTGATTCGCCCGCTTTCTGTGCTTTTACATATTCATCCAATAGACTTGCGTAAGGCGATTTAGTTGGGCTAAAATAATATAAAAAATATAAACTAGAAAGTGTAGATACTAATATTATCATCAGTTCATCAATCGAGGAAGAATATTCCTACATCACACTTCGACCGATATAAGCGGATTATCAATGAAAAATGTTGGAAAAAAATTATTCCTTTTCAAAGCGGATTTTATTCGGGCACAGCTGATAGTGTAAATATAATATATATGCAACGTCCCTGGAGATAAATTTACCAGGTATAGAAGAAGTATATTAAAAAGTATAAACTTAGAAAATCTTTTAAAGGGCAATGTATACGCTTTTATAATAAACTCCCAAGTGATATGCTTAAACTGTCAATGTATAAATTTAAAAACACAATTAAAAGAAAACTATAAAAAAGCATACTATAAAATAACGGATTTTTTAGATGATAAAAAAAGCTTGGGAATGAACCTGCCTGACTCACTCTCTGACTCTGTCTTAATAAAACCAAATATTATAATTTTTAGAATAATTAACTACATAATATTAAAAAATTGACGATTCAAAATGATCAAATATGATTTCAATTAAAAAAGGTATTTTGACTTCGACTGATAATTACCTACAATTTATTGCTGATTAGCTACTTCGCGCGCCCATGTCACTCAGAAAGAGTTTATTGGCCTTAATTTTTAAAATTAAATCAGTTCTATAATACGTGTACTTTTTAAGTTTATAAAATACTAGCACTGCGCCGTGGTTTCCACCGCACTTACAATATAAATACTACTAATCACAATAAAATATAGCCTATGTTCTTTAGGGATAATGTAGGATTATAATGGTGAAACAATTTTTCAAATTGGTTCAGTAGTTTTAAAGCCTATTTAATTCAAACAAACAAATCTTTCCTCTTTATATTTGTATAGATTTTAGTATAGGCTGTGAATTTCACCCGCGTTAGATTATCGTGGCGTGACAACTGACAACACAATAATTTATCAGTTCAAATCAGTAGTTCCTGAGATTAGTAAATCTGCCACTTTGATGATAACTTAGCGCCAGCAAACGTAAATGCGTCATACGGTTCGCTTGGTGTGAATATTTGTTTATCGTGAATTTTAGAAATTATTAAAATATAGGTTGCAGTACCGTAAGGACGTTATCAAGACTGGTTCTAATACTTAATAATGATACATGTGGTGATACTGTGTTTGTAATAAAATCGAATATTATCTCTGACTTAGACTTTAGACGGCCGGTTAGCGCAATGCTCTTGCCTTCTGCGTCAAAAGGGTTGGGTCGAATCCCGGTGGGTGCATTTGTGTGATGAGCACGAATGTTTGAGTATAGGTTGTTTATAAACTTATATATGTATTTATTGTGGTACCCTCGTTGTTTCTGATTACCATAACACAAGTGCTTCAGCTACTTTGGGATCAGAGCAAATAACTTATGAACTATCTACCAACAATTTAAGCTTCATACGTCAAGTAGTTTTAAGATTTTGGTGAATCTCTTGCTCATTTTCCTCCTATTTTATATAAAAAAACCATACCTGAAGAACAACTTCATAACTTCCCCAAGGAAGCCAAAGTTTTGTAATGGATGCGCATGCACTTCGCATATTGCACGCAAAAGACATTCTTTTCCATCCAAGCCAAAATTGGCTAAAAGATCCTCTGCAATTCCATACATGAGGGCTCTGAAATAATTAACCAACTAAGTAGTTTTAAAAGGCTGCTTAAACACTCGATCGGACATTCAAATTAAGTTTATGCAATTTTGGATGTATGATGAATGTCCTAGATTCTATTATTATCAGCGTTTTCGTAAAAAATTAAAATTTCAAGATTACTTGAAATATTCGGAAGGCCAATCCCTCTATGTACATTTTTAATACAAATCTTTAACGACAATTTTGAAAAAGCTAGCCCTTGTTAAAAATTAACATGTCACGTGTTTTACCCTCTGTTTATTAACAGACATTTTTACTCAGTGTCATTTATATTACTCAACCGATTATACTTATCCCATAATTCGTAATAAGCCTGTTTTAGTTCAAGACTATTTTGTCTCCTACAAACTTATTTTGGACAAAAATTATCTAACTTAAATAATTGATTCCAATTAAAATTTAAAATTGTTCTAACGTACTTCCTACATGCGAGGAATGATTGCGTGCCGAATTCACTCCTTATTAGTGTGAGTGAAAGTAACGATTATATTTATTGTCACATGCCCATCCTTGTATTCGAAATCTTCGTCCTTTAGCACTTTGAATGTTTATGGGCTTTTATTATGACACAAGTAAGTTTGTTTTCGTGTCATGTACCGTTTAGAATAAATTGGTTAAGGGGTCAAATGCAGTGGTATTGTGTTTTGACAATATCTTGTTATAAGGTTTTCATTTAAAAGTGAAGTCCCGTGTCCCCTAGTGGGGTATGGGGCAGATGCATTTCACATCTGTTTCACTGATCGATTTTTTCTTTAGGGGCAAGTAGGTGATCAGCCTTCTATGTTCCTGCCGAGTTTTCTTTTATTATCTCCACCGGGAATCGAACCCAGAACCTCCCAATTGTAACGCTTACGCGCTTACCACTAGGCCAATGAGGCGGTCATAGGTTTTCATTTGGTTATGTAGATTAATATGTAGTGATTGTGAAAATAACTTAATAATTTATATGCTTTATTTGATAAGTATAAGTAAGTGTGTGGGATCATATCTGAATGGGTGAATCATTAATCCGTTTTTTTGTTAGGTGACTTGAAATATTAAAAATCTGTTTTGAGAGAAAAATATTTTGCTAATCCATATACTTATGGATAGTTTGTATAACATTGCCTTACCTTTCCCCGCCATGAAATCTGTCAAGAACCAGCTTCTCAGCTTCAGGCGGTATCATTTTGTCTGTTGATCGTTTTCCGCGTCGGTGCTCCAGATATTGGCCAACATAGTCTGCCATTATTGAGGCTGCAGTATTACCCATTGATCGTGCAAAAATGGGTGGTAAATCACCATACGGATTCTCGTTATCAGTCAAACCCAATTTATCAAAGTCGACTGAAAGTATAAAACAACTGTTAGCGCCTTAAAAACTTACATAATTACATGTATGAAGAGTGTGAATGAGATGGGTGATGGTAGACCTAGTCATGCTTTTCTGGACCAAATTCAGAACGTACTTGAACGGGCAGGTCAAGAATACAGGCCAGCATGTATGATGAATTTACTTATACTTATAAGCGAAAGAGGTATGTAGGGATCAGGCAGTTTGTGGTCGCTGCTTACCCCTTTGAGAAATAGGTGTGATAACATAAATAAATAAACATATATATACATATTATCATTATTGTATTCATTAGCAACATTAGTTTGTCACGCAGTTCCTAGTCGCTGTTAATTGAATCAATAGAAAATTACCATATTATGCGAGTTGCATTACCGATTCGGGTAAAATTATTAAACAGCGATTAAAAATATTACTAAATACTTTATCTACCTTTTTACTTACAATTGAATTACTAAAATACCTTACCGTTATTGCTAAACACCATCTCTAATATAATTTATCTACTTATTAAAGAACTAAATGAACTAACTTTCTACGTTTATTCTTATAGTAACTACGTTTTATATTAAAATAATTTTATAATCGGATAATACATATCTACGTCTAACTTAGCTATATTAAACTACTGCTAAATTAATTGCTACTACATATTTTCTACGTATTTTTTATTTGAACCTTTAATACTGACTTTTACATTCCAGCTGATACATTAATGTACCTGTAACATCATATTTTATTCAATTTTTCGTTTGGAAAGAAACAAAACGTCTTGCTATCACTACAGTTCATTTCTGCTTCATAAATAATGTATTAATGAAATAAGCCTTGATCAACAACTTAATGTTTTAAAATTATCATGACTTGTTTTGTATATTAAGCGACAGTGGATTTTTTAAGATTTTATTTTATCCTAAGTACCTCGATATACAATAAATGTTGAATTAACAGTATAATCTGCTACATTTTGATTTTCTATCTTGTATATATTCCTTTTCACTATTTAATCACAAAGATTGTTATCACTTACTTGTAAATGGGAAACTAATAGTCATATTTGAAAGGAACCCCTTCGGCGGATGCCTCACAAAAGGCATTGATATAGAAGGTGTAATCGTCATAGTAGTTCCCGGTGGCAGTGCTAAGCGACCATCATTTGTAATCCATAGAATTCTCTTCTGCCGCGAATGAGGGATGTTTTCTTTGGCTTGCTCCTCTCGTGCATTTGGTGCGGCTACTGGCAAGAGTGCAGCTAATGCTATGCTCAGTAAGACTCGCGGTATTCTCTCCATTGCTAGTCTGAAATTATTAAAGATTTTAGATTTTCTTTATGATAATAGATTAGGCTGGCTATGCAGTCATAGTACGTATGACTGCAAGTATGTAAGTGAATTCCCGTAACCCCTCGTGAGGTATGCGACAGACATATTGCTGTATCTGTTTCACTGATCATTTTCTTTACAGGCAAGTAGGTGATCAGCCTTCTGTGCCTACCAAACTGAAACATTATTGTGTTTCCCCGGGACTCGAACCCAAGACCTTCAGCTCAACACGCAGACGCGTAAACCAATTAGCCACGGAGGCGGTACTCTTTCCTAATTCCGTTTCTTGATCAGAAATTTAGATTCGGAATTCCGAAAGACCTGCATAAACGTTCGGTTTTTTTGTATTTATAATTTACATGACCAGTTCGAACGAATGTTACAATTATTTCTGTTCGAAAAATAGATATGAATGTATGCACTTTGTTGAACTTTTTGTAAGCGGATATTCAGTTTTATCAGTCTGAATTCTAGATCAGGAAATATTGTGTAGATAAATTATCGTTATAGAACTAAAAACTTTTTTGTGTGTTAACTGTGTTAATAATTGTTTATTGATAAATCGTCTATTGGCAGATGTCACAAAATAACATATTTTGATCTTTATGTAATTTGTTGTTCTTTTACACATAATTTCATTTTATAAGATTTTATCTAATTTTGTTTATATGCAGTCATAGATATGAGACATGGATTTATCACAGTGCAAACATATTCGTTTAAGGCGCATTGTAGACTCTTCTATTGATGTTGAATTACTGATCAAATCTTTAGAAAACCAATATGAAATTGATATCAGATCGATACCCCAGTGGAAAGAACTAATAAAAACACTATATACTGTAAAACGTGATTTGAAAACCAAAATCCAAGATGCTATAATTCGTAAGAAAAGCATAATTGAAAAAATATACATTCAAAATTACAGAAATTCGCCATTCGTTTTAACGGACAGGTTAGCAAGAACAGCAAATGTTTGGAAAGAAATAGAATTAAACAACAAAAAGAAACGAATTGTTAAAATTGCGGATATAACTGAATCTATATTTTCATTAAAGCATATAAACCATGATAGTGAAGAAGTATTCGATGAAGAGAGTGATATAAAATCAACAGCACATCCCAATACAGAAGATGTTGAGCCCAGAGAGAACTTGAAAGAAAAACTTGCCGATGTAGAACGAGACAATCAATCAGAGACCTCAATGAAATTTCCCGTATTTATTTCCACAAATCCACATAAATATCTTTCTCCAATAATATCACGATCCCCTCTTTGCGAATCAAGGAAAACATCGTCTGTTACTGTTCAAGATCACGCAGAGGAAATTAGTTTTACTCAAACCAAAGTTATAAAATGCTATCCTGAGGAAATTAAATTATACTACAACTGCGATCAAATACGAAACGAGCAGTGTATAAAATTTAAGTTAACAAATTGCACAAATGTATGGGTCCTTATACGCTTTAAGGGCTTATCCAGTTACCAGCTATTAACAAAAATAAAGATCATTCCGATCAACCCAGTTAAATTATATGCAGGTCTTTCAAAAGTATACTTGTTACGGTTTAAATTGAAGCCAAATGTCAAAGAATTCGAAAGCTTCATAAACTTTAAAATATGCCACAGTTTTGACAAACCTGACGAAATATTAAGCGTCCCATTAACTTGTGGATATAAAGAAAACAGAGCGATATGTGTTTCTGATTCTGTATACTTACCACCTGTTTATGTATGGCAATTAACTAAAGATGAATATCCATCGGGAAATATTATCATTCGAGTTGAGGATGACTATTTCTATCATTTACATGTAAGAAGACAGGACATAAATTGGTCTCAATTTCTCGATGTTACAAGTTCAGATTCTCTCGATGTTCAGGCTCCAGCGACAGAAAGTGAAATCCAAAGAAGATATGATATTCATTCAGAAAATACGTTTGGTCGATCCTCAGACTTTGCTGAAATTCCAAAAGAGGAATCAATCAGCATAGAAAATATTGTCAACGATATATTGTTAGAAATAGTCGATGTTTCCTTAAACCCATTCATTCTTGAACCTAGTTATGTTTATTTGGAACCACATAGTGTGCGCCGAATTCGAACAACATTTACCAAAGCAGAATATATTGGTTCACACCAATACTGTTATGACATGGAATTCTACAACCCCATTGATAACAACTTAGTACTAACAAAAACGGTAAAGATATTTGCGGAAGTCTTGCCCCATCCAATACAAATCCATCCTATTATCTTAGATATGAGTAAAACACCGATAAAATTCGGCTCATGCGTTGACTCTTTTACAATATTCAATACGCATAAATTCATTCCTGTCACTATTAAAATTAAGTTGACGACTAAAATGAACAGAATATTTCGTATTTCACCACAAGAAACATTCATAGCAGCACTTTCGAATGCTTCTTTTGAAATTTCATTATGTCCTAAATCTCGCTGTGAAAAATCGGATGAAGATCTCGTTCATTTTACCATAAAAATTATTGTAATAGGAGATAAATCGGTTTATAAAGACGTGCCTCCATTTTTCTATGAATTAATCATCCCGTGTGCTCCAGAGTTTAAAAAAATATACGGTAAAAAGTATTTTGATAGTTCGAAAGCATCTCTCGAATCCGATGATCGTATAGAGACAATTACTGAAGTAGGAAATCCACCAAGTAAGGTTTTGTAAATTATGTTTATATATTGTTAAAGTAAAAATACACCTAATAAATGGCTTTTATATCGTATCATTAATATCGTCATAAAATAACAATAAACACATAAGTAAGTAAATAATAAGACGCTGTTGTATTTAAGTAATCCCGCTAATATTATATTATACATGCAAAAGTTTGTGAGGATGTTTGTGACTCAAACACGCTGAATGGAATTGGCACGCAAATGTGTTCATATGTGATAATTAACCAAAGGACCTAATTTAAAACAAAAATATTGTAATTTTTGTGTTTTATTTTATAAATTTAGACAAAATTAACGCGGATGTAACTGCGGAGCACAACCAACTATAATCATAAACAAGGGAAGTTTTTAATGTTTGTCTTGTCTTGTTTCGCCTAATCTTAGAAACGGCTGGCAGATTTTGTTCGTAATCGTTGTTTTTTTATCTAATTGAAGTTGAATACTTGACTTTATGTACTAAGTCCCCTGGATGGGGTAGAGGGCGTCCATAGTACGTCGCTATCCAGCACGGTCATTGAAGTTGAATAAACTTGCAAAAAATATTCAGAAGCACCAGAGCGATTTAAAAATAATTTTTTTTTACTTTGCTTAGCTCTAGGAAAATGTTTACTGTATATCATGTTGGTTTATTGGATTAATCTTCCAACAATTACTAATTACCAACTATAACTTACATGTTATAATATTTTAAAACCCATAATGGCACTTACGAAACAAGCTCATATACTTATATATTGTTAAGACAAGCAATATGTATTTTGTGTTTGCCTCTTGTGTTGCTGTTAGATTTTTTTAATATATTTAAATACACTAAATCTCTTAAGCCACTTATGGAAGTCCAAAAATATACTCGTAAAAATAAATCTAATCTAAAAAGTTGTATTGCGAAAAAGTCCATTTGAATAAAGACTATAAGTTACATTAAAAATGTCATTGTGATGTTTCAAGGAATGCTGTTGAGGACAGCAAGGATTAAACCTGTTGACATGACCGACTTATAAGTGTTACGGTTCAGGCAACTTGATTGCCAGTACCCGCATAATATTAACTGCAGAAACCGGTTCGAACCACAATCGATTATAAATCAAACTTCCATTCAATTGTGCTATAACATTGATCGAACCAAGATCGGAACTGTTCTTAAGTTACCTTTACTGATGTCTGCGACTTTGCTGCGGAGACGCGTAAGCTATTTCTAAGATTCCAACTACTATAACAGGACACTTTTGTATAAGTTCTAATATATACTGGCCCTGCCCTGCTTCTTCACTCGCGTTACTTTCGTCGTGGCGTGATGTTATATGCTAGCCTAATAGATTTCCTTGATTGATTATTCAAATATCAAATAAAATATAATAAAATAGCATAGTTTCAAAATAAATTTTATGATTTTCCCATTGCATGCATCCCATTTATCTTGCAATAATTAATTCAATATTCAATCTTTAATACCCAAATCGATTCAACACATTAAATTCTACAGTTTGACTATGGTAAACAAAAATGTGATATGTTTTTCAGTGCACTGCTTACAATCCTTTCGAGTGTTTACTTTTCCCAGAATTTAATTTTTTTTCTTGTATTTTTATCTGCAATCGGCTCTACAGCCATAATCAGATGATATCTGGGACTTTAATTAATACTTTTAATTTTTTCATTTAAGTATAAAGCTATCTATATATGCATATGATAACTATAGAGTTAGAAGTAGTATTGAAGAAGTAAATACTATCTGTATTTAGGAATACGTGGGCATTTATCTTTTTATCTTACTTGAGACACCTTTGCGTTTTTACTCATTTCATTAAAAAATCCAGGCTCTATTTGGACTTCTTTGTGTAAACTTTTTTGTTTTTGTTTATGTCAGAAATAAGTATACAGTATCTCTAAGTTCAAGTAGGTACTGTATACAACATCAAAATACTTGTTAGTTCGAAATGAAAGTAATTTACTTGTAATTCATCAAACACAATCTGTCAAATTCGTATGTGTACCGTGGTGACATGATCGAATATTGATAAGGTATCGATTTAAAACGTTATCACGAAATCACTTTGTATGCACATCAAGCGCAACTTTCACGTGAAATAAAATGTTAAATGTTAAAATTTTAAACAAAAAAAAACTGACTTAAATCTGTAATTCTAAAACTACTGAACAAATTTTGATGAAATTTAAATGACACGGAAAGCACGAGCTTTCAAACAAAAAAGAATCATTAAAATCGGTTCGCCCAGTCGAAAGTTCTGAGGTAACAAACATGAAAAAAAATAGCGAATTGAGAACCTCCTGCTTTTTTGAAGTCGATTAAAAAGATCACCGGTTGGTGAGCAATGCTGAGAATGTAATTTTCTTTCAAAGTAACTTGTGTAAAGCTGTTTTCCCCTAGTAAAATTGTAATGAAACATTACAGATTCATAATATTGTACTAATGTATTATTATCGCGGGGCATGTCGCGGGTAATCTAATCCTAAAAGCTAATCATTACGCAAAATGTTAACAGTGAACCACGTCGAATAACATCATTAGCTCTACCACAAGTCTGGTAAAGTATTTCCCGATAGCGTAGGTATCTACATATTTCTACATATGTATCATTTTAAACGCAACGCGGCAACTCACTTAGCCACCATGGGATTGAGCTTTTCCAGTGGTCGCCCATTGGTCGAAATTCGAACACAATTCAAGAGTAAGTCAGGTATGTGTGTTGTATGTCATTCAAGCAGTGTGTATAAGGTTTATTTTAATTAATGTATTTTTAATGCATTTTATATTAAAAAATAGCTCTATGCACTTCACCATATAAACTTTAACTGTGGCAAATTACACGATCACCGGTTCGCGCAATTTTCGTAAAACGGGGTACAAAGTTTTTGCTTCACGTATAATGATGATGGAATTAAAATTTCGATCGACTCGATTACCATGTATTCTGGCATGAACACACTTATATGGGGAATTGGTCGCAGACATAAGTTTTTAAATGTATAGATCTGTATTTTCTACGTATTTGTTTTATGAAGAAAGCCATCCGGGTGTCCTAAATAAATTCTAGATTTACAGCGCTTTGTGATACAGTATATCGTAAATCGTATTTATCTCACCCGAATAGTTTATTGTTTTAAGTTGTGGCCACCTTTACTGTAACCACAATGTGACAATAGACACGAAGATATACGGAATTTTGATTCTTATATTCAAATGATTTTAATATTTCATATAATTTTATAAGCTACTAATATATAATAAATTATGCCTATTATTGGCAATTATGCCGTGTTTTTCAAAACTAATGTTACACGATATAATAATAATATTATAAAGAGAAAAGATGTGTGTTTTTCACAGATAGCAAATATCATAATTAACAGATAGGACATAGGGTTTTATATGTAGAGCCTGCGAGGAGGAAGTTGCGAGTAACAGTTTGAGAAATAATAAATAGAAATAGATACATCAATTGATGTAGGTATATAACTTCCAAATGACAGCCTTTACCTATTAAATTCACAGGCTGGCGATACTATATCATTTTTAAATGTAATATATAATTTTCTCAAAGATATCAATATTAAAATGGCACATTTCTTTTTACAACTTTTACCCGACTGAAAAAACCCGACTTTTAACCGAAATATTTATTTGTTACCCGGGGATTCGAAGGACCTCTGCCGCTAACGTGTAAACCACTTAGCCACGCACACTACTTACACAACAATATTCATTATTCTAACAATTTTAATTTCTTTGATAATGCAGTTCGAGTCGATTGCTTGCACTTTTTAGTTTTCGTTCACTCTACTGTGAAAAGTGCATGTTTACTTTCGCTTATGACAACGAAATAACGTGGATATTAAACACTAAAATTGTTTGTCAAATACAAGAATGTAACATGTAGTTTGTTTACGCCCGATTTCTTTAAGTTACCAGGCGAATACGGATGGTAGCTGGTAATGTAGTAATCGTAATTATAGAAATGCATTTTGAATATTCGAAATTACACGTTTTTTTCATTTAGAAGGTACTAGTACTTGTATTAAATCAAAAGATTTGTGTTTTTGTTTGTAATGAAAAAACAATAACAACTGAACAAACTTCAAAAAATCTTGTACTTTTGGGTTATAGAATTAATAATTGTGATTTCCATTGAATTTATTTAAAATATATTTATTAGATAACGAGACGACGACGCATCAGTGATTACATTTGCAGAAATGTATTTGCCCCATTTTACTACATCAACTCATTCATAAACACTTTGCAAAAAATTGTAATAATGAAAAGCACATTAATAATTTACTGTTAATAAATAAAACTCGTTTCAGAAGTAGGTAGCATGACAGAAACCTGTCATTTCCAGACAACCTAGGGCCACCGGGTTAAGTAATTCAGTGAACGAATTGTTAAGTGTAAGGAAATATATGGCGTGAAGTTGTTCTTTTTTTTTTTGAAATTTTATAGAGAATTTTATTTAATCGATTATCGCCCGGAATTTATGTAATATCACAAGGAAGTTTTATATGAAATAGAGTGATATTTCACAGCCTAAATTCTGTTAGTGTCTTGTTAATTTTGAATGTATTTTATCCTTTACTACCTCTGCTATTAAACTCCGAAAGCCCTTTGTCTATGACAACAGCCTTGCTTGTTCTTTAACCTCTTTAAGATTCTCCTTCAACGTCATATCTCTCGTTAGATTTTTCACTATCTTAGTATCCGTTCTTTTGCCTGTGTTGCCTGAAAGAGATCGCTTGGTAGCGATAAGGCAATCTAATAACCTCTGTGTCTATATATAATGGTCATAATATGTAAGCATATGGCTTTATGTGGCAGGTATATAAATTAATATTTTCTTGGGTCTGCACTAAGTATCTTTCATTGTTAATGTTCAATGAGAGTTTTTATTGATTATTTATTTTGGCCAATATTAATTAGTTCGTCAAAAATTATTTCCTTCATTTTTTATTTATATTTTATAATTAATATATATTGAAGCTACACTATATATCGTTATTCTTTTCCATCATGGTTAAGTTTATGTTCCATTCATCAAAGTTGAATTTCAAAAAAGTTATAATTTAAATAGGAAGGTATTGTAAAAAATGCTCACCTTATGCCCGGACAGTTCAGAAGCACAAATGTTAATACTAAATCACACACACTCCACGTCTGTCACAGTCATCACCCAAAATCAGTAAATCGAAATACTACAGTTGCGCTTTTGCCAAAAATCGTCCTTAAAAAATGCCTCGACAATCGTGTCCTCCAAACGTGCGATGTACAGTGTTATGGAGTCGATATTCACTTGCCGGCGAAACTCTCTTCGCTAATTAGGATGCTACTGGCGTCTTTGGCTTTCCTCTTTAAGAAAAAATGCGTGCGCGCACCCTGGGGTGGTAGACGACCCATTGTAAGGTTAGATTATTGCATAGTGACACTTGCGGGCGGTGAGATTGAGATACCAGTACTGAATGAATGCCGTCGTATTTGTGTGATGTTGAACGAGTTGGCCACTGGGTTAGCGGTGCTCCTTTTCCTGCTGCACTTAATGCGTGACTTGTACGGGAACCAATTAATAGTAGAAATTGCCATTCATAACAAAGCAGTTATTCTAGTTACATTTACAGGTGAATAACCTAATGACTAGATAAATTAATCCTGAATGAAACCTGTTTGTCTGGTGACATTTGATAAAAATTCGACCGAAAATAAGAGTCCGTTAAAGTAAGATCTACGTAGCGTAAAAATCAAGGCCATAGATAATAATTTAGATAATTAAAATTTAATAAAATTTAATTAAATTGATTCTATCATTTTTTATTATATTTTAGAGTACTTTGTATTTCAAATTTTTTAAGATTTTTATTTATTTATTTTGTAATTTTTAATTTTTGACGCAATTGTAAGGTAAGATATATGTAAATAAATAATAAAACACTTTTAAAATTTAATTAAAACTTCTAATAAATATAATATTTTATCACGATAGCAAAGTTGTCCTAAATATCTACACGCTTAAACCGAACTGATAATGGCTTGAAGTTGAGATTTATGAAACTGAAAACCGCTCAACGAATATAAATTTTGAAGTAGATATAAAATATAGTAGTCAGCCTATGTCATGTTTTCATCCCAATCCAACACAGACACAGTAACATAAATAAGTGGGAAAATTCATCTATCCGCTTCTAATCCACCGTTCGTTCGCGGAACATGTGCCAGTAACGATCGAATGGAGTACAATTACGTCTCATTAAAATTCTAGACGTTTTAGTTAAAGTACAAATGAAAGCGAAAGACGCCGTTATCATACAACGTAATGTTTGTAATCACAAGATTAAGATTGTATAACTTATTTGGAGCAGAACGCGTCGTCTTGATGATATCGGCAATTCGGTTATGAGATTGAGAGCAAGACTTTTTGGTTGGTTTGGAAGGACGTGTCTTATCGTTTATTTACGTATATGTTTACTGTTTCAAAGGGTAATTAACACTAATCTTAAGAGATTCCTAAGCCATTTAACTTGTTATATGTATTAGACTTGTAATATATATAGCAAGTTAAATGGTGGACTGATTTTTTCTTTAAAAATAAGTATTGACCCCCCATAAATTATAGTACTTATTTTTTGAAAAATTATCAGTCTTAACTAAGAGATACTATTTTTAAATTCGTATTTACTGTCAATCATTTTAGTACTAGAGGATGGGGTGTACAAATAATATTATATCATAATTATAACTTTATGGTCCTTCGAGATTTTTGCAATATAGTGTATATTTCCTTAGTATGATTGTATGTATGATCGGTGTGTTAGTCTGTGGCATCAACTCCTAAATGAATAGACCGATTTTGTGATTTTTTGTTTGAAAGATCTCGTTGGTCGAAATAACTACAATTATCTGTTCTAGTATCTAACATGTTAGTAATTAACATGTTTTTAAATTGTCTTCTATTACACTACAATAATCGCCTCCGTGGCTAATTGGTTTACGCGTCTGCGTGTTGAGCCGGAGGTCCTGGGTTCGAATCCCAGGGAAACACATGTTATAGAAACAATGTTTCGGTCGGGTAGGCATAGGGCTGATCACCTCCTTTCCTGTAAAGAAAATTATCAATGAAACAGATACAGCAGTGTGTCTGCCCCATGCCCCACTAAGGGTTACATGCTTTATGCACATGCAAAAAACATGTTAATGGAAAGAAATATTAATGCCGATTAATTTATAAATTGATAAAACCTGTATATTAAAAATAATCGGTCTTTTTCTTGTAGGCCGTAATCTTAAGAAATGAGAACACATTAGATATTCCTAGTGTTTAAGTGGGTAAATTCCATTAGAAGTTGTTTCTAGATTTTCCAGTTTATTTTATTTCCTTGAACTTTCCCCACATTTTATGTTCATTTAAAGTTAATCGAATCTTTATGTCCAATAATCTTAGGTAAAGACAATTGCACATTTTGTTTAATCAGATTTTTTTAACTAAACAGCCATACTACGGTTACTATGACAACTTGGTCCTGCGTTGTTCAAAATTAATGAATGAATAAAAATATACTTTTATCAGATAGAGAAAAAAATTAGAGTACCTTAATATTTAATATTTGTGTTTTCCAAGAGTGCGAAAAAATATTTACTTTTTTACTGACCAGAGAGATTTGTTATATTCCCGCCATTTGATTTGTAAATTATCTGTGATATCTATTTTTATGTCTCAACTGACATTTTTCTTTGTCTCACAAAGTATTCGCTACCTTAACAACTTAATATTGGCCACAAGTATTACTTCAGCTTTCCATTTAAATCTTTGTGATTCAAATGTTCATGGAAACTTAAACAAATGCCACCCATGCATTGAGCATTATAAATAATGCATTTTACTGCAGCATTGTTGTGTTAATTAAGCATTTAGCCCACATTCCCACTTCGGGGTGAAAACACCAAGATTTGTATGCACTTTTGACAAGGGCACGTCATGTTTGTCCACGCACGTTTCCTGTTTAAGAAATACATGAATTTTAAGCCGTTACTCGTAAACGCAGTCTTAAAATTCTATTGTATTCGAAACTACAAATTTTTCATACTTTCTAGTTACTTGGACATTATATTTAACTTATTCTTAGTAATTGGAAATATAACCACGTAGTTTAAGGACTTAGGCGAGATGAAACTTCCAGATACCGCAAATTTAGACTAATATGTATGTCAAACATAAATTTACGAGAGTAGGAAAAATTTTTGCACGTGCAAATGTTGCCCGTAGTTTAGTTTGAAATGATTGAGACGGCTAAAACATTTTTTATTATTATAATGATATACCTAAGCTTTAAAAGGTTCCACTAAAATCGATTCATTATATTTTTAACAGACTTATAAAAAGAGGAGGTTATTAATTCGACTGTATTTTTTTTAAAATGTTTGTTACGTCAGAACTTTCGACTGGGTGAACCAATTTTGATTATTTCTTTTTTCTTTGAAAGCTGTGTTGATATATTTGCTTCCCGTGTTTTCCCATTCATCAAAAACTGTTCAGTAGTTTTAGAGTTTCAATTTGAAGTCAGTTTTTTTAATTAAATTTATTAGCTAAAGTAACTGACTCACAGATTGTACAATATTAAATTAAAATCTCTTCGCCGGAGTTATAAATATTATAAGTAATTTATTAAAGTAAATTAAAAAGTAAATTATTAATAATGACTTAAATTACTTATTCAAAAAAGATGAATTTTCGGCTTTTACTCAATAACTGGACAGAGTATAAAAGTCTTCACTGTTAAGAAACTACTCTTTCGTGTCTACACAATTGTATTGTATTCGGACGAAGTCGCATGCTAAAGTTTCATATTACAATTACTTGTAAACAGTTACACTAAACAAGATGAAAATGGCAATTTCCTTGGCACAATACTGCTATTAAGTTAACTCACTCAGAATAACAAGAGGCAATAATATAAATAAAATACTACACATACGCATCCAAAAACAAATAATGCGAATTGTTTTACGTGCGCAGCATACTGTTGTAAATTATTTTATATCGTTATATATCGCTAAATGTATAAACCAGATTCTGAGCTCGTTTTCAAACAATACATGTTTTAAATTCTTGATTTATCTCCTATATAGCCTCAGACCAATAAAAAATATAGCATTAAATGTGAATCTTGATTTTATATACCAGGCAGCACTTAGGTTAAGTATAATTGTCTTGTTAGTGTGAATTTTATATTAAATCACTACATAGTATAAAACAAAGTCGCTTTTTCTTTCCCTATATCCCTTTGTATGCTTAATTAATCTAAATCTTAATCTAAATTAATCCTTAAAACTACGCAACGGATTTTGATGTGGTTTTTTTTAATAAATAGAGTGATTGAAGAGGAAGGTTTTTATATATGTTTTATATCCGTGCAAAGCCGGGTCGGGTCGCTAGTATAAAATATACTTAGATTCATATTTTTGTTAGGAAGGTAGAGTATATCTTATGTTTATACATATCAGTGAGCTTAGCTGTATTGTAAAACGGTGTGTAAAAAAAGTGTGCTTGTTGATATATTTGCGTTTATAGATAAATTCCCAAAAGGCATATTTTTCCGCCTCCGTAGCTCATTTAACAGCGCGTATGAAGATCCTAGTTTCGCGATTCCAAAATCATTTCCATTTGTTTAGATTGTGCAATTAAATATTGTCAGCGTCAGCATACATAGCCACACCGCCACATTGTAATACCTACAGCAAAAGTAAAGTGGAATTATATTATAGTACGGAAATGCAATCATCACGAATATAAGGAATTGATACATCTGCTATTTGTGTCTAGAGGATAATAAATGTAGCGGTTCGCGTCCGAGACCGCGACCGGAGACCGAGACGCGAGACCGCGACAGTACTTGACGCTATGAAATGTATGAGCGTCAGTTCGCGAGCGAGACCGCGACCGGAGACCGAGACGCGCGACAGCGAGACGGTCGCTGCTCCGGTCAAGGAGTGTCTCCGGTCGCGCTCGAAAAGCACATGTATTTAGTGTTTATGGAACAAGAAATGCAAATATTTAAATCTCATTTGGCATTATAAGATTATTAAGGGTATATCAATAAGCGATACGGACGTCTGCAAACCGAATTTAAGATTTTCAAATAACTATTCCGAAATTATAACTTACTAACTGTGCACCACGGTTTCATCCGCGTTAACTTCGTCGTTGTGATGTTATATAGTCTAAAAGCTTTTAGCTCTAAAAATGACGATACTTCCATAGAACGTTTCATCCTGCTTGTCGCGGTCTCCGGTCGTGGTCTCGGGTCGTGGTGTCGCGTCTTTGCCGCGGCGCCAACCGCTACCTTAAGTAAGCAACAAATTACCGTATCATAAAATACACATTTTAAAGATAAAAGAGTACAAATAAGAAGCAAGTTCTTCCCTTTTCAAGACTCTCATACCTCTTCGTTTCCTTTCACTGGGTAGCCTGGCAGTGACCGCGTGGGAGGTAGCGATAAGGCTACACTGCAGCTATGTTTTACCTGTATTGGTTTTTTTTTGTATTATAAGTATGTAGTGTAAAATAAAATAAATAACCATGTCATATGCGTTTGCAATAAAAACCATTTTTTGATTTATTAAATCGAACCCGCGAATTTCCGTATATTCTGACGATCTCTTTCACACAATTTATCTTATATTTTTTACAAACCGTTAGGCCAATGTAAGAAACATTTACCTCAAAAACTTGAAACTTTCTCGCTATATTTTAAAAGTCCCAAAGTAACTCATAAATTCGGAATTACAACGTGTGTACCTACGCGCAAAAATAAATGCTGTTTTTCTAAAATAACTCTTTATCGCTTTCGTTTTTTTAACCGACTTCTAAAAAGGAGGTTCTCAATTCGACTGTATTTTTTTATGTTTGTTACCTCAGAACTTTCGACTGGGTGAACTGATTTTGATGATTCTTTTTTTTTGAAAGCTGGTGCTTAACGTCCTATTTAAATTTCATCAAAATATGTTCATGTACGGTTGTTGTGTCCAATCGCTCAATCCTGATGTAAAGATAAGCAATAATATTATCATCACCTCTATTACAAAATAGCGTCAACGCATAAACAATTAATTGAAAAATTTATAATGTTATCATTAAATATTAGAAGTTTACTGTACTGTACGATAATAAAAATTACTACTCGACTTTATTACATAGTAAGGAAAATAAATTAAAATATTACGAACCTACAAAATTATAGTCACGCAAAATTTATTTAAAATTAAAAATATTATAATGCAGGTTTTTAATATTTAAAAATATTTAAAAATATTAAAAGCCTGTATTCATCTACCAAAAAACCCACAAATGATATGTTTGTCTGACTTTGGGGTCGGTAGGTACTTAATATATTTTTTGTTATCATCATTTAACGAGTTCTCCCATTGGAAATAACTTAGGAGAAGCCGAATATATATGTCTTCCGGCGGGAACGTTCAGGCCACTTTCAGAGTAATTCAGAAGAAATTATAAAAAATACGAGACTTAATAATACTTACAAAGCAAGCTAAAATAAAAATTCTTTATACAATTCTAAATTACAAAAACAAAAAATGTAATTGTTTACCCAAGTAAACACTATCTTATCGATTTTAATCGAAAAATCGCTGCAAGACGATACCGCTTGATAATTATGATAACACATCCATTTCGCAATTAGTGTTCAAGTAGTTATGTCGGAAAAAATAAAGAAAAAGCCAGGCTTGTTTAGTATTAAACGATGGAATAGCGAAAAGAGCGAAGAGAATTATGCCTCGTCACCGCAGCCACAGACTACATCGGCTTTAAAGCCAGCACTGATGAGGTCCACTTCCGTAGAGAAATCTACAAAGTAAGTAGATTTTTTTTTACTAAAGACAAAACGTCTCTTTATCTGTGACATAATTTAAACCATGGAGGTTACATAGCGTAATAGCATTCTTACCACGTCCTAGAACTTATAAACTTCGCAGTTCTTTATTCAAACTTATATCTAACTTAAGAGTTCTTTAGAAAATAATTTTAGTGAAAAAGACGCAGAAATTAGTTTAACTCAAACATCGGCTACTTAAGAGCTACAGTCATAATTCTCATCGACTTGAGAGTAAGTGTATTTAAAAAAGTATGCTCTACAATGGAATGAAAATTGTTAGATAATTGACAACTTTCTTACGTCAGTGTATTTATGCATTTTTTTCCAATTTATCGAACCAGGGTTGCCACAATCTTAAATTTATTATTGTTAATTTAGCGATCGCCCGCGTAGCTTAGTTGGTCTGCCCTTTTGAGCGTGTTGGCTTTGTTGGTTCCCAAAGAAAACGGCGCTTGTCAATAAAGTGATACGGGAATTTACGTTTAATGTACTATGTATTATTTCGATAATCTGCTAGAATATATAATTATTTACATTATTAACAATATCTACCTATTTTAAAAATTTGATTCATACAATTTTTAAAAATACTGATTTCTATGACAACCATATAATACGTTATATACCGACCTATATGAAAAAGTATACAAAATTATATCTAAAAAAGTTGCTGTTGTTGACAATTTTCTCACTTGTAGCTCTTCCCTTTGTAATCATTGAACATTTTTGTTAATTTTAGCTAACATAATGAACGTACCTACATAAAATAAATCCACCTACATGTGTAGCCCTAACAACATGCTAAGTAATTCACAATATATACAATGGAATAAAAATAGCAGGGAAAGTAATAAAGAAGCGGCGCCAACATATGCGAAAACGATGCATTTCTGCCAAGACGCTTTAAAGAGTGCACATTTCACTTTATTTTACATTCCCAACATGCACAGAACATCGAATGCATAATATGCTGACATTATTTATTTTATTTAACCTTTAAAAAAAATAAAGTTAGTGAGTTAAAACTTACACTAAAAATAATTTAGTTCTTAGGTCTAGACGAAGTCTAGTCGTTAACAAAATAACATGGGACTGTCTAGCCTCCTTGCCAACAGACAAGATGTTAATAAATTTGTCATTTTATCATACTACTAGCGACCCGCCCCGGCTTTGCACGGGTATAAAACATATAAAAACCTTCCTCTTTAATCACTCTATCTATTATAAAAAACCGCATCAAAATCCGTTGCGTGGTTTTAAAGATTTCAGCATACAAAGGGATATAGGGGAAGAAAAAGCGACTTTGTTTTATACTTTGTAGTGATATAGTATATAACCATACTAGTGGACCCCGCGAACTACGCATCGCTTCAGACACCGAATAATAACGTGTCACCTAAAACGCAATTCCATAGAAATATATGAGGAAACTATTATCTTAATAAACACTTCTACGTGATTTTTTAAATAGCTATTCTTCTATTCTCGAAAATCGATCCATCATCTGTTCTTGAAATATATGGTGTAAATAACCCAACTTTTTACATATACGGATAAACTGCTTGGTTTGGGTTCAATCTCATAGAAAGATTTAGGTAACATTATATTGTCATGTCACTCGTAAAATATCCAGCTTTCTCTCAGATAATGAATTTTTAGAATCGCTTTGTTTAACAGAGATTACTAGAAATAAATATCTTTGTAATATCAGTATAATTGAAATAGAAAATTGTACCTACATATGTATATATGTGAATAGCATAGAAAAAGAAAATAATATACATATTTAGGTACATTACTTTCATCTTTAATAAAATATTATTTTCATTACAGACTCCCAGCTACAGGAATTAACGATTTGGTACAATGTGCTCTCTGTCTGGAATTGCTGACCACTCCGAAAATGTTGCCTTGTCAACATACCTTTTGCTTAGCCTGCCTCAAAGTCTATGTAGCCGGTGAGTGAAAGTTTTATAACTAAAAAAAAAATCTGTTTGCGCCTTGTGTTTTGCAATAGCAAATGTTATTACTATAGTTTTGCATTTTCACTAAGCAAATCAGTAGCTGTACCACAAGTCTAGTTCAGTATTTTTCGATAGCGTTAATTATTTGTATAGAAAATTTTATAGCGCTTCTAGTTATTATTACTTTTTATTACGGAAAACAAAGATCAAACAGTAATACAATTTACTTGATGATGAATCTAACAATGTTATGTTAGTTTGAGGTAAAATAACCAAAAATAAACAGTCTCAGTAAGTAAAAACCTATCGAAAACTTCTGTAATCCTATGGTTAACGTACAGATCTAAGGTGTCAGGTTAGTTTCGATTTCAACATCCTTTATGAGGTTTTCCACTATTCCTACGGCAATCTATTCTTTATCTTCTTTCTCTATCTTTTCTTTATTTTTCTTCTAGCAATCGTGACATTATAATTTCCATTCAAAGTATATTTTGAAAAGGTGGAAGTGACATCACGATTTTAATAAAAATGATATTAGCTTTTAATTAGCTAAATCTATTATTCAAACTACCTACTTTCAGATCTGCCAATCATCAGTTGCCCCCTCTGCCATACTAAGATCCAAACCAGTCCGAATTTCGTGGATAATCTACCTTCGAACCTGTACATTGACACTCTACTGCACATGGTCGGTATAAAAGCTGATAAAAGCAGCAATGGAACACCACCACCGACTCCAGCGACTGCTTCAGGATACCAAAACGTTGATCTCTTTGCAGCCGGCGTCAGATGCAATAACTGTAAGACCATGTGTGATACAACTGATACATCCTTCTGCGAACATTGCAAATTGGTACGTACCTATACTCAAGATACATTTATTTAAACTCTCTTTGAGCCACTTAACAGGAAGAAGAAAGCGTAGAAGAAAGATTCTTAAATACTTTTTGAATCATTCTAATTTATTATAAATAAATTATAAGATCACAGACAATAGAGTCTAAATTTCAATTTGTTTATAATTATTTGCAGAATCGGTTAGTTTAACAGTTAACGATAAAGCGTACTATTTTACATTTGCCACTTACTTATAAACATTACTTAACTATGTTGTTGTTGTTCAGTCTCATTTGCAGCAACCATTGCACCATTGCGAGAAAGTTACAAAGAATGCGACATTATTTCAAGTTGTAGTAAAGTATAAATTAAAAGGAAAACAATTGAATTAACAATGTGATAAATGATTATTACTTTTCAGAATTTCTGTTTCGTCTGCTGGTCTCAACATTTAGAAGACTTGCGCATTCAAATTGCATCAATAATGAAACAACTGGAAATAGCTGAAAGTCGATTTTCTCACAAAATTGAACATTATAAGGTAACAAAATACCGTAATCATTGAGGCATGGGGTGTTTGTCTGTTTCACTGATCATTTTCGTTACAGGCAAACACACTTATCTACTATCGTCTTCTGTACATACCCAATTAAATATAACAAGGATTTGTTTTCGCAGATTGGTACCAACAAATTTTATTCTAGTTTTGATTGTAAAGGCAGATTAAATATTTTTGTTGTTTTGTTTTCTTTTTTATTGTAATATGTATTTATTATAATCTAAAAGGGCCAATTGCCGGTAAATAGTGGCGCATTTATCTTTGTTTTTGGGTTGTTGTTTTTCTCGCGTTTGTAGACCTTCTGGGAAATCTAAATTATAAATGAATAAATCTAGGTGGAAAAGTTTGCTAGTAATGAGTAATTTGTAGGATCGTTGTGAACACATCGCCGAGCAAATAAACTTGGCGGCTGAAGAGAAAATCAATGCAATTTTGGAAGCAAAGCTTGCTCTTCTGCAAGAGATGAAGGATCTGCAGAAATCTGGTGACATGTCTGCGTTAGCGCTCCAGTCTTCCTTGATTGAGGCCAAAGGAGTCGCCAAAAAGGCTTTGGAGAAAACAGAAGAGACAGATGATATGAATCAGGTTCGCTAAGTTATTTTAAACTCCCGTTGAAAAAGAACGTATAGCCTAAATTAATAGAACGAGGATCTTAAATTTACGAAGCATCTTCGACTATTACGAAGTTGCATACACATTTTCATCCCTTCTTTCAACTTTTTCGTTTTTTTTTTGCCAATAAAAGATAGCCTGTCCCGAGCTCTAGTGACTAGTCTATGTCTGTGTCAAATTATATCAAAATCCGTTCAATGGTTTAAACATAACAGACAGACAGAGTTACTTTCGCATTTATAATATAAATAAGTGAATTCGCATAACCCTTAGTGGGGCATGTATCTGTTTCATTGACAATTTTCATTACAGACAAGTAGTTGATCAGCCTTTGCACCTACCCAACCTTCATGTGTTCCCCGGAAATCGAACCCAGGACCTCCGGCACAACACGCACACGCGTAAACCGCTTAACCACGGAGGCGGATTATAATATAAAGTGGGGTATTTTTTAATTTTCCTTGTTATTCAGGTAAAAACATTTCTAAATCTCCACCAAAATACTCTACAATTACTGGCGGATGTGTCAAAGTGGGACGGCGAGAACTTTATATTCGACAAAGAGAACTTTAGGATTGACTCTGATGTTACGCCGTGTGACGCTGAATCAGACGATCCGTTACCGCAAGCAGCGAAACAGAACAACCCTTTGGAGAACGAAAGTACCCTCATGCTGCATTACATGTAAATTTTTTATTTTTGCATACAAAGCAATGTAAAAATCTACCTTTATGAAGTCAATTTGTATGAAAGAATTGCTATTTCAATTATCTACATCAGTGCCATCTCTTGACATTTAACTGCATTTGAAGTTAGTTTCCTTTGGAGTAGACTGGGTCCTGGGGGCAGCGTGTCGATTGTTTAAAAACGCTTTCCTTTTTGGTTTTTTTGAAGGTCGGTTAAAAAGATACCGACGCGCTTAATTGACCACACGCAACCCGAAAGCTGGCTCATATTTCGGCCAAACCACCACCCAAAATACCATACGCACTCGAACTTTGATGTGCCTTTTGTATATTTGAAAATATATTTAAGTACTTAATTGTAACTAAATAGTTCATATTCATTATTTTTTCTTATATAATTTTTAGCTTTAATATACATAAATTAATTTTTTAAATGTATCAGTTTACTCATATTATTTTTATTTGAAGCGCCACCGTAGTAAGTATTTCACACATCTGTGTTGCGCCGGAAGTCTGAGTTCGAATCCCGGGAAAAAGGTTGCTTGGAAGAGATTGCTTGTTAGGTCGCGCTTCTTTTTAAGTAAAAAATCAATACATTGTTTTTGTATTGATTTTTTTCTTGCAAACCTTGTGTTAATAAAATAAATGTTCCTGTTGAGTAGTTGTGTGTAAGGAAAATGTATCTCCCATTGTTAAAGGGGTTTTGTAATCTCACTTCCACTTTATATTACAGATCGAGAAACTTTGTTCCACATTATATGTGGCGTAAGACTGCAAGGCCTTGTGGGGTCGGCATTGGTCCGTGGAACAACCATTTATACATCTGTGACATGGACAGCCATAGTGTCCTGGTCGTTGAGCGGAGTCAGGCAAAAATCGTAATGCGCCTCTCATGCGAGCAAATGCTGTGTCCCGTACAGATTGCCTTTATGATGAGCTTAGGAGAAATTTACGTTACAGGTCTCTTTAAAATCGTTTTGAAATACTGTCACTCATTTACAATAATATTATTTAATTGTGCCGCAAATTAGGCTTGTCTAACTGCTACTAATATTGTAGAGAAAATTTTCTGCTTTTATTCAAAATTTGAATTTTTGTCGTTAACAGCAATAAGAAAGCTAACTCCTTCCGAGTGATTAATAGTAAATAAATATTTTTGTTTGTAAGCTTTCGTGATCTTAACTACACTATATCTGTTTATCCATTCATGAGATATTCTTATATGGAACTAGTGGACCCCGCGAACTTCGTATCTCTTCAGAGTTCCTGACAAATAATTTGCAATAAAATAATATTGTGACTATAAATTAAGATGTAAGCTATCCTATCTTTCAAGTTGTATCAAACTGCACACGGTGTGCAAATTTGATTAAAATCGGTTAAGGAGTCCATCGCGGACAAACAACGTGACACGTAATTTATATATAAGAAGATTATCATATTACCATTGCCAATTTCCATTTCAGATAAATGGAAGCATTGTATCCATGTATTCTCCAAGGATGGTGAATACGTCACGTCGATTGGTCAAAAGGGCAGTCGTGACGGTATGTTCCGCTCTCCTGAAGGAATCGCCACCGACAACGCACAACATCACATCTATGTTGTTGACACGGGAAACGATAGGGTTCAGGTAAGAACAAATTTATGTACCACTCTGTAGAATCAGCTGTCTTCTTAGGTAGTTCCGAACCATTACGTTCTAGGGACCTTCAAGAAAAGAGCGTACTTCTCTCTAACAGGCCGGCAACGCACCCACGGCCCAACAGGCGGTTGAGGGTGTCCATGGGCGGTGGATTGCTTCTCGTAAGTGAGCCTCCTGCTCGTTTGCCTCCTATCCGATAAAAAAAAAAATTTAGGGATATTTAGATTTATATTATTTATAAAATTTTAATTTATTTACTTTAAACCAACTCTAAAGTGAAACAAAATTAATTATATAAGTACCGGGAACGATTTACTGTCTATTAACTTTTTAACTCTTGAGAATTTCTTCAAATTCTCTTCAGAAGAGCACAATTTAAGTTATTTTTTTGCGTATTTCTTTTTGCTTTCTAATCTTTGGCGAATATTTTGTTCCTTTAAAAGACGTCTGTATACTGCTGTAACTACAACACAAAAGGCATCTTTCAAAACAGTGGTCTTTAAAGTTTTAGTCATCTAAGAAGACTAATAAACAGTAATAGATGTATTAATTATATTTACAGGTACTAGAACCAAACGGTAAGTGCGTGGACCAATTTGGCGTCGGCATACGATCCCAGCCCAAAAACACCTCAAGCATTTGGGAGATGAAAGAGACCATATGCACTGAACTGAACGCACCAACCGCTGTAGCAGTCACAAACGAACGAGTAATAGTTCTTGACAGTGGAAATCGACGGGTTAAAGTATACAACAAACATGATAAGAGCAAAATCGTTGAATTTGGGGCCATGGGACAAAGGAAGGGGCAGTTTCGTCAGCCAGAGGTGCTCGCAGTTGACCCCATGGGATATATTCTCGTTGGGGATTCGGGGAACTGTAGGGTCCAAATTTTTAAGCCCAATGGACAATTGGTGCGCGTTTTTGGCCGACTTGGCAACGAACCTGGTAAATTTGGCTGGATTTCGGGGATACATGTTACGAAACAACTTGATGTTATTGTTAGCGATACCAAAAATCACTGTGTTAACTTCTTTTAATTTTTGTTGCTTTTGCACGTAAAAACAACAGACGTGTAATTTTTATGAAGATGTTCATTGTGCGCCTGACAAGACGTAAAGGCAAATGTTGTTCTCGGCATATTGATACAATTGTTATAAGGTAATAAAGCATTCTCAAATCAACGTGTTTTCTTTGCAATTTTTTTTCGTTATCACTTCCATAAAAATTATACTAGAAGCACAATTATATTAATAAAGGATTGAATTGATGATTGATGACACAGAAGGAATAAAAATATTTTTAATTTAACACACACTTACCTTTTTAAAACTCGAGCCCCGTGAACTTTAGAACAATTAAAAATCAGTCATTCTATTCTCGTTGCGTCATTAAGAGAAAACGAATTGTCTTGTTTTATTATTAATTTTTTGAAACGTATAATGTTATCATACAAAAACCATTTAAATCGGTTCATTTCTACTTGATTTATTAATTATTTTCTAATAAATTTGGCATCGTTAAAAAGGGTGTATAATTCTTCATTGCTTAATAGGTCCCCATCCCATCTGCCATTCTATATATCATCTCCTCCGGAAAATTCTCCTTACAAAACTCGTCGCTAATATCGCCCGATACCGAGGACGCCTTCATTGAATGTTAGAGGATATGACTCCTAAGCTGAACTCGCAATCACATGGCAGAAAACCCGGGAGACCAAGTCTGCGTTGGTGGAACGGAGTTACTGCCTTCAGTTGGAAGCAAAAGGTCCATCATAGAACTAAATGGCAGAAATTCTGGTGGAAGCTAAAGATCACACGGGGCTGTACAATACTAGCCGACACTTTTTGAGATTTAAAAAGCAATAGTAAATAATATATTAATACTAAACTATTCGCTCGTTTCTTATATGTTCCAGGGTTTAAAATAAAACAAAATATTTCAACAGAATATATTGTTCAAGAAAATAGATTTCATAATTAAAATACATGTGAGATGTTTTACTTAAAAGTAAATGAAAATATCACAAAGATTCAATGAATCACAGATAAAATAAACCTAGGTATATTACATCGATTATATATATACGGTACAGAAAAAGTTCATGAAGTATTTTTATGGATGCCTATTAACAAGGCCTTTCGTTGATAAAAAATACAAATAAATTACTACAAGGGGGTAATTTAATTTTTGAAAAAACCTATAGAAATTAATTAGTGAATTACACAAGTCAACATGAATTCAGTGTCTGAGTTGTGTACCCGATTTTGATTTCTTAGGTATTAATAAAATAAATAATATTTTTATCTCATACTTTTAAGAGTAATCTCTAAGCATTTGTCAAAAATCGTATATTTTTTACCATCGTATAAAGTACAAAAGCAAATTATTGAGTTTTTGGTTATTTTACAATGTAAACATTCAAACAATAGTCATTAAAAAAGAGACAAAAAAAAATTTTTTTTTTTTTTGTTGTGTTATTTTAACAAAATCCTAATACGATACTGTGAAAACAATTTAAATGATAAACTAGCTATATTCAGTAGGTACAAATTGTATGTTCGAGTAACTTAGATTTAGTATTTATTCGATAGTTTAAATCTTTATGCCTTTTAACGACTACACGCAAACATATGACCACTTTTGGTAGTTATGCAATAGTAAAAAACTTATCAAATTTTGACGTACTTATTTCAGTAGCAACCAAGTAAGTTTACGAATATCTCAATTGCGCTTAAATATTAACGCTATCGAAAAATACTGAACCAAATTGTGGAAGGGCGATGTGATGTATAAGCTTGCTGTTTCTACAGAAGCTTTGCTTTTTAGCCTAATTTAGATTATAAATTTTTTGGATTACTATCATATTATGTTTTATGAACAGAGTTAAACAATCTTAATACACTTGCAATTTCGTTTAAAACTATTGTGATTTCTTTTGTTAATTTTTCTTTAATATTAGTTGCAGTTAATGCTATGGGGCATGGGGCAGACACATTTATGTATCGGTTTCACTGATCATTTCCTTTACAGGTAAGCGATCAGCCTTCTGTTACCCAACATAAACATTCATTTGTCCACCGGGATTCGAAACCAGGACCTTCTGCGCATCACGCAGACAACTTAGCCACGGCGGCGGTCATTTTGATATGGCATAGTTAACAGATCTAATTATACTTTTATTTGTTAGTATACATAACTAACCTCTGTCAACTAACAGTTTAAATAAACAAAACCTAGAAAATTATGCGTTCATAAATTTGTTAATTTAACTTAAACGAAGCCGTCGAAATTAAAACTACTACTCCTAAAAACAAACCTTGGTTCCAGTGGCGTAGCGTGCCTTGGCCCCGAATAAATTTTTTTGGGAGCCCTTATGAAGGGTAAAGATTTCTTACAAAAGAAAAAAATATTTATTCATCATAATTATCTATCTGTCACTTTTATCAAAATTCCGGTGGCCCGTATAATTGATACGGCGGTACCTACGCCCCTTTAGTTACTTTAACGCATATTTTACAATATTTTTCATCAGGTTAGATTATAAGAGTGGTCGTGGTCAGTCTTTCTTTGAAAAATATTATAAAACATCGACAAATTCGTAAACGATATTATTATAAGGCCTAGAGATTCTCATAAACACCAATATTATCTTAGCCTATTAAGCAATTACTATGTTCAAAAACAAGGCCTTGCTTTTTACTACTGTAGGATTTATATTGTAATAAGTCAGTAGGGCATGACTGGATCTTTAGACAATAACATGTGACCAATTTTAGTTTGAAGAATGTTTTGTCTTCTTTCCTCTATTCGTAATCTGATGACAAAACATTTTATAGCTAAAATAGACATTCACAAAATCATTTTTTGAATTGATTTTGTGAAAAACATACCTTTCATTTAGCATACAATAAGAAGCTCCTATTTCATATTTATTTTTAAAAGAAATTAATTTCGACTAGAATGTACTAAGGACACTGAGCTTATTGAACGCCAGTTAACGCGACCTAAGGTTAAAATGACATAGCATAACTGTATTTCTCTATTTTCAAAATAATTACTACAACATTTTTGTTTATTTTAACATTGGATGCTATTAAACGTTAACTAAGGTTCAATGAACCCGGCCAAGTGAAAAAAACTTATATGATGTTATTGTCTCTAATGGTCTGGTCAGACAGCGGGCGGGTCGGGTCCGCAACGGGTCTCTGATGACGGCGCCACGATGTGTCGTCCTCTGTGTGACCTCTACTATAATAATTAGTACATTATATCGCGCCCGCGTCACGACCCGCCCGTTGTCTGACCAGGCCATATATTATGCCATGAATATAATATACTAAGATAGTACTATTTTTAAAGACTAGTCTAATAAGAAATAAATAACTAATTGTTCTGGCTTTCAATTATTTCTTAATATTCATAGACACTTTGAATGCTGGACTAAAACTAGATTAATGAATGATTAATAAACATTGAAAACTTTAAAACGACTATTACTTTAAATGCACGCTGCATTTTAAGTAATAAATAAATTCTACAAACATTTGTAAGTCGGTGTCAAACTAATATACAATCCCAAAACTTAAACTTAAGCACCTACTTTCAAATATTTTCTTTATATAATGATTATTTCTGTTTTATTTATTGTTTACGACGCATTAAAGTCGGTTTATAGTTTTTTAACATATTTTGATCATCGTTAAGTTAAAACAGTGTTTATTAATTAATCTGAAGATTCTTTGAAAACATGAAACAGTACTCAAAATAAATATGAAATTAATGAATAACAAGCTAGGAATCTTCGGTTTATTTGGCGCGCACACAATAAAACTAGTCTAAATTATAGTCGAAAATTATACATTAAATTTGAATACAGTACTGGGGCATTTTTGTATTTAAATGTTTATAAATACAAACCCTACTTAATAATTATTATTCTCTATTCCATGGAAGTTAATATTTCAACTATATGTAAAGTGAATTTAATGAAAATTAAAAAATAAATTTAATGAAATCAATAACTCAGCCGTGAGTTTAGTTTCGAAATTTTCGATATTTGTTAGTATTGGCGAGTTGTCAATCCCACGTAAGGTTGCGCATAACCGCTAGAGGGCGCTGACACATTTTTTATACAATTATACAAACTTGAAGTAGAGGTACTATTGAATTTTATGATTTTTGAATTACCTTTGGCAATATAATACAGATGAGTAAGCATAATATGGCGTATTTAAGTCTCTACTTGGTGGATCAGTAGTGACCAAAATTGTTTTTTAATACAACATGGTTTATAAGGACGTGAACTTTAGGTAGTTATAGTTAAAAGCGAAATTAATGCTTTAATTTACAATATATGTACATATTTTATCACGGGTTGCTTAGAAAAGTGATTACCCAAAACCCCCTAGTGGGGCATTGGGCAGACACATTTCTGTGTCCGTTTCACTGATCATTTTCTTTACAGGCAAGTAGGTCATCAGCCTTCTGTGCCTACCCAACCATTCATTTGTTTCCCCGGAATTCGAATCCAGGATATTTTATCAAAGGATGTTTTAACAAAATAACTTAAAATTAAAACCCGTAATTTAATTATTTAATTCAAACCGGTAATTTATGCAATACCGGAAATATAATAATATTATTTATACATTATCAATTTGATGTTTATTTTCAAAAGTGATATTATTATAATAATTGGTTATGAAAATTATTCTTAAATCAATATAAGATCAATATTAGAGCGAGATTAAAATAATATTTTAATTAAGTAAAAAAATATTATGAATACCCAAAAAAAACATCATGGCAAATATAAAAACTTATTTAGATGAGTTTAGCTAGTATTTGGTTAGAGTTTAAAAACATTACCATTTGAAGCTTTTTAAAATACAATTTCTATTTTTCTTATAGGTAGCCTACATTTATTAAAAATTTGATTGGAAATTTTTAGATCAAAATAACGGTGGGACAATAAAGATAATTGTATATATTCGCGTCTTTAAATAATTATGCATACATTGCGTGCAGAGACTCAAAAATTATCCCATAATATTAAGTTAGATGCTTAAATATGTAAAAGGTAAATCAAAACCTTTTTAGAAGTTTGGCTGCATTTGTGACACGTAAAAAGATATCCGAGCATAAATGATAATCAAACCTGGTTAACTTCTTGCAATTATTTGAAAAGCTTCATTCTTCAGCCATTTAATATTTATATATTTTTAATTACTAGTTATTATTGAATTGCGATTATAAACAGATCTTTTGAAATTTAGCTACATTATCTTAGTTGTATTTTTTCTAATATAATATTTAGTTCTTATAATGAGACAACATGGCTAACTTATAACTATAGGGGAAAGTCGCTAGTTAATTATTTTGTATATTTATCTCTTTGAACGAAACGGTGAAAAACGGTAGAAATTATGCGAACATCGTTTAAGCAAATTACATACAATACTAAATCACTGAAGAAAGCTGTGAAAAATACACAATTCATATATTATACAATTAGTATTGACTAAGAGCGGCAAGGCTGACATCGACTTACAGAATGACTCTCTCCTAGAACTACTGCATCTGAATCAGCTGGTGGACCTTCACTGCTATCATGTTGACGCTGGAAACGTCAATTAATAGGTATTAATAATAAATAATAAACACTGATAGTATCAAGTTATTAAATTTATACACCACAGAAAAACAATAATAATAATATTACAATATTACTACAATAATATACATAAACCAAAGTAATATCAAAAAAATGAAAAAAAAAAAAATTCGTTCTGGCATAGAAAGCTGATCACATACTTGCCCCTAAAGAAAAAATCGATTAGTGAAACAGATGTTAAACGCATCTGCCGCACTATACGGGACTTTAAAAAAAGTAATATCGCCCTATCGCTATGAAACTATCTCTTCCAGGCAACCCAGACAAAAGAATGGATACTAAAAATTTAGACAGGCAGTTTATTAACAAAAAGTGATAAAGTGTTGAACTCATGATCTGAAATATATTTCTAGCAATAGTTAATATGATAACATAGGCAATATTAGATCCTGATAATAGTATAAATTAATTTTAAACAAAAAAATAAAACCGACCTCAAAACGCACTGAAAAGTAAAAAATAAATTTTGTATTATAAATGAACTTACTTTAAATAAGACGTAAATAGTGTTGATAAATAAAATTCATCTAAAATTCTACAAGGGCATAAAACTGTCATGTTGCTCTTTGAAACGCGGCGCCAAGCCATTCAATTATTTTTTTTATTAAAGTCCAGTAATATTAATTCAGTCTTTATTTATATATTTGGCACCGCCTTTCAAAAAACAACATGAAAGTTTTATGCCCTTGTAGAATTTTAGATGAATTTTATTTATCAACACTATTTACGTCTTATTTAAAGTAAGTTCATTTATAATACAAAATTTATTTTTTACTTTTCAGTGCGTTTTGAGGTCGGTTTTATTTTTTTGTTTAAAATTAATTTATTTTATACTTTTGAGTGGCTCTTCTAAACCGTATAGTTGGTTATCATACCATCAAAACGAAACTAACATGGACGCTCTGACTTTACGCTTACCTTATACACTAAAAACTAATTTGATTAATTTAATTTAATATTTTCAAATTAATGAAAATAAGAAAACGCAAAACTGAATCGTTTAATACTAAAAATTTAAGTAATATCGTTCATATAAAATAAGTTTTCATTGTGTTTTATAGTAAGCAAGTGAACGCACATTGTGATTTCCCGTAGGAACTCAGTTACTATATTCTCTCTATCTCTAGAAGTATTTCTTCTACCTTATTGATTTTACTATCATATATGACCCTTTTAATGTTTTATAAAATGGTATATAAGTCATCGATATAAACTGATATTACATCGAGCTATAGAGATCTAAACTCGGCGCGTAAACAATAAGGTATGACATGTTTTTCTCTGTTGACAAGTTTTGCTCCATAACATCAAATATATGGCTTAGATTATCATAAAATTTCGTCATAAGCTTGACAATATGAGTTTTAATTAAATCAATTTATTATAATTAGTATATATTTAATACAACATGGACATCTCTATTGCTAAAGCGAACTAATTAAAGATTTTTCAATTTTTTATTTTATAACCTCAATATCTCTAAAACTATAAATCAAATTATCTTGATTTTTATTCTCTCTTGTTGCAAATTTAATTTTAAATCGAATAACATCTAATTCTTTGATAAGGATTCATAAATCATAGAGTTATAAGCAAATAAGCACGACATGGTCGCGCGGAATTCAGCGATTTCTCGTCCGATTGTGAAACTATTCTTTCAATATGCTGAAAACTATTGATCGTAAAAATTCTAAAAAAAAATGGGACCACTTCGACGAGTTACCCTATCGTTTGACACCTCACTCATCCAAATCGGTTTACAAATGGCGACGTACGAGCGGAACATCGGTAAAAAAAAAAAAAAAAAAAAAAAAAAAAAAAAAAAAAAATACACGTCGAATTGATAACCTCCTTTTTGGTTTTTTTGAAGGTCGGTTAAAAATTCCATAATATTCTTAATGGATTTCACTTTATATACAAGTAGATGATCAGCTGTCATCTAAACTGAAGCATTTTTATTTCATCGAAATTCGAACTGTTATGGCTCAAGCTAGCTTTGGTTAAAGGCGCGGTTCGCTGCGCGTCTTAACTAGCACTAAAATGCATTTAATTTCCGATAATATAACCTCAAGAATTTCCATAGAATTTTAAAACACACATAAATTTTTTATTCTTTATACTATAACATGTTTAGGTACCTTTAATTCTGTTGCTAAGCTTCGGAAGGTGTCTTCTACATTAGTATTATCTTTAGCCGAAGTTTCCATAACAAACATAATCTCAGGAACATAACGGCAAAATGATTTAGATTCCTCTGCTTCCACTTCACGTTGATCAGCAAGATCACATTTATTACCAATTAAGGAGACTATCACATTTGATGATGTGTACCTTCTAACTTCCTCAATCCATTTTTTTAAAGACAAAAACGTTGATCTCTTTGTTATATCATACACTGAAATTGAAATTCATTTGATACTTTTAGAACCATAAAAAATATAAGGTTAATGACCCATATGCCTGGATTTAGTTGAATAGTTAAAGCATAAAGGCATAAAAAATTTAGTATAGTATTTTCCTGATAGGTCCTATATATGCCAGAACATACATATTTGAATTATACATCAAACTTGATGACAATAAAAATATATTTTGACAACTTTTAAGACTAGATTTAATTTGTTTTTTGGAAGATTGGTCATATCTGTTGTAGGTAGTTTTAAGTGTTTATTACTATTTAAATATGTAAATGTAAATATTGTGATTGTCATTTCAAAGCAGCTCTTACATCATCTGAGAGCATAATTTGTATATATCAAAAGAGAAGGGAATCCTTGTCCCATTTACAGTAACAATGATACTGTAGGCGGATGTGACATACCTATTATTACTCCATTCGCTGAGCGATAATAGCTTTGTGTAATGGTTCTAAATCGTTCTTGTCCTGCTGTATCCCATATTTGTAACTACAAATAGAATATTGATTTATAACTTTTAAATATTAGATTTTATAAAAAATTCAGTTATTTAAAAGTAACATGAATGTGTCAATGCTACTTCTGCGGCTAAGTAGATCATAGAATGTTCCTTGCATATCCTATTTATTGTCCTAAGATACAAAAGGACCTGGGTTTGAAATTTGAATTCAATTGTCTGGGCACACAAGGCTGATCATCTATTTGCCTGCAAGAAAAATTATCAGTGAAACAGGCTCAGAAATATGTGTGTGGGTACATTCCACAAGGGATTGTGGATTTTTCTTCAATGTATCAAGAAAACAAATCATTTATGTAAATCAAATTTACCTAACATTGATATACATAAATGACTAACTGACGCAGTCTGCACTGGATAAAATCCATAATTTATGTTAGTTTGTAAAACTGTATTCATAATTAACATAATCTATATATTTTATCTAGATCAAATACGAGTTTACTCGAGGGGGAAGCTGATGAAATACATATATAGTAAATAGTGAGTCACTCAATCATTGTCAGGAAAGTTATTTGTAAAGTAAACATTAAACGAGAATTTCTCTTACCTTGACCTTTTTTCCATCTACTATTAAAGTTTTCATTGAGAAATCTACGCCTATTGTATTACCGTGTCGTTCTATGAAGTTTCCGGATTTTAAACGCTGTACAATGCATGTCTTTCCTGTTCCACAGTCACCAATAAGAACTATTTTAAATAAATAATCAAACTGTTCATCTGGTACACTCATTAAAGTATTTGGATTCCGGGTGCTCATGATTTTATTGTATAAATTTAGAACTTTGCCGAATTCTTAGAAAACAACAATTCAAGTTCAACAAATACATAAAAATAAAATCTCTCACAGCTGTTGACAAGTCACAGAATACAGGACAATAAGATATAAAATGATATCTAGTCCCCAGTTGTCAGAAGTGCCATATTCTGCTTTTGAATATTGACATTCAGAACCAAACTATTCTTAAAATTTCTTAAAAGTCAAAATAAGAATTAGGTACCTAGATTTAATTTAAAATTTAAATTTAGTAGAGTAACTAAATAGTAAATACTCATAGTTCATACTAGATAGGTACCTACCTACTAAGTAGACTAATGAGATTTTAGTTTTTATATTATTCATTTATGTATTATTAACTATAAAGTATAAACAATGAAAAATAGTATATAACCGAGTCAATCAAGAGTAAATTATCAACAAAATGTTTTTCAAAGATATTCTACAGTGCTTGATGTTATTTGTTTTTATTTTAATATCCAGCGAGGCTATAGACGTAAGTAACATAAAAATATTTAATAAGATTTTCTTTCGTATCTTGTTTGATAAATGCCGGTTTAGATTCCAGAGAAGTTCCAGAAATCAAACCACACCAATAATTGGGCAGTGCTAGTGGATACTTCACGATTTTGGTTCAACTACAGGCATGTAGCTAACGTACTCTCAATCTATCGAAGTGTAAAACGATTAGGAATTCCGGACAGTCAGATAATACTAATGATATCTGATGATATGGCTTGTAATCCACGGAACCCAAGGCCGGCGACGATTTTTAACAATGCACATGAACAAATCAATGTCTATGGCGATGATGTTGAGGTTGACTATCGTGGATATGAGGTAAGATTCATATTTTTAATCTTTTTAAAGCATTCAGATAGACTAAACATTTTAAAATAAACAAATTTAACAGGTCTCAGTAGAAAATTTTGTTCGGTTACTTACTGGAAGAGTACCACCTGACACACCAAGATCCAAACGACTTCTCACTGATGAAGGGAGTAATATCTTAATATACCTAACTGGACATGGGGGCGATGGATTCCTAAAGTTCCAAGATTCCGAGGAAATTACAAGTCAAGAGTTAGCTGATGCTCTTGAACAAATGTGGCAAAAGAGAAGGTATAAAATGAGGCCTTGTAATATAAATATCTTAAAGGTATTGTTAAAATGTCTCCACTGTATTAAAAAATAATCTACTTGTATATGTTAATACTTAAGCAGTTTCTATGAAAAAATTTAATAATTGTTCCCAGATTTTCAATATTAGTATACAAAATTTGTTATAAATCCATCTAGTAGTTTTTGTCTGATGCTGGTTCAAAAATGGAAATATATTTGTCCATAGCTTTTATAAGAAGACATTAAGATAAACATTATAATATATAGTTTGTATGTATATTTTCCAGATATAATGAAATATTTTTCATAATAGACACTTGTCAGGCGTCATCTATGTATGAAAAGTTTTATTCACCAAATATTTTGGCTACAGCGAGTAGTTTAGTAGGCGAAGATTCTCTCTCAGTAAGTATAAATATTTTTCATATTAAAATGAAAATATACAATTATTATTTAAATTTAAGATATTTTACTAATATTATGATCCTGTGCTATTTTAAAAAAAAGGTTCATAATTTCATACCTTTATGTATACTTTATTTTACTAGACATTATTTTACTATAAAAAATTTACAAATTATTTGATTAAAGGAATTAAGAATTATGTATAATTTAGAGTTATAAAACATTACTAGAAGTAAGACGAGTATACTAATAAAGTGTATTAATTTTTTCAGCATCATGTAGATTCCGCAATTGGTGTTTACATAATAGACAGATACACATATTATGTATTAGAGTTCCTTGAGAATGTACATCCTAACAGCAAGAAGAGTATGTCAGAATTTGTAAGTTTTTTTATTATTAGATATTTATTAGTTATAAATGATACTCAATTAAGACCTTTTTTGAGTGTTTTTTCCTTTTTCTGCAACAACAATTGCATGTCAGCAAAAAAGTGGCGGAGCATTTGTGATGTTGTTTCAAGTTAACAAATGTTTATAATTGCTGTTTATTTCTTAAGTAACAAGTGTTGCCAAGAATTGCTGAATTCATAAATACAAAATTTAAATAGGAACCAAGATAAGTTCAGGGTTGTTAAAATGTGTATTTTTTTATATATAACATAAAAACAACTGCACTGATTTTAGTAATTATTTCACATGGAAAAGAGTGACATTTTCATTTCATGACCTCAGAAAATAAAGAGATATGCTTCAATATTAATTCAAACGATTATTTTTTTATTTCAGTTGGCAGTGTGTCCTAAACATGCATGTATTTCTACTGTCGGTGTAAGACGAGATTTGTTCAAACGGGACCCAAATAAAGTGCCCATCACAGACTTTTTTGGATCCGTTAGACCTGTTATTATCACCACAGATTCAATAGATATTGTTGATATACCAAAAAGAAAAAGAAAGACTGAGTAAGTACTTTTTTGCCTTTTTAGTTCAATAATAAGCCTCGTGTCACATTCAATGTTCAATGTATGTAGAATTTCAGTTTTGAGTTTGATTCCCAGTAAAAAAATATAAATATGCACACTAATATGCTACTATAATAACGTGTCATTTTTTTTCAGAAATGTCACAAAATCACTTGAAAAAAGGGAATATTTACCTCAGTTTCCAATTCATTTATTACAAAATACAGTGTAATATGTTTATAGTAAAAATTATAGTAAATTGATTTTTTAAAGTATTTCACTTAAATTGGATGCAGAGTAATCTGCATTTCAATACTAAATATGACTTCAATCTATACAGTTTTTGAGGATATAAATATGGAATAAAAAACAAAAAATATTTTCATATTTAATTCTCTATACTAAGAATAAACTTTCATTTAACATCAACACATACCTAATGCGGCTAGCAACAATTATATAATGCACATCTCATTCTGATATGAGCATTGACTTATAAAAATCCAACACACAATCCCATACAAAAATATTGTATGTATATGTCATGGCTAGATTTTAAATTTCATCTTCACGATTCATGGCCATATTATGAAATAATTTCAAAGAAACACTTGGATACTATGCGCAGGTGAAAAATATAATCTGACTTCAAAGTGCACTAAAAAGTAGTAAATTTAAAATATACTGCCTTATTACAAAACGCGGTTCAAAAACAGGCCGGGTTTGTTACCAGAGGAAAACCTCATTTTATATGAACGTTAGACGTGTATCCTAGCAACCAATACTGAAACATCTTTAGTCCACGTTTTGTAATAAGGAACATAACAATTCTGAAAGGAAAAATATGTTTTTGGAAGTTGAAGACTTGGGTTAATTTTTATGTTACAGTTTGGCACCAACTACGACTTATTAAAGTCGATTCTAAATAAGCCTCACAATAACAAACATACAGTCGAATTAAGAGCTTCCTCAATCCTGTGTGCACAATGAATTATATTTTGTGCCTGTATTTGGATTTTTATATATCAATGCATATGAGATCAAATTCTAAGAGACTATAGCACCAATCCAGTTACGTTCATAGGCCATTTTTTTGGTCTATTCCTTTCAATTAGTTTTAAAGAGACTCGAATTCCGCCCCAGTGCAGTTATGACATACATACTTCTGCGTTTCACAGATTATTTCTTAACAGATCTTAAGACAAAGTAACTATGATATTTTGGGAATAACTCTTGTAAACTATAAACGATTTTTTTAATATAAAGTATAGGAGACAAATGGGCACACTTAGGATAAGCGGTCTGCCGCCCATCCACCTTCGACACTTGTTAAGCCACGGCTGCGTTGCTGACTTTTTTAAAAATTGGAAAAGACAATAAAACAATTTTTTTGACAATACAATAGGCTTTTTACTAATAGTAAACAGTTGGCTGGTTTGAATAAACATATTAAATCAGATATTGGCATTTTGAAATCTCTTTTATAGTCCCGCCAACTTATTTGTGCAATGGCGAATTAAATTGGCGCCGGGAAATGCGAAATATAATCCCTTTATTACCTAGTATCTTTTTATCTATATACATAATAAAATATTATTAAATTTATTTCTGCTGATAGGTAACTAACATTTAATCCTATAGAGCTTAAAAATTACTAAGTATTTAGATGGAACTAATGACATTAAATATTTCAAAAACATTCAAATAGCAAATCTGAAATCACACTAGCCAGTAGCCACAGTCCCTACCACTCGGTTCATAGTTAATCTGAGTAACTTTATGATATTAGATGGTATCAAAATCAATTCGTTTATGGTTACTTTATTTTAAAAACGATAGTTTACAAGTTAACAATACATAGATAATAATTATAAAATTATTCGCCCGTGTTCACAGACAATAAATTAAACAGTGGAAAATTCTAACATCTTATATAAATATAGCTTTGTTCAATCTCTAATCTATGACAATTTTATATCTTGAAGTTTCAGGAACCTACTTTTATTGAAGACAATTATAATACCCATTTGCACTTCACATAAAATGAAAATGGGTAAATATTGTACATAATAGTAAGTAAGGTAATACTAATTTCTATTTACACTAACTCAATCTTAGCCGAGACTCCGAAGTTATTTAATCTCGATGTCAATAAAAAGGAAATCTCATATTTAATATTAATCTAAGATAGATTGGGATAGTGGAAATAGCCATAAAAGTACCAATTAGTCTTACAATTAGCTGGAATTTATTAAGTAGGTAATTATGCCTTAATTATCTACATAGTTTTTGTTTACAATAAAAAAACATAAGGTAAGCTTTCAACTTGATTAAAGATAGATATATCATAACTTTAAATAGATTCTACTTCTGAAAGCCCGAAAATTGGCTAATTTTTCCGCCATTGACAGTATTTTCAATACCTTAACGGCTGTGGTGAACCCTTTTATACATTTATGCGTTGAGATTAAATAATTGACTATTTAGAACTTATAAATATTTAAATTATTTCATAATTAAACCACCACTTATAGCGATAACGTTACTAACATCTCACTTGCGCCTTAAAGGTAGCGGTTCGCGTCCTAGACCGCGACCCGAGACCGCGACCGCGCGAATGTATGGCGAGACCGAGCGGTCGCGGTCTCAGGCGAGAACCGCTACCTTTAGAATCCTTCTTTTACGCGACTACAACCGTAGGTTTACCTACAATATAGTTTGTTACCGACAGTTTCGGTTTAAAAAGAAGTGTTATTATTATTTTTTGAACTAATTAATTAATTATGTTTAATTGTATAATTAATGAAATAAATAAGCGTGTGAAACCTACGCTATATGCTGATAGAATTAGGAAAGAAAGCTATGTTGTATCTCCAGTATAACAAAATGTATTTAAAATAGTTCAATTGAAGTGAAAATATCAAGAAATATCCTTTTTATACTGATACAATTAATAATTAAAGTTTTTATCTTGGAGAAAAAAAATATTACATATAAAAAATTATTCGGTATATCTGAGTCTGATTTTTGACTCGTAACTCGTGACTAGTTTTAGCCAATGGTTGAATATATAAAAAAGTAGTATATAAAATTACTAACATATTTAACTACGAGTATTTTTATTAGATATGACAACATATTGCTTTTCCTGTGGCTACCTATTGAAGCCTTCATTTAAATAACTTAACATTTTTATATACAACTTTATGATTTGAAAATGTAATATTTAGTATATATATTTTATGTTAACGTATATAAAGTTTTATATGTTATAACATTTAAATGCAAGGTGATATGGATTATTGCTATCATTTACCAAGCATAATAAATAATGAGTAAATTTTACCTCGCTTTATTTTTAATTTCTAATTTGAATTTTCCTATTAGGAGACTTAAATATTAATATCAGCAGAGGCGAATTAAAAGTCAAGAACAAGGAAAGCAAAACATTGACTGTTGAAAATTTTGTGCGCTCCTTTTGTAACTGCGATAAAATACAAAGAAAATTATTGATCGTGGGAATTTGTTTTGTCAAAAAATCGATTTTTAAAAGTGGAAAATCGATTAATCGATTTTAATTTTAATGTAGACGTGATGCGTGTTTCCTTCATATTTCTAACCTTAGTTGAGATTCATAGACGTATTTACTTTGATGAAAAGTCGACTTTTAACCCAACTTAGTAAAAGAAAAACACGATTTTGAGTTGATCAAACTTCAGTTATCTACGTAGGTATGCTTCCATACTTTAATTTTTTTAGAATGTTATAGATTGAAAATACCAAATAAAATTAATTCCTAGTAAATTACGTTAGTACGTGTAACATAAAAATATTTAACTATATTCTATTTGATTTTTATCAAAGTAGATCGCTGACTACCAAAGATTTCCAAAGATGAAAGAAGAGACTGAAAGTCCTTGTATAAAAGTCAGTCCTAGTGCTATGCAGGCACTTCAAAGATTGCCTTACAGAAATAATTCGCCTCTGTTAATGTGTACCTATAAATTCATAGGCGTTGTCGTGGGCCAAACAAACAACTGCCATTCATTAGAGGTAAAAAAAAAATTGACAAATTTAATAGTAAAACAGAGCTTTAAAACCCAAACTCAGAGTGACAACAAGAAAGCCACTATTCGAAATAAAGCAAGACCTTCACTTCGAAGATTACCTAGACCAGGGATGGGGAAACTACGGCCCGTGGGCCATCTCCGGCCCGCGAAGGCTTGAAATCCGGCCCGCAACCATCAAACAAAAATCAAGAGAATACTTCGTATTTTTAGTAATTTCATTCTCATTGACAATGGCCAGTTTGCATAGTTTCAACAATCACGCAGTGTTTCGTGAGCGCGGGCGGGATGAGCGGAAATCGAAAATAAAGTTATCGACCGTCTCAACCTTCTACTTCGCAACTAACTTAAAAGTTTAATATAATTACAATTTGCAATTTCTTCCAATTCCAATAGTTATCTTGTAATATTGCACAGTAAATTAGTATTTCAGAAAATACATACATGTCAATATTTTTATTTCATAATTAACATAGCCAAAAATGCAACAACTTGGCCCGCCATATATTTCGTTAGTAATATATTGGCACGCGAAGGAAAAAGTTTCCCCATCCCTGACCTAGACCAATGACGCCCTTGATATATATTATGACATATTTGCTACCATTCAAAAAAAAATTCATATCCTTTTATACATAGATCAACGATTTTTTAGTCTTTGGATTTGGTTCTTAACAAAATTTAACAATTTAAACATATAACGTAAAATAACATACATGCTTAACTATAAACTACAAAAAAAATTGTTCATGCGAGGTAATAAAACACTACCATTTACAATATAACGAATTGAATACATAAACGACATAACAACTAAGAGATTCCAATCATTGATATAATTCCCATACAAATAAGTAACGCCGAAAAATAAGTGTAAATTTGATAGCCCATTCAATTTTACGCATAGATAAAGTAATCTTACAACAATTACGGAACCATTGGCCGTTTCAACTAACCTAATCTTGGCTGAAGAGTTTCTAACTACATATTTCATAATACTATTAATGAAAAGATGTCACTAGAGAGTATTCTAAATTAATCAGGAATTAAAAGATTGGTTAAGTAGTCATGTGATTAAGATTAAAGACAGCCCTTTTTAAACGTTGCTTTACTTAAAGCAATGTCTCAAATGCTGTCTCTTGCCTACTTATGTATGTAGACTTGTTGTTGCATAAACGAGACAAAACACCTTGAGCCAAGATCTTAGTTGAGGTCTTACGAGAGATTCTCAACGTTTTTAAATACGGGGATTAGTTTATAAGACTTATTTTTGATGGAATTTGATACGCTTGAGAATGCAACATACTCTATTTTCACTGCGGTTTTGGGTTTGGTATATCAATGATGAAAATAATAGAGATTCCAGACCTCATTTCAGTCTTCTAACTAATAATTACTGACCCCTGATTTGGTACCAATTCCAATCTTTCTTCAGTTCATCCATGAGTGGTTCCTTCTGTGTTAACGATATCATAATAGTTATGTATTGTGTAGTTGAATAGCTGAAAATCGTACCTGAAAATTGCAATAGTTGGGAATGTAGCCAAGTTAAAGAAAATCTATTTATTTGTTATTTTTTATCAATGTATTAGTCATTTCTGTCGATCTTTTCAACAATGAAAATCTTAATTAAGTTGGTGCAGACATTTCTGACATGCTTTTTGTGAGTTAACAAAATTCACAGTAAACTTGTCAACATTGAAATTACCATTACAATCGGCGCAGATGTCCTGAGATTAAGAGGAATAAAGACAGACAGAAAAAAATACATTTTTTACAAGTTATTATTGTTCTTTCGTTTACTTTATACCTAGTAATTATTTCGCGACATCGCATTGATACAGTAAAAACATCCTTAGATATTTTGGAAAAAAATAGCGTTACCTTAACTGAAAGATTTTTTTTATTTATTTATTAATTTATACATTACAAACTAACTTGATATGCCCTAATGCGTTAATAAGTATCGTTATGCTATGGAATATCAATTAACCAAAAAGTTTGTTTAAGTTATACTCCATAACAAAGGTTGCAACGGAATAGGTCCAACTCAGATGCTTCGGTTTAGAATCGGATTAGCGGATTTCTAAATAGCGTTTCTAGCTTATTAATTATTACTAGAGGTTGCCCATTGGTCGAAATTCGACCACAATTCAAGAGTAAGTCAGGTATGAAGATACGTGTGTATGTTCAATGTATTTTTTATGCATAATTTAAAAAATATTAGCAACTATGGGTGTGGGAAATTTCATACTCCTCCGTCCGCGCAATTTTCGTAAAAAGTACAAAGTTTTTGCTTCACTTATTAATATTATAATATATACCTAGACATAATACTCACTTATATAAATTGTAAAGCCCATCAAGTTGAGATTTACTGAGCCTCGAATAGAGATGGTTGATGTTATGCAATGTGTTAGTGCCTTTTCCGCTATTTCGCCATTCTGGCTTGACTATATCTTGCAGACGCGCCATTTGTATCAGAAACCTTTGGTCCTCCTATAAAAATACACGTCGAAATGCTTAATTTTTGGAATTTTTAAAGGTTAAAAATTAACATAAACTTTATAGTCTGCATTTATGTAAGAGGCATCAAGCTTTATTTAATCGCTGCGAATTCGTTGTACCTATTTTAATATTGTTTAAATTTTAACTCATGTTAATAATTATCCGAAATTGTAATTATCATGTCGTCTATAATACTATAGTTAGTATTTTCGTTTTAATATTTAAGTTAATTTTTTCAAAAAGTTCCTTTTAAACATTTATAAAGAAACCTCTATAAGATATGATCTACCAAAAAAAATAATCAAATATTTTAAAACATACATTTGACAACCTCTTAAGAAATGTGTTGAAAATTAAAATTTGTTCCCATTAAATTAATATTTGTCAAGGTAACAACTACGAATTGTGTTAGGGATAAATTTACTCTATAGTTGTAACACTTGATTTTAGTCTATGGCAAACTCTCCCCTTCCTCTCTGGTACGTTGTGCAAACATGTCGAGCTTTCCATGTCGTGTAATATTTTAATTAATAAAGTATTGTAATCAGTATTGGTTTCTCTGTTTACTTTCGTGCTGGCCTCCTTTATACCTAACAAATTGGCTGACAACATTTTGTGGGCGGGTCTATTACGGCTTATGATCAAACAACGACATACCGTTATTGTTATTACGTCAGTTGTAGTTGAATAATAATCAGTTGATTGAAACCATCCAATAACAACGTTATTGTTATAAACTTCTCATCATAAGATCTCCGCATCTCTTAAAGTTTGGTATTGAATTAGATTCGAATGACGAAACACTGGTGCAAAAGTTTGAGGTGTCTGTTCATCCGTGGCATCGTAGCTCATAAATAAATAGACCGATTCTTATGCGGTTTAAAGTTCTAGGCTACTGTTAATGAGTATCTGTTCTTCCATTCATGAGGTAATGTTATTTGTAATTACCATGTCGGGGGTCTTTTGTTAAAATTGTATTTCAAGTAACACGTTATTTTCAAGATCAATACGTTATATGTACCTAAATATAATACTTACATCCAAAGTTTCGAACTTGAGTATAACATCAAAATTGAACTTGCACGGCGTACAGAAACTTGTGTATGGAGTCCAATGCATATCTAAGGTTCGCTTAGCTTTCATTTCGTCAAGAATATAAGAAACGAACTCTTCAAATACTGGAAACCTATCTATGGGAGCTGCTTCTGATTCTGAACTCTGAAATGAACGGAAGAATTTATTATATAACTCGCTGGGCCGACCATTGTATAGTTTAGTGTTTTAAGTATCACCCGGGATGTAACTTTCACGTATATGTATTTCTGTGTGACATCGGAGCTAGTAAACGGATGATGATTTCGATGCGATTTCTTAGCTACAATGTCGGGGTTACTATTTAAAGGCATTAACGCGAATTCGTACACTCGCCGGTGATGTTTTTAATCTCAATTACACTTAGGAACTAGAAACTTAGGTAATACGTTTATCTTTAACATGAATTACATTATTGAAAATTTAGATAGGTTTGTTACTATTATAAAGCTATTCCAAAGTAACCACGTAAGTTAGACGTAAGACGAATTTTATATAAATACTTAGCCATACTTGTGGTAGAGCTATTCAACATACTAACCTTTCTATATTTCTTTATGATTCTCCGACCCATTTTGTCATGGAACGACTTGGGCCACGCATGAACGATTTTGTCATTGTACGCCGACGCGAGTCTTTCTAACGGGTGACGCACTATTAGGAACGTGATGGAGTCCCCCTGTGCCTTTCTAATCATCTCAACTGTTGGTCTCGCGTACCGTTTTCTAGCTAACTCCAAGGGAACTTCTTTCGTTCTATTGAGAAACGCCGCCGTGTAATTCGCCATTAAATTGAAATTGTACATCCAAGATGTTGATGCCGCTTTGAAGATATTGCACCTGGAAAAAAATCAACAATGTAGGTCGAGCCTATACTTAGTTTGTCGATGGATAAAGTATTCTATTGGATTCATAAGCTGGATTTTGTATTAGATTGGTCTTTTTTTATCGGATAGGAGGCAAAGTAGATATTAATAAACACTTATCAGTGAAACAAGCACTGAAATATGCTCACTTTACCTATTTATATCAATTAATTATAATTGTGTTTTAATTAAAGCTTTCATTAATGTTAGTATTCACTGTATTTAAATGTTAATGGGACATATCCGCAATACGCAAAATGAGGACTTCAATTATTAAGGGCGTGTGTTATAAGGTCGATGAAGGTCAAATAAGTTCAGCCACAATGCTTTTATATAAAACCAGCTAATCCTTGCATAGGGCAATCATAATGAAATAATATCTCAGAAATATTGACATACGCTATATTACCAGGCTAAATTATAGATATTATATCAGTGAAAAGTTTTTAGAATCATATTGGTATATATCATATTTAATTTGTAGTTTTTTGTAAATTAGTTTAAATATCGTGATAATTTCTAAAATATCAGAAAAAGCGAGGTGAATTTAAATTTCCTTTGAGATATAAAAACGTTTTTTTAAATATATATTTAATAACCATATATCGTTATTTATGGTTATTGTTTTTCTATAATCTATAGATCTTAAAAAAGTCCGCGAGAGAATAATCATGATCTTTTATGGATCGCTTATATACTATACCCGTTCTAACTTCTTAAAATGGTCACAAAGAATGAGAGATTAAAAATAAAAACTTATTGCGTAATTAAATAGATATTTTATCAAATCTAATAATCACCTTTGTAATTTCATGCACATTATGTAAGCCCCAGAATACAATAATAATTCAAGAATGTCATAGCAATTATTGCAAAATCAAAATAAAAATAATTTTAAGCGGTCTAGACCCCAGAAAATGTGATATTATTATATAATCTTCATTGATAGTATATAAAATATTATAAGAAAGAAAAGAAATCAGACCGCAGAATCCTAGATTAATTTTGTAACTACTTATGCCTCAAAGGCTCTATTATGATAGCTTTCAATGCTTATATTTCTTTGTAAAGCGTAGTCTGGTTTCCTTTGATATTTTCTTGCCAGGATGTTGTTTCTTTTTTATTCATATAAGAACTTCTTATGTTATATTTTACTAGCTCAGGAGTTATTTTTGTAAGTAGATTATAATTGATTTCTGAGATACTGAATATCCGTTGGCTTTCACAGGGTCTACTATCGCCATAAGAAATTATTTTATATAAATCAGATTAGGGATTTCAGGGTAAAGATTACCATTTAAGCTTTGGTTTTGAAGTCAAGCGGTTTTTAAGTTAAGCTAGACTAGCAAGACATTGTTACATGATTTTAATACAAATCATACAGATGCGATGGCGATGAAAAATATCGAGAAAAAATCGTGTTGTTAAACCATTTTTCTATTGCGAAGATTAATGTGTCTTTCACTGCCATGTAGATATGTACTATTAGTGCCCTGCGGTTTCATCCACTCTTAAAAAGAATTTGAAAAATTCTGCAACATTTCATTGAGGCTCTTATTGTTCGTAATGTGGAGTTTTTATAATAACGGATAAAAGGCAGGTGGTAAGAGATTACAACTGCCCATGGAAAACCGCACCGCGATCCGCGCTTTTTTTGCCGGCCTTAAAGTCCTTTATATGCCTATGAACCTTCATCGATAACTGATATTCAACACGAGAAGAAATTTTCAATTCAAACCAGTAATCCCTGATACCATGTTCAATCAAATAAATAAACAAATTGTTCTTTATAATATGACTATAGATTACTAACCATATAACATGATACTGTCGATTGATGAGATACTCCCACGCATATGCCTTCCTGCTGGAGCCGTCAAGCCCAAGTCTAGAGCATTCACTCCTAAGGAACTCCCGCCTTGCGTCCATTCGTGCACCGACTTCGAGAAACTTCTCACGTGACAAGAGACCATCATCGCGTGTTCCGTTCTCAAACACGAACTGTAACAAATAAAATTATCATTAGGCTAAGAATTCACGGAGCGGTTTTTAACCGCGCCCGCCGGTTGCGAACCTGCAGCTTCTGTAAAATGCAGATATACCTTAGTATATAACAGATATACATAAGTAAATAATTAAAGCAAATTTCACGACGCGTTTTTCGCTCGCGGTGTCCGCGATTGTTTGCGATTTCCATTGGACTGGCGGGCAACTTGTAGAATCCAGCAGGCCGCTGTCGAACGCTGCCCCGGCGGTTGCGTCCACGCTCACCGCGGTATATTAGAGTATATTAGAATTGCTTAGTCGTTGCAAACTTGCAACCGCGGCAGATGCGTAACCGCAAAAACTATGGTCTCGTGAGTTTTGAAATAAAACAGTTGTTCCGCCACCGCTGCGGTGAAGTGCGAGTGAAACCGCTCTGTGAGTTCTGAGCCTTAATCCATAATTATTCATTCGTTAAACGATTCAAGCAAAGCGGTATGCATCCTAAATTACAATTAACTATAGAGGACTGCGTTAAACGTTTTAGTTTGCAAGGGTAGAATTGAAAGTTTGGTAAACAAAATGATGTTAGTTAAATAGTTTTAGACTATCGTTATGTTAACCGAGTGACGATGCGAATAGCAATCGAAGTAGACGTTAAGTTTTAGTACTGATTATCGGTTTTATTTCTTACTAGTGAACCCTGCGAACTTCGTATCGCTTCAGTTCCGAACAATAACGTGTCATATAAAAAGTCATTCCATAGAAAATGTCTGAGGAAAAGAATTTTCTTCATAAACACTTTTTCGTCAATTTTTCTATATTTTTATAGTTATTCTGCTATTAATAAACTAAACTAAATACCCAACTTACTTTTTAACTTTATTAATATAGATGTCATTAAAGCTAAATATTAGAATGACAACTTAAAATTATGTTGCTAAATGTCGAGAAATGGCGCTGTCAATGTACCTGTAATCGCCCTATCAGTTCCTTAAAACACTCAAAAATAATTCAGTAATTTAAATGGTTTATAGTTTATTATGTGCACTGACTAGCTGTGGCTGAAACCTTTTCTGTGCTTTTAGAGGGTTGGATCACATAGACACAATAACCAATAACAATTCTCGCAAAAATCTGAGCATTTAATAATCAAATGCAATCAGAGTTTTTTCAAATTCGATTGGTAGTTTCAAAGACTATAAGACATTGACGAAATGGTGCCTAGTTTTTTGCAGTTGCAAATTATTTTTAAACCATAAATTTAATACGAAATAATTAATTGTAAACTCAAGGTGTAAGTAAAGTGACAGTGAAAGTTATTAATTACTGTTACGTAAGATGAAAGTTGGTCGTCAACAATCACACACATACAAGAATTTAGAATACACATATTCTTGTACGACTTTTTCGGCTTTTCAAAAAATTGGCTTTGAAAAGTTTTCTAATGATGGGCACAAAAAAATTTACTTACTTGCGCATTTGATTGCTGATTTATCTAGGTTACGCATCATGATTATTCGAATAAAAATCATTACCCAAACATCATCACATTATTTTTTGTTCCTCGGAATCCGAATCAAGGGTCTGCGGTACAACAAGCATCAATATCAGACGCGCGGACGTGGTAACTAACTTACAGAGGAAATATGGCTCTTATATTATGGAGGTGAAATTTATTTATATTAAAATAAATAAATAAATTTATTCATCTAATCATGTTGTTTTATTTTAAGTAGTTTAGTTTTAAAATAGTTTTAAATGCATTAAGAAGCAACAAGTTTTGTTAAATTTGTAAAGATTCCACATTTTTGTATCTTAATTCTATCCGTTTAGAATAATCAATTAGATACATATATTATCATACAGAATACGTTGTGCATACTCAATTTTTGGTATCCTTGAAGGCTTAGGTTAAAAGCTTAAAAAATTTGAAAATTGAACATTTATGTTGAACATAATTACCTAGTCATAACGTTTTACGTTAATAAATTGAAAATTTCGCGTCACGCTTCAAAGTCTTAATTAATTGGATATTTTTTACTTAGGTTAATTAACTTAGAACCATATGAGTTATTTTATGTTTTACATGACTGCCCACGCGATATCGCCATATATTTTATACAAGCAGCTGCCCGATACTTCGTCTGCGTAAAACTATTTTAAAAGGTTATTTATTATGTTCATTCCTTTGTATAACAAATATCTATATCATAATATATACTAGGTTTTATTTTAGCAATTTTAATCGTTTTGGGCAATTCGTATTTCTTGTGCCTTCTACGCCAAAAGGTTCGGTAGATGCATTTGTGTGATGAGCACGAATGTTTGTTTTCGTGTCTTGGTTGTTTATAATTTTATATATCTAAGTATTTATTGCTGTAAAGAACCACAATAATAAACGTTGTTTCTAATTACCATATCACAAGTGCTTCAGCTATTTACTTTGGGATCAGAGCAATGTATGTGAAATGTGAGTTTTCTGAATAATTACTAAATTATTATCGTGCGGGATTGAAAAATGTAGAAGAATGCAACTTCCTATAATTAATAGTTTTTGAGTATACATTAAAAATCTTTTTCTTTATTAAGATTTATACATAAGTGAAGTTAAAAATCATACCTTTTATAACTCAAAAACAGTTGAACCGATATGAGAGGTATGAAAGGAATAGTTTGAAGTGCGTATAAGAACTGTGTTATTAGTAACATTTATATAAGAGACGTAACGTAAACAATTTTGTAGCGTTATGATTTCTTCTTTGTTTTATTATTATTACGCCTAGTTCCTAAAGGGGTAGGTAGCGAGTTAGCGACCACATACTGCCAGCTGTTACGATCCCTACATACTACATACATACCTCTATCGCTTCATCCACCCTCAATAAATTCATCATACATGCTCGCCGATTGTGAGTGCTTTTGACCTGCCCCTTCTCAAGTACGTCCTATATTTCGTCCAGAAATGTATGAATAGGTCTACCAGCACCCACCTCAACATTCACAATCGTCCTATATATCGCACCCTTAGAATGAAAGTGACCTAATCCAAAAAATGCAATTTGCGGTAAATGAGCATTAAAGTCTTCAAAAAATTATAGTATTGAATACATCTTAATAATATATAGAGACCGAAGTATGCGTTACCCCCTGTTATACTAAAATATAGGTCACTTCTACTTTACAAGGTTTTAGAATATGCTTTATAAGGTCAGTTTATGGTAAAATCGAGTGTTACATGAATTTCGAGTTGAGTCGCTTTCATTCTAAGGGTGCGATATCATACTCATTTCTTTAAACAAAACACGAAAAAAAATCGATTCTATTAAAGCGTTGCTACTTAAGTTTTAATTATTTATTTACTACATAATATTTATTTATTTGAGTTTCAAATAATAAAGCTATGATAAAACTATTGAAGTTCGCGCGCGGATATATTTAAAATACAATTGTATACATACGTACCTTGTTATCAATAGATCAAAAGCTGATCAAAGGTATATCAGTGTTTATATACATTTGATTCATTGTTATTGTCAACACGAACTTAGTCGGCATGCAATAATAGCATTATGATCCTTTGAATTGATTCATACAGAGAATTCCCTTTGTGTAAACATAAATTAGATCATAATTTATCATCATATCAAACAAAATTGTATAAAGACTAGAGTTTAGATGCTATATTTATTGTATGAGAACATTTCACCTTTTGAATAAAATTAAACTTAAATTCTTATAAATCGTGTGATTCACCGTGTGTTGTTGCAAAGAAAAACTCGAAAATATCTCGACCAATTTAACAAATTAAATTAACAACATTTATTTTCCCATACAAAAGACGATCACTCTGAATTATACTTTATTTGTTTTTTTATTGGACTGCAACAGTTCAATTATTATTATTACCATTGACAGAACAAAGTCCATCTGGTCAGCTAGGTTTTAAATAAAATCTATACAGGTAAATTAAATTGGAGTGTCTGTTTCTAATATTAAAATAACCGCTTTTTACTTAATGCATCCATATGCACGGTATATATACCAAAATAACATTTTTGTTCCAGATAATCTCGGAAATGGCTGGACCGATTTTGACGGGACTTTCAGAGGCAGGTAGCTGATTTAATGTGTAGTAAGTTTTACTTTAGAAATTAATATAAATACAGATAATTTTTAAAAAAAACAACAATTTCGCGCGGACGTAGTACATAACACGTATCTATTATTATTTTTCTGTTCACTATGTTTATAGGCTATATAACAACACGTTACGACGAAATTAAAGCGGGTGAAACCGCGGGGCATAGCTAGTAAGTAAATAAATTTATAGACGCTTCTTCACAACGTTACATAATAACTTAGGTATGATTACAAAAGCGAAACAAACTGTGAGAGGCTAGTGCCCCTGAAAGACCTCTGGTAGGTAAAAGGTCACAAGCATTCCCTCGGGAACAGGATAATTGAGATTTTTTCTTTAAGGTCTCATTACGAGAAGTCGACTTATCAGGGTGTGTTCAAAACCTACTTCGTTTAGTAAATCCTTCTGACATAAAAGCCTACTTCTATGCCAAGTTCAATCGATGTTCGAATATGGTAAAATAATGCGAAACTCGCTGTGTATTTACAACGATTCATTGTTTTTTGCTATAAAATATTTAGTAAAGGTTATTTATCTGCTCGGATGAAATTTTTATAGCGCACTATGACTTTCATTTGAAAGTCGTCATTCAATGCAAAATACGATTTAAAAAAAACTTAATTTTGCATTTACAATTATCTTGTATACCTACTTTATTTTAACCTTGTTAAGTATAAATCTGTTTCGTAGTTTATCTACTAAATTATTCAAATCTACTTAAGTATTAGAAAAGAAAGTTTTAGCGTTCAAAACGAACTTCGCAAAAATGGAAGTTAGGTCTATGAATTCATTCGCCTGAGTAAAAGCACAAATCAATACTCTTTTTATACTAAACAGATTAAGTTTTATACAAGAACCGTTCAAGTGTATATAACAAGGAGTTTTGTTTGAATCTGGTTACGGAAACCCAAAGACTTTATGTCAGCTTTTGACGTCTCCTAATTTGATTTCACGACATTCATGGCACAACGTTACAGTGCCTAATAGGATATTCAACATTACGTAATATATTGTGAAGTTATGACATATGATACAGGTGGATTGTATTGTATACAGTATACTGTTGGACTCTTTCTTGTTACACTATTTTCTTTTGTATTCTTAAACATTTTTTTTAGACTTAAAGTGTTAGTAGACCGCTGCGCGCCTGCTATGAACTAATAAGTTTAAATTGACAATAAATGCTTTTTTCTTATCCTAATAGTGGTTAAACGTCTCCATGGTTAAGTGATTTTCGTATCTACGTTAAAACCGAAATCCTAGCAATCTCGGGGAAACAAATAAATTTGTATTGGCACGGAACAGGCTGATCACTTACTGACCTGTGAAGAAAAGTTGTTCAAGAAACGAGGTTTTATCCGTAGGCATATAGTACATTGTACGTGTAAGTGTAAAATTCAATAAAATGTTATTTTCTGCCAAATGTAAGAAAACAACATCTTTAAAAGTTATTTAAAGATATTTTTTATCTAGTATGTTAGATACAATTTTAGAAAGTTTTGTATCTGCTATCTGAAATACTTATAAATACTGACTATAGAGTATAAATAAATAACCATATTATTACATCGAATACAGATCGTCACTACAGCAAAGTTCGGTAATTAGTTTTATTTTTGCGATGAGCGCGAATTCTCGCGGAACGAGTTTAATGACCGCCGTTGTAAAATAAAGATTTGTTGCCGCAACGAATACTAAATATTATGACTCATAAACCATTTCTAAATTTTTTGTTATTTCTAAGAGTAGTAATTTGCTTCAAATTAGATTGAAGTAATTTTTGAAAAAAATGCCACCTGCCTTATAAAATACTTAGATTTTTTTTAAATTTCAATAAATCTGAGTTTATTTATTAAATTACAAACAAATAAAATACAATAGTATTTACAATTATTAATAACATGTTAAACTAATAAGTTTTTTGATAAATTAATAATTCTGTAACAACTTAAATAGTTAATATTAATTAAAACTTAGGAATATAATTTGTAGATAATAAGTATCTCCTAATAAAAGATGTATTCAGAAATTCATAGTTTGTACTAACTGTACCAACAGCTGAAGTTTATGTAAGGACTATATATCTATTATATAGGTATCTACACACTAGGTTGGCCTGAACTAACAAAAGCTCGAATGCGTTCCAATTCAGTTCCGCGACAGTGCATTTCCACTATGAACGAGTTTTATTTCCGAATGAATCAAGTTGCTCAAACGGAAAAATATGACAGTCCTGTTTGAGAGCCATTATACTTCCAACGTATAACGTATCTTTTTCCTTTGACGCTAACATTAACACAGAAAACCTCATGAAGATCCAAGACAGTTAATCATATCGACATTGAAACAAAAACTGCATCTATTTTATAAAAAGTTCGAAACTGTATTTCGATGGCCGCGTTACCATATGTTTTCGCTTCTTCATTGGCCTTAATTGCGTCTGAACAATACGGTATTGTGTACACACTAATAAAAACTGTCATCAAAAACTGACAGTCACGTTTTTCTATTATTATAAACATGGGAAATTCATTATAAATCGAGTTCACTTCATTCGTAATCGCCTCTTTTACCTAGCTCAGAAACTCAGAAATAACAATCTTCCACTTACTTTGATGGAAACTCAAATAGTTCGATTCATAAACAATTTCATACCAAACATTTGCCTTTGACATACTAATTAACTTTGAACTTCACTTTGACCCTTAGGAAATCAAAGAAATTTTTAGGAATCCTTTATATGACTATTCATTATATTTATATGAATATCATGAAATATAAACATTGTATTTCCATTTATTATCGATAGTGCTGTAAATTTGCGTCTCCACTATGTTTTGAAATGACGAAGCAATTATTATTCCAAAATAATATCTGAATTGTATTTATTTGCGCTTTGTTACTGACTTGATATTCTTATTTCCATTGGCGTCCTTTAAGGCGCTACATGGTTATGATTTATTATCATGAGGCATGAGTTTCAATTTAGGGAAAAACATAGGTATGAGAAATTATCATCATGTTAATTTTTTTTAACGGGCAACAAATTATGAGAGTATGTCAAGATTTTTACACTGTATTGTTTCGTGCATGAGTGGTGTAATTTAGGTGCATTGTGAGAAAACGTCGCAATGCGGTACTCACCGGCCTTGCACATCAAAAGTGTGTTAGCTTGATCACTCAGTCAAAAAGGTCTTTATGCCTATGAGAACAACAAAGCCGCGAAAAAAAGTACTATTTGCTAATACACATTGTTAGACATGTAAACATAATGATATGCGAATTCACGACTTGTGATCTATGACGTCATAAACCATAAATAATATTTAGTCTATATTGTATACATAATCTTATGTATTATACATGTGTATATAATATATGAATTATTTATTTAGATAAAAGGCTACTGTGCATGTTTTTCTATAAATATTTATTTATTTATTTAATTATGTCTTCAGAGCCCAAATCAGGACCTTAGTCATTTCCTTTCGGGCAAGTAAAGCCTTCTGTGCCTAACCAACCGATACATATTTTATTTGTCTCCACGGGATTCGAATCCAGGACCACTTAGCCACGAAGACGACTTTTACTTAATATAGGCCATGTTCCCTACATGGAACTTGTCTACAGGTTAAAAATATTTATTTTGATTCTCTATGAAATCGGTTCAAATAAAATAATAATGCAAATAAACATTGTTATAAGTTATTACTGACCAGAACTAATCTATTGGTGAGTCCAGTATTCGTGAATACTTTTTAATAAAAGCTGCGCTGAAATTGTGATGTTTTAATAAAAGCAAAAACCATTTAAATAAGAATACAATGAAAAGTCTACTCAAAGCAGACATTGCATTGTTTGCTCAAGTCATCTCGAGTATTGCATATCAAATGAACTGCAAATACTTATTCATGTATATTATAAACTTTTCACTCATTTGTTAAATCTGCAGACTGTTTAGTGTTATCTTTATATGCCGTAATATTTACTTATACTTTTTGCTTTAATTTTATAGTCCTAAAATCCCTATTTAATATTAAATGCGAAGGAACTCGCCATCTGTATGTTCCATCACTGAACCCATTCTGATGAAATTTAGTACAGAAAGCGTGACGTTCTTGTCTACTGGGCCTAGTTGCATGAAATGTCAGTCATTAAAATCGGGTCTGATTTGCAGTCTGTATGTAAATATTTGAGAACACTAGATACATAGTGCTTAGACAATTATTAGCATACTTTCCCTAGGCTTGTTGGCCAACCGCTAGACAATGAAAATGGCTCTTTTAGAAACTTGACAAGGCTAGGAACTAGGCTAAGTGTTAGGCCTAATATTGCTGAGGGCATTCAGATATAAGCTTTTAGGATGTATTTTAAACACAGAAAAAAATAAGAATTAGTTAAACATATTAAAGAGTTGTTAGTTGTATATACGTATCTCGTATTTCAGCCGAAGACATGTTTAAAATTGTTTGGCGCTTATATACCAACTTTGTATAGAAGAGTCTTTAAAAACTAAATAATAAGTTTAAATTAAATAATAGTGTTAAAATTTTAATAAAAAAAACCGACTTCAAATTGTAACTCTGAAACTACTGAACGGATTTTGATGAAATGGGAACGTGGGAATCGGGAACACAGGAAGCACCAGCTTTCAAACAAAAAAAGAATCATCGAAATCGGTTCACCCAGTCAAAAGTTCTGAGGTAACAAACATTTAAAAAACAGCGTCGAATTAAGTACCTCCTCCTTTTTTTGTGCCTCATACCACCTGCTCAACGGTCACAACTAAACTCTATCTATAATAATACGATATTATCTTAAAATATAAATGCAATATTTAAATTTTTTGGCTAATAATAAAAGGCTGGAGCGATTTTGCCTTGGAGCCTATCCATAGGCATCTGTTTTAATACGAAGCAATTTAGGGTACTTTTATTTTAAACTAGCCAGATTGCTCCACCAATTTATTTATTTATTTAATACTAGCTTTTATTCGCGATGATTTATTTTATTCTCAATGATGTCACTCAGTAAGATTTAAGCTTCTGAACTTATTACGAATTGTGACCTATTAAATAAAAAAATAATTTTTAATATCGGTGCAATGGTTTTTGAATATATATACGTTACAAACATAAAAATACAAATGTTGCCTCTTTATAATATTAAAGCGTTATTAAAAATACTAGCAATGGTGCATCATCTGTACAAAATGCAAACTATCAGTTTTAATGAAAGTAATTTGATCGCATTATACCCATTACACATCATTAGTACACCTTACAAAGCATCAATTTTGCGTGTATCATTCACAGCACGCAAATTAGTGATTCTGTGAAAAAATATTATAAATTACTGTAAAATGATGGTCATCCAACCATTCCTTAACAGTTTTAAGTGTATTATTGATATCTCAGCACAAGAAAAATAATAAATCAAAATGTAAACCATGAAATTCTATTACTTTGTATAAAAGTAATTTGATAATGAGATGTAATATGTGTAAACATGAGCTCTATCTCTATCGAGAAATAAGTATCAATTTAGTCACACAATCATTTATCTAATATAATAATTCGTTCTTATCTATAATCAGTTAACGAGAAGATGACGCTGGGCGGGACGCTAATAAAGCAATTATAAGTTCAATTAGAATCTAGAATAAGAATACCTTATGGTCTGGTAAGACAGCGGGCTCGTCGTGATGCTGGCGCGATCTAATGTACCGTTTACTATAGTAGAGGTCACACAGAGGACGACACATCGTGGCGCTTGGCCTGTCAGAGACCCGTTGCGGTCCCGACACGCTCGCTGTCTGACCAGACCATAAAATCTTCTAGATATTAAGATACATCTCGATGGATCAGTTATTTCATATCTTATCTCGACACTATTTGAAAAGGTTTGAATATTTCAGTACGATGTGATTGTGAAGCTAGTTAGGATGCGATAAATGATTCTTTGTTTGATTGATCAGAGGTCCTATATAAAACTATCTGGGCACTTTGAAACGCAACAAAAATGTTTTTTACACCTGTTTAATATATACATACATATTATTTTATATACCTATTTACGACATGATAATGTATCCACTCAAAAGCGAAATAAAGCAAGAACAATTGGAACAGCAATTACTCAGCAATTTGTACTTTTTAGTAAATTCTTGCAATAAATCTCGGCGCGGAATTTTGCTCCACGCTAATAAAACAGCTACATTCTCACGCAATCAAATACTTACCAAATATTTACACGAAGGCTATATAGAATTCCCAGATCATGTTAATGTCTTATATTTATGCGAGTATTAAAAATTGTTGGATTGTCATTTGATTCTACATTGACTAGGATGTGCAAAAAATATTCTTTCGTCAATAGTACAAGATGTCATTTGACTTTTTCTTTATTATAAAACGCCACCGCTCAGTGAACACCTTCTTCTTTTCTCCACTTTCTCTTGTAGAAGTTATAGTGTTAGTATGGCTACAGTTTCTATATTTTCGGTGAAATATATTTAAAGTTAAACACCGAAATGTTGGTCTTTTCAAAACCTCCTATAAAAATAATAATAATAAAAATCGCTAACTGATTTCTCAATCACATAACATACAAAACGTATGTTTTTTCGCATTGAGACAAAACACTGAACAAAGATCTTATTAGAGCAACTTTTGAAGTGAAAACTTCTTTAGAATCGTTGTGATTTGAATTTCGATGAAACGAAAAAGCGACAGTAAAAAGAGACAGACACATAAATTCATAAGATTTGGGAGAGAAAATAAGATAGTGTTTCTTAAAATTTTTGTAGGTTTCAACCACGTGTGAATTGCACACATGCTTTTTTTAAATACAGTGTTCTCAAAAATTTAAACTTATTCGCTGTGACCATAATGATTGTAGGTTAACAATTTTTGATATAATCAAGAACGGTAGAGTCTCACTTCACCGCACAACAGTAATAAACCCATGTTTCTGTTTCATTGTAACTATAAAAATTGTCAAGCGCATTCTTGAACTAGCTGTAGTAAACTTACCGCAAAAACCGAAAAAACTCTTTATTTTTATTTTCAAAGAGGTAAGTTCTTATGAAGTTTTTGAAGTGAAAACTTCGTTAGCATTGTTATGATTTGAAATTCGATGAAACGAAAAAGCGACAGTAAGAAGAGAGAGACACAAATTCATAAGATTTAATGTGGGAGAAAATGAGATAGGAAGCGTTATACAATGTTTCTTATGTTCGTGGTTCTGTTTTGAAGGTTTCACTTCTACCACTTGTGAATTGCACACAATATGCTTCTTTCATAAGACTAGTTGTGCTCTGCCGTCTCACCCGTTTTATTTCTTCGTAGCTTGATATTTTAAAGCCTATATATATATATATAACCTTTCTCGATAAATGGACTATGCAACATAAAAATATTTTTTGAATTCAAACCAGTAGCTGTAGCTACTAATATTGGCGCGTTCAAACAAAGCAACAAATTAATAAATTTAGTATAGATTTTAATTCACCTCTTAAACGCGATAATGAAACTAAAATATAATGTAGCCCTAGTCTGTCATAATAATAATTGGGACAACTCACATACATAGCTCTGATCTCAAAGTACATAACTGAAGTACTTGTGTTAAGGTAATCAGTAACAACTAGTGTAACACAATAAATAAATATATAAATTTACTAGCGACCCGCCCCGGCTTCGTACGGGTATAAAACATATATATAAACCTTCCTCTTTAATCACTCTATCTATTAAAAGAAACTGCATCAAAATCCGTTGCGTAGTTTTAAAGATTTAAGCATACGAAGGGATATAGGGACAGAGAAAGCGACTTTGTTTTATACTACGTAGTGATAAAAAACCAAGATTTGGAAACAGACAACGTGTTCATCACACAAATAAATGCATCTACCGGGTTTCGAACCCCCAGAACCTGTTGGCGCAGAAAGCGGCATCTAATCAGTCTCCAAACGAAATATTAGTTTCCACGGGATTCGAATCTAGACCTGCGGCGTCACGAAGGAAATGACGACGATGTAAGTCTTTATGTTCAATAATCATCATACATTACTTAGTGTTCGGTATTTCATAAAATGAATTAGGTTAATCCATTTTTTGAGCAATTTTATACTTCCCACAAATCGAACCGAAACTCTCTGCGCCCACATTAGTGTAATCAACAAAGGTAGGAAAAAAATACTAATTAACCACTAATTTGCATTCATTCTTCGATTAGCGTAGCTTTTAGCTATTATGTTTCAATAGTGAATCAGCTGATTAGGAAGATTTTTTGCAATTTAAAAACTTTTTGTGCGTTCAATGTTCAAAAATGGTATTGTTCATGTATTTTACAGTAAGCAAGCCGTACATTGACCTAAAGTTAAGACGTGAATACCAATGATAATTAGACGAGCTTTTATTTAAGCCAGAATTTTTTGTTACAACGATTTAGTAGTGTTCAGAAAGAATTTTCGAAAGGCTGTATTTAATTAACTGAATAACTTATTTATAATTACTGGCTTTTAACCGCAAATCTGTATGCATGTTTGCTTTATCGAAGTCTCCAAAAAGTTTTTGCAATAAAAGTTAATCGTTTCTCACGTCTGTAGTAATTTTCAAAATTACTTTCATATTATTAATACAGAAGTACGGACTAGTACGCATTATCCGGACTTCATTCATGACATCGTCCACTACATCTTATAACATTCGTCTTTTTGCATCGGATGTTAAAAAGTGACTGATACCAGTAGTGTGGTGGGGTCAAACGGTCAAAGATTTGACTTCCATTGCCAAGGTAAATATTGCGCCACGGACGATAAAAAACAAATACGAAAGGGAAATTTGACATTGAGAAGCATATATGCAAATGTATTAGGTAATCGATAAGACGTAGAAGCATTACAAGCACAGCATGTTAATAACTGGTTATTACATCGCCAAAGGTGAATCTCACGTGACAAGTTATGCGACATTGAAGTTGAGGTTGGGCTAGGAATCTCCATAAACTCAATTCGCACCGATGTTATCTTTATACCCAATGGAATTAAAAAAGGTTCAAACATTTTGAACCGACTAGGCAAATCGTATGGTATTTGAACAGCAAAAGTTGACCTGCATTATAAACTTTTCCTTTAAATTAAGTTACATTATGTTTAATAAGATCGAGATGGCACTGTTAAAAAAAAATTGTTTCTATCTTATGTTACGAAGTATTCTAAAAAGTACCAATAAAATCATATTCACAACAGTCTTTGAGCTGGGGGTTATAAGTTAGAAGATAAAATTTATTCCAATGACGAGCTTACCGTTTCAATCTGCATTGATCGCGAGTGAAAGCAATTTACACGCTTTGAAGCGTTAATTGGCAGCCAAGTGAATTGTAATTACTTCAGTTTCATATGTTGTAGGGACTATAAATATAGACCGTTATTTAAATAAAAACGTCTTAAATACTCTGTCTCTTTCTCGCTAAGATCCAATTGTTATACTACATGAGACAACACTTTTAAAGTCTTAGTTAAGCAACGTTTGTAATTAAAGGAAATTTGAACGATGCATTTGTGATTTTTATAAATGGGACTTATTGCAAAAAGCTTAGATAAATAGATTTACTATTACGACAAATGTTTTCTTCTTATGTACAGCTACGTATTACTTTAAAGTAAATAGGAATAATATTACTTAGATATAATGAACATGAAAATTATAGGTAGATGAAATGATAGCAATGAATTTTGTCATATAAGTTGATCAATTCGTGCGGAGTCGTCTATAGACTTTTATTTGAAAGCAAGTGCGCGTTAGTCGGAAATTTATTTACCTGCGTCCGATAAAAAGGTGTAGTTACAGGAGCGTAAAACGTCCCATTTATTTTATAGAAGTCACTCTGTAAAAGAAGAAACGAGTTTACCGAATATTTTCTCTTTCAGTAAGACGACACAACACGAAGCATGCAAGGTATGAATGACTTCAAGATTTTTCACTAAATGCATAAAGCATCGTGTCAGCTGCTACATAAAGTCATGTATAAACTAGCGTTCTTTGTATGTAAAAAAACTCACGAATAAATTAACTGGTTATTTGGACGAATATTTTAATAATAAACTACCTACTATGAGTAATTCACAGTTTGTTCAATTGTTGTATGAAGAAAATAAAAAAGGTAAAAATATATTTTTTACTAATTTATGTCTACATCGTATCGTAATTTTGTGATAAGTACCAAGAAAAAATTAAATAAAGTCCTACCAAGCAGCGAACAAGTCGTACGATACGTTTAGGCTTATATAGGAACTATTATGTTATTAAAAATGTTAAGGGAACTCTACTTACCTCTTGATAGAAGATTCGTTTGGAATTATAAGTGAAGTTGTACTGTTGATCTGCCACCATAAGCAGGATCGTGAATGGTAGTAAAAACGCTGCGGCAGCCAGGAACGCCACGCATCTGCCCAGCCTAATCATACCAACGTTTCTTTTGCCGCGTTTCATCACTGTATTTTACGTCCACTGATTTTAATATCACATTGCTAACACTTTTTTTGTCTCGGTTCACATTATTTCACACATTGTTTCACTATAGTGCTAAGAATTTAGATAACAATAAAATATAACAAATAACCAATTTAGTTTTAAATGAGGCGTAGTTATTTGATTAAAAGTAAGGAAAATATTAGTTAAAAACAAACAGAAGCTTAGAAACGAGGTTACTAAAGGTATGCCTATGATTTAATTCAAATTGACACTGACATTGCATTGATAATTGCACTTTATTATAACAATTTCTTCGATGGCGAAGGTTGCAAAAACTTCAATCAATTTTCATTTGCCAGCCTTGAATTTTATTAGCACGCCATAGATTGAAAATTTTGACGTTTATTATAAAACAGTGTGTCAATGACATTTTAATAAAAAATCAAATAATAATTTTAAAAATAATAACGAGAGTAAAACAGTGTAAATTTTAATCTTATTCCAAGAATATTTAAATATTTTTATTCATTAATAATTTAATGATATTTGCATATTGTATAAATCTAGGGGCCTAGAATTATTTTTGTTATTTTTGTGTGTTTTCAAATGACTTGTTTATGATTTATCAAAGCCTATAAATTCTTGTTTATAAGATACTTAAAACTACTTAGTTCTAAGACGTATGAACTATATGAGGTCACGACAAAAAGTTCTTGACATTATGCAAGTGAAGTTCAAACAAGTTATACTGAGATCGTTCGCGAAGCAATTCAACCTAAATTGCTTGAATTACGCAAAGCAATCTTCTTAGAAACGGGATAAGGTGATTTAATATTTAGTATTCCCGGTCCCTACTACCGTCTATTATCGGCGTAGTATGCTTATTACGTTATAAAGAGCCAAGGGATAAGTTTACAAGATTCAATGTAGGAGGTGTGAGGTAATGTTGAAAATGACTAATCTTCAAAGCACTTAAACTTACACAAAGTTAGAACTTAGTTATTTCTTTGCTAACTTCTGTACCATAATAAAATATCTATAATATTATATTATGATTCGTTAATATTATGATAATATCCCTTCATGATAATTGTTGGAAACTTCGTAAGAATACCATCTCCAACACAACAATCACCAGCCAATCGAAAACTGCTGTTCCACCTAAGCGATTATTTATTGCCATTTATTATAATATCTATTTATTCGCACAGGATTTGAACCCCCCGACCCTCACCGGCGAAACACCCAAAAGCGTACCATCTGTGACCAGGGAGCTGGTTAAGGAGTACATATTAAGTAATTTAATTGAAATGAAGTAACAGGATATATGTATTTTTTTAAATACTTCGTTGCAATGTAGTGTAACGGGCGGCTTGAGAGCTAATCAGCGATCTCTTCCAGGCAACCCAATTTTTGTTGGTTGAATTTCTTCAGGCAAGCCTGTAAAAATTCAACCACACCTCCATGTCACTTATGACGCCCCGGCCAGCAGCCCTACAAGAGACCGAATACAAATATAAATAAATTCGGGACCGGGGATCGAACTCGATACCTCAGGCTTCGCGGTAGGTTTATTTAGCGCTTAGCCATAAGACCTCATATAGTTAATACTAAAGTGCAAAAAACACAATAAATATTAATAATAATATTTTATATACCTACCTACCCAGTGTCAATTTCCTAATCGAGACGACTTTAAAGACGCATTTCTAAAAATCAGTGGAGTTGTAATTGCCAACGGACATTCATACAAACATACAGGTCAAATTCAAGTGTGGGCTTCCCCGCAAAACACATAAGATTGATTTTGTTGATATAATAAGTGCCACAATTATTTGTGAAGTACCTAAGAGACTTATTGTTCTTGGCAATAAAGAGTAAAATTTATTTTTGGACAGCCTCCAAGATAGCCGAATATTTGAAGAAAGACAGTGTATTGTCTAAATTATTAATGCTTATCCTATGTCGAATACTATTTTGCTAGGCAAATGAGAAATTTTTTCTATTTATTAACTTATACACTCAGTAGGTACCTACCTACGGTACATACATACATTATGTACATTACTGTTACTGTTTTGATATATATTTGATATACCTTCTATGCAATTTCAAAACTACCTTATAGAATTATTATATTTTGAAAAAATAATTAGGTAAGTAGGTAACTACCTACTTATATCTTTTTCCAATAGTAAAGAGGCTACGCAGTTTCACTCACAATAATTAGGTAATAAACTAATTTGTTACTGTATAACTAATTGCAGAATACTATTTACTAAACTTCATTTTTGAAATAAAATTATTATTAATAACAATTATCTAATAAAACAATGTCGCAAGTCGGTATCCTCTCTCAATAAAATATTTATGAAACCAAAATAATTGCATAATTTTCTCTCCCTACATGTTTTCCTTATGTAACAATCGCATCCATTAATTTTAAAATCCATACCCATAATAATAAATTTGCGACCTTTATACCACTAATTTACATAACAGGTAATATCCTGTCTTCTCAACACGTGCTTTATAAAAATGCCCATATTTCTGTTTAAAATTAAGTTGCACACTCACATTGATATAATAATAAATAAAGCACAACTTTGTTTATAAATAAATCTACCGAATCGCGAATGTCAGCGTGTCGTTAGGTTGAAGACATCCACACTGCGAGGCGGTCGCGTCAACACTATTTCATATCGACCTCCAAGACCACCAAGTTCCATGACAATGAATGGATTGCCTGCCGGCTCCGCAGTACACTGCAAGCGCCACTGCACTGCAGCTTTTATTCTTGGCAGAACGTCCTGGCAGAGCTTCTAAAGAGTACAGTCCAATTGAGCAATAGTATGATAGATTATTCATTACTGCGTTTTCTAAATGCGTTGCAAAAATACGCATGCGTGCAGGAATCGCGTCTCAACAGATGTGACCTTGTTCCCACGTTAATTGTTTTACTAGATTTAAGTTTAGAGGTTAAGAGACCACATCTGATATATCCCATAGACTTCATTACTTATAATCGCTTCCTTATTAGGTAATAGGTATTCTAGGTCAGTATATTATGAGACAACTACAGGAAGAAACCGAAGGGCACACAGTAACAGGAAAAGTCTATCAAGAAAAAGACCAACAAGCCATACAATTTGGATTTCAATTGAAGACTGAAACTTCCCCGACATTTTAATTACAAATAAGAACACCTTATAAATGGATGAACAGAATTATAGCTAAGAAACATTTGAATCATGCGAGCTTTCAAATAAAAGATAATTATAACACAGACAGAAACAGACACAACAACAATGATTAGCTACTAAGCATACACAAGTCAAACAATTAAGTTTGACGTCTGTGTGTCGAAGCGTGAGAAGTGTGTTTTACCTATTAAAATTTCTTACACGATATTGGATTAAAAATTACTCGTAATAAATAAATATACCAAAATACTTTATTTTTATTGTGTATGGTCTTTGTTGCTTTAAGCAATTAGGCAGCCCTACAATGCGCGCAGTCCTGTCCTTGGTTCGATTCGGGAAGTCACCGAACAAATTTTTTTAATTAAGAAGGTATTCAACTGTGTCAGTTTACAAAGAGGAAAAGCGAATAGTCGAGTGATTAGACCTTCTTGGCGGTAAAAAAATGATGAGATGCAAAAACGGGTCTGTCTCGTGCCCCGATGTTTTTATTCTACGTAACAATGACATCATTTATATTATAAACAAAACCAGATTAGTTACAGCATTCATAACTTTAAAACGGCTGAACTAATATATTTTTTTATTTAGGGTAAACCCTATCGGTTCAAATATTAATAATTAATTGTTAGGTAGGTACTCACATTTTATATAGAACGCTTTTTGTACTCGGTAACGGAGTTCGCACATTCGTAGATAGTATTCCGGAGGCTCTGGGTTTGAATCTCGAGAAATATATGACGATTGAAAAAATCTGTCTGTTACGCCTACACAGCTAAACCGTTTAATAGTTGCTTAATGATTTAACTATCGAGTATCGAGAAAGGCTAGATCTTGTAAAAGGCCTTCCTTTATAGCAAAAAAGACTTGAACTTCACTCGCGCTTCAACTTTGAAAAGTTGCCCGAAGTTAGAAAATTTAAGAAAACTTAACGACAATATCAACTTTTCTAATGTAATCTTATAGCGTTTGACATAACTGTCAGTTTTTAAATTATTATGCCAATTCGAATTCAATACTCATAGTTATGACGTATCTGGGAGCTTTCATCGAAGACGCTGCCTAATCCCTTTGAGATATAACAAAACAATGAAAATATTCCTCTTTTATAGATGTACAAGTCTTTGGTGGCATATAATATGTACCTTTCAAGGATAGCCTACTATTCCCATTCTATGTTTTATTGGAGGTACAAAGATTCGCCGGGTTAGCCAGTAATTATTAAAAATATAGAAAAATTAGACTTAATTATTTAAATTAGATAAAATAAGATTAATGACATTTTAGGTAACACGTTATTATTCGGAATTTTGAATGAAATACGAAGTTCGCGGAGACCACTAATATATTAACATAAATTTGCGATACATTATTAACAAAATATGACGAATGTTCAAAACAATATGTCGGATAATACTTTACAGCACTTTATGAAATATTAATGTTTATTTAAACAGATTATTATTTATGACGATTAAATAGAACAACTAATTAATTATTTACTATATACAGTAAGTAAAACTAAGCTTGACAATAATATTAATGTTAATTAATAATGTAAATACAAAACATTGATTGGTCACTGGTGAATTAGTTATAGTTAATGGCTGTTATATAAATGGGCTTTTATTATGGGGGTAAACTGTAAAAGTAATGAAGTTTTAGTACTAGCGGCCTAAAAACTTCACACTAACTAATTAGGTACAATGTTTTAGGCCTGACCCAAAAAGAGGTGTTGTAATATATTTCATACTGAGTGCTTAGTTTGTCTGTCCAGTTTTAAGTATTTTTAAGTAAGTACTTTACATCAAAAAATCAACTTAAGTTGAGTTTTAGTTAGTTGAGAGCTTTTTAAAATGAAACTAAGTTTATGGTCTGTCAACGAACTGCTTTAATATTATCAGAGACGCTCATATAAAATTCTATTATTTTTATAATAGCCCATAGGCTGATTCAATACAACTTCGATAAAGGTCGATTAAAACAAAACAACGATTTTAAAAATTTGTATCTCATTGTCTTATATTTCTTATGAAATATAAAGAAATGCTTAAGAATCTAGAATCTAATCTTTGATGTTCAAAGCATAGGCACTTTACAAAGTTGTGCATATGAAAATGAACAAATCGTTTAACGTTTATATTATGTAGCAAGTAGGTAAACATTAATAACTGTCATCCATAATTTTTTGGATGTACTTAGTTTGGTTTCTTTGTCAATTTACGACGAATTACTTGTTTGTATGCCTCTGCTGTACACAACCATACCGTTAGGATATTGTATTTGCCTAACACACTTTGATTTAATTTCAATACATTATGCTAAAGAGAAATGTTCACGCACAACTAAACGTGTTCGATTTCTTTCGTTGTAAAAAATTCATATTGCTAAAAAGCATGCAAGTTCTAAATGTTATGCGTGTTTCACTTTGTATTCGTAACCCAGATAGGGTTTTCAACTTCTTATTAGTGGCATCGAAAACCGTAACGTGATGATGTAAATAGTAAAGATTCTAGGACAGAGTTGAGCTATCAAATGTAAATTCAAGACCAACTAGAATTAATCTAGATATCAAAAAATCACTGAATTCCTTAAATCTCAAAATGGAAACTAAAACCATTTCTTTTAGAAAAGTTTAGGAAATGTTATTGACTAGGCTAGACTAGTATATTGTTTATTTTAATCACAAATTTTTCAACATAATACAATCACCACGATGGTTTTAATTTAATGCTCAATAAATGACGCTCTAGACGACAAAAAACATTTTTTGTCGAAGGTTGAAAGTTCACACTGATAAAAAAGGGTGGCATTGTCATGTTAAGAGTCAGCTTAATCTTGTTGACTCGGTCGTTTTGGATTCATATGACAAAATATATATAAAATTCATTAAAGATGTGTACCTATAGCTTCTTTAAAAAAAACTCCTCTGATACTTTGGTAGGTACCTACTTTGCTTAATATACTTTAGCAACATATAAAATGTTTTTACTTGATAATTTTTAATAATATAATATTTTAATTATTACTACCAAAACAAGTTAGTATATTAAGTCACGGAGTATCGACGACTTGCTTCTTTTTCTAAAAGTCTCGTCATCATGGTGGTCATCCATGGATGTTGACTACAACACTTCTGGGTAGTTCTTGATTTATTTGCTAATTAAAAACGATTTTTACAAGAGTTCTGCTTGGCCCGAAGACAAAATCAAGTATTTGCAATCAGCCCTTTGTTGCCCGTGGTTATATCTCGTCCAACTTAGACTCGGCGATAAACAAGTTTCGTAATGAAAACGATCGAACTACCCGCAAAAGCCCGAGTACTAGATTGAGTGTTTACAGTTAAGTAAACGTTTTTAAATGCTAAACTATAACCGATTAAATGAAAACAATTGGAAATCAGACAACCAACCAACCGAACAGATCCCAACCTTGTGGCTCCGATTGACGGTGACAGAGACGCGAGTATATAGTTATTAAAAAAATATATAAACCGACTAAAAAGTTTAGTGCACTAAAAGTAAAAAATAAAGATTCTACGAAATAAATAATGGAAAGCCTCAGGATAAAAAATATTATTATTTTTTGTTATAGGATTAAAAAAAAAACAATTACTTTGAAATGTTATTTATAAAGTACATAACTACATACTCACGTTTCCAGCGCAATTCGAAATTCACACTCTTAAGTGACATCGGAAATTGAGGGCATTTCATTGGAATATGATAAAAAAGGAATGAATCACACTTACATTTATTAATAGCTTTTGTTTAACCATTCAAGCTTCAATGATAAGTTGGTTTTTACGTCATTGCTAATTTGTACCTACCATTTTTTAGGCCGTCTAAGTTGTCTCAACAGAGTGGATTAAAAGGAGACTTAAGTCAAGTTACTACGTAAACCATATTCAAGAATGACTACCACATGGAATCACAGTATCCTGCAATAAGAGTTTTGATATGATTGCTAAATTTGTAGCTAAGCAATCTCTATTAAACTATTCCTTGAAGTCCAACGAAAGTTTCTAGAATAATTGCTAGATAAATGTCGAAAATGCACCAGTCTCTTTTCTATACAAAAACTTCCTAGCTGTAAAGATTAAAGTTACATTTCTGTCAGAAAATTGATAAGATACTATATAAATTATTACACTTAAAAAGTTACGACCTCAGACGGACTTAAATGAGATCGCAGACAATAGATAGTAATATTGTTTCGATCTTTTTTGTAAATAGTTGTGGAAATTTTTTTACCTAGTACCTACGCATTTCAATGGTATATGAGCGAGTTCACGGAATCCCTAAAAACAAATGCTGAGGTTACCTACATTACGTCTTATATTATGCTAAGAGTCTGTCCAGATGGCGCGATTTACGCGCGAGAGGACTTGCTTGTGCCTTCTCGACATACAAAAGCTACATAGCTCTATTGAAAAAAAAAGTATCCATATGGAATCTTCAGATTATTCCAATAGAGTCATAACTCATAAAACGTAGAAAATGGGAAGAAATCATCAAAATATTTTGTGAAGCTGGTGATTCTTTATTTGTATAAAATTATAAACATACTGTGCGTTATTATGCCACGAAGTATTGAATTCACATTCACGTCGCTTTTTCTTTGTTTACGGCATTTCTAGTTCTTTGACAGTATGCAAACCACAACACAACCGCTCTATCTGGCTCTATTCTTATAACTGGCTAGAGACTGGAGTCCCTCCCTGAGTATGAAGTACAAACCCGCGTAAAACGCGGCATCTAAACGCAATATACATTGAAACGCGCGTAGAACGTGTCATCTGGATAAGCTCTAATCAACTTGAATGTCATATTGAATGCCGTTATTGCTTTCTTCAAATAAATATTACAGTAACATAAAATATGTATGTTTGTTTAAGAATCGTCATATAACAGAATAATATTTGTATTACAAAATATAATAAGCTAATTCAACTGAAGGTTCCTTACCAGATGTAACATCTTTTAGAAATTATTTTGTATTAAATTAGCTAGGTACTCGAGAAATAGTTCAAGATTTTTATTTCCGTTATAGGTAACTGTTAATACGTTTGATGACACAGCACATTTGCACACATGTGCTAAAAAATTTGTTACATTATAATATTATTGTACCGTAAGAGAACAGAAATTGGTAAGTTGTCAGCTTTAATCCGTTCACGACAAGAAGCTTACATACTTTTAAGAGCCTTATTTCAAAATGGCGTTGACACACAACTCTCATACAACTGCCGTATCATAAAACTGACACGCACCATTTATGTCGTAATTTTAAACTTCTAATTTTTTGCTTTGCACGGGTATAAAACATATATATATATAAACCTTCCTTTTCAATCACTCTATCTATGAAAAAAAACGGCATCAAAATCCGTTGCGTAGTTTTAAAGATTTAAGCATTCATAGGGATATAGGGAAAGAAAAAGCGACTTTGTTTTATACTAGATACCTATGTAGTGATAATTAAATTTCTAAAAAGTGCAATTTGCAATATTTCTCTGTCATCAAATAACAAATATTTAGATATTAATTTTATGTAAAAATACAGACAATAAATCTGAGCGTTTCTTGTAATATTTTGGTGGTTATGATTGAAATTTTATTTCTAAAAATTTCATGAGTATTTCAAAATTGAGGGCCGCTATGGACTTTAACATATATTGTTTATAGTCCACTAATTCAAACCAGGATCTCAAAAACAGGTGTCGCGCATTTTATGAAAATCATATTGCTGAATTTCAGATATAAAAGCTTTCAGTTTCAGAGAATAAGAGAATAGAGAATATAATAAGAATAAGAGAGAATAAGAGAGGATAATGATAAATAAAATGAAATAGGCCTCTTGAATCGTGAGGAGTTATCCGTTATTTGCCAACTTAATTATATATAAATATGTAGGTAGGTACATATATAAAGCCTGCTCTGGACGCCACATTAGGTTCAAAGGTTTTTGAATCGTTTTTTGATGACTGAATCTCAACTTCATCACAGTTCACAGAATACCTAACCGTCTGCGTAGAGATACTTAGTGTAACATTACTTACCTTCCTTTTGCGGCTTCACTTGCAATAGATCTGTTTAAGTAGAGCTAATATTAGTCCTGGATAATGTTGCTTTTTTCGCAATATCTATAAACTATAACAGCATTATGTGTAGCTCAAAGACCTCTTTGGAACCGATTTTAAGTGAGTTTTGGACAAAGTTCGTTCGGGTACTTCCTAACACTAAAACCGCTAATTGGATTATGTGGCTGTTAATTTCTGCTAACAGATTTTAGCAACATAACAATAACAAAACCTGATATAACATAGGTTACTTTATTTTATTCTTAATCCACAAAGACGAAGATGCGGACACAACTAATCAGTTACATAATTATTTTCAGATTAATATGGAAAATTTTAATACAACTACAATTTAAAAGACATATATATAATTGCAATAGGCACAAGTAAATTATATTTAGCTCTAGATACTAGAATATTTATGAGTCACATATAGTTAATGGAGTCTAACTCGATAAAGGAAGTATGCCATTCAAAGTAACTATTTTAATCTGCACTGCCCACCTATTCTATTTGCGTACCTAGACTGATTTCGCTATCATATTATAATTGAGATACCACAGAGTAAGTACATCCAGTATAAATTTGATATTTATATCATTTGAGTTATCTTTATCACGCGATGCAAAAGTAGTCGTCGCTTTATATTTTTAACGAGAATGTGTGTCTGTTAGTGGCACGGTAGCTCCTAAAGTAATGAAACGATTATTTTCCTTTTTTAAAGCTGACAATGATCTCCTAAATATTTCTTTTCTTTTTATCCATTTATAAGGTTCACTTAAAAAATTTCAATTAAATACACAGGTTATGTTATCAGTTTTTGAATTGTTCCATTCGGGCCTTTATTAATGAATGTGCAAAATGTATCTTGAAAAGTGTAGTAGCTATCAAAATTATAGAATAGCGTTAAAATGGAATTTATTAACCCAAAAATATATTTTTTTTTATAAAAACAATATAAGTATACCTACATAAGTAAAATTATAATGATAAACTGAGTTAAAGTTGAAAGGTTCGCAACGACCTGTATTTTACGGTCTATTCACATAGAATAATCTATATCCTTGCTGTTCATTGACCCGGAAGGATCGATGTTCAATCACCAGACGCTACGTCGACGACTTTTGTCGGAATGATCCGTGAAATATTTTTTCCATCAGATGGTTTTTTTTTTAATTTGTGGACCGTTAGTCTTTAAATTTTAGATGAAGTATACTTTCTACAATAATTGAACAAGAAAATATTTTGCAATTAAAATTTATTGTTATATTAAGACAAGTTATTTATTTACTATTAAAAATTGCATTGGCTTTGTTTTCCCGCCATGTCAGTGGTAAGTGAAGTTGTCAGGCACTTTTATATTTTTTACTGGCGATTTTATAGCCAGACACAGAAATTGATACTTGATATTATGTCAGTTATTGTAATGTCAATTGCCAATGTTTTCATTTTAAAATTTCAATTTTGTCGGTATATATTGTCGGTATGTAGTACCTTAATAATTTAATATTATTGTGGTAATATTCAGAGATTTTTGCCCAAACAAAGTAGTATTTGATTAATAGTATGATTAATATTTAATACATATATGTTATAGCAACCCAATATTCTTTGTTCCAAGGGAAAACTATTAAAAACATGGATATCTCTAATATAGTACTACAAGATTTAAAGAAATTGTTACCGTCTTCGATTCTAGAAGAAGTCGTCTGTTTTTGTTTTTACGATGAACATCCTAGAGATATTAAGAAGATAGACATAGTTGTATGTACTAAACGTGGTGAAGTTATGGAGTTTCACAATAGAGAAATGATATCATCAGTATTGTTAGAAAACACTAACATAATTGACATAACAAGTCTACGAAATGAGGGTTGTGAATTATTCTACTTTATACATAGTAAAACTCAAATAATTATTTTATCTGTAAAAGAGAAAATGAGCATACACCTTAAAATAAATAATGTAGAAAGATATGATTTTGTTGATAATGAATTCTCAGGTTTGCCTTGTCTAAAAGTTCTTAGTAGCGAAGATGCTGTGCCTCTTCTCTATGACAGTAATTTTAAACTACTTGCACCTATGGAATCAAGAAAACAACAAACTGAAGATTTCCCAGTTATAACACATCTTTCAAGGAAACTGACAGAAGCAAAGTACAGTGTCAAGCAGAATGAATCCATTCTCAATGAGTATATTAAACTTAAACAAACAGCAGCTTTTTGTTTCTATGAAAGAAATTGTCCCAATGCTGATGACTCAGTTTTTAAACTTGGAACTAGTACTGTAAGCATTATTATGCCTTAATAATAACCTACTGCAACTTTACGACTGCTATTTTTTAAATGAAAAGTTCCTTAATATGCTATTAATAGTATTTTGAAACATCTAATCATAACTGTTTTCTTGCAAATGACAGATATGTAAGGCACTGAGCATAAAAACAGAAGCTCCATTTGTGAAGGTGTGCAATAAGAAAATTGTTGTTATTGTTAAGATTAAGAATGAAGATTGTGTGTAAGTATTGCTTTTAAAAGCTGGTTTGTCACTTTAGATAGTAAATAAGGTTTTTCATCAAATAATTTCATACTATACAATCTTAAATATATAATAAGTAAAAAAAGGTTACATGAAAGTAAACTAAAATAATATTACACTTGAACACTGTACTAATATTGATAAATTAAGTATTGTGACAGTTTCATATCTATTTATTTATCATTGAAAAAAGTTATACCAATTAAATACTTTTATAAACGTAATATGACGATTTTAAAGGTTTTTTAAAATATCACTATCACTTATCACTATTTTTCTTAATCACAAGTTTTTCTTACACCTGTATTATAAAAACTTTTTCTTTTTTCAGGAACATAGACAATATGCGCATCCTTTTTCATGGCATAGATAGCAAAAGTATTTCATATACTACAAAAGTCTTAAAGGAAATGAGTACATCACCATTTTGGAAAGAAAAATCAAACACAATAATAAGTAATGAAGAATGTTTCATTGTTGCGGTAATAGAAATGAGAGAATTAAAATACATAGCCTCAAGTAGAATAGAATTTGAAGCAGTTTTGTCATATTCAAAAGTTGGTAGTAGATGTGTATTGCCATTGGAAAATGTTTCAATATCTGCTCTGGACACTATGGGAGAGAATTTTGATTTGCTCACCAGTGACGAAGGTGTGTATATTAACTTTACTGATAGTTTTATAAATGCTACAGTGTAATTGATTGTCAAAATGATATCATAATGAGAAAAAAAATTGATTTTTAGTATGTTTGTAATGAGATATATTTATTATTTACTATAATAATAATAATGCGATATATGTATATAATAGGACAGATACATTTCTGCATCTGTTCCACTGATTCTTTATAGATGATGTGATCAGTCTTCTGCACCTACTCAACTTAAATGTTTGTTTCTTCGGGATTCAAACCCAGGCCTTCCTCCATGTTCCAGTTGGCCATTGTGTGTTTAAAAAGTAACGTCACTTAAATTACAGATAGCAAGTTCAAAATTCTTGGGATAATAGCTACCTCTGAGGAAACTGAGGTTATTTTAAGACATATAGATCCAACAAAACCAAACATTGATATACCACATATTATTTGTAAATATTTGAGTATGGAGTTTCTAAGTACTAAGGTTTTGATACATAAGAAATCTCCAAGTCACATACTGCATGGCTTAACATTAATTTTTTTGGATGATCCTGAAATACATGTAAAAGTTCAAGTGTATTCAAGGTAGGTTTGCTTGCTAAGTATACAATAAGTAATACAGATTCGTATTTTTTTCGTACGTAAGTAACGTATGAAAAATTAAAATCAGGCCAGCGGTTTTAAATGAAATAATTTTTTCAGGTCACCCACACAAGTACTTGCGTTTATTCTCTACATGTACGACACAATCCCATACAGAATTATGGCAACATTACCAAACCATAACATCACTGCTAAAACCAGTGATTTAGCCCAATTTAATAGCAACATTGAAAATTCATTATTAGATTTTAAAAACTATGCATCTAGCTTAATAAATATATCGAAACAGATTTTGGAATACTTTGATAAGTGTATGATTAAAATGAATGAGAGTTCCGAACCAGAGATTAAAAACAAAATCGGAAATCAAATAAATTTATTGTCTATGGGTCTGCCTGAATATTTGAAGTTTCGGAATAAACTTTTACAAGAATTTGAAAATGGAATACAATCGATAAAGATTACAAACATAATTGATGCGTGTTCTGAAGTCATGGAAATTGATGACTAATGACTTCTTGAGTGTTAAAAGAGGCAATATGAAAAAGTATGTATGCCGACGACCGCGTGTCACTAAGCGATCAAACATAGCCTATATAATACGGCAGAGTAAATTTAATCATATTCAACAAAACATTTCTTTTTGACCCAGTTACTTTTGATAAAATTCAATTATTGCTAAATTTCATGGGTTGACTAATTTAGGCGTGAAAAAAAATTAATTCACAAGCATTTTATTGTTAGTTATAATTCATAAGTTATATTTAGCAATCATAGATGGCACTATTATAAATAATGTATTTTAAATCTATTAACAGAACATAATATTTTAAAGATCGTGCCCCGACTTTGATGAAAATCGCTTTCCAACCAAAAAAACAACCTTATTTTAATATTGATTTTATAAGTTTTCATAAAAGAAATGTTTATGAATTTAAAAAAAGCAAAGAATCTTTGTAAAGCTGGTTCTAAAGTCCGAAAGTCGCGACCTAACTTAACCTGTGGTACTTAATTGTAATTATAGGAGTTAAATGTAAATAAATCATTGTTACAAAAGAAATAATTTTAATTATAATGCACATTATATTTAAATATATTACCTAGGCACTAGGCACTTAAATTATTACAATCATTTTTGATAAATAAAATTACAAATAACTACTGGCTATGAGTCTACATATATAGATTTCAAAAAATAAATATAATCACAATAAATATCTAAAGATTAGTTCGTAAGTCAGGAGTTTTTCCAATACACTTGTTTTTCAAATTAAAGTAAAACAAATTTTATTTTTCTTTTCTCTGTAAGTATATAATTTTTAAAAAATAAATTCCTGTTAATAACGAATTAATAATTTCTCAATCTAATTACGTGGGGCGTGTGTGAAGTATACACATACACCAGCACAGATTTTTCAGCAAGGCTTGGCTGAGTAGGCCGAGTAATAGTGGCAGTTTTGGAGGAAAAACATGTTTTGATTAGACCATAAAAATATTTTCGAAAAAGACGACTGACACATCAATTTTTTATTTAATTTTTATTTGAAAAACAAAGTTCATGTTTCAAATTCCTGTATAACTTAACTAATTGAGCTTTGAATTTTGTAAAATTATCAAAACTTAACCTTTTTAATACCCGATTATCCATTTAGCACCATTTATCAGCTATTATTAAAAAATTCTTAATTAACAATAATAGGTATATATACCTAAAACCCACTCCACATTACATACGTTGGAAAATCGCAACAAATATTGTTCGTAATAATATTATGTTAAGACTTCAGTTATACAGATTATAAAACAAAATGTATGAATAACTATGAAAAATAATCTTGATAGCACGAATCATACATCCGCGCCATCTCTTAATATTTAGCCACAGCATTTCAAGTTTATACAGTAATTAAATAATCTATGAATAAGACCAATAGTAAGCTATTATGTCGAATGTAATCTGCGATCATTGTCTATTCCTTTCAAAAAAAGTTGTGAATTTATATTATAAAAAGTTGCTCTTTCCCAACACGTAACGGTCGAAAATGTGCTCTTGTGTTAACAGAGAGATTAGAAGCACTATGTGCGTCTCTCTGGAGCACCGTACAGTCAGGTACTAGGAAGCTATATTATGCCGCCCGACTCATATTAACGTTCAATATTTACAATATTAATCTTACTCATTATTTGACTAAGTCAATATTATTACATATTTAATTAATAATAATATGATTTAATTATAATACTAATGCAAATTATAAATTAATAATAAATAACTAATACTACTAACTAATAAAATATACTAATAGAGCTATGTTTGAAACAGTATGTATTATAAAATTATATGTGTAATAAAAACGGTAATTCGATTTTTCTGTATATACAGACTAAAAAGCAAAACGAGAATATATTATCTATGGTTACACAGAAATAAATTTATTCTGTTTGTATAAAATAATAACTAGTAACTATACTATTATTGCATTGCACAACCGGCCATCTCGTCCTCATCACATTTAACTACATCAATAACTTGTTTATATTGCTTACTATGTTACAGATATTGCACAATATTGTAGGAATATTAAAACCTTTTTATTGCACCACCATTATTGCACTTAACTTATTTTTATTATCCACTAAATAGTTTAATACTAACTTCAGTAAGTAGGTAATAAGTTAATAACTAATACCTACATAAAAATGTAACTAAATCAATCAGCCTCTTTTAGTGACAGAATGTTTTGTTTTTCATATTAAATACTTAATTTGGAAGAACAAAACATACTGTAACTAAAAATTAATTAAACAACTAAACCGCCTTCCAATAATTTATTTCACTGAGGCAAATATTTGGAATTCATTCATCCAAATAGTTAAATATTTTATGATTTTTGTTACGTTACAGTTTGACGCCAATGGTTAACAATTTTATAAATTGGCCTCACAATCGCGTAACAAACATAAAAAGTAAGTCGACTTGACAACAATTTCGATGTCTGTTAAAAAGAGACGTATTGAATTTTTTACAAATGTTTTAATTTATAACTTTTAGTTTATTACTTCTAACACCTTTTATAGTATTGTGTTCGGGCCTCGGCTGTAAGTTTCTGAAACTACCAAAGTACACAGAATGCGTTTCAACACTTTCAGCACCAGATTCACTTCGAGCTTCGTTCCCAGTATCGTCACTATCACTGCAACTAGCCAATTTCGCTATCACTAATTTCCTTTGGAAATGCCTCGAACTTGTAGAGTCACTACTTAAATAACCGGAATCTTCGACACTGAGTCCTTTTTTCCTCCTTTGCTTTAGTTTCTCGGACTTTTGGTCTCTAACAAACGTATTAGTATTAATACCATTAGTTCTTATTGAATTGCGTCTATTTGTATTTCTGCATTCAATTGGCTTTGAAATTTGAGATGTCATTTGGTTCCTATCTTCATACTCTGATGTGTGGGATTGAAATGAGCTGTTCATTGAACTACAGGATGGGCCTTGGATTAAATCTCGCTCTCTTGGACTAAGAGACCCGGTATTAAATGAATTTGATACCGGGTCTATAATAACACTTTCTACACTTCTCGGAGGACCAGTTGGCTTTTCATATATAGGGTTGTCAATTGGAGGCAATGGAGGTAGAACGTCAGGTCGTGCGAAATGCTTGAGTTGCTTTATTGTGGGTGGTGTGCATTGTCGTTGTCTTTTGGAATGTCGTACTTCTAACGTTAGTATTCGCCCTTCCTCTGATGTCCAACCTCCTGACTCCTCTAAACTTTTATCCGAAGATTCTTCGTGCGGACTTGAATTATAAAAGATATTTGCTGACATTTTCGCACGAATTTGATTTTTGACATCGTAGCCACTTCTCAAGCTATTGAATTTGGTTGTATGCTCAGTTTTGCCATTGCGAACGAATGTGCCACTGCTTCTAAGCTGTATTCGTTGGCAATTTTTTGTACCTTGGTTATCAAGATTCCTTAAAAGATCTCGACGGCTGAATTGTATGTTCGTTATAATTTCTTTGTGTTTTGGGTGTTTGCGATCTAAAGTATCCGGTTCGAAACCATCTGATTCGTGAATTTTAATATAATTTTCTGGCGGATCTTTCACTTCAATTGTTAAACATCCGGGTTTTTCTTCAACGTTTGGCATTGCAACTAGTTTTCTACTTCCCATTGAGCATTCAGAACCACTAGGTGAAGTGGGCGCGCTACTGAAATTATAACTGTTATTTACATACACTTCGCTGACCAAGCTATAAGAAGGCACGCTTATTTCAATATTTTCTTTATTTTCGTTCTGTATAGTAGTTTCCTTAGTATTCATCATTTTGTAATTATTTTGACTTATGCATAAATCGACTTCTGGAGATGGCGTATTGCTATCACTACTAGAATGTCTTTTATATACCGCGTTATGCATTGTTAATTCTTCGTCTAATGGTAAAGCAGTGCTTAAACTAGGGCTCACTTGAGATGATGGGATTTCGTGAAATTCGATTGGCGTTGAAGAAGTAGTAACGTTTTTGTTAGAGTTGCGTTCTAAACTATCTGTTTCATAGTCATTTGCTACCGGACTTTCTGATGTATAAAAAACATCATCTTTATTTTGTGTAAATCTTTCTTCGTCAGAACCATTCTGATTATATGACTTTGAAAACTGATCAATAGCATCGTTAACCATATCTGGGAGAGAATTATTATTGTTTCTTATCCGGCTATCAGAATCGTTGCTTCTTGAACTAGATGATCCAAGTTCATTCAGGTTAATTGTTTGATTTAGGTCGCGAACTTCTGATATCGGCATATTAAAACTTCGAGATGTAGGCTCTGATCTTACCGATCTGATCGTTGCATTCTTCGAGGAATCTCCATTTGAATACATAGAAAAGCTTTCAGAAAAACTATAGTGCTTCTTTACTTGATTTCGATTAACTATGGGCAGAGATATTAACGGACTTGGCATTTGACATTGATCATCAGTTTCAGAGTCTTCTACGATTTCTTCGCTTTCACTTGGTATGTTTTCTAACCATTCTCGGATACTGCTTTGTTTATCGCCTTTTGTGTGTAAGCAATTTGAACAATTTTGATTATTGTATTTCATAATTTGAACGTCGTTGGTGTTTGATTGACATCCTGGACATCCTAAACAATCAGATCTTCGTCTGGCATTATCTCGTTTAAGACTTATTATACTTCCACTCCGTTGACTTCCAAGGCCGTGGTATAAATCTATGCTATTTGCATTGGAAGGATACATTTCCTCTTCAGGTATTTCATTTAACACGGGATGGAAACGTTTTGCTGCCATTTTTTGTTTAGCTATGGATATAACTTCTCTTATTTTCGATAGGAATTCTATTGCAGCGGCTGGTGGGTCCTGGAATATTTAATAATGTTACTTGTCAAACCTTATTTATAAATATAACTTTTGAACTTTTGTGTAAAAGTTCTAATGTTCTATTAAAAGGGTAACAAAAATGTTTCTGTTTCGATGGCACAATCAGATCACCTGTAAATATTTTTTTATATAAATACAAATTTAGCATTGAAAACGATATTATTTTGTCAAATTATTTCATCACTACTATAAATCGCGTAAACTACAATTCAAAACTGACGTCAACATAATTAGACTTAAATTTTGCCAAGCGTATGCAAGTGAAACGTACTTACAGCCAAGCAATGAGGTTCAAAATATGCAGGATTAAAGTATAGTTTCCGACGCGTTGTACCAACAGGCCTTGCTATCTCTCTATCATCAATAGTTTCAACTATAGAAACATGTTCATCTGGGAGACGTTCAATACCAGACTCATCTCGGTGAATCATTTCAACACTCTCAAACGGATTTATTAATTCTTCATTGTGTAGATGGATTATTGCTGAGGTCGTCCTTTTCTAAAATAATTATAAAAAAATGACAAGCCGTTTTATTTATTTGTTTTACCCAAAAAGAATAATGCATGTCAACAGATGTAAGTAGGTAAATTAATTTAAAATTATGTAAGCAAGTAACTTAAAATTAATAGTGATTTAACTATATTATGTGCCTTTACAGTCACATGCTCTTTGGTTTATTGTTTCAAGGGTATGTATTTTGCGCTGGAGGTCTTGGATTCGAACCTCGAGGAAATAAACAAACATTTCGCTAAGGTAGGCGTAGTGTATTACCTACTTGCCTAAAAAGAATGATCAGTGAAACAGAAGAAGAATGACGGATTTCACATTAAATTGAAGCATGAAAAACCTTTTTTGTACTGCAATTTTACGTATTTGCACTGCATTGAAATAACTTACGTTAAACAAATTTTCTTCACTCTTCAAGCTACCGTCTGGCATATCTTCAGAATCTGATAGATTGCTACAAGAATCACTGTTAAAGTTCGATTTATCGAACGATCTTCCTACTGATAGTAGTGGATTCTTTTTGATGACACCATCATCTGCCATCGCATTTGACAATGTACGTTCGTTATTTATCCTCAGGATGTCTCGTTTTACTATCGTTCCGTCCCTTTTCAGTCCTTTACCTCTCCCATTATTTTCTTCTGAAGAAACTCTTCGTCGTTTTCTGATGTGTAAGTATAAGAATACAGAGGCTACGTAAATAAGGCCGAGGAGAAGGGAGCTGAAGCCTATAGCTACGTATTCGCTGGCACTAAGACCAGTTGATACTGAGGTGTCTGGTGTATGGGCTGTTGGTGTGAACTGCACTTCAGTTATATCTGAAATACATTAAATTTTATCATAACAACTTCAGTAAAAGAGAAATAACTTAAAATATTCGTAAGTACAAAAATGAAATAAAAAACGTTGCATTATTGTTATTTAGTATTATTTGAAGCACGCAAATTCTCTGAAAACTTAGATGAAAACAATGAAAAATTTAAAAATAGTAACGTTTACCAAATCATAATTTTACAGGTATTTAGTGGTACGTAATTATATAAGAATGAAGTAAAAGAAAGTGGTACCTAAGTACTTACATGGAAGGAAGATTTTGCATAGTCTCCTTGCAAGTAATCTTACTTATACAGACTTCCATAGATCTGAATAGGTTTACTTGTAAAAAAAATACTTTAGATATGTAGGATGTTTAAAATAGGTTTAAAAGACTACTTACTAGTGGCATGTCTAGGCGGCGTTCCTTGAACTCTAAAAGCAACACACGGAGTGAATACACCTCGAAGATCGAGTGGCGAGGCCGGAGTTGTGGATACATCTCGGCATAGAAGCCTTACGACCATCACACGACCTGACATTCGAGAGCGCATGTCGTCTTCACCAGACCACTGCGGTTAAGAATTCAGTTAAAGGCAATTACGTATTATAGCTATTTTTATTTTATTATAAATATAAATCATAGGTCAGAGGCATTATGTTTAACTATAGGGTACTAGCTAAAGTAGTGCCTCGCGTTTTCATCCTTGTTATTTTCGACCAATCGTGTAGCCTAGTCTGCCTCGTCATTCCACGCAAAAATAATTTATCAATTCGAATCAGTAGTTTTTAATAATAGTTCAACCAAATAAACTATTTAGACTACATAATATCAGTTATAAAGATGCACATACTAATGGTAGGTCATTACAGTTTTTTTTTAATAAACTTTAATAACATTTTATTCATATAACTGACCCGTCCTACACGAACATTCGTCCATTTTAACTTTAATGTATGAAATGACATGTATTTCTCTTACTGTTGAAGAAGTAGATATGACAAAAGAAAGAAAAGATGAGTGAGTGAGTCTCACATAACTCCTTGGCACAAGCATTCTGGCTACGGAAGGGTATGTAATGCATTTCCCCACGAAAGAAGTACAATTTTACCTGGAGAAATGTCCGTCCCTCATCCCTGAAGAGACTAAATGGTACATCAGCATCCAAGGTATTGCGGAGATCCAAAAACCCTTTGGTGGTAAGAAATTGAGCTCCAGATACAGCGCAGATAGGAGTTTTGACATCTGAAAATATAATTTTCTAACTAAATAACAGTGAGAATGACTTCTGTGGCTCGCTATATTTTAGTCTAATATACTTACAGAGAAACCAAAATTATCTTAATACATCTATAAAAATGGCATGTCAAGTTGTTTGCCCAGAGTGAACTTTGAACCAACTTCACTAAGACGGAGTAGTTTTTATCTTAAGTTTTTTTATTTCTCATTTTACGTAGATGGTATCCAAGAAATCAGTTAGTTAGAATATCTCTTTGTAAATAGAAATATACCTACAAATTAATGTATTTATCTATACATACTTTTTATCCACAATCTACATTATATACGCGAGGAAATTGTACATATAACAAAGGTAAAATATGTGCCCGCAGTTATGGGCAACCGGCCTACTTTGGTTAATAGAAAAAGAACAAATACATAAAAAATAAAAAGAGACACACAAATAATAAAAAACAAAGTTACAAGAAAACAATTCAAAAATTAACAGGTAAATCAATTATTAATAAATACTTACATGTGTCGAGATTACTTACATGAAAATTTAAATGAAATTACTTACTTTGAAAGGTTATTTCGCGCGAGGGATGAATTATTTGACCCTTTAAAGGCAAAAACACGAAAGGGATGCGTTGAATGGCGCTACCCATGCCAAAAGTGGCAAGGGCGCATTCTGTAAAAAAGAAAATAATATGATAAAAATAATCATGTTTAAGCCAATTTATGTTTACGTTAGAAAAAAAGAGATGTTGTGTGTGTGTGTGTTTGTGGTGTCGCGGCTTCTACAGGAATGGACCAATTTCGATGCGTTTTTCTTTGCGTTAGCTGACGTGAACGAATCTTAGCCACAACAATTAATTCTGTTCTTTTATGAGATACTTTTATTTGTAATCGGGGGTTTTTAGTTTCCTAATATCAAAAATACCCCGGCATAGTCAAATCCATTACCTGCCGCGGAATGAGATACGGAGACGATTTTTAATTTTAGGATTGAGTATTTTTCTGAACATAATTTATTGCAACTCGAAATATTTCATTTATTTTAAATTTAAATAACCCAAAATTAGACCGCTGTCATATTCGGACAATAATTTAAGCTTAGTTCAAACATCCGTTCAAAAACTCTGTGATATTTATAGGTCAGCATTTGATTTGCCTTTTTATGGTGAATATTGTACCAAATTTAAGAAATCCAAAACTCCCCATAAAGTAGTATATTTTAATCAAAATATTGTTATTTAAATTTGCATTTTATGTTACTAGCTGCTGTGTTGTGTCGTATCGTTTACTGTATGTACCGATTATATTGTTAGAACTAAATACACGTAAAATTAACTTCTTTATATTTGATGGTCGGTTAAAAATGCACAGAACTGGATATGTTGTGGCTTAATGTCAAGAGATGGCGCTGATATACTTTCTGATGTATCTTTTCACATCACTTTAAATAATTCGCGCTATCAAAGTTCTTACATACAAACACGAAAGTAATTCAAAGATTTCAGTTTTACTGTATGAGTAGGTAGCATCTTGCGATACAGATGAAGCCATTGCTTGATTCATCACGCTAGGATGTAATACAGATGAGATTTAAATTTAATTGTTTTTAACTGAATATACTAAGGTGGTTTAGATTTAATGAAATAACATAGACATATAAAGTTTACATTCGTCCCAAGCTCAATACAATGTTGTTTAGATGAAACATTAGTTTCCATGCCTTCATTGGAATTTATTGGTGGAAATATAACAGGAAATTAGTTTTGTTTCTATGATTATGATGAACATCTTATAAACTTGCTTAACTTAAAACAATGTTTCAAATCTTCTATCTCTTTCTCGCTGAAGAGCAATTGTTGATGCAAGAACGAGACAAAACTCTTTGAGTAAAGGTCTTAGTTGAACATCATCGGCTGTAACGCTTTTTCGTGACCGAAAAATTTTAATTCCCCCTTTATATAATATAAATATATAAATAATAGTGTTGTGCACAACGCGAAATTTCAGAAAAAATTGCTGCAAATCTCATCATTGACAGGCGAGCCGGAGCAAGATTCTAAACTTTTATTAAAAATTGGAAGTTCCGAAATAGCTCAATTATGAAAATTAAAGAAAGTTAAAGTGCTTCACGATGCAAGGACACAGTAGTATAATCTGTGACATTAAATTGCCAACATATTATATATTAGAAGAAACTACTATATTACCTACTAATAATACCTATTAGGATAAATGTATTTCACAGATTAATGACATACTTGATTTCTAAATGATGAAACGCCCAGTATTTATGCATATCATAGTGATTTTTAAATACCGCACACCAATATTTGCATATAGTTGATACAGATTGAAGTGATGAAAACTTTCACAAAAGTCCCACAGAGACGCTATAACGGTTAAATGAGATTGCAATTTTTATCTAAGAAATGTAATGCGGCCAAGTGACAAGGCTAATTGGTTGAGTTGTTAGCATAGCATTGGAATAAAAATAAAGAATTTAAGATTTGTAAGTGAACAATGAATAACAAGATGTCACCGAAACTGTATATTTTTAATTTCTTAACAATAATTTTATTTTTTATCTGAGTATTATTTAACCCTTTTCGGTGTAAAAATACAGCAAGCAGAATAAGTAAATAACCTTTTATATATGAATATAAACTTTTATATGATAGATCACGAAAATCATATCTTACGTTATGAGCATGCGTGCTTCCAGTTGTTGGAATAAAAATACATCCTTTTGCAATATAAGATTGTCTATTTGATTAAATGTTAAAAATAATCAGTGAAACATTATTTTTGGGACGGACGCTTTTATAAAACGGCCTGCTATTATAAAACGGATGGTTTTTGGGACTTGACAAATTAGGCAACAAGAGAGGTAGAGGCTGTCTTCGCAGCAAAAAAATTGAAGAGAAGATTGGCGAGGCTTTTACCAGGTAGATCATCGACGCAAAGCTCCCGGTCCTCTCTGAAAAGCGGCGCTCGTTGCGGACATGCGCACGCGCAGCCGCCGGCAATTGACGCGTCGTACGAGTTGGTCGCACCAGCGCCATGTTCCGCGCACTGTGCTGCGCCGCATTCATCGCCTATCGAAACCGAAAGATCAATGATAATTAGTCTTAATTAACACTTTAAACTAAAAAAAATATATTTGATATTTGAATTGAATTTAAAAATCTCTCGGTATTTTAATTACAAATAAAAATAACTCATAAATGGATGCAGACAAAATGCAGTTAAGATTCATATAAGTCACATCAGATTTTAAACAAAAACGCATCATAAGCATTTCTTTAAAAGCTACGATGCCAAAGACAGGTTAAATTTATAACACCCTCTTGTTATGTTGAAGTTTAATAAGCTTTATTATTTATTTGTAATAACCTAATACTAATAGTTTAAAAATTAAAAATATGCTTTATAATATTTTTGTATTGTCTCCGGTTCATAATGAAATGTTAATTGAATAATGAATAAATTATGTTAAAAATTTATTTAATTATTGATGTACATATTTTAAGCAATATGAGGTTTTGATAATTAATGAAAAGTTATCATTAATAAGCATTGAACGACATCCAATGCGTGTTGCGCAAGAGGTTTAGGGTTCGGAAAAAAAACATTTAAAGTTGGATGGCAATGATGCACGTAAATCAGTGTAACGGATGAGTGTCTGTTTTCTCTCTACTAGAGGACATAGGATTTCACTATACAACCTTACCTATAAGTGTGAAGACGTCGCCAGTCTCTCGTCTCGTTAGGTCACCGACGCTGGCGGCGGCCGCGGCTGTGACGAACAGTAACAGCGCGGCCATGCTACCCCGCCTCGGGACAACGCCACCGTGCCGCCCGCATCGCTCTCACCTGTAAATTAAAAATACAGAGGCTTACAGATTAAAGTAACCGTGATTGGCATCAACAGACTACTTTATAACCTATTTATTTAAGAAATTAAAAAAAAAAATTAAAAAAAAGACACTACTAGTAAAACATGGAAGCAGTGTACTTAATGGGTTGCCTTATCGCTACAAAGCGATCTCTTAGAGGCAACTCGATAATGAACGATATCACATTTATAAATAAAAAATTACACTGGCAATATCCAAGCTGGCACATTGGAATTTCCATCGTATTTAAATCACAAATATTTGTAAGTTATTATAATTAATATTATCTATTGTAAATGACCTGTCAAGTCAAAATATAACCGGTTTGCATTTCCATCATCGTTCTAAAAGTCAGTTTTGAACACTTATCCGTTAAAATATGCGTAATGACTTGAACCACCTTTACCGAGGTATTTTACAACTATACATTAACACAACTCTCAAAACTGTTAATAACTTGTCGCTTAGGTACCTTAGATATTTAAATAGGTACCTATAATATTTTTATTTAGTATCACCAACCCTAACTTGCAGAAATTTCTATACTATTATACCACGTCGTCTCTTTTACTGTGAATACTGAGGTAACAATAAAAAGTTAAGCACGCTGCATGCACCTATAGTAGACACAGTTTTATACCTACCCAACCGAAACATTAGTTTCCCGGCGATTCGAAACCAGGGCATCGTGCACAACACGCAGATTCGTAAACCAAGGTGTCTACATGTTTTGAGTGCTAGCGTCTAAAAGAGTTTACTTACACAGCAATTTATTCAAATTAAATGTGTAATTATTTTATATGGCCAATAATTGATTAAATTTTATGTGTAATAATAAAACTGTCAAGCTAATGCATAGGTAGGTAATGCTTTTAGGTCGAACATTTAATTTCAAATAAGGAGCCACAGCTTTCCACTGAGTAGTAAATTCCTAAGGGTGGGATTATTATTATATGTAGTTAAGCAACTGCTAGTTAAAAATAACCGATGCAATCTATAAAAATAAAATATAATGGTATATAATGAATGAAATATGTCGATTTCCCGCGAAACTTGGCTCACAATATATTATATATATATAAGCATAACTTACACGGCCATTGGCCTCTATAAGATAAATATATCGAATTAAGATATTACAACAAAATTATTCAAGATATTTGCATACATATTGTATATATTATAAAGCACTTAGCTTTACAACAAACCATGAAAAGCTATCAATTAGATACTTTCTTGTTTTTGTGAAACTGGTTGATAGCGATTTAATAATCTACATTGGCGCCATCTCTTGACATTAAGCCACAATATTTCGCGTTTTTTTTTCTCTTGAATATAGTACATATATTTAACTTTATTTTATAATATATAACTTGTTGATGTGGGTAGCGTACAGCAATTCCTGCGAAGCCGGGTCGGTTAGTATAGTGTTATGGCAGAGAAATCGCACGACATCGCAAAAATTCAATGGCATTGTCCTATGTTCGATTTCACTCGGTTCACATTATTACCTCCGTATGGTTATGATAACCTTTGTGAACTGATGAGAAATAAAATAGAAGCAACTTTTTATGAACATCGAACAATGTCAAGTCTACCTAGTTATTAAAAGTTTACTTCTTGGAAATCGTGCCTTACACTCATCTGTGATTCCACTTTAAACTTTTATTTATTCCCAACCATTTTTCTTACATTTCATAAAAAATACTTATATATGATATTATTTTGTAAATATAGTTTTAATTGTTTATATAAATCTTGAACAAAGACGATCAATAATTTTTTTTTTTCAATTTAGTATAGTAACATAAAAAAACATGGTATAATCATCCAGGTTGTAACAGGACAATTAGACTCCTATATCAAACAGAGAAACAAGATTGAAAAAATGTCTCGCTATTCTGTGGTGCCCACAGTGATCTATTCCTAAACATTACTGAAAATTACTTTTAAAAAATCCAATAAATTAAAAACCATAACCACTAGAAACCTAAAAGTCAATTGTCAATGCTTTATGCACGTTAGCAAAAAAAGTTCGAGCACACGTCGTTATATTGACACTCTAAATCTGTTTCCCCGTTTGAACAGCTTTTGGTATATTTACTTCATGCAAACATCCAATCGAGAACTACTTGACAATGTTTCTTTATATAATGACACTCGTAAACTCTCTAGGCGGTCGACCTCCCACTTATCAATCAATCTCTACTTAATCTGTGTAAATAAACATGAATCCCTAAACCTAAAAATACTTTAAATCCAAACATAAATTAATGTAAATTTAGGAAGAAAATGGTTTTACAATTACAGAATAAATCAATTTAAAAAGGACTTTAAAGCACTTTTATTGATGGATATTATAACACTAGTCAAAGAAATAAAAAATAGGAATTAAGTAACCTAAGTTATTGTATTTTAATGGAACTGTTAAAACAAGAAAAATCTCGAAACCTAACTTGTTCCTAAAGGAAAACTCGAGAAACACACCACCGATATTCACTTCTTTTCACCAAATTGTGTATAATGTAAGGCTTTATAACACAAGTTTTAGGATTCGATTTTGTGTGATAGCTGACGCGAACAAGGTCGCCGGCAATAGTTTATTATTGATAAAGTGCATCGTTAACTATTTAACAATATAACGATATTATAAAATAATTATCGGTGCATTATACAAATAACAACCAAGTCCGACCTATGCATACAATATTTTGATGATGTTGTTTCTGGATATATTTGATACTTTATTCAAAAGCCAACCGGGTAAACTAAAAACAGGATGATGGGATGAAACCAAGGATGGTTTTAATAGGTATTGCTCATCCGGCTAATTACGAGAAAGTGACCGGGGAGAAAACCCCGATGTGAGACAATTACTGCAGATCCCTTAAACAGCATTTCCACTTTGGAAATAAAATATATAAATGTTTTAAAAGTAAACACCTTATAAAAGACCTTTTCATTGAGGTTTCAGATAATCTCAATTGCATTAAACAAAGTCGCAGTAATATTATAAGTGTTAAGACAAATGTTAGAGTTGAGTTAGACAAATGATGATTTATAGAAATCTTGTTTCCGTTATACGAGTGATCGAAGGAAACTAAATGGTAAGCGTTTATTGTGATTAATGACAAAATGTATTGATATTATTTCAGGCCCACTTTATTTTAACCGTCTCTCATCCGTGGCTAAGTGATTTACGCATTTGTATGTTGTGCCGGAGTTCGAAACTCGGGGAAAAATATTTAATTCGAATATTATGTGCTTCATGCTCAACGAGAGATTGCTATCGACGTATGTTCTACATATTTGCAAAGCCTCTTAAAAAAATATTCAAGTGTATACAAGTAAACAAACATTTTTAAACTTAAATGAAAATTTATAAAATAAATTTATTTATTTTAGTTTAACGTCAGCCCAATTATTTAATACTACCTATTTCTATAAATTGGTTAGATCCCTTACTTTTGGGCAAATAAAGTCTAGGAAACAGAAGTGAATAAATACATGAAGCTTGTTAAACATTAGCATATACTATGCGAAATTAGCCTCAATCCTCACCTGTGGTGGTTGTTTGAATGATGTAACTCATATAAAACGCAAATATTGTAAAGCCAGAAACAATGGCCACACATTATTTGAAGTAGGCTTCGTCTTTCGCATAATATTAGCATGAAATGGTAATTTGTGGCGGAAATACATTCAGGGCTTAAATATTCTATTCATAGGTGAAGCCAAATTGTTAATTTTGAAACTTTTGATTTATTTCAAAATAATATAAGAAACAATACACACCTTTCAGCGGATTTTATCTATGAATACGGGGGAAATTATGGCTGTGTTTTACACCGGCAATGTTGGTTATGTATTTCCGTTCAACATAAATTGCCGTATTTTATATCTTTCGTTTAAGGTAGTTTATTATTAGCTAACGGCGCAACTTCATCTACCTTGTATTAAGATTATTGAACTATAATAGTTTTTTGATTGTCCATGGAAACAAAGATTTTTTGCAATAAAAAGTAAGCTGTGTCTTAATTCCAACAATTAGCAATTACTATGTGTAATTTAGTTAAAATCCGTCCAGTTCGTAAATTTTGCTTTACACAATAGATGTTGATGATGATGATGATGAAACTTACACATAAAATATGCAAATATTTTTAAAATCTTTGATTTTGAATCTATATTATATTTAGAACAAGTCCAATAAAAAGAAACAAATTTATCTTAGTTACTGTATGAATAGACTGTATGAATGTATATAAATATACAGCAATGTATTTTTATATGCAAGTATATATAACACATATTTAAAGAAAACAGTTCAATGCAATAAGCGCACAGTTTTAACCTTTATCACTACATAGTATAAAACAAAGTCGCTTTCTCTGTCCCTATATCCCTATGTATGCTTAAATCTTTAAAATTACGCAACGGATTTTGATGCGGTTTTTTTTATAGATAGAACGATTGAAGAAGAAGGTTAATATGTATAATAACATCCATTAAATAGTGGAGAAATACTGTTTTTGAGGTTTCTAATGTGATGTCGTAAATAATTACATTTTTTCCGCTTACATTGCAAACGCAGGCTGAACCCTACGAGATTTACCCGTGCGAAGCCGGGGTGCATCGATATTATACCTATAAATAAAGTTGCTATAAAGTCGATATAAATAGATGTTAAACAATCATATTTCGGTGGTTTGCGATAAGTACTGAATTTTTTCTTTATTAATAATCTAAAGATCTCTTATTAAATCGACTATGTCTTTTTCAGAAAGTAGAACACATTTTATCTAATAATAGCAAACATCACATAACATTAGAGTAACGTAGCAAGTTAAGTATATTTATTAAGTGAAGCAAATGCCTGGCTTCGAGCTTCAGCAGCTGACCAGTCGAACTGGTTAATTGTAATCCTGTTTCTAATGTTCCCTTCTTCATACTTATGAAGACTGATTAGTAGGTTAAGGTTTTCCAGTGGAAGCCACGGCCTCGGGGTGTATAATTATTAAGAAGCCGTTACATAATAGTATATCCAACATTCTAGCCACATGTTTTACAACCACTGTTCGTTTTTATAATGAGAGTCCCAAGTTACTGGTTATGAATTCCACTTACCAAGTTAATAAGCATAAGTAATGTATGTAAAACTGTGACTTCCTTAAGGATGATTATGGAAAGGTTCCCCAGTGATTTGCTTTCTAAGGTCCAGTCTTAGAATCTATAGGTCAACCGTCAACCATGAGTTTAATACCTACCTACGAGTATAAATATTCCTTAGTTTTTTTTTAATATTGCAAAGCTGAAAATCTCTGACTTCAATCAATCGAATTAAGTAAATTGTGCTGAAATATTTATTTTATGAAAAAGTCCGTTGTAAGAAATAATTCTCCGTCAACATTTATTCGATACCACCGCAAAACGCCTTCGCTATTATTTAGTTAAGATGATTAGAAGAAACAGTGAAACACACTCTTGAGCAACAAAGATATGCTATCTACATTAAATTAACATTGACAATGTTAATATTCGCACAAAGACTTTGGTACCAGCCAAATGATTATAACACTTTATCATAATTATAATTAATGGCCGTCAAACGAATTAAACCACATTTTAAACGAGATTTTTAATAAATCATTTCATCTATAATGTCATCAAACATCAGCATAAAGTTATTTCAGAATTACGACCGTCAGATTTTATTACTTGTAAATTAAAGGTTACTGTACAATAATTGCATCGTAAATGGATCGTACAGTTGGATTGTAATAATGACATCTAACTTTATTTACTTTGCTAAGTGGAAATTATAAAATTAAATCACTCTACACACTTTTACTCAATTGTCAAACATGCTTGCTAAACAGTTAAAAAGATTGAACCACACCGACATCGATGAGTGCCATTCCAAATCTAGGAACACAATGTTTATTGAAACGTCAAATGTCAATTGTCACACCAAAATGTAAAGCTTGATTAAAATGAGGTTAAAGTGAGGAAATTTTGAAGAATTATGTCATATTATGGGGCCATACCTAATACAGTATATCCCATACTGCTTGAGAAATAAATTGAGTGCAAGTGTTTTCTCACAAATTGAAAGATCACAAAAAATCTGTTATTAATATTATAACGAATATATCATTTTATAGCTGATACATATCTTGTTCATGTAAAGTACAAGTATTCTTCGATGATGTCCAATTAAAATACTCAAGCGTACCGGATTGTTACATGCAGACACACGAGTAGGTGCTGTGTTTGACAATTCTTTATCGGTAGAGTAGATCGAAATCAAGGGTAGATACAGACTACGTCTGAATAAATAAACCCTCACCCTGCATGAAACAAATTTAATATCGATAGTAAAGATATGAACAAAGTCACCCTATTGACCATCTTCGAGGAGCCAAACTTGATAGAAAACTCTGAAACTTTACACTTTTTATTAGTTGTTGCACGATGTTAATTTATTTAGTTAATTGCCTAATTTATTTTGCTTTGTTAGATGTATTCTTGCCTTCGCTAACTGTTCCAGGAGTTCGATTCAATATTTGCCCATCTCTTATTGACGAAGCCGACCTAACTGTCTCAAACAAACTTTACTACTCGAGATGGTCATTAGTTCTGCGTGAGGAATTACCTGAGATGGAATATCAAATTTTGTATGACATAGGTACCTTCAATATTATATCATTGTTTGATTTCTTGCCTTCCACAACATTCCCGCAAAGCGTAAAAAAAAAAATATTATTACTATATCAAAAATAAATACGTTTTTTATTAATGAAGATAATCTGAGAAAATAATTTAATAAATGCAAAAAAATAAAGTTAATAAAAAAACATTTATACATCATAAAAATATCATTAATCAAATTTGGCCAAAGTGGTAGGAAGTTATCACTTTAAAAAACCTGTAATAAGTATTTTTCATAGAATTAATTTTAAAGGCACAATTTGACATAGAATATTTATAAAAAGCTCATCATTTCTGATGGGGTAATTATTGATATACCTACAAAAGAATTTAAATACGGCCAGAAATGACGAAGTGTTATTTTGATTAGTTGTAAATTCGATAATTTGATAGAAAGTAACAAAAATCAATGTTTCTAATACCTAAAGTACCTACTTTATAAACACTAGAAATTGACTTTGTTACACTGTCTCAGCCACTTAATTAATGTATAGATAAACATGAAATTAGAAATCAAATCAAGATTTTTTCTAATTTTCAATTCTAATTTATCTCTGTTGATAATAAAAATTAGAATTAACACTTAAAGCGCCATTAAATTTTTAGGAGACAAACTGGTTGGTTCTGTTATCAAAATACCTAATAACCAAGATATTGGATCAAATTCATATATGAGATATTTTAATTTAAAAAATATATATATATAAAATATTTAACACTGTATGTTTATCGTTTCGTGTATATATTATATGGAAATTTCACCGTTCACAAACATAACTTATGGTTTCATAACTTTAGTATATTACAACATAATATAATAATAAATAAATAATTGAGACAAGTTAATTATTTTTTTTTTGAAGTCCTGTGTTAACACCTGTTTCACTGATCGATTTTTTCTTTAGGAGCAAGTAGGTGATCAGGGTTCTATTCCCTGCCAGACCGAGTTCTTTTTTATCCCCACCGGAAATCGAACCCAGGACCTCCCGGTTGTAACGCTTACGCGCTTACCACTAGACCAAGAAAGCGGTCAAGTTAATTAATAAATAATACTAAATAAAAAGTACTGATTAAATGTAAAAATATATACTCCTATAGACGTATATATTTACAAATAATAAAATCTGCTCCAAGTCGCTGCCGCTGGGCAGGATGCCAAAAAGATTGGTCTGATTTCGGCGTTGAATAGCAATGCTGATTCTCTGCGCGATATTCGATCCAGCCCTCTTGTCACCAGAGGACTCGACCAGCCGCTTTGATTATTCCCCAAAACGGGATAAAGCACCACGGCCCAAACGTTTCCACACCAAATGCTGCAAAACTGATAACCTAGTACCAGGGTAGAATATTTAATGATGCAAGGCCTATTTTTTCCAACCGAGAATATATTCAAAGAACAGAGACTCAAGAGTTTGATAAACGACATTGTATCAGAAAAATCTGTCTTTGGGCTCTCTCTAGTATTAAAAATAGACTTTAAAGTAATAAGAAATAACTAGCTACAAATGGAATATTTGTTATTTATAAACTATAAAACTTTTTTAGTTTATTTAACACTTTTGAATGAATCATTCTCGAGACCAGTATTAACAATGAACATAAATTGTAACATGTCATCTACACAAGTAGGTATACTATATTTTGAAGTCGATTGTAAGTAGAATTAATTTTTTCTATACAATATTGTTGTGGACGTAATGTTATTTCATATCTAAATTACCGTTATGTTCCTTTCATACAAAAATAAATATTGGTTTTTCTTTCACTACTGACTACATATTGTGTTAGTAACACTTGAATAAAGCAGATAATTAATAGTTTATTACGGATATTCATCGCGGCTTCAAAGAAATTACATGTTAGGCCAATGACGTCGTCAAAAAATCAATAAACTAGGCTTAAAAAGTAATAACCCATAAAGTGTGTAATCATAAAATCTTTTATACATTAATCATTATTTGTTGAAATTAATGGTTTTCATATGTAAGTCTTGTGCTGACATTAATAATATGAAATCAAATAAGATTGCCGATTTCTATATTAATTAGATTGACTTTATCTATACAGATAAATAAAATTGGAGTGTATGTTTGCAATGTTAAAATAACCAAGTTTTACTAAATGCATATGCACACGGTACATATACCAAAATTACATTTTTTTTTACAATTTTTATCTGTCTGTTTGTTCCGGCTTATCTCTAAAACGGCTGGACTGATTTTGACGAGACTTTCACTGGCAGATAGCTGATGTAATAAGGAATATTTTAGGCTATTATTTTATAAACTAATATAAATAAATAATACAAAATAACTATTCCGCACGGACGAAGTACATAATATATATCTATTATTATTTTGTTGTTCGCTATTTTGCTATTTATAGGCTATATAACATCACGTTACAACAAAATTAACGCAAGTGAAACCGCAGGTCACAACTAGTTATAAATATAGAAGTAACAAATAACGGATTTGAAATTCGGCGGCGTTTATTGTGTATTGAATATTCATACACATATTAATATTTAAATGAATACATATTTCATGGAAACTTTTATATAAATTTTATTGACAACGTTTTTACATGGACAGTAAAATTATGTACCTACTTAACTATATTTATGCCATATTATTTATTTTTATATATTTAATGTATTTTACAGAATTTTGCATATTGTTTGTATTTAAATGTCACGTCATGAAAATGTTTGGGAAAATTTTACGGAAAATTAAAACACTTAACTAAGTATAAAAAGTGACGGAGTTATTTCTTCATTACCTAATATTTAGGATCCTGTGACATTAGGGCGGATAGCTATTAAAGAACATATTTATTCTTCACTAGCTGCATTTGGCTGCGCCAGTTTTACCAAGCTCTTGATACTGTTTGGGTTACGTATTGGATTGTTTTTGGAATTGCATTCAAGAGAAAGCTAGCAACTCCAGCTAGTTTTAATACGTACAATTAAACAGTATATGGTACCCATAACCGCACAATGAGGCTGTAAAGACCACGAGACATCGAGATAATTATTAACATTACAATCGTAAAATTTAACTAAATAATTGCGATAATTTTGTTATTAAAGACATTTTATCACGCGTTTAATTTGTTCCAATCTACATTAACATGTAAATGAACAGTATTTCTCGTCAACTTTATTATAGGAGATTTGTTGGTACCAGTATTCTTGTCATAATTAAATTCCTTAATTTATTTTTTGTACCGATTTTCACAACTAAAGGTCTGAATTTGGCAGCTTATTAATCATTATAAATTTAATATAGTAAATGTAATATACCTAAGAATATTCCAAACTTCCATACAGCCTTTCAATTTAATATATTCAATAGCTTAGTACAACATTTTATCGTTTCTTAATCTGACTGTATGCTGTGAGTAGTATCTTCTTCTTTAAAGTCCTAAGTCCCCTGGATGGGGCAAAGGGCGTCCACAGTACGTCTCCATTCCGCTCGGTCTTGAGCTATGCGCTTCACTTCGCTCCATGTCATGCCAACTGCCCTCGCCTCTGCGGTGATCGTTTGCCGCCAGGAATGCTTAGGGCGGCCACGTTTTCGCTTTCCTTGAGGGTTCCAGTCTAAGGCCTCGGTCTATGTTGGGAATCCCTTCGTAGCGTGTGACCTATCCAGTTCCACTTGCGACGCTTGGTCTGGTGGTCGATTGGAGTCTCGCCGCATCGAACATGTGAGTAGTATAGTAGTGGTAAAGTCAAAGTTTGTATGTTTACCCAATATTGACTTGAAATAGTTGTGTAATTTACCTTACTCAAAAATAAAATCCACGTATAATAATAATGTACCGAACTTGCATTTCTTACTTTTGGCCTTCCAAAAAGTTCATAAATGATTTGATATAATGAATATAAATACAACCTAAGTTATTAAGAACATCTCAGTCGCTTGATAAAAATACTTAAATAAAAGAAAGTAATTAAAATCTTAATATCTTGGTGTAATTGTGTTCATAATTCTTATTGTATTAATAATATTTATAAAAGTTACATACATACAATAAAAAAACCATCAATGCTAGTAAATTGTTAATTTATAATAGATAGTTGTACAAGTATCGCAAAACGTCTAACCACAAATTAAAACAGGTCGTTTCTTTTTTGTTATCACTACATAGTATAAAACAAAGTCGCTTTTTCTTTCTCTATATCCCTTTGTATGCTTAAATCTTTAAAACTACGCAACGGATTTTGATGCGGTTTTTTTAATAGATAGAGTGATTAAAGAGGAAGGTTTTTATATATGTTTTAAACCTGTGAGCCGGGGCGGGTCGCTAGTTTTAAATAATGTATTATTATTTATATATTTATAGCGAAATGTATTTCGCTCATTAAAATATCTTTAGAATCACTTCAACCTTGATTACAAAATAAGAGTTATCTGATAAGAATAAAAGAAATAACTGTATGTATTATATCTGAATTTTGCCGCAGAAACTATCCAGTGTACTTCTTTGCCAAGACATTTTGAAGTTTTCTAGCTTTAAAAACTGCATTCCCCTGCATAGACGTAATATTAAATATATCACACACAAAGATTAAAATTATTAAATGTTATCGGTATATATTAGCATAGATAATACATATTCCCCATAAAATATAATTTGCAGAAAGGTGCGTAGCTCGGTTACTGTTACTAACTGCTTAAATGCAATTTCTTTTCCAGAGAAGTCATAATCTATGGTATTTGAGCACTGTCAAAAATATCTTAAACTTTATAAAGAAAAATATTTTGATTTGCGTGAAACTATTTAAGGTTTTTCCGTTTTGGAATATGGACGTTAGAGTAAGAAATGTCTGATTGACAAACTGTTTTTTTCTATGGGACTTGTATAGATAGGCTCAAATTTATATAAATAACCACTACTTTGATGAAAGTAGACTTTTAACCAGTAAAAGTTTACTTTTGTTTAGTAAAGTTGAAGTAGTTATGAACTAGTGAAATTGAAGATAATTAAAAAAAACTGCTCCAAATATTATTTACAAATAAGAATACCTCGTAAATGAATGAACATATCTTCCTAAATTGTAGCTAAGGTCACGTAAAAAACGTATCAAAATCAATTTTGTTTAGAAACTATGATGCCGCAGACACTTTTTCGAGGTGAGGTTTATAAAACCTTTGGCATTCAATGTATTTTGCATAGGTGGACGTATATCTGCAAATTTAAACACATTACATACTTAGGAATTTCATAAGATAATAGAAATGGATATATTTAAATAGTAATTGACGTATAACATGACAATCATTTGAGAGTTCCGTATCGTATTTGATTTCAGCAAATATTTTTTAATACATTCGCGTGAGAATATATATGTATTATTTGGATATCATTTCAGTACAAACAATGTGGGATATCAAATATTTGGTAATCGATTAGATTAACAATCGTTGACATGTATTATATTCACGCTAAGCCTGATTCTTGGTATTACCAAGACCCAAAACAAATTACGCTAAGATTAAGATACCTCATGGCTAAGTGGTCTTGCAAGCGTACTGTGACGCCTGAGGTGTCGGGTTCGATTTCCGGTCTCGAATGCATAATATTTCCGAATTTATAATTTAATTTGTATTTGTATTCGGTCTCTGGTAAGGCTTCCACTTGCCGTACGGGGTGTCATAAGTGGTACAAAGGAGTGGTTAAACTTCTACAGACTTGCCTGCAGAAAATCAAACTAACAAAAATTGTGAGTTGCCTGGAAGAGATAGCGAAAAGGCCGCCCGTTGCACTCCAGTGCAACAAAGTGTGTAAAAAAATATAATTTAATATTTGGGCATTATGTCACTTATAACCAAAATCTAAACAATATAAATTAATTTATTTATTTACAATTTAGAATGCCTGCATTAAACGCCTCAGAAGAAAAGAAAAACAAGATTATAGTAGACATATTAAAAGAAACGAGAATATAAATTAAAACTGTGTATCTAATTTAAATAAAGATTATTAATAAATAAATCTGTCAGACAAAAATATTAAACACAAAATGTCGTTCTTAGTTGTTAATTAGTATGTCAAGTATATTTGTAATTATGAACGTCATGTTTCTGATGATGGCATTTCATTTTTTCTTTCAAATTATTTTCTCATGTAAAATATGTAAACACCATTTATGAGAATATTTAAATACCGTCGAGAGCAATGAATTCGGGTCACTTAAAGAAACCTATAAATCTAGGAATAATAAAATATATAGGATATAAAATATATAGTATAATAATAAAATAATAACTTAATAAAATAAATTATGTTTAATAGACAATATAATACCCCTTAAATGAAAGTTATAAAATTTATGAGTCACTACATTTTATTCACTAAAAATTACATGAAGGAAATGGAACTACAAAAAGAAAACATGTCATTTTTAACCAACATAACGATTTTCTAGATTTTTAATACTTCGTATTGCCTGCTCGTGCTTCCATTTCTGCGTTTACGCGGTTTGGCACCAAGTTCCTTTTACGATTTTAGGGAATATTATCCCATTCCTCTGACATAACTTTATAATAACTAAGAAGTTTTAATACCTTCATTTAAGTAGTATTTAATTGTCTAATAAACACAATTCATTATGCTAACGTTATTAGTTTCAGAGATTTTCAGAGAGGTATCTTAAGTGACCCGTATTAATTTCTTTCGAGTTTAATTATGATTAATCTTTGTTAATCATTTTTTATATTGAAATCACAATTACCAGAAATATTCTATATGTTATGCCTATTTTAATGGAAAATTATACTATGAAACAATATTACGAAAATACTAATTTGTAGATATAAGATTTTAATATCTGTATACATCTCTAAATACACCTCATACGAAATCTAAATAATAAATTTTCCTACGCGCTATTTTGTTTTTTTTTTATGTTTTAGTTCTAACACGATTGCTACAACGCGACTATGACTTGAAAACTTTATTAACAACAGTAGTTGTGTATCGTCATAACGTTTTATAGCATAAAGCTTCGATAAATGGACTATTCAACACAAAAATAAATTTCCAATTCAACCCAGTAGTTCCTGATATTAGCGTTCAACCAAATAAACAAAAAACTTCAGCTTTATAATATCAGTATAGATTTACAGATAAACTTGTAAATCTATATGGTATTGAATATCGGGTTTTCGTGTGAACGTTTTATCTTGTCGCTTGTCAGCATCAGTTTCCCAGGCTAGTTCGCGTACATACGTGACTATGCCAACCTCTTCTCATTACGGCAATTTTATCATCATATCGAAAGTAATAAGATAATTTGGGAGATAATTGTTTCTCACACTCGTTGGGAATAGTTGGGACTCCTATAAGGTAGAGATTTCCTTTATCGCAGACTGGCTTTGAAATAAGTGTGTGTTTGTTTTTTCAATTGATTCTATTTGACAAACAGCTGTGGGTGGGGTTGTGTTGGTTTTTAATGATATAATGGATTTTTTTAAATCATTTTGGTTGATAAATTCCAATAAATGATTCTGATTTTTAAATCAGAATTTTGGGCGGTCTAACAGTTTATATTCCGAGAAAATGTTCATTTTGCAATTTCAAACACTTAGAAACCGAGTTCAATTGTAAAAAATACTAAAATCAAAATACGCCTTAGGAAAAATTTTTTTTTGTAATATGAGGTACACCACTTAGACCGCCTTCATGGCTGAGTGGTTCACGACCGTGAGTTCTGGGTTCGACACCTGGGGAAACAATCACACATTTCGGAGGAATACACGAAGTAAGCTGATCTTGCCAGTAAAGAAAATGATAAGTGAAATATGCTTAGGTATGTCACATGCCCCACAAGGTGTTACGGGATTTCTCTTACTAGTATTAAGGCTGTAAAAATTTTACGTAACAAAAATGAACAGGTTAATTTAAAAATATTTGTTATGGTCAATTTTATTGTAACGCATAAAATGTGTGTATAAATGAAATTACATTCGAACGTGTCGCCAAATTAATAAAAGCAGAGATTAAAAGTGTCGCGGTAGCTCATAATTTATGCCTTATAACATAAGGGCCTACGCACATAAGTTTTAATACCTTCATTTAAGTAGTGTTTAATTGTCTATTAAACAAAATTCAAAATTATGCTTTATACTCTATAGATTCCTCTCAAGTTTAGTATTGTAAAAGACGGCATCGTCCACTAGGCTCGCGACTCTGTTGCTCTGGTTAAGATGTTACAGTAGAGCTAAGTAGCAAGACGCGGAACTTTGGATATCTTATAAACCTATGAACCCTTTTCTTTTCAAATTTATTAATTAATTAATAATCGTGATACAGGTATTATACTTTGTTAATTTAAATTTTCCTTAAGTTTAAATTTCTCCTACAATAGAGTTTTAGATTTAGATCGCTTTTAAACGATAAGCCCGGCCCGTCCTATTTTGTTTCTTTGTTTATTATATCCATGCGAAGGAAGACGCGAATAAAAGAATTAGAATATTAGGAAATATTATATATTATCTTGAGAATTCCAAATATCCTCTTTAACAGTATCGAGTCTACACAGACCATAACCCGGCAAAATCGATAATGTTGTCCCAGTATAAATGTTGTCAAAGGCAATAAAATAAGTGACAGCTAATTTTGCGAGTGGTGTTTATTTTGTATCATTATTGGTTACATTTGACGGTTTATTTAAAGTTTGTACGCGATGATCCTCAAACTGCCACTTTTATATGTAAGTATGCCTTTTAATTAAGTATATAATTATAGAAAACAACATATTTTACTAAAGGAACTATTTTTATAAAAGAACTAACTTTTCGAGTGTCCTAAGACTTAAAAGCGATAAAGTAGCGCGTATAATTACTACATAATTGTATAAATTTTGATTAATAGAACTTTTTCCAATCACGTAGGTATCATTATGGCAATTTCGTGTATCATATTCCTATGGAAACTAAAAAAATATTTATTAATTAGTTACTTATCTTTCTTTTACATATATAGTTATTATATAATTATTTCATTGTAGTAAATTAATCCTAAAACTACTTAATATAAGTTTTGGTTTTAAATATATTCAAAGGTGTTTCCCCATACCCACACATTTTAAATAGAAAATAGATATTGGCACTTTTAACTCCTGTTAAATGTGCCAGATAATAATAGCGCGAATGCCGAAAACGGTATTAAAAATAACGGTAAAACACCACACTCTAAGTAAATAATCGTAAAATCATCGTTAAGTTACTGACAATTTTAAAGTTTTACGTTTTATATTCTATGTTAGTTATGTTCAAATAAATTATTATCTGAAGTGAATGGAAGGCTACAAAATATTTATAGGTTTGCCATCTTGTCTAGGTAATAAATTATTATAAATTCTTTTAAACACTGCTGAATACTAAAGTAGCGCCAACTATAATAGTCATTTGATAATTCATTAAAATTCTACATCATGACTCACCCGCAGTAGGTAATATTCACATTCGAGAGCAAAAAAATCGACTCATTATACTTTTCCACTGAAAGGCTCTAGAGCTTAAATTTAAACCTTATTTTCATCTTAGATCTTAAATTGTTCAAGTTCTTAATCTTCGCTTTAAAATGAGTACCTACAAATTATTTTAGCTTGTACGCGTTTCCGTAAAAAACTATACTGTAGTTTTAAATTAAGAATTAAACATGGGTAAAATAAATTATTTAAACTAAAAAAGTTAAATACATAATTTTTTCAACATATTTCACTTCGTAAATAATAATCACAAATAAAATATACGTGAAACTTACTATAAAACATAAATCATAGATTATCATTTCATTATTTCCTTGATTATTTGTGAACGGTATAAAAAAGTCCATAAGCGTGTCAAAAATGCACCCTGTTATAATTATAATAAACCTATTTTGTTCAATTTTTTAAATTTTATTAACAAATCATATATTTTCAAGTGATAACTGAAGCAACTCAACATTTATCGTTCAAGTAATTATTAATTTCAATTGAATAAGCCATTTCTGAAATTAGAGCGAACAAACTCTGCTTCTGTAGAAATTTTATTATTTGTAATGAAAGCCGAGTTTGTAGAAGATAAATAAAGAAGTTAAGTATATATAAAGACGGTAATTAACCTCACTTCTCACCTAAGCAGGCTTACACTCCAAAATAATTACAATATCAATCCAATACGAAATGCAATATTAGATATTTCTTTTCTATTGGTATCGGAAGTGAGGACATAATTGAATTGAAATACTGGTGTCAAGAGTTAAGATGGTGGTCTTAGCGTATCATATAAAAATCATTGGGATTATAGTGTTTGCTACACCGGAAATACATCCATCCGGTTTAGCGAATTTGATCTCACTTTGTAAACTAGCTTCGCGCGCGTTGATGTCTTTAGTATTGATTTTTTTATTAGTAATTTTATATTTATTTTTATTGTTGTACTTTTCTGCTGCATTTCATTTTGTCTCAGCATTCATGATGCGAAGCAAATTGGCATTTTACAATGTAATTAATATTAAAAAATATTTATTATATTTAAATTTATATTATATTTAAACAATATTTCTCAAAACAAAAAACGGCGAAAGAATGCAAATCTAAATTATTCGTATATTTTCGTTAAAGAGCTTATTTTAGACTTTTGGAAACCCGAAAGCTGGCTCATTTGTAAAGCGTAATGTGGTAAGGACAGAATTTCCTTTTATGTACGCCATGCAACGCTTATGAACGTGCCTTTTGCATATTTTAAAAATATCGTTGTAAATATTTAATAGTTGTTAGTAGAGAGAAATCATTCCACAATTTACCTCTTCATAATATAAGTATAGAAATATAGATTATATATTAGTTATAATTTGGCATTCATAATCAACTACCAACGGTATAGATGACTACGTATGATTTAATAAAAAGTATTGTCATGTCATGTTTGTAAATGGGAACAGACAGGTTTTTACCATCATTCGAGCTATTATGCATGAGCGTTGTGTACAAGTTATGTACAATGACCGTCGTTAGCTTAACCGTTAACAGCCGGTATTTTTCAAGATTTTTTAAGTAAAACAAGTTACGAATACTTAGAAATATGATCTAGTTCATTTTTGATAGCCAGTTATGATAGTTAATATAAAGTGTTTATACATATTTTACATATACTTGTCAGATTATTATGACAATTCTTAATATTTCAATAACATTTGAAAATAAAAATGTTCACTCTTTAAGCAGTACACTTATACAATACACTATCGCCTAATATAAAGAAGATTGAACTATATGGTGCATTTAAATCAGCAGTGACTTCCCGTATATTTAGCGGAGATTTGTAAATAAATACCTAATTATTTATCTATTTTTGTTTCCTTCGTGGTATATGACATTTGTGTGTTGTTAATAGAGACGTGTTATCTTAAGTAACCGAGTAAGTGACTGTATCTTTTTGAGAATAATTTTTTAAAACTTGTATAGACAACAAAGTAGAATTTAAATTCGTTATGTTTTAAAATGCGGAGATCTTTAAGGTACTTCAAACTGCCTAAAGTGCTTTACCTAATGATTCAAATCCAATTTCGGGTTGGAAAACAGTTCTGAGACCAAAAGTCTTAAATCAAACTTCGATTCAATTTTCGGCTTCTTCTCTTAAATTTTTTATGAAACATTTGACTAAAGTAATATTTTTTCTCAATTATAGTACTATTCAGCACTCAAGCAATATAGAAACATGAGACTTGTCTGTGTATCATCAGCTCAGTCTTAGTTATGGTAAGTAAATTTTCATCCAAGAAACCATCATTATGTCTTACTTAGCGCATTGAATACTTTAAAGTGGAAGAAATATTAATTTACAATTTTTCGCCTTGTTGGAGCGATTTTTAAAATTAATAAATATTCGTTTGATATAAGTTATAGTCTTTTTTGTGTAAAGTTCTTTATCTCTGTTTTTATTTGTGCTAGAATAAAGTAAAATAAATATTAAAAGGATAATAAACTTACAGCTGGGTAGTCTTAGATTAATTCACGTAAATCTTAAATCACAAGAAAGTAGCGAAGCGTATGGAAAATAGATTTCATGAACCGGTCCTATATTCAAATCGCTTTATTGATAAATTCGATTCGCTTTTGAATTTAGTTACGTGTCGTCATTCATGAATCTTCATGTAACGGGCGAACGCGCGTGATTCCGTATCGCACCGCGAATCGTATCGATTAAGGCCTCCGTCTAACTGAATATAAACGATAATAAAATAAAGACAATATATTGATAACTTGATAAGTATTAAAATACTGAATAATTTGCTTGATTGTTGAACGTGCAGGAACTACTAGTTTGAATTGAAAAAATATTTTGTTTTGGAAGGTCCATTTATCAAGGTAAATGGTTTTTGTATTATGTTATGGTACTGTTTAGATATTATTAGTGCAAGCATTATAATCGCATTGGAGGCTATACTGATATGAACAATATACAGAGGATAAGGATAGGACTTAGGTATAAACTTCAGTAGACTTAGGCTTAGGATTAAGATTAACACTTTATAACAAGATTTATAAATTATATAGATATGTAAGAATATTCTAAAGTCAAAGTCAAAATGTCTTTATTCAGTGAAATCATTTTTGATCATTTTGAATCGTCAAGTTTTGGTTTCTTAATAATATGTGATTTTAAAAAATAATTATTCTAAAAATTATACTTATTTACTTATTCGGTTTTATTAAGACAGAGTTAGAGAAAATTCATTCCCAAGCTTTTTTATCATCGAAGTAAAGTTAAAGTTTTCTTTTAATTGTATTTTTAAATTTATTTATTGACAATTAAATATATGACTTGCGAGTTTATTACAAAAGCGTATACATTGACCTTCAAATGATTTACTAACTTTATGGAGCCTACTAGTTTAATGCTTTAGGTCATACCTGTCATGATAGTCTTAAGGTTGGAACTAAATAAATAAATTACGCTACCACCAATAAGAGCCGAGCATCAATGAAAAATTTTGCAAAAAACGAGAAGTTAATCGGTTTCTCCTCGGGCACAGCTAGTCTATTGATCATTTAAATGTACTAAAAATTTATTTATATATTTGACCGCTTCGTTGGTCTATTGGTAAGCTCATAAGTATTACAACCGGGAGGTCCTGGTTCGATTCCCGTTGGAGAAAAAAAAGAACTTGGTCTGGCAGGGCATAGAAGGCTGATCACCTATTTGCTCCTAAAGAAAAAATCGATCAATGAAACAGATGTTAAACGCATCTGCCCCATACCCAACTAGGAGACACGGGAATCAAAAAAAAAAATTATTTGAGCAACACAATATTTTAATCTACTAATACACTCTTTTTGTAGTTAGGTTATATTTTGTTTATAATCAATAAACTCAAGCAGCTACATTTGTAAAAAAATATTTCACAGGATTCTGAATTAACAAAGGCTTTTTTGTAATCGGTTGAAGGTTGGTTTATAATTACTGGTTTGTTAGAGCCTTAAGTTACACGCACTCCGTGACATTATGACAAGGGACTTTGGAATCGTATCTCAACCGTCGATTATTAACTCAATTTAATTAAAACAGCCCTTTTCAATTCAACACGCATCACTATGTTACTGACAGGTTTAAATACGGCATAATGGTTTGGAAACAAAGCAAAATATCAATTGTTTAAACTTCATTTAAAATAGGACTCAATTTAATACGTGACTGCGTCCGCGTGGAGTGGATATGATCTATCTGTGAATCTAAATTATCCCTTCCATACAAACAATCTTACCTCTTTATTATAATAGTTTAAAGATAAACAGAACTCGGTTAATTTACTTAATGTATTCTTTACTGATTCAGTCAGTTGTTGCCTCGTCGATCCGTCAAAAATGGTACTTATAATCTAAAAAAATTACCACATAAAACATAAGTCAACACGAATTTAGTGTCTGAGTTCTGCGTACCCGATTTTGATTTCTTATACCTAATTAAGTTTTTTTTCTATTAATTGAGGTTTTGGTAATGTAAACATTCAGACAATATTCATTAAAAAACAGACACAAAAAAAAGATTTTTTTTTTGTTGTCTTGTGTAATTTTTAACATCGATCAACGACCATCCTGTTAAATTAACTTCACAAACTTGTAGCTACTACAAAACTAGTTTACAAACTGCTACTGCTCATAAGCTGCTGTCATTTATAAAGTAGATTTTAGAAAAAGTAGCAGAAACAGCGAAACAAACAAATACTGTACGTATTTTTGAAGTGAAATCATTAAAGCATAAATATATTTTAATGCATTTAATAGAAGACTTCTAACGGTCAGTTCTCTTCCAATCATTAAAATGTTACAAGCATTCAATTATGTCAATGGGCACAATAATTGAGTTTGATATGAGCATTACATAGTAAGAAATGTCATTATGCGGACCATATCATTATTATGCTACCGCGAGCTCGGAAAATAATGAGATCCCATAATAGCAGATGACATAGTTGTGTTAGTCTATATCATTCGATTAATTGTATGGGAATGGAAATTATAATACGTACTTTTTGCTTGTTTCTGATAACGGCTGTTGGGAATCATCGTAAAATTACAGCTTAAGTATTTAATTATGTTTTAATCTACATAATGTGACCTAGTATTCAGAGATAAGTAAGCGTAAAATCTTAACAATTCATTAAGAGTCGTTTAGTCTACGTGGAAGGTTAAAACAAATGGCTTTATCTTATGTAATGGTAGCGATTGGCTTCACCTAAAGTATATATTTAGCCAACTGCCGTCTTAATCTTGTAGACCATAGAAGATGTAGAACTAAGTCATTTTTATAAAAGACGAAAGGCAACTTTTAAACAAAAATACGGGTCATAAACCTTATATTAGTAATTTTCCTATTGGTTGGTCTATTGTATTTGTTATTCAAATTTAATTATGTATTAAATTTAAATATATAACTCTAAAAATATAGGTAGTCTTGGCGTTTGGATTATAATACTCTATTTAATATTAAGTATATAGAATATATTTACTGTATATATTTCTTATTATTATTAATTTTTCTTCCTTAACAATATGTTAACGTAATTAATGCTTAGGTACAACCTCTTTTGTAAGGTACTGAGGCATATGATAGGTTTATGAAAACCTGATTTACAAGTCGCCAATCCATAGTAGGTTATATTATAGAGTAGGTATACTCCATAGTAATATACGTATACTATAGAGTCAGATTTTCAGGTCTATAGTATTTGAAATTCCATTCCTTAATCTCTTAAATCCAATGGTTAAAATAATAGTTTTGATTGATCAGCGTTATCTTTCTAATTTCAATTGAACGCTTAAGGCCCTCCATTTAAGCTTACAAATTGTATGATTAGAGTTCAATTATACATTTATCAATAAATCAATCGACAGAGTACTGTAATTTTTAAAATATGTCGAGTGCTTCAATTGTATGTTATCAAAATCCACGTGCCGTGACATTAATAATAACAATTATTGTGTTTATTATAATAACACTTTCACAACTGGATACCTGTCCCGACTTCAGGTTGTTGATGATAGAAAAATAAGTCTAGTAGGTGGGTTAAGATCTTAATACATTGTAGTACTAGGTGAGTGAACTTTTCGAAAAGTTTATTCTAATAAAAAAAGCATCACTGAACTTCATAATGAAAAGATAATTCATATACTAATAATAAATTTTACATAATAAATACTAATAATTCCCGTGCATTAAGGACTTAATTTGATAATTTAATGAGAAATCTTAATCCAAAACATTAACGTATTAAGTTTTGTGATTGTAAAGTGAAAATAGTTTTTTACAGTTAGGTAATAGGTTTTTTCTTAAATGATACTATTAAACTTAAACGATAATTTAAAGAATTTAGTTAAAATACAAAAAGTTTATTTAAGTAATTGTATCTTAATTTAATTTTTCTCTGTAACGTCCGTGTAAATATTTTTTTTTTCACACTATTGCACTGGAGTGCAACGGGCGCTAATCGCTAATCAGCGATCTCTTCCAGGCAACTCATATTCTAATATTTTAGATTGTAAATTTCGCTTTTTTTACTTCTCCACGATCCCTTATTTATTTTTACCATGTTTGTCTGGAAGAGATCGCTTGTTATTGATAAGGCCGCCTGTTGCACGCCTATTTATTTATTTTTGTTTTGCTGTGCAACTAAGTGTTAATAAATAAATATTAGTCCAAAATATTACAAAGAGGACATGCTTCTTTGATACATTGATAGCAATGGTGGAAAAATTTGGATGAACCAGATCGGAATTAACGGTGATTAAGTTTAAAAAAGTCTGAGTAAAACATACAGCCTTGGCTCATACATAGACTATTATTTATAACGTCCAGCAAGAGCAAGGTGTGAACTATGAAGGTTCTATACATTAATTACTTCGAGTGCGGTTCGGTGCATTTTCTCACCAGCAAACAAAGTGGCTAGATTGAGATATACTCATTAGATTTAATTGACGTCCGCTGACGGTAAGATTATGCTTTCTAATAACTTAGGTACACCTTATAAATAATAAGGTATAAGCGTTTGGAGAAAATATCATTAGTTTTTTATCTAACGTATGCAAGTACTAACAAGTATGACTCATTTAATGAATTATTTTTGTTCAATGAATTTTTTTTTTAATTTTAAATGTGCCTCTAAAAAGCAAAAATTTAGAAAATTACTTAATGAAGATTCTAGAGTTAGCGATTGATTTTAAGAATAAATAAATAATAAACGACTTGTATAGCGTACTTTTTCGGATTATGTCACTTTTTATGCTTAATTGAATTTGTCTCGATCTTAGATCAAAAACTATAATTTTAATAGTCTCAAAATAACCAATCTTAAGTTTAAAATAAATACAATCTATCGCCCGTCCCGCAAAACTGCTTTTAATGAAAAACTTTTAAAAAGGCACATTTAATTGTTCTTTATGTCGCAAAAATAGCTTAGTGTTTACCAAGTTCATATTTCTTTTAATTTTATTAATAACCCATTATATGCTATATAATATTTTTCATTTTTTTATTACACACTATATAAAGTTTTGTACACACTATAATTTATTGATAGGTATTTAGGAAATAGTTGAAAATATATCTTTATATACTTTAACAAGCGTAGGCACAAGTTTTTACATATACTTTGTGCGTAAGTAATACATTCATGATCATTAGAGTGTTGAGTAAACCGCTGATTGATGATTCGGCGTTCTTCGACTAGACCAGCTATATTAAATGCCTAACAAACTTCCTGTACTTTATATATAAAGATATTAGAGATAACATTTAAGGTTTTGTAAATTATGTTATGGTCACTGAAGGATTTAATTCATATATGTTGCAGTGACATAATGAAAATGAGTTATGGGGTTTATTACTTAGATTCTCTCGGACTGACACTAACTAATTAAATATAACAAAAAAACCTTGACTTGACTTATATACTGATCCTTAGACATAAGGGACCGACCATTAGGTAGTAACTTATAACTGAATTTTTACACTTAACTTTATCCTCAGTCGCCTGTGATCATGCAAGGCATTAAAGCACGTGAAATGTCAGGCAAATATTTTAATAAATAATTGAAAAAATTGTGATAATTATAATCGCTTAATCCGTTCAAACAGTTTTTTTTTAATGTGTGATACACAAATTAATACGTTGAAAAGTCCTTTTCTCCAATCAACTAGCAGAATACGAAGTTAATTATACGCTGTAAATTTGATATATATTTGACAGCTCTCTTACAAAATGTCGAATGAACAAACAATACTACATTATTCATATATACTATTGTTTGGGCATTTCCTTCTCATACTAGGTGTAGACAAACACTTATTCGAGGTACAAACGATGGTGGAAGACAAAAATTATTATGGAAAAATTAACTTGAAATCATAATTCAAAATCATAAGTTGTCTGAAAGTTAACGTTTATGTTTTTTAAGAAAATAAAAGCAGCTTAAGATAATTTTCTGTAAACAGATGCGTCATACACAAACATTTTGACATTTTAAGATGTACAAACAAGGTCTTATAAATTTATAAGACCTTGTTTGTATACCTGTAAACTGTCAATTGACAGTTTACGGGTTCTAAATTCTAATGCAACATTAATCAGTTTTAATTGTCACAGTTTCTATGGCCAAACCAAGCGTGTAAAACAAAGTCTGGTCTTTTAAGGCCCTATAATTTAAATGCGACAGCAACTATTCCTCCCTTACACTTTAAGACTTCTTAAAACTTCATCTTCATAAAACCATTTTTGATGAATTTTAATATATAGATTTACTACATCTTGAATTGGTTATTTTTTATTGTGAAAAAAAGTCTTGCAGTTGTTGAAGTAGAGCAAACACGGGATGAAGTCACGAGCAAAACCTACTAAATATACAATAGATATACAACCAAACACTTAAATTATCAAGGTATTGAAATTGTTGATTGAATTCAAAGACAGATATGACTTGTGTTTTAAAATCAAACATTTGCTCTATTGTTTATTGATTGACTAACAAAATGGCTTTTTAATAATAGACAACCGAAAAAGGTTAGTAGGATGTTAACCTCATTATCAAACAGTTTCTACGCGTGTTGATTTTAATAATAATAATTGTAATGACTATTATTTCTATTATTGATGATTTATCTCTTCTTTTTTATAATCATGATTAACAAATATGACTGTTATATTTACAACTCTTCAAATTAAAAACTAACAATTTTTTTTCAAGGGTAAGTATAGTTAATTGTTTTATACAACACACTTCAATGACAACTAATTTTATAGGTAAGATAAAAAAATCTTTATTTTTTTTTACAGCGCGCAAATTTTTTATACATTATTGTACTTTATCGTCTACAAGGCGCTTAAGTTGTTTAACATGATGTTAAGACCTGTCTTAAACAAGACATGAACCTAGTTTATTAGCGCACTAAAGCAGAAATAATACCTAAGTATAAAGATTCAAAGTATATGGCATATAATGTATTCGTAGAACTAATAACTACCAGTTATAACCAAGTATTTTTTAGTACCCACAAAGATAATAAGACATACTATTTAATAAAATAACCAATTAAACTCTATATTGTGTTTGTTGCTACTCAATTTATTAATTACAGATCTGCGGAACAAAAAAGATTCATTAAAATCCATAAATAATTGACGTTTTTATTCAAAATTTTGTTGCTTTAAAAATTGCTGACGTCAAATTGTCTACATGTTTTGAATCACTATTGTAATTATAATTTAAAATTGCAGCCAACGTTATTGACATAGCAAAATATTGTTAAAACTTTTATTATAAAGAGTCATAATTGTTTGTTTTTGGATATATTGATCTGATATAACTGAACAATATATCTTGATACTTTATTTACTAGTTGATACAAACAGCAATCACAATTTAAGAAAAAACAAATGGCATGAGTGAAATATAAGAAAATCGTTCGGTTAGATTTAGCGTTCATTCATTTAAAATAAAGATTATTTATTATTACTACAAACAAAACTACAAAAAAACCTTCTTTCTTAAAAAAAAAAATCGTTTGAATATTAAAATATCAACAATATTTTGTTAACTTTTATAACGATATTTTTCTGTTATCATGCTCTTAAATCAATTATTTAGTACTATTTCCAGGAAGAAAATGAAAAGAATGAAAAAACGAAGCAGATTCGCATTTATATTAAGGAAGTTACGTAAAATTTGGAATGTATTTAGTGTCGGTCTCACATCACTTTCAATTTCAAAAGCCATACCAGTTCACCGGGATTCATTCTAATAAATACTTTATGCTTTATTAGGCAGGCAATCTGGTTCTACAGATGTTGAACAAGTGTTTCGCTACTGTGAAAGTCTCAACGCCTACGCTCGTTACATTGTAAGTGATTATATTATACTATTAGAAATGATTATAAATAAGGCACAAGAATATAAATCCTAATAAGAATATATATCCTATATTATGGTATATATTACGTATATTGTACATAGAGTATCAACTGGTTCTTATTATTTTGCAACGACAATTCAAGAGTTATTAGTTTTTATTATTAATTATTTAACAATTTAATCACATTATGGTATGAAACATCAAGAATTTACTAGTCTTAAAATAAGATGCTAAGACATAAACGTATTATAGGATAGGACGTTTCTCTACTCAAGTGTAATCTGTATTATTAAGGTGTGCGTGCGTACGAGCACCAATTTTGTATGCAATTTCTATTTGTCACATAATACGATCATAGAAGGTATAATCTTGAGAAACTCAATTGGCACTTATAGATTTTCTCGGTAATGACGGCTTATAAAAAGATTTTTTATAATTTAAATAACTATTGAACCATTAACCACCTCCATGGTGATTCAACGGTGATACTGGGTTTGAATCCTAGGAAAAATAATTTAGTTACGACGGTGTAGAAAGCTGATCAGTGATCACCTACTTGCCTTTTGAAAATATTATCAGTGAAAAAGACGCGTTTTAATTGAGAATTTTGAAGGCAACAGATTAAAACTGATTAATTAATTTCTATCAATTAAATAGTTAGTGTGAGTATCAAATTACTAGAAGATTTAAATATATAAATAAGTATACATAAATAATTCAAAAATATATTGTTGGAAATATAAAAGAAAACTCTAAAGTAAAATGGAACTGTGCATTCACCCTACCGTACTATATGCATTCCAAAACCAAAATAAAATAACTCTAGCTTTAAAAAAAATCAAATACCTAACAATTACTTAATAATTTTGAATTCTCAAAATTGGATTGACTTAAAAAAATGTGTATTTAGTAAATACCTTGATTTTATATAAAATTCAATTAATTATTAGTTACATGATATAAGAACATAAGATTATAAGTAGACGACATAATTTTCTCCGAACAAGAAAATATCATTAATCAATGAACCGGCTCTAGAATGAAAATCCAATAAGAGTCTTAATCAAAAAGCCAGCAAAAACCCTATTTGTGCCTGAACAGCAATGTAAGCTTAGTAACTAGCCGATTTATCATCTATCAAATGATAATCAAGACCCGTTATATAGATTTCATTATCATGCAGGAACAATTATAGATGGGAAAAAGTGACCTTTCCACCTTCATAGTGTTTAGTAGACACTTGAATGGACCTATCATTTTGGTAAGAAATACAATCGTTTCTTGTAATAAGAGACAGAAGGCTTATCTGATGGGACATTTATTTAGCTACACCTCCGCTTAGGAACATCTACAAGTCATTATAGCAAATTAAAATATTCGCAACAGACACAGATTACGGAATTAAACATACCAACTTCACGTATATGATCCGCGTGTAAATTTCATAGTTCGCATTTCCACATCATTGACGGAGACATGGACATTACAGTGTTACTAACTTTCAACCAATACTAAATGTCGATGGCTTTTAAAGTATATATTAGAGAGAAATGTACAACTCTAGAAAGTGTGAAATCACGTAATCCCTGGAGTATTGGGCAGACATATTTACGCAGCGTTTACTGGTAATTTTTTTCTCTAGATAAACCAAATTCATCTCATTTTTATAGTATTTTAGAGCTACTTTGCCACAGACAAGTCAATCTTATAACACCCGTATTTTGCTGCCGATTACTGTCTATTCTACGTACTGTTTCTAATACAACTAAAGATTACAGCTGAGAATTTTGCCGCCATCGCAACAGCGTGCGCGTCATGTGTTAAATAATTTTCTAAAAATTGTGTATTATCAGGATTTTATATGTAAAATTGGTCAAGTTTTAAGCATAATCTGTTCGGTAAGGTGCACGATTAAAGGAAAATGATAATTCATAAAACGTGACTTTGTGATGTGGGCATAATTCCAACCACAAGTAAAATTTCCGCCATTTTACTTGGGGTACGAAATAAAGACATTAATTAAAATAAAGACATGGCTTAATGGTCCTGTAACTCAGCCAAAAACCTATAATAAATAAGATAACAGCTGTATAGTGCTGACATATACTATAAAGAAAGAAAAATGTTTTAATCCTCTTTTGATGTAATAAACTGGACGTTGTCGCTAAGAATTCCTCAACAATGCTTTGATCCGTTGCAATCATGTTAGCTATTTCCTAATGACAATCTCTATCATTGCTATTATAGTCCATCATAGTAAAAAACCACGCGTGGCACATGCCGCGTGCTTTAAATTGCACGCACATTCCGTCTTTAAAATACCACTGCTATGTCTTTGTATTTAGGTCTCTTTTCCTAGTTTTACGTGTAACGGTGATGCACTTTTATACAGTATCAACATAAGTGATCGTTCAAGTATGCTTCTTATATCGGTCATTTGATGCTAGATTATCTTTCCGAAGGAATAATCATTTTATACGGAATAAAGCTAAAGCGCTTTCATACTAAGGTCACAAAACTATAATGCCCCTTAAGACCTTAATAATTTTATATGAAAACCTTTATGACGTTAAGTAACTGAAGTTAAATATAAAGTAGGAATTAAGGGTACTAAGACTAAGCAGTCGTCTACCTAAGGATAAATTGTACCGTAAATTATTTTCTAAGTTGAATCTATAACCGAGAAAATACCAAACAAAAATATTTAGTTTTGCCAGGAATCGAATGCAGGACGTATCGTGAATCGCGCATTCAATATTCAAGAGATTGCTACAGTTCTTTATAAACAAAATATCACTTAAAATAAATAATTTAATTTGATAAATTTTAAAACAGCTGAATACATGTTTAGATATTTTGTCTAACCACCTTTATTGAGACCACCTTTTTTGTACCACTTTCGTCTGCAGTCAAATATATAAACTTATTATTTTAATCTAATCAAAAAAAAAAAATTTTTTTATTCGACTTCCGTATAACTTTTTATCCTAAGGATATGGGTTGGCATCGCCACATATGATGGATTGCTTTTATTAAGGTTACGTTCGATGCACACTATGCACTTATAGGCGCCTGGTACAACTAGTTTATTTATTTATTTAATAACTTTTACTCGTAATATTTATACAGCAATATTAGTCAGACTGTTTATAACTGTATAAATTTTTAAGACTTTTCTAATAAAATACGAGGAACACAGACTATATCAATGGGTCTTCCAAATTGCAATAGGTTTATGATATTTTAATAAACTAATTTTAAATTAAAAATAAAACCGACCTCAAAACGCACAAAACGTGAAAAATATTTTTTGTATTATAAACAAACCTACTATAAATAAAAAGACGTAAATAGTGTTAAGAAATAAAATTCATGTAAATGAAAAATAATAAAATAATAACTGTTTAAAGTAAAATGCAGTGTTGAAAGTAAATTCGCAAATATGAGCCGAGAGTTTATATATTGAAATGAGCATAATGTATCAAGAATATCTTTAATACTTATCATCTGTCAAATTCAAGCCATTTGTAAAATTTATCTAGACAGGAATATAATTTTAATCAAAATATACCATCAAACGGACTTGTAACTCATGTGAGTGATGAGATGATAAAATTCATAAATAATCTGTCTATAACTCTTTGTTCAAAGTTACTTTACACAAAAAAGTAAAGTATTTGTGAATTTTTTTTATTTGATTTCACTAAAACCTAAGTGTTCCTGTCGCGTTTTTGCATAAAGAAGTGACGGAACATTCGAGTCATTATTTATAGTTATGCATCACAGTTTTAAAAGCATTTGACATTTGCTCATAATAAAAATTGCGAGTGTCGCAATGCAAATAAGGCCACTAAGGCAGGCAAACGAAAATCTAAAATACTTTTTGTCTAAAACAATACAAATCATTCCTGAAAACGTCGATATTCGCATGACCACTATTTAATTAATTGTATGCAAGCAGAATCTGGAGAAGCGAAACCTGGGGCTCTAGACAAGATCCACACGCTTATATCTCCACACCCACTTATATCTCCACACCCACTTACACTGGAAATTTGTATGGAAATGTTATTTGCTGTCGTTATGGTAACAACACGGCTTATATTCTGATCTTGTATACGGGGCCATTGTACCAATATTATATTTAGAATGTAATGTTGAACTCACCTACTTCATGACATCATTATTTTTCTAAGAATCCACTAAGCACCTGAAACAAAACAATGTTATTTTAACTTTTTATAAAACTCTTGACCTTTCTTTAATGTTTATATAAATAAGAGACTATTATATTCGTTAGCAACCGACTCAAATTATATTCTAAACCAATTAATATAATCAAAAACCACGGCCAGCACTATTAAGCTGTTTAAGTTAATTTTATGGGCGCCCAACATTAAGGTATAATTACAGTGTATGTGTTGCAATAAAATTGCAATTTTAATAACTACGGCTAATTTTATCACAAATATCACATGTCTCATAGTCATATTTGCGCCAGATGTCCTAAGTGCAAATCTCGGAGTAACAAAAATCGGTTCGTTGATTTTCGAAATAGTTTAGATTGATTATACACAGAAAACTAAAAATAAGTAATTTGCAAGGAAAGAAAAATACGTGTTGCATGTAAATTACTGCGGGTGCTCCATTAGTAGCTACGTGAATCTAATTTGGTGATAGTTATTAGCGCCCTTTGTACAATTTATAATATTTATTATTATTTTTTTTTGTTTTCACTGTGTTGTGTTCACTGGGTCCACGCAAATGCATATACCGCTTAGTTATGGAGGCAGTTTTATCTTAGCAAAGTTTTATGTCTTAAATAATTCAAGAAAATAAAAAAATCTACAAGATTCGCTTATAGTAACAATTTGAAAACATTTAGTGGACGTATACAAAAAAAAAAGAAAAAGTCGGTAGTATACAAAATTATTACTTAAATGTACACTGCGCTGTATGCTTAGCAACTAATAACTCCGTGCCGGCCAGCTAGCTGCAAAACTAGTTTGACACAGTAACACAACAAAAGTCTTGAAAAGTCCTACTCAACACTATCTAGCCAATACAATTTTGGTCTGCAACAGCTTCATCGAGCATTGCCCTCCAAAAGTCTTCTGGCTGTTATTTTTTACCCTCAGGTTTTTCATTGGTAGCAATTTTATCCCGTTTATTTATTAACAAAAGTATTTAATAAGTATAATTCAATAATACACTCGCGATCCAACCGGCGTTGTATGGGTTTTGTCGGTAACAATTCACTTATACTGAGTGCGCCTCCTGTCTGCATACATTTAATAAAAAAACATACAATCGAAATCTAAAAACATTCTTATCGATCACAATCTGTGATTTCCCATATATAAATAATCTAATTTGTATTCACAATTCACTTAAGGTTACTAAACATATAATGTATGCGTAAGTTCATTCACTTAAAGTATAATTATTGCGAGGGTGACCAAAGGTTCATGAAGAATGCTAAATATTTCGCCTTTATCCCGTAGTTCATAGAGGCGACAATTGTGGTTTAACATGAGTGCGATATGGTATGATGGTTAGCGCTGAAGCGTGGAAGATGCTTACGCTACGTGGCTTTCTTCTTAGGTTTTTAAGACGGAAATGATTTAATTTACTAGTATGGAGTTAAAATTGTGTAGGTTTTATAATTTATAGTTATTGTTTCCAAGGTTATTGCTTCTACATTGTTCTATATTGCGAATAGATAATAGTGTTTAGTTTATGATTTACACAAACGTTGCTATGATTTCCGTTACTAAAATCATTTGATCGTTTGTAAACAATTTTTGGTCCTTCCTACTTCATAAAGAATATATATATATATATATACAGATATATTATAAACAATTCAATCGCCGATGTTTTTCAAATTTTTGGAAATTGAATTGAATGTTTCTCCCAAATAATTTAAAATCAATCTAACCTATTATGCAAATAGTTTAATTTCGTTATAATAGTTAAATTTATATAGATTGATATGTTACTCAAATTTTCAGAAGATAAAACAGTACCTAATAAATAAATTTTGAACAGTAGGTATATAAGTTTAAGCCTCTGAACGTCCATCCGTCATGATTAAAGATATAAAAGAAAACGCTTGAATGTATCTAAAATATACATGCTTGAAATGGAATAAAATCTCTGACTAAAGAAACTTGGAATATAATTACCAGCTTTTTAATAAAAACCAAGTATGGCTAAGTAGATTTAGTATAATAATTATTCAAGAAATGGCTAGATCTACGTCATTGCTGCCGTTCCCACAGTCCTTCCCAAAACCACAGACAGTTCGTAGAGGGCGCCAGCAATGCCGGACCGCCAGACTAATTTTCTATAATAAGCATGCGAACCGCGTAATGACGATTTATCCACGTAAATACATCTGTCACTTGTCAGTTTTAGATCGGCGCCAAAAATTATAATACATGACAATATATTATAGAAAAGGTCCCTCAGTTGTCGATAGAATTAAGATTTTTTAAAATATTTCAATGATCGAATTAACTAGACAGTTAAGAAATTAACCATACATAATATGTCAATTGAACATACAGTAAAAGAGTCCCTCAATGAATGGACTGTACTCTGATATGTTATCAATACAAGCCTCGTTACGACTTTTCTACGTATATTTCATTAATTTTTATTCTAATTTAAAATTTATCTTTGCAGGTCTCAAGTGATCTACCATTCAGACAAAAAATTCTGAATCAAAACATATGTAGGTAGGACAATAGTCTGCTAGCGTCAAGTATCATGATATATCTAAACATTTCAAGAACATGTTCAAATATTGCATTCTTACATAAAAACCGTAAAAATACGTCACAAGTTCAATAATCCGGATTTGTTTAAGATTGTTCTTATTAGTATGTAACACCGCATGAATATATAAAGCGGCCAGTAACAGACGAAAGTCTTAAAAATAACATTATGTATTATTGTATTATTTATATTAATTACAATTTTTATCATGTGTCTAATTATTAATTAGTATGTCTGAAATAAATAATATTACCTAATTGATTAATTATTTAAGACTATAGACCAATTACATAATATAATATGATTAAAACAAAGGGAACAAACGAACAACTTCATACTTTAGAACATACCAAACAAAAAAGTTATCAAAACCGAATTTTTGTTTCCCCAATATTAAAACCTACGACCACTGGGTCCACGAAAATGCATATACCGCTTAGTTACGGAGGCGGTTTTATCTTAGCAAAGTTTTAAGTCTTGAATAATTAAAGAAAATAACTTTTATTTTAAGTAAATAAGTTACCGTATGAGGTGAAAGTGTGACTGAAGCCGAGACATAAACAAATACCGAGAAAATAAAATTATGCAAACTACCCATGTTGTTAGACAGTTTGCCGCCTTTGGGACGTGATTGCACATTAGTGTTGTCAGTTTAACCACTGTTAAACAAAACCACCAACAGCGTGTTCACTCCCGAATTCAATGCCGACTTTGACTTTGAATGAACAATTTTGACATTACTGATTTATTTTCAATTTGGAAAACTTACAGCATCTTTGAAAAATGACTTAAAAGTTTGCAGTCCTGCCCGGCTTGGACTATTGAAAGATAGACTCTACTAAGGGCTTTCCCTCCCCATTGTAATGGATTTCTTTCAGCCCTAATTATAGAAATGATACTCGGAGCAAACAACGACCTATGGGACGCCTTTATAGCTTTCTGAAATCCAAAAAAATGAGGCAGTGTCAGAAGGAGTTCAACCTAAAGGCTCACCCAATGAAAAAGAGGCGTTCTGGAAGGCTAGAGAGCTCCTTCACGCACGTGCCTTGATGAGAAATGGCGTTAATGTACTACTTATCGCTCTTTATGGTTGGAAGACGTCCCTTGGTTTTTATTGGTTATTTCCTGAGGCTGCTTGCTAAGGGGTGAGTCCCATATATGCCCGTGTGTAGCTTTCAGGCTAGGGAATACGTAAATGCATTTTTTGAAAGAAAGTTATGTTTCAAGTTAAAAAAAAACGCTTTTCATTATAAATATCGATTCTGACAGTTATAACAGAAACAAAAAACACGATAAAGAGCTGGAATCATTAGTAATTAATTTTAAAATATATCTAATATTTTTCAAACGACGAAGATTGGAAGGATAGGCTATCTAAAAGTTACTGAGTTTTCTACAGAGCAAAAATAAGCGCAGTCTTCATCATTTTGCATATACAAATAGTGTGATCACAACACACACAATGTAAAATGAAATGGCGCGTTGTGAAATGTGAATTCTTAAAACCGTTCTGTTTAGTTTACATGGCGTTGTTAAGCTCTTGTGAAGTTGTTAACTTAGTTTTTTGTGTAATAGTTAAGATTTAACTGTAAAAGTTTTACGAAATTACTAACGTAATATTATCATATGATATTTTTTGTGCGATTACAGTTATGTGCATTTTAACCAACTTTATAATTTAATTTGTATTTGTATTTGGTGTCTGGTAAGGCTGCCTCTTGCCGGACGGGGTGTCATAAGTGATACGTAGGAGTAGTTGAATTTCTACAGGCATGCCTGCAGAAGTTCAACCAAACCATCAAAAATTGTGGGTTGCCTGGAAGAGATCACTGATTAGCGATAAGGCCGCCCGTTGCACTCCAGTGCAACAAAGTGTGTAAAAAAGGAGAAAATATACAATTTAAAAGAGGATCTAAATGCGAAGGTATCTTTTAATACGCGATTGGAAGGCTAATAATAATATGTACCGATTTAAATGCCTCACTTTGATTGATAGATTAAATCCCTTTTAATTTTATGGAAATTTATTGAACCTTTTGAAAGTCTACTAAAACATTCGTGTTGTCAATCTCTGTTTATTGTCAATATTGGTATCGAGAATGTTCTATTCAAAAATGTGAAATAAATTTCATTTAAAAAATATATACCTACTGTACTTAGTACTTCTAACTTAATAACTTCTACGTTAAATATTTTTCAAACCGTAATATTATAAGCGGTAACAAGGACAAAAATTACAACTGCAGAATTTTATTTAATTAAAGTGGTTTAATTCATAATGATTTTCAGAATTTACCATAGAAATCTAAATAGTAAGACAATTATCTCTTAATATTTCGATTTCTATGGTAGAAAGTAGTATCTACTAGCTTGTTGTCTTCTTGGAGTAATAGAAGAATAATAGTAACATTGAATTTACCGTAGAAATCTAAATACACACGACAATTATCTCTTAATATTTCGATTTCTATGGTAGAAAGTAGTATCTTCTATCTAGTTGTCTACTTGGAGTAATAGAAGAATAATAGTAACATTTGTTTTTAAGTTTCATATAAAAAAGCATGTGTGCAATTCACACGTAGACCTTCAAAAAATTTAAGAAACACTCTATAATCTCATTTTCTCCAAATCTTATGAATTTGTGTCTGTCTCTATGTACTGTCGCTTTTTCGTTTCATCCACTTTCAAATCACAACGATGCTAAAGAAGTTTTCACTTCCATATTTAAAATTAGCTTAGTACATACATTGTATCACCTAAAAACAAAATTTAAAATATTTTTATCTTCCAAACATCTAATGATCTAAGTAATAACGTACGGTGTTGTCACGGTTAAAATATTACAAATCCACGCGTCTATTACCCTAAAGTTTTCCTATTTCTGCATTTCACAGTCAACGAACTTTGTTACAAATTTAGAAAAGTGAATCTACATCAAATCAGCTTTGCGCAACACCCGTGAGTATATTTAAATTATCATAAAAATTAAATGCGCGCCGTTATTTTTGGATCCATATGATTCGGTAACGGTCAGTTAAATAACGGAAGGCGAAGCTGTAACATGCAATCCTGTAGATAGCCATTTTATATGATTCGTTATGCTTTTATGATTCCTTGGTTAATCGTAGAGTTCACTACAGATCATCTCAAGTGTTATAAAAATGCTATATAAAATGTATGCTGCATCATGCAGGTACACAATTATATACCTAAGTAAAACATTTGTCAATGATCAATATACTTTATTGGTGAAATCGGCCGCATATATGTCACTCACAAATAGTGCTAACGTTATATTCATCTAATATTTAAAAATGTCGTGTCACGGTGTTTTTGTTGGTACTCTTCCGAAACGGTTTAACCGATTTTTACGATTTTTTTACGTGTATTTGATAGGTATGGTATGTCGTTAAGTATTATTTATCCTGCTACTCCCTGAGCAAAGAGAAAAGACTTGTGTATTTCTATTCAACTAATGCCAATAATATTAGGCTAGACTCTGTTTTGACATAGGATATATTGTATATGACCATGTGGCCTACATCTCGAGTAAAGGTTAGTCTAAAATAGAAATAATTACCCACTAAACATTCTAAGATGAAGTGAAGTCTAACGTATTCATTACTCACTCGTATAACGAATTTTCGCAAGCCTTCGTGGCCAATGGTGGTAGCTCTTTCACCGTTACCGTTGATGGCACCGCCTTAGGGCGTCACCTTAACCGTTTAAATATGAGATCAACTTATTTATCTAGTTACGCGGATATCATCATAATATTAATACGTGAAGCAAAAACTTTGTACACCTTTTTACGAAAATTACGCGAACGAGTGGTCGTGAAATTTTCCAAAGTTAAAGTTTGTGTAGAGAAAATGTGCATAAAGCTATTTTTTATATAAAATGCATTAAAAATTCATTAAATCAGTAAAAATGAACATTACGCACACTTTCACGACACTCCTCATACACATACATACCTGACTCTTGAATTGTGGTCGAATTTCGACCAATGGCCAACCACTAGTACACATAAACTTTCCTATGTAATTACTCTATCTATTAATAAGACGTGTGAAAATCCGTTTATAATTTTGAGACTAGCACGAACCACGAACGTTTTTTAATACCTATCTACTATTTTTCTATTAGGGCTGAATATAATATTAGCAAAAATAAACTAAATTTCAAGATGTTCTTTAAATCGCGCCAAAGTTCTTTTTTTACAATCCCCAAGTAATTAATCGATTTTAGTGGTATGTAGTTGTTGAATAATGTGTACTGATGCTGAAGCAGCGGACCACAGACAGTAACAGAATACCTACCTTATACTTAAGTAATAATATCCCGACACACGGCTGATTGCACGAACAATACACAATCAATTATGTACATAATATTGTATGCGTCAATTACCAGCTCTTATATCGAGGGCTCTTGTTTTTAATGCTGTGGGAACATAACCGGAACAATCTTCGGAAGCGTTTGCATTACCTTGAAGAACTGATGTATTGCGTTTCTCATACACACGTAAGGGAAAATCGATTCAGATTATTAAGGAGTAATTGATACCTGCGGTTCTGTCTAGGTGGAATTTTGATTCATGTAGGAAAATGTTATATGTTATAAATTACCGATTTTTGGCAAATATAGTGTTTCATCAAAGACGGATCGGTGCCGATGATATTACGCGGTCAATGTTAGGCACAATGTTGCATTTAAATACTCGCTTTACACCGCAATGTGGTCTTTCTGAAGCACTATATTCAAACTAAGGGAGAAGGGCACCATTTGGAAGACAGCTTTTAACCTATCTAACTACTATAAAAACGAGAGGTATACAGGGGTCAAGCTTAAGGAAGAGATATCTGTCTGCCACCATAATTTACTGGCACTTCTCAAATATATACGCATCAAACAGAAATTACCGAAATATTCGCGGCGTGAAGCAATTAATATTATTCCGCTTAATTGCTAAATATGCAACAAGGTCCGTACCATTAATAATTTCGAATTATTCGCATTACGATTAACATTACCTACCGCAATGATTTTTAATGATTATATATTATTAATATACATTATTATACATAATAGTAGATATATATTTCAAACATATAGACTAACCGATTCTTAACTAAACTTTTTCATTCCTTCGTTTAGCTTAAAAAAATATGATGGTTTATATAAATCTCATTACTTTAGCCCTAACTTTAGTCACTCAGTTTTTGTCTTGTTTTTGCATTAACACTTGCCCGTGAGTGAGAAAGTGATAGAGCATTTGAGACATTGTTTAAGGTTAAGCAATGTTTATTATTAAGGGAGCTTACGTTGAGTTCGCTCTCTGTATACTTAAAGGCAAAAATACAGAATTTAAACTAATATAAATCTATTTAAAATTTTACACTTAATATGTACCTAAGTAATAATTTAGTTTGAAAGAAATCTTAAGACCTTTGACATTTTGTTGTTTATCATTATTTCGTATCACAATGTCGTTTTTACTCAATATTAAACTAGCTAATTTATCTACTTCTAATAGATTTTATTGACCGCCTCTTTGGTCTAGTGGTAAGCGCGTAAGCGTTACAACCGAGAGGTCCTGGATTCGATTCCCGGCGGAGATAAAAAACACGGTCTGGCAGAGGACATAGAAGGCTGATCACCTACTTGCCCCTAAAAGAAAAAACCGATCAGTGAAACAGATGTGAAATGCATCTGCCCCATACCCCACTAGGGGACACGGGACTTCACTTAATAGATTTTATTATATCTACAATTATTTTACTTAAAACAATTTTTTCAATTTCCTGTGGAAAGTCTCTGTGTGAAGTGTCTGTAAAGTTATTATTATGTAACATTAATGTAAAATTCATAGTTCCTTCAAGGATTTTGACGATTGTTTTTGACTATTTTGCGTGACGGACATACAAAAACATACAGATAAAAATTATTGATTTGGTATATCGCACAACCGCTCAAATAGTGTCACAACTCAAAAAAAATCACTTTTATTATACCATTCGCATCAGAATATTTCTTTTTTTTAGCTCAAAAATTGTCATAAATATGCTTCAATTATTTGACCCTAGACAGCACTAATGAGATTAAGATAAACTTGTAAATTGCCGAACTTAAACAGTGTCATATAAGATGTTGAGGTATTAGTATTTATGAGTGTTGTATAAACTGTTTCTCGACTTGTGGCCGTTCATGTGATGAATTTTTGAAGAATATTTACTATCACTTTATTCAATAAAAGTAAACAGTGTCAATTCAAGACAGTTTTTGTTAACAAAGTAAGTAAAATTCTATTGTAGTTTTTTTGCAATTAAACTAATACATGTCGATTTATAAACAAAATTTCGTAAATCATTTGTTTTTCTTATCATATAATGTCACAACTCCAAATTTTTATGCATTAAAAATGCATTTTTTTTCAGGATTTTCAGATAAGTAAAAACATGAATTTGTAGAGCTTCAAAAATCATTCTAACTTGCTGAAGAACGTTTTTTTCTAAATTCGTTAGTTTTTAAATTAAGGGCCAAAAAATGAATGGCTTATTTTTAAATGCCTTTTTTTCGATAATTTAATTTTTTTTTAAGTTGTGACACTATTTGAGCGGATGTGCGATATGTATATGTCATAGTTAGAACTCGTATATTAGATGTCAGTGGTTATAACTTTCAAAAAATATTGTATGTACGTTCTGTGTACCATGCATAATTTAATATGTATTTAATGTAATTAATGTAAATAATGTATATGTTGTATAATAAAATTTCTATTTAAATATTTTAGTGTAGTGAAAATAAATTAAAATTCATAGCCTCAAGAAAGTTGTGACAGTAACACTGGACATTAATTACCAGCGGGTTCTATTATCTAAAACGCAAAAGTTACAAGTGGTTGCTGGTTTTAAATTAAATATTATCTGTGTTTCGCATTTTCACCCGCGTTAATTTCATCATAGCGCAATGTTATATAGTCTATAACAGCCTCAAAAATTAACTTCAGCTTTATTATATTAGTATGTAATTACTGAAACGTATTTAGACGTATCGTAGAAATATCTACTAGTCGCAGTTATTACTTAAAATAAAATTTTGTATACCACAGACGTATGATTAATTATTAGATACTATTATATTTTCCAGTAAGAAAAGCCACCAGCGATAGAGGTGCCTATACAATGGCAATATAAATTTTTAAATCTTTAAATATTATCTTCGACGACCGACTGGCGCAATTGGTAGTGCTCCTGCCTTGAAAGGTTCCGGGTTCGAATCCCGGTAGGTGCATTTTTTGTGTGATGAGCACGAATGTTTGTTTCCGAGTCATGGTTGTGTATAAACTTATATATGTATTTATTGTGGTACCCTCGTTGTTTCTCATTACCACAACACAAGTGCTTTAGCTACTTACTTTGGGATCAGAGCAATGTATGTGAGTTGTCCCAATTATTATTATGTTTTATGTTAAATGCGGTATGTGTTAAATTTTGTGGAATTCTGTCTATTAATTGTATTCTATTGTGTATGCTTCAGCGGAAAAAACGAAGAAAACCACAGCTATTAAACTCGAGAGCAATGAATCCGGGTCATTTAAAGATACCTGAAAATCTCGGAAACTAATAATGTTAGCAAAACGATATTAATTGTGTTTAGTAGGAAATTAAATATTCTTTAAATGAAGGTATTAAAACTTAATTTTAACTCTATTAAACACAATTCATTTGATCAAGCTAGCATTCTTAGTTTCCGAGATTTATAGGTTTCTTTAAGTGACCCGGAGCTTTACTCTCGAGTTTATATTCCCAAGAAAACCACCCCATCAATAAGACATACATGGAGGTGATCAGCCCCTCTTGAAAGACGACGCGAGAGTGTCTTATTAAAATAAAATTAAAAAAAAATATAGAGTGGTAAAAGTTAACGACGAAATCATATTTATTGCACTTTTTTAGATGGCTGCGTGATAAACGTGTTATTTTCACAAGATTTTTCGTATAGTGATGTTAAAAACGTGATTATATAATTTACTACTCAAAATTATAAGTTTATTCCTTACTGAATATTAGTTATTCGTTAAGCTTTAGAACTCTGTTGTTAATATCGTATTGAACTTTTTGGTATTGAAAGAATCCTTTGTGGAAATAAAATTCGAAGCAATACATACGTCTTTAATTTTATTCCTGTCATTAAGGTTTTAACTTAAAGCACCTAAATATTCTAGCCTTTTAGATAAGAGAAACTCGTTTTTTAAAGTTTTCAGAATATAGTAATTTGGCGTTTTTTGTTCATAATCTAGGCATCACCTCCTATGTTGTGATCTAAAATTGCCACTAATTATGTTTAATAGGCGTGACCTACTCAGGAAAACGTATAATATAGTGTTAAAATTTTAACAAAAAAAAAAAACGACTGATGTTTAAATGGGACGGGAAGCAACAGCTTTCATATAAAAAAAGAATCATCAAAATCGTTTCACCCAATCGAAAGTTCTGTGGTAACAAACATAAAAAACAACGTTGAATTGAGAACCTCCTCCTTTTTTGAAGTCGGTTAAAATCACCGTATTGTTACAACATCCGCGTATAGTAACCACAGAGTCGTTTTAAAAGATATATTATATGAGACTGACTAAACTAAGATATAGATTTAATATTGGAAGAAAATCTATTTAAAGCACATCCATCTGATCCCGGGGCAAAAAGATGGGTTTTTTAACGAGTCTGTGGCGAGCTCCAAAACAAATGGACTGATTTTCATGCGGTTCTGATTGACAATGATGTGACTTGATCTAAATGGATCTTAGACACATTAGATCTGTTTTTAACTGACTTCAAAAGAGAAGGAGGTTCTCAATTCAACTGTATTTTTTTATGTTTGTTACCTCAGAACTTTCGACTGGCTGAACCGATTTTCTTTGAAAGCTGGTGCTTCCCGTGTGGTCCCTTTTAAATTTAATCCAAATCAGTTTAGTAGTTTTAGAGTTACAATTTAAAGTCTTTTTTTTTAATTATTGCATTTATGATGTATTCTTATTTGCAAGTTCCTAACAAATTTCTTAAATGTCTTAAATTTTACTCGTCTACTTTTACTACATTTAGCCTTAAAGGTATACTATATTACATAATATGTTTTTTAAATATTTTTCTAGATATAAAAAATATTTTTGCTACACCAAAATACTGTTAAAAACACAAAGTACCTTGTACATTAGACTTTTACACAAGCGCTGTAATATTTAATTAATAATAATATATAAAGGGATAAAGGCACTCGAATACAAAAAATTATTGCAAAATTTGTGTGAAATATATGCACTTTAAATGTAGATATTTTTATTTGTAATGAAAACTATTGGACTAATTTCAAAATTGCTAATAACAGTGTAATTGTGCCGTGCGGATAAAGCCGCTGTTTAAATATAGTTTAATAATAATCTTAAACACTCAATCAAATAAGTAATATTGATAAGACACATCATTAATATTTAATTATATACTTACCAAATATTGTATATGATAAAATATAGCAACTCTAAAAGGATTTGAAATGGGAACTCATTATAAAAATTAAGCACAGAATTATATTCACTTACGTCACTAATTTAAATTTAGAAGAAAGTTCACGCGCGTGCATTTGCCGCGGGATAACGTTCCGCGATAGTGGACTCGACTGTACCGCGCGTGTTCGATAAATGGCACCTGTCGGAGTCATCTGCACTTGACTGTATCAAACTGTATCGCACGGGGATGCATACAAAATGTGTGATTGAGTTTTGATGAAACATTCGCGTTGCGTGATATCTGATATACGAATACCATAAAAGTATAATTATTTCATACAATTAATAAAGCTTCTTTCGTAATTGATAACAATGCTCTATGTCTATGATAAAACAATCGTTTTACGGTAAAATTCGTAAAGAATATGTACATTTTTAAGGAAATATTTATTTCTAATAATTGTGACTTCCTATTAAACATTGTTGGTTTTATTTTAACTATAACTTTTTGACGTAGTTAGTACAATATTGTTTCTTATTAAACTTCACAACAAAAGTACGATAAACATGTTTATTTAAAGTTGATAACTTTTTGTTCTATAATAACATTTAACCTAAAAATAGAGTTCGAAAACATACAGATTACAAATATATTGTGTGCGTTTCTGTAACCTTTGATATTTCTGGGCCATTACCTTAATGAACTTGAGATTTTTTTAAATTGTAATAATGACATACACAGTACAAAAATACACATTATTAAGTTCCACAGATAAAAAATAAAATATTTATACATTATTACATTAAAAAACTTTTGCAACCGTCATTCAGACGTTTTATTATAAATATAATATTGATTGGTTAAGTTTAGATAAATTAAAATAAAATTTTCTTTTTATTGATACATTTTAAGAGTTAGAGAAGTCTTTTGAAGAGTTTTGTTTATTTCAGTGTTTGTTAATCTCAGTAAAAGTCATATACGTTACAATAAGTACATAAAAGATCACATCAATAATAAAACTCTACCAATAGATACTTTTTAAAAGAATAATTACAGCTTACCTAACAGTAAACTTGCAGCTTGCTTATCAAACACCCGTCAAACGAAAATTGTATTCAAACGACTTAATCACTTGCCAAACATATTTTATTGAAAGCTAATCACCATACAAAAGAAGAATTACTTCTGTAACTAGCTAAGGGTTCTTAGTAAAAATCAAATATAGATTTATTTGATTGATGTCCGTCAATCCCAACGACACTAGATTTGATTGGATTATTATAATCTGTTATCAATGCCGTTCGTATGAGAATTCGATGTTCGATAAAAACTTTGTTTTTTATTTTGTTTTTTGTTTTTATTATATTTGAATTTGCTCATAGTTTAAGTTTAAAACAATATGTACTAACAGTAATTTTTATAGTAAAGGAAAAAAATTATGGCAGCGGTGGGATTCGAACCCACGCCTCCGAAGAGACTGGTGCCTTAAACCAGCGCCTTAGACCGCTCGGCCACGCTACCCATGACAAAATCTTTCAAATAGCAATATATAAATTTGTATAGATAACACAAGTTTACGTTACGACAAAATTTACATAAATACAGCTGACAAACGTTGTTTTGTCATATTATTTTTTGGAGTGGGCTACCCTTGAAACGAGAATTTTATATATAAGATTATTAAAATAAATAAACGTCATTAAGCGTGTTACCAATATTTCTTCCAATCATGAAAGAAGCTGGCAATATAAATCAAGCCCGCTATTAATACCTCTAATTTATTAATTTATTTAGATAAATAAGTTAAAGATATAATATTTTAAATACTTATCTAGGCATAGATGTGTTTAAATTTGCCCCTATTTGCTTTATTGTTATTAATAACTACATTCTACGGTATATGGTATACGTTACGTTACGTTACGTACCTACGTTTAGTTTATTTAGGAAACTACAGCAATAATTACCTACAGTATGATAGAGTTACAATAAATATTATTGTAGCTGATTACAATGATCCTAAGTGACTAATACCTACCTATTTCTTCTTTATTATATTACCAGGAGTAAATGTATGTATTTTTTAAGTATTAATTTAAAAACATTTAAAAAATCAATTGATTGAAAGCTATAGAGACTTTCTGAGTGACCTAAAGGTTATCTGTCCCCTTGTCTGAGCGATATACATATTTGTGTTGCACTGGAAATAAATGTTCTAGTTGATTAGGCCCGGAAGGACAAGAACCTACTTGTCTTTACAGAAAAGGATTAGGGAAACTGATGCAGATTGTTTGGCCCATGCTCCACGATATGCGATGACTTTTCACTCACGACACCAAAGATCTCCTTATATTTACAAACTTAAAAAAAATCTTTATTTCCGATTGAAACATGAGAATTATTATATATTAGCTGACCGCGAACTTTGTATCGCTTCTGAATTTAAAGTCACGTGCGACCTGGAACGCCATTCCATAGAAAATGTATGAGGCAACGAATCTTCTTCATAAACACTTTTTCGTGAATTTTTCTATTTTTCTAAATTTTAATAGTGATTCTGCTATTCTCGGATTAGACGAATGTAACAAATCAGAGATCATTAATATGTATTCAGTCGTTCTTGAGTTATAAATATTGTAAATAATCCGAATTTATTTTATTAATATAGATTTGGATCAAACTATAGTTCTGATAATCTATGAACAATTCAATGAACTAATCTTTTATTTCTAAAGCTACGGCTGGTTCTTAAATAATTAAGGATAAGTTATCAGCACACCTATTATTAAAAAAGATATTATTTTCACCTTTGTCGGTAGCAATCATTAAAGACCTTACAAGTCATTGTGAGCAAAATCGAAATCAATTACCTACTTCAAGCAATAGCATTCTTTGAAACTATCATCTATGATTCAAATTAAAGAATAATTAAGAACTTCTCTGATATAGATAATTAGATTAAAATTGTAGAATCGTGAGATTGTAGTACAATTAAAGTACCTACTCATAAAAATAAAACAGGATTTTTTTATTTAACTGGTGCTAACTCCGTCTTTTGACTTTCATAAATTGGCCCATGGATGCGTTGCCGGCAGAGACAATTTGGTTGAATTCAAGGATTGAGGAGCAAACAGAAAGTTGTGCCCAGCAAATAGAATATTGTTTAAGGTTAATTGAACCTAGAACAAAACAGACCTATGGAGTCAACCGCTGAATTTCATAGGTTTTTAAAAATAGTAACACAACGAACTTTTTACAGAAATATTTATTAAGTATAATGGTATTTAAGTATTTACGATTAGCACAACAATGATACTTAGATATACAATAGTTTTGTTAATATGTACATAGAAAAATTACTCTCTATATATACACGTCTTAATCTTTGCTAGTTAATAGTGAAATAGCATAAAAATCTCATAATTTACAATATAAAATATTTTTATTCTTTTAAGTTATTCTCAAAATTGAATGAATTTTAAATCAAATATTTTGAAACAATAATTGCACAACCGGCCGCTCATTAATTTTCTAGAATAACCAATAATTTTATTATCTAATATTTACAATAAAGTATGTATTATTCTAATAAAAAGAATTATTACAACTAGAGTATCGAATTTACAAGTCTTATTCCATATTGAGGTAAAATTCGGTGGCCAACATCTAAGATTATTGTAGTCTACCTACATGAAATTTTAATATCAATAAAATTATTACTAAATTTATGAGCACTCTACAGATTGAACGTAATCATCTAATTGAGAATTATTAGAAGTCGCTGAGGCCCGACCGTCTCTACCAGTTACTATAGAAATTACACTTTTGTGTTCAGAGTCACTATCACCACTTAATATTATGTTAGTTTCACCAACAAATCCAGAATCGATTTGTTCCTGACTTCTAGTTAACTTCTCTCTGCTTTCCTCTTCTAATCTCAATTCTTCATACATCCTTTTTGAATCGTTAATATTCCCAAAGAACACGGAATCCGTTTCAACGCTCTCTCCTCCGGATTCGCTTCGGCCATCGCACAAAGATTCTAATTCATCTGTATCAGATTCTATCTGAAGACCCTGGCTCAATGATGGTACTGGTTTTGCAATTATGTCCGGCTGTTTGTGCTTCAATTGCATAAGGTACGTTCGACGTTTGGACTCGTTGGAATCAGTACTCAAATATCCGGAATCTTCTGTTTTAGGTTTCTTAAGATCAAGTCTACGAGTTCGAACTCTTACTGAACGACGATCAGATTTCCGAATGTGAACATTTTCCAATCTTGTTGGAAATTTATCTCTTTCTTCAGAAGATTGTTGGCGCTCACTATGAGGACTTACCGAAGTATTTTTCGAAGATATTTCTGAATGCAGTTTGCTTCTGTGTAAGATCGGTGGCTTCTGATTTATTTGTTCATTTGATCGCAAGATATCCAGCTTTTTGATGTAATCTGACAACTCTTTCGGATCATGTGGAATGCTTCCACGTCTTTTATAAAATGATCCCATTTCACTATCTGAAGATCTATTTTTTGCTTCATAAATTTGTCTCAAGCTACCGATCTTTCTTGTAAAAGCAGCTTCAGGTGGTGTTTTTTCTTTTTTTGCTAGAGGTATGTTGCCTTTATTCTTAAAACTTCCTCCTGATTTTAATAAAATCTTTTCGACACACTTCTTACTTTCATTTGTTTCAATATGTTTCTTTGGTTTGCGATCAAGTGTGTCCGGATCAAAATCTTCTTTTTCTGGTTTTATTTCTTCGATTGGAGATCCACGAACTTCAATTGTTAGTGGTCCCGGATTTTCAATGTTATTGTAATCAATACCATGTACAAATATATCTTTAGTGTGTGGTGCCTTTTCAGTATTAGAGTCTATAGGCAATGGCTGCAAAGAAGAAAAATTGGTATCAATCGCATTTTTCAAATCGCGCCAACTACGTGATAGCCTTTCTCGTGATTCCCGTAAAGTTTGTTGATATATGATATCGTCTTGTTGAGATAAATCTAAACCATACTCAAGTGAAAATCTTCTATGTTTATTATTACCTCTTTCTAAACTATCATAGTCTATATCAACCTCTCTTGACATATAGAATTCTTTCTTCTGTGTTTTTGATGTAGTGTCATATTCTGCGGCAATTACTGGTATCACTATTTTAGAAACAGCTTTTTCAGGTGACATAATATCATCGTTTAAAATCTCCGGCATAATTCGCTTCCATTTATTCAACTCTCGAATAACTGCTCCCATTTTTTCTTTAACCTCCGGTAAAACTGGTTCTGGTTCATCGTTTACGCTTGTTAATTCTATAGGTGGTGGAGGTGGAGGTGGTAATTTTTTTCGTACTCGTCGTGTGGCGTGATTTAAACTTGTTCGTTTCTCATGGTTGACGTAGTTAGGATTTTGGTTTAGATCGATTTCATTTTCTTTCTTTGATAATGTTTCATCATTGTTGTTTTGACTGCTCACATGACTCTCATATACTAATTCTTTCAAAATAGATTCGGAAAATATTAAGGTTTCAGATTCTTCATTACGTAGTGGTTCTTCCGGATTAAGATGCATTTCATCCTTTTCCTTCGGCTCAATAACTCTAGGAGTTCCACTTACTTTTGCTACTTTAGTTGGTTTTGTCGGCTGGGAAGGTAAAGGAACATCTTCTAACCATTTTTGAACAATTTTTTGTTTATAATCGTCACTTACACATGTTTTGCAAGAGTTAGATCTCATTAAACTTGAATTCTGACTCCTAACAGTGCTATCACAACCAGGACATCCACCACAATGTATTTGTCTTCTACTATTCTCTCTTTTAAGACTAATCGCACTGAATCGTCTACCACGTCTGGCACACGGGATGTCCCACCCAAGATCAATGGTATGATATGATTCCTCTTCTGCTATGTCTGAGAGGTTAGGAATAAATCGTTTAGATGTTATCTTTTCTTTGGCGATTGACATTACTTCTCGAAGTTTATTTAGAAAATCAACAGCGGCTGGAGGCGGATTCTGAAAATAAAATTATGCCTAAATAAGACAAAAAGTAACTCAAATGACATGAATATGACTTCAATGTAACATGCATACTTTCTTACCTTTAAGTGTTCAGTTTCAAAGAATACAGGATTGAAATATAGCTTTCTCCTTATTACGGGCTCTTCATTTGTTACTTGTGGCATATTATGTAAAACATTATTATCCGTGTTGCAATGTAAAATAGAAACATCAGAATGTGGAGCCTTTTCAATTTCTGGGGATGCAGACCTTCTTTGTAGCCTTTCATTTATTCTTTCAGGAGTAGAAGTAGCTCTTATGTTCAGTCTTGTTGGCTTTTTCCTTTTAGAGTGGACAACGGCTGACACGATACTAGAATTTCTCTCCTGGAACTAAATATGACATAACTTAACGTATGGCAGAAAACAAACTTTCTAAATTTTAATTCAACCCTGTACAGCATTTGTACCTTATGATAATTAGATGGAGAAGAATCAATTGTATCTTCTGTTTGTTCACTGACATCAGACAAGCCCGCGTCACTTGTATAATCACCTCTCATACTATCTAATAACGGATTGGTTTTCAGTCTCTGTAAAAATGTAATTATTTATAAGTTTATTCATTAAACTGTCATTTAGGACACGTATTGAGTTCACATACCATGCTATCCATATTCAATCTTGAATCTAACGTAGAGTCATTATCACTCATAGTATTCGAAATATTCATTTCTGGATCTTTATTCTTCTTTTTATTTTTCTGCTTGTAATGTATATAGAATATAATACCAGTTGCGTAAATAAAGATCAACATAAGTACACATACTCCAATAGCTAAAGATTCTAGGACGCTCAAGCCATGGCCTTGTGTGGCCGGCTCAGCTGTTACCGTTTCTCCAGCATGGAACGGTATTGATCTCACATCTGAAATTATATTCGTTGTTGTTAATATTATTCATCGTAACATTATTACACCTTTTGAAAAATTCCTGCCACTTTAAATTAAAAAGCATAAAGTGACTGACTGACTCATATTAATTTGTCTTTCACTTTAACATTTTTCTTATTAACAGTCGTCTGTTTGTTTTAATTAGAAGCGTTTAGTACATCCCCTGAATTCGAACCCAGACTCTGTTATATATCAGGCAATAAAGTAACGCAGTAAATTATGTATCAGACGTATGTCCAACTAAGCTACAATGACAATTTAAATTACGTTGAGCAATATTACCAAGTTTCATAAAATAAGGTCTTTCTAAGGACTCAACTATGAGAGTAGTCAGTAAACTTTACTTATTTTAATGTAACTAACTTGAATAAGAAATATCTACGGAATAAAGTCTTTTATAATTTTACCAAGTAGAGCATTATGCGTTGCTCCGGCGACTCGAAATGCAGCGCATGATGTAGCAAGTCTGGCGGGAGGCGGGGCTGAACATAACACGTGAGCAGCCACCAACCTGCCCTCCAGTCTGGCGTGTAACGCTGAAGAACCTTTCCACTGCAACAATGTTATTTAAATTAAGAACATCAAATATGACACATATTATGGCTAATTCTCTTCATTTTTTAATCTAGTTGAAGCTTGATAATCTAACATATCTTGATCCTTTTAAAACTTGATTTAATATTAAATAAGAATATTATGCTCACATCTTGAGCTGGTTCTTATAAATACATTTCAGAAATTAGCTACAAAACATGGCACATATTTAGAATCATTAAAATCTCAATTATTTTGTCGGAGAAGTCAACAACTACGCATAATATCGAAACACGTTTTTATTTATGGTATTTAACAGCAAAATTACTGTTATTTAACGCACGTAATATTGAGATTTTTTTCTGTGAGTTGTTATCATACAAATCTAAATGAAGAGAATGTGGTCATTTCATACAAATTGTTTCTTTGCCGCTGCGTCTTATCGAAGAATTCATCTGAATGTTGCATTTAACACCCAATGTGTTATCAAATTGAAACGATGTTTGAATGTGGATTAAAGGACCCGCTTTTACTGACAACTTATCTTAAATAAATCTTATAGGTATAAAAAGAAATAATAATAAATGTTATGTATTGTGTACTTCGTCCGCGCGGAATAGTTATTTTTAAATTATTCATTTATACTAATTTCTCAAATAAAAGCCTTAGTTACTCACTATTACATCAGCTATCTATCAGTCAAAGTCCCGTCAAAATCGATCCAGCCGTTTCAGAGATTAGTCGGAACGAACAGACAGACAAAATTGTAAAGTAGAATATTTTGGTAAATGTACCGTGTATATATAATATTATCCATAATAGGCATTCAGTAAAAAGCGGTTATTTTAATATTACAAACAGACACTCCAATTTTATTTATCTGTATAGATAACATCACGTTACGACGAAATTAACGCGGGAAACCGATGGGCACAGCTAGTACATAATAAAAACTTTTCAAACTAAAAAAAATTCACTCAATATTTTCTAATATTAAAAAATTCACTCAATATTGTCTAATATAAAAATATTTCACTCAATACTTTCTAAGATAAAAAAATGTCCACTCAATATTTTCTAATATAAAAAAATGTTCACTCAATATTTTCTAAATTAAAAAAATTCACTCAATATTGTCTAATATAAAAAAAAATCACTCAATATTTTCTAATATAAATACTGTATGCTAGTGCATTGTATCGCTATATGACATGGTTACGGGAATTTAATAACAATACTTGATCAGTGAAACAGACGCTGTCTGCCCCATTTACTAAATACCTCATACATACATCAAATTTTGTCCTTTCCGACCCGAACGTAGTTTCGGGTCATTGTGATACTATATTCATCGTTAATAAATTAGGATTGGCATTGATGTTGAATTCATCTATTTTTAGATGATGTCGCGACCTACGACATCTTCGAAGTATTCATTAAACCTCTTGTCTGGCGTGAATCTACGTTTAAATTGAGAACGAATAAATTATTTATGATCCACGATACGTCTATGGTGAGCTCTTATTTGTAATCTCTGGTCTTTTAAACATTTGTGTATCGTTTTTTATTTCGTAAAGCGCATAGAAATCGTTAGGTTTATTAATTGAAAACCATAACATTTGTCTATGATATTTGCTAATACCTACTTACAAATTTTATAATTTTACATAATTATAGAAATGTCTAGATCCTATTATTTATTACTACGACGATCCAACCCTGAGGAAAGAAATTCGATTTGTTTTTTCTTTAATAAAATTATATCAATTAAATTCTCTGACTTTTATTTACCTAAACTCTTTGATTATTAACTAATCCATCAAAACAGTGTCAAAATATAGCATCCCAAAGCATGGCACAACAATTTAAGAGTCAAAAAGAACACCTTTCCTTCTTTTGAGAAAACACATTAGAAAGAAAGTCGCCCTCGACGAGATGTCCGGAAGATAAAACAATAAACAATTTACTAAACATGGCAATTCTCTTAAATCAACAGCTAACAAGTAATCGATTATAGATAAAACGCGGATAAACTTGTTTCCAAATTAATCCACACATTTTAACAAGAAAAATCGGATTATCGTTCCGTATATAACGTGCCTTTACAGAATTCAGTCAACTAATAATGACTTTAAAAAGTTTACACGATAAAAGCTTAAAGGCTTGGAAGTCACTTCAAACTGTCTATACAAAATAAATGTTTGCTGTACAAAGTCCTGATACCTGTATACTGTATAGACTGTAACAATAAAAATATAGAAATAATCCAACGATTCCAGGACAAAGTCGTCAAAAACATCATAATATTCGTAATGAGAATGAGAATTCATCGAGACCTTAAAGTAGAATCGTCACTAGAACCATTTAAAAGAATCTTACGAACGCAGACTTCAACATCGAATATTGATGCTGACCAGATTCTTAATACCGCAGTCAAAGACGATTAAATAAAAACCATAGTTAAATACATACTAAAAATGTTAACTATTGAGCAATTTTCCGTTCAAGTATTGTAAAATACATTTGTTTCATACACAGTTCAAGCTTTTTGTACCCCATAGTACCTATTCTGGATTATTAGTCTGTAATGATATTATATTTTCATTAGCAATGTACACATTTTAAGAATGAGGTTGTATACTAAACATGTTTATTACAATTAATGAACCCTTAAATATTTGATAATAAATACAAAACATAATTGAACCTGCAAGTTTTATGTGAATTTTTATTAAGCAATAAACGCAGTTTGATAAGTGTTTATGATTATTAAACAGGTGACATCGATTTATACGTTAAACAGATTAGCAATTTTATTATTTGATTACAAGGAAAACATAAATACCTATATTGGAGTAAAAATCTGTGCTAAATAATAAAATCTTAGTACTGTGCGATGTTTGTGTAAGAAATGGCTCAATCAAAAGCGGTTTCCACTGATCTGTTATTGCAAATTACCCCTATTATATGTGTATACAGGTTGCATTATAATCGTTAGAGTCACGGATGAAGTAGTAGTAGTAACTAGGTCTTATTACAAAACATGGTCTAAAGATGTTTCAGTACTGGTTGCCAGGATACAAGTCGCGTTCATACAAAAATTACTTGTTTTAGTTCAGTATAACAGCAACTAATACTGTAACATATTTTTTCATTCTTAATATCATTTATAAATTAGTGTAAGCTTCGCACTTCTTGCACTTCTCCACAATCACTGATTTACTTTTAAGGAAAAAGTAAATAATTAACGGATATAACAACTGTTTTTTGTAAGAATCAGCATGTTCGATTTTTAAAAACATGTCAATTTAAAAGCTAATTATTATTATTTTATAACATTCATATTTTAAAAATATAAGGAATAAGGACCACCGAGCTGCAATGCTTTGTTTCAACCATTTTATTAAAAAAACATGTTTATTATTATGAAGAGCTCGCGTCAAACGGACCGGTATTTGCTCCCAATGAGATAAAAGTTTTACGAGCTCGCGACTGCACATACATGTTCAAAGTTATAAATAGTTGCTTCATAAATTGAGACGTTTCTGGATGTGACCGTAGTTAAAAGTTAACGAGAATTGTTGTACCCCGATGATAAAAGAGGGGTGTAATAAGTTCGTCGTATCTTTGTATTTGGGTCTGTTTGTGGTTCTGTGGGTTTTAACAGACACTGAGTTTTGGTTTGAACTGATGTGGTTGAATAAGAATTTATTATTTATGAATCCTATTCATCCTTTAATTCCATGAGGTATTCTAATTTGAAATTAACATGTCAGGTGGTTTGTTAATTCTTTTTTAATTTATCTGGTTCATCTGGTTTTAACCAGATATGTCTGTCGCAAATTTTTAGCACTCTTTAATATGGTATGGTGGTATGGAAATATCGAGTCACGTAATAGGTAAATTAAATTAAAGTAAACTAAAAAAACTTAGAAATAAACATAAAACTGTGTTTTATTTAATTGAACCCCTAAGTATAATAAAAAATTAACATTTTGTTAAAAGTTCTTATCCAGTTAACAGTTTATTGATCAATGTCACCGGTAATATTGCTTCACTTTAAGTTGCCGTTTGATAAAATCTTTCTTTTGAAGTATAATTCGGAAAAATTAAACGACCGACGCTTTAATTACCTATTCTTGATAACATTATAAACATGTGATAATGATTGGTAATTCTGTACTAACATCAGAGACTGAATGAATTCTGTTTGGGTGGTTCATTATCTGATAACTTTAATTAATATTGTTTCGATATAGGAGGTCCTTTGAAGAAGCCGATCGTGACCTGATTGTGATTTGAGCAAAATTAAATAGCTTCTATGGGATTTGCATGTTGTCAACAGTAAACATAGAAAATTTTGATGAAAAACTTGTAGTTGAAGTCTAGTTCTAATTGGAGAAAGAGTCAGCTTAATCTGCTTAATAGTTTTTTTTTTAAACACCTCGTTGCAATGGAGTGCAACGATCGCTACTGCTAATTTTTACTACTTTATTACAACGTGACATCGCCATAAGTGATAACATTTTACTATGTAACTGGCTACACAGTACTCACTAGTTTTTTAACCGACTTCAAAAAAGGAAGAGGTTCTCAATTTAACGGGTTTTCGACTGGGTGAACCGATTTTGATGTTTCTTTTTTAATTGAAAGCTGGTGCTTCTCGTGTGGTCCCATTTAAATTTTATCAAAATCTATTCAGTAGTTTTAGAGTTAAAATTTTAAGTCGGTTTTTTTCGACAAAACCAAATGATTTATGTAAGTATTTTAAATATTATTAGTTGCGTATTTTTCTTTAATGAATTATCAAAAATACATAATACATATTCTTTCGTGTCACATATTAATCAAACTTACTTGTAAGTATGTACTGCCTTCATCTCTATAAAGGCCAAAGGGCACATCATTATCCACCAAATCTCGCAGAGTGACCCATCCAGATGGGGTCAGGTACTGAGCACTTGTTACGGCGCATACTGAATCTTCTACATCTAAAAAATAATATTGTATAACAGCTGCGTAGCTCGTCAAGCGGAGCCCAGCGTATCATGTTAAAGAACCAAATTCTGAAATCAGTCACGGAAGTCCTGGGATCGAATTCGGGGCGGACTTATGAATGTTTCAGTTGGGTAGGCACAGAAGGCTGATCACTTACTTGCCTGTACAGAAAATGATCAGTGAAACAGACACAGCATAGTGTCTGCCCCAAGCCTCACTAGGGGTTACGGGAATTCACTTTTCACTTATCTCTTATGCCTGCGCAAGTAGCCACAGAAGATAAAGAAGTTACTTACCTGTAAAAATGATCTCTTTTGAAGGATAGATGATTTGTCCCTTCAGTGGTAGGAAAACAAAAGGAATCTGAGGCTTCGAAGAACCACGACCGAAAATTGCCATAGGACATTCTGTTAATATTTAAGAACTTAAGTATATAGATATAATTTACACTAATATAAAGAGAAAGGATTTGTTTAGTTTTGTAATATTATTTGTAATAAATAAATTTAAAATACGACTACGACTACTACTAATTTAAAGTACGACTTAGAAAAATCTTTCATATAAAGTGTTTTAGCCTATTTATATAGGTTGAATTCGTGAGATTATACACAAATGAAGCCATAGACGGAAGGAAGCTAGACAATTGTCAGTTAACAGTAATTATTAATAAAACAAGCACGGAAGTAGCCTCTGCTCCACAAGGCTCTTGATATACTATTAAGGTAGGTATTAGAAAGGTCTCAATTAGAAAATTTACATTCTCATAGCAAATTAAACTCTATTTCTTACAATGACATGACACAAACAGTACTGTGCGGTGTAATTCCATTCAAATTAGCCCAACACTTGTTCAAAGTAGTAATTATTGCAATACGAGTTGAATACGAACATAAAGTCATCGTTTAAACAAATAAAAGCAAGGTATATAATAACTATTTAAATTTATTTCAACAGCGTAAAATGTGTATTTTTACAAAAACATATTTTTAAGTAATATAACAAAACGGATAGCCAAGTACCTAACAAAATACGACTCTACATTAGTATTAGGGCTGAATTTTTTAGGAAATATATCTAATTTTAAGTTATAGACGTAAGGAGTCTGCCTACTCTACCGTACCATACTATGACCGTGCTATGAACGTATTAGGATCGGAAAGCAATACGATACACTCTACTATGACAATTATGTATCAAAATATTCTCGCCGACAATTATTGACGCTCCGTGCATGGCACACGACGGTGCTGGTACCGACAGAACGGTCTAGTAGGCACAGTCTCATACTTTTCAATACAAAGAGTATTGTTTTGCCTGACACGTTCCTATTACGTTCATAGTATGATAGATTGTAGAGTAGAATCCTTTAACGTGCCAGTTACGTTCATTCGGTGCAATTCACAGTTATTGCTTTGAATTGACAGTTCATATTTGAATCGTGTTAAATGTGACCTTACATTGTTCAATGGCCTGCACGCCCCCTTCATACATATTCTATATACAAGTTACAACTTTCTTTAGGAATATGACAGGTTAAAAGTCATTTTTCTACTTTTTGTACTTTTTAACTCCTAATTTTGAATGACTCTACCTACTAAAGGAAAGGCAAGTAAAGTTTTTATATGTATAATTTTATTTTATTTTTACTTAAATTATTAAATATATTAGACAAAAAACCAACGATTTAAATCCTTACTGCAATTTTTTTGAGATTATCAACTGTCTAATAAATTTTGTTTATCTTAGTGTAGACCCCGTCTATTGTTTAAAGAGATATCGACGCGCTTAGTTGAGGGAGCGCAAAAGCTGGCTAACTAAAGAACGTCTAAGCTCCTATCACGCTAATGACTAGTCAAGTTATTTCTTAGCATAAGTACTAAGCTAAAATAAAGTAGGTAAATATCTTTGCTAAGAATGTAAGTACTATTATGTATCTGTTTTAAACAATATCTATTTTATATAACAATTGACTGGTCACTTGCAGAAGGGAATTCCCGGTTCTTTCGAAGGCTTATGTGAGGATACAGATCCAAAACGCCGCTTTGAGAACTTTAATTAAATACCAATGCAACGTTAAAAAACTTTTAAATACATACCATCAATCTGATTGACACATATACGCCGATCCTCCCGGAAGGCAGGCGTGTCTTTTCCACATTGACACATACAATCGTTGCCATCTAGCGCCGGTAAGGCTGTACCATGTGAGACTTCCATACAGCGGGTTAGACCACAATCAGTGCCTAGAAAAATAATAGTTTTTCTAATTTTAGAATATGCGTAGTCTTTGTTGCACCAGATTTATTAATCGGAAGATGTTTTCGGTAAGTATAAAAAGTCCTAGATAAAATTTTGTATAGTAATTAATAAGCTTTTACTTAAAAAAAAGGGATATCATAATCCTTCGAAGTTTATTGAGAACAGTTACTAGAGAGAAAATTTTGAAATTGTTTCTGGTTTTTATTCTGCCAAAAATATTAAGTGTAGAGACCGCTGAAGGGACGATTTTTATTAAATATAAAAAGTTATTTAAATGTTGCATAACAGGCTATAAAAAATTAAATAAAAAGATAATTAACTTTCTGTTACGAAAATCAAAATAGGGGTGAGCAATTTAAAAAATATATATTTTAATTGGAATCTAACCAGTCAGTGAGAATAAGTCACCAGGTGCGTATCGTGTCACGTTTGCAAGTGCCATCTCTCCGACTGTGCTCGTACTTGATGTCGCACTGATCGCCATCATCAATACGACTACTAGCGCCATGTTATGCGTAACACTTATAATTTTTCTTCTATAGTTTTAGCGCTACACCATAGATGGCGCTGATACAAATTCAAAGTTTTTAACGTTAAACTTTGATGTGAAAACATTTTAATAGATCTTTACTTCTTTACCTGAAACAAAAATAAATTCATCTGAGATTTCCTTACTAGGGATGAATTTGCAAGAGATCACTGCTAATGGAATGCGCTGCTCAATAATCATCCAATGACATGATAAAATCTGTCTTCACCTTTAATAGATTAACAAATAAAGATGAGTGTATCTTTCTGGGACAACTCAAAACTCATCTTTATCTCGTCTTTTTTCTGTTCGAATGGCGAATTAATTGAAAGTACCACTCATAACTAATCGATAATTTGAATTGTTTCTGTATTATTGATTTAGTTTTAAATACTAAATTTTTAATACTAAAAAGAATGTCATGGTGTAAAACATGCATCATAATATTTCTAATCATACGAACACAGCACAGTGACACTTGTTATTTCAATTGTACCGTGACGTTTTACGGACCTCTCTCTGAATATACCTCTAAGTATTTTCTTCTAAAAGTAATTTTTAAAAATCAATCTGGTACAGGTACACACAAAACTTAAAATACAAAATTTTTGTGTTACAAAATATGCCATCTGTTTCGGCGAAATAGTCTATTACGAAAATGTTTTGCCGAAAATTTTCCGCCCTCTGGAATTTATCTAAATACCACTATTAATAAATCTAAGCCGCCCTAGACTTCCAGCCTAAACAGCCCTTGCAAATTCGTCACACATTTTGATCTATAATCAATTAAATTATGAAATATGCCGGATCTAAAAAAAATTATTGATCTCTTTAAAATCCCAATAAAAAACCGAACAAAACCCGCTCCGAAATTTAACGTTAGGTATTTTGTGTGTTTACTTATTTCATAAAACATTCAAAAGAGAAAATATATCACTGGAAACTTTCGAAATCTGTATTTAAGAATTAATTATGCATACCATATTGAAATTATGTTCAATCCGTTCCAAATACGTATTTGGCACAAAATTCATTTTGATTACCTACGCTAAATTATCATTTACCTACATTTAATTTAGAACAAAATTTCGCTAACTTCTCGTTATGCCAAGGTCCTTAACCAATTTAAGTTTTGAAGTGAAAACTTCTTTAGGCGCGTTTAGCACCTTTTGTGGGTACTGAGTTGAACTGAGCCGTCACGCGAGCATTACACAGCCGAGGCTATGTAACGCTCATTCGTGTGAAGTCGGCTCGAGTCGACTAAGCATGAGAGGAAGAGTCAGCAGAGAGAGAGAGAGAAATATAGATTAATTTCGCCTTGTTGATGTTTTCAACTTTTCACTTCTGTCGTGTAGTCTTAAGCACACACAATTTTTTTTTACAACATTGACATTTTAATATTTGAGTAAGAGTTTTATATAACACTTGGTAGAGTTGCAGAATCAATATTTTCGTAATTTATCTGTCTGTATGCATACTCTTTAGTTTATAAAAGTAAAATTGGTTATAATATATTACATTAGTAGTGGAAGGTCCATCTAGCCATGTTTACGAATCTTAAAAACAAAGCATATAAAACATAATATACATATATTACTTTATCATTATTATACATATTTTAATAAATTATTTGAATGATAGATAGCGCTTGAGAAATATTTACTCAAGCGGAAATTTTAAATGGTCTGTCAACATTGAAAAATAAAGTTTTTTGGCTGTTCTTTTCAGATATGGTCGTGTTCTAGAACAATCTATAAATTTATATGTATTATTGTATGTGTGGAGATCATATTTGTGATGATTTTTGACTTTGATACTTTGCAAATCTAATAAAGCCGCGACTGTGAATCAACCTTTAAGCCAAGTTATCAGTAAAAGTGAAAGAAATCGAAGCTTAATTTAAAGTTAGTAGAAAGCTTTTTAAACACTAATTACAATATGCTCAATCAAAAGTATTCATGCAACAGCTATTAACAATTATTACGCCTTTAATTAAATAGTATTTAAATATTATTATATATTCTATTAATTTAAGCGTACAATTTTCAATTTATACTTTTCATGTTTGTCGCTCTCTATGATATTTTATGTAATTTTTAGTTCTTTGTGGTTTAGGAAGATATTTCTCATAAGATATAATTTTTCAGTTACCTGAAAAGCAAGTTTTACAATTTCATTTACATATAATGTACAAATATAATTGTAAATGTTGTGTCAAGCAACAGCATGTGCCAAGCTTCTCAACATTTATTTGAAATTTAATTTTTTTATCAGGTTCAGGTGTAACTTCCCATTCAAGACAGAAGCAAAAAATCCTTTAACTAGTGATATATCTTTGGTGAAATGAATTTTAAATCTATAGTACCTACCAATTTATGCAGAATTTTTTTAATGTGCTGTGTTTTAGGAAAAAAGAGAAGCGTTAAGAAAATTAAGATTTTTTTCACAACTGATTTCAAACAGCAGGCTTGGTTGCCGGCAGTTATTATTCGCTTACTCTGATACTCTAATACTTGAACTTAAATTAATCTTTATGATTAATTTAAGTTCTGTCTTAGAAAATATTTTTTATAATCATCATTATTTAAATTTATACGTTATGCAATTTCTATATTGCTTAAAATATAAACTTAAATAACTCTTCTACAATCCTCGAAAACTATACATTTTAAAACAATAAAATTGAATTAAAGACCGTGGGAATCATCTCGTTAATAATTATTAGATCATACAACTCTAATGAATATAGTAGGAGTTATAACAAAATTAAAAATCACGCGTGAAAAATTATATTCAGCGATCTTATGTACAACACGACGCAAAACATCAACCCTTGCGCAGTTGGGACTGGTCAATAGTATTAAATAATTTGCTTCACAAAATGGAATTACTAATATTTATTACATGTGACGACTTTTCCTGAACACAACCATATTTCTTCTTTCTGTCTTAATTTAGAGCTATCCTTACTAATATTATAAATGCGAAAGTAACTCTGTCTGTCGCGATTTAACGCCAAAACTACTAAACCGATTTAAATGAAATTTTGTACACAGATAGTCTAGAGCCTTAGAAAGGATATAGGCTACTTTTTAATGCGAATAAAGGGTTGAAAGGGGGGATGAAAAGTTCTAAGGAAGTATCGTCATTTTTAGAGCTAACAGCCTTTAGGCTTTATAACATCACGTAGAAGTGAAACCGCGTTGCACAGTTAGTTTTTAAATAAAAACTCGATATATCATTGTCTTATTTAATTTGTAACAAATTGATTTTTTTTATATTGTAACGGAAAAGTGGACAGTCCCTTACCATCTGATGGTAAGAAATCACCGCCACTCAAGGACAATTGTTGCTTAAAATTCCCAAGGTTGTATGAATGGGGGAACGTGGATTGGGGGAGTCGGTTCCACAGGCAGGTGGTGCGTTAAAGAAATTGGCGAGTATGGACGATTTCCATTGATCCCGGTAGTTACAATGGAAAATCTTACAACAAGCGGTTTGCTGAAACTGGACAGCGATAAATAATTTATATATGATGCTCAAGGACGAAATTAATATAGCAGTTGAAGCGACAAAAATTAATATATAGATTTTTAATAAATTTTAAAAAGACTAATTTATTTAGATATATGTAGTTTTAAAGAACTTTATCACCAGATGTGAGAAAGTTACAAACCTGTTATCTTATTCAATCTAAACGGTTTACGACAATGGCGTTTAGAATAACAATGAATGCCACTATATTGAGGCAAATTGATGAATAGCCAATATCAGGTAGCGTTTATGTATCTACATAAATAAGTGTCATATTAACCAATAAACTGTTGTCACCGATAACAAATTGTTAAGCATTATTGGTGATATATTATGGCTTAAACTATTGTGACAAACAATTGATTATCTTTTTATGAACTTGGGTTAACCCGATTATCATTGTAGGCGCAGAGTCGTTGGTGTTATGACTGTTTTAGACAGAATTTTTTTATTTTTCTTATTTTACACTACCGGCAGAATAGTGTATCTTTCCTAATTTTTTTTTAAATACTTCATTGCAATGGAGTGCAACCGGCGACATTGCTAATCAGCGATCTCTTTCAGGCAACCCAATTGCCACTTATGACGCCCCGTCCGGCAAGTGGCAGCCCTACCAGAGACTGAATACAAATACAAATTAAATTATAAATTTTATACGAGACCGTGGATCGAACCTGGTCCAACGGTAGGCTTATAAGATCGCTTAGCCATGAAGCCTGTATATCCATTAATTTTGTTATTTCTTGTACAGTATTTAAATTTGAATCAACTATTAACCTTTATTTATTTTAATACTGAGAAGCCACTGGCTCCCTACAATTATCACCGTGGCTAAGTGGTTTACACGTCTGTGTGTTACGCCAGAGATCCTGAGTTCAATCCCGAGGAAAATATGAATGCACCTACTTGCCTATAAATAAAATAATCAGTGAAACACATACAGAAATGTGTCTGCCTCATTCCCCACTAGGGGTTACGGGAATCCACTTTTTTTACTGGCTCTACAGTGTAGTTTTTACTACAACAAGACCTTGGCTAAATATGAATTTGATAAAAAAAAACAGTATTATTAATACTTTATTATTTTATTATAGTGCTTCTTATAAATTGAACTGAATTATTGTACGTTGTAATTTGTTAGCTCTTTGACTATGGGCATAGTCTTTAAGTCAATGTTATGTATGGATTTTATTGAAACAAATGATTCTTTCAATGGCTTATTGATTTACAGACATGATAATCAAACATAGTCGACAGGGTGTTAATTTAATTAATTGGGACCTTCCGCTCTCTTGTAGGATATTAATATTGAAATTAGTTTGGTCACAAATACATTTATAATGATTATGGAGCGAAAAAACGCGGTAAATACAGTATTTCGTTTACAAAAATGGCTTTTTAAAGCCTTTCGCATATTTGTAATTAGAAAAATAAGCTATTTTATCAAAATTTTTGCTGAATAAAATCAAATACCTTTTCTTGCTTTATTCAAAAAGCGCTGATTCAATTTCTAATTTATTATTATAATATTTAAAGAAAATACTGCCTAATTCTCCATTAAAAGCCATCAACGCATCCAACTGGATGGTAGGTGTCCATGGTCTACGTACAAAACCAAAAACTATATATTAATGGTGCAAAGTAAGCTTTATTTTTATTTAGTCTTCCACAGACAGTCATAAACATGATAGTCGTCTTTCAATGTGAAGTCGTATGGCCTATTTTGAGCTTTACTTCATTTTCCCGCTACGAACAGTTATGTATGCGATTCTATCCTACCGCTCATTATGTTGTTATTACGCGGTGAAGCTAAAGATTGATTACATATATTTTGATGTTATGTTATTCTGATTTTACAAAAGTCGACTTGGTTCCTGTTTCGGTATTTATTAAACTATGCAATACTAAGCTTGTTCTAACATCATATAATTACAACATTAACCGCATCATCTCGTTATGTACTATGAATATATGCCTAAATGAAAAGACTGTGACGATGTATTTTGAATTGGGTTATCATAGATTTCCATAAAATTCTTTCCAGCTGAGATTAAGCTTGGCAAATAGCCTTGGCGTAGGGCAAAATTTGCATAAAAATTTATATTGAAAAAATTATTCATATAATTTGCATTTAATGTGTTTGCTCTGTAAAGTGTACTATATCTAACTCTTATAATTTTATTACTATAAAATAAAATACGCTCTCCTTTATATTTTTTAAATATTAGCTATTAATAAACGAAGTAGACATAACAATAATTAATGATTGGATTACATTAATTCTTAAAATTTTGTCAAGCAGTTTATACGAGAAAATTTATTGAATATAAGTATCTAGGTTTCATTGAATAGGTCAAACTTATATAGGTTTCATGTTCAATCAATCCAAAACTAAGTATTGCAATTTTTATTTAAAATAATTAGACCTCTGTGGCTTAGTATATAATGATGGAAAGCAAGGTTATTTAGTTCAGAAATTACTCTTGTATTGAAATTAGCCATAGAAAGTTAATATTCAGAGAAATTGAAATCATACCTTATATTGAAATTTTTTATTGTAACTAATTAAATAATACTATTATTTAATTATAATGCACTAGCAACCCGCCCCGGCTTCGCACGGGTATAAAACATATATATAAACCTTCCTCTTCAACCACTCTATCTATTAAAAAACCGCATCAAAATCCGTTGCGTAGTTTTAAAGATTTCAGCATACAAAGGGATATAGGGGAAGAAAAAGCGACTTTTATACTATGTAATGATACCTATGATATATTTATTTCAATGTTGACAACATGTATTTAAAACAAGTGAAATTGTAGACAATTTAAAAATCCATGATTACAAATCACTACATAGTATAAAACGTCGTATAAAGTCGCTTTCTCTGTCCCTATATCCCTTTGTATACTTAAATCTTTAAAACTACGCAACGGATTTTGATGCGTTTTTTTAATAGAGTGATTAAAGAGAAAGGTTTATATATGTTTAATAGCCGTGCGAAGCCGGGGCGGGTCGCTAGTAATATATAATATCTCATCGAATAGCCGAACGGTGTCTTTAAGCAAGAAGGTCACGCTCATTTCTTGACAACCACTAAGGCTGAAAATTTGTATGAAAAAGACACGACGTGTCAGATGACAGCTGACAGATCCCCTAAGAACACAGACCTATTATATTTTATGGCTAATTTATCATTTTTTTAAAATAATTCAGTACCCAAAACAACTTACTTAGAAAGTATGCAAGTAATACTATGTCATGATATAACATTTAGGAAAACAATCACTTTCCGTGGGAAAAAATATTCTTAATGTGTCAAAGTGTATCTTACACCTGTTAATTAGAATCAATGGGAATCGATTTATTTCCTATGTTACTAAGGTGTTTATTACTAATAATTACATAGTTGTTGTTATGAACCTCTAGATTGTGGCAGCATTTTAAGCTCTATAACCCTGCAGGATGTTTCAGGGAACCACCACACACTGTCAGATTTAGGGCGGTACTGAACAAATAAACGCACAGGACGGTAGAAAAAGTATATACAGCACAAAATTTCATAAACGCATACCTCTATACTTTGATAGCGCGATTTCAGATAATTAATCAGCGCCATCTCTTGACACAATATTCTATTCCTTCTGTATTTAGAGATCTATATTTCAAGTTCTTTAGCTTTAATCTATTCATCTATTCACACAATAAACTAGAAGACGCGGTTAAAGTGAAAAAGATGTATGAATATTTGTTAATTTTTCAAAAACGATTAATCGATTTTATTGAAAATTTACAATTACTTATGAAACAGGATGTAATATATAGCAGTAGTAGTAATCGCCCACACGTGAAATCGCGGGGAAAAGCTAGTAAATGATAAAAACACTATAATTTTAAGTTAGGTACTTACCAAGCAACGAATCCAACAACTAGTAAATGAAACGCATTTCTATAAATGTACCAACCCCATATTATAGATATAAAAGTTCACATCTTTCCTGTATCAAAAGTTAAGTATAGTGATATTTTCTTAATGAGAGGAAATCCTTCACATCGTTATACAAATTACCAACTAGCGTCGCAAATGTATTGGTTTCTTAGAGAATTTTAATATTTGATTTATCAGATTTTATTTCGGAAACCTTACTGCTTAAAATATGTTAGATATGTGTATCTTTAGAAGATTATCTAATAAGCATTTAAAATTAATATTCTCATGGAACCGTCAATCTTAATGACCCCCAACGCAATAAAAGGGGTGTCTCTGGGACTGTGTTTCAGTATGTGCCAACGTAATGTTGTTGAAAAGCTAACGTAATAGAGATGGGTCTTAAATTTTATCTACAATTTATAAAAGGCGTTTAGAAATCGTCTTCAAGTTTACTCGTAATGATGTATGCATTGAAAGCCATAATTATAACATTAATTATCCTAATTTATAGCCAATAAAACACTATTAAAATATGGTAACGCTGTATTTTAATACGGCAACCACAATGCCGTAAATATGCTATAAATCTTATAAATATTTTAATAATGTATTTAGCGATAGCATACCCATTTCTAATAATGTGCTGAATTTAAATCAGTCCAACTCGTTTGATTTTGCACTATTAATGAATTGTATTTAGTCAAAAAATTTGCATGACATTATCTTGATATAAAATTTATAACTGTATCAATTGAATGCTATATCATTTGGAATGACAAACGTTATAATCTAATAACTTTTAGTTGGTTATAGTCTTTAATACTTCGTTGTCAGTCAATGCACAAAAGGCGTCGATCATTGCATCACACACTAAAATTGCGTAATGCGAAGGTTATTTGATAGTTTTTCAGATTTTGGAAGAACAAAAGATTCATCACCTTACCTGTAAAGAAAATGAATGTTTCTTTGCGCGATAAGTCCCGCTATATTTAATAATAATTAGTTCAAATCGCGAAAGTCTAAAGTTTATGAAAGTGAATCAGTTAAACAGACACAGAAATTTGTCTGCCGGTTACAATGTATTTCTATAAATGACATTTTTGATAACTGTAAATGCAAATAACACAAAAAAATATGGCGATTAAAATGATTATGTTAAACGAGAAATGTTATTTGCAAATATTTACATAGAGGTTAACTTTTAATGGTCAGAACGAAAAACAGTTAATAAAATATATTGAAAGATTAAAGAGGCGGTCTAAACGAGTCAGCACTAGTTCAGATGTTTTTTAGGTTACTTTCCCATCTTTTCAAAGCATACTTTGAATGCCAAAGATAAGATTTAAGGAAAGATTTTGCAAACAAGTTTCAATGCAGTTCATAAATCCCACGTTTTATACAGTCTCTATTAAGGATAATGTTAATATCAAGAATGGTTTATTAATCTTTTAGAACTTTAATCTGGAGATTAAACGTCTTAAGTAAATGAGAGAGTCAAACATAAAAAATATCATCAAAATGCTTATGAGACGCTTAAGTCTGCCATATCTATTGATTAGGCTAATTTTACTGACTGACCATCTGGTAGAAACGTTTCTAATACAACGTCTATAAAGTTGTTATGTAATTCTATTTTTTTTTTTTTTTTTTGTAATTTACCTACAACTTTCAAATCATTACTTTTAGGCATTTTTTCGTATAAATTTTAAAGCATTTTGTTTTTAAATGAAATAGACATAGAATTTCAACCATCCTTGATACCTAACAAATCGCGTCTGCCTGTTGCGATGGAGATTCTGGGTTCGAATCCCGGGGCAAGAAATATTTCGGTTGAGTAAACAAAGAGGCTGGTCTTGTCAGGATGAAATAATGAGTAAAACAGTTTGTAACCTTATAAATCTATTAATTGCTTTAAAATCTTTCCTTATTCAAAAATTTTGATAGGTACTATGGCGATTATACATTTTCATTATCAAATGCAATTTATCAATTATGATTCAACAAAAATTTTTTTATTTGTAATTTCCAAACCTAACAGTTATAAACTATGTAAATCTATGAATCTTGGCATTAACATAAATTCTTAAAGCCATTTCAATTATCGTTATATTTTTTATAAAACATTTGGTGTAATATTAAATATAAACTGGTATTCACAAACTCCAGTGTAAATTAAGCGTATTCAAATCGCTTAGAAAAAAACTTAATACTTTTTATAGTTTATTTTCCATCGCTAGAAATAATTAAATGCTTGGAATAAAACATGATTCTTCGATGATTTAACGAGATTCGACGTACTTAGTTGAGACTTGGAACCCCAAAACAGGAATTTAATTTTCCTTTTTATATTGATACAACGTATCTACAGTGATATTTTGGGTACGTTGGTACCCCAACCTTGAGATGTGTGATTTATATTAATCGGTTTTATATATTTGGCAAAAATGTCGAAATTATTTCTTTAAAGAAATAAATAAATCAGCAAATATATTATTTTTTTATATGGTAAAGTCACTGGGGCATGAGTTAAAATAAGCCTATGTAACAGACGTTTAAATCGAATTTAATTTTTTTTCAAGTAGTATGAACTTTTCGATTAAAATGTTAGGTTTTTATAGAAACCAGCATGAACGAATTGCTAACCTGCTTGATATAAAGTCACAGTCGTCCATAAAGCACGCGAAATATGGAGAACATCTAATAAAAAATTTGATAATTGGTAAATATTTTTTTTAAATCTGTTCTAGCTGTTATTTAAATTGTGTGATACTCGCCTTATTACAAAACATTATAATGTTACATTATTTCATTGCACCCTTTCGGATAAAGTGACAATAAAATGTTGACAAAGGAAGTGTCCAGTGAGCGAATCTTTCGAATTTTATCATCCATAAATAATTTTACCTCTCCACAAATATGTCTAGATTTTGTATCTCGTGGCAATATGAAGTCATTTGTTAAATTAAAAATGCAGAGATAGCGCGTGCCGTGCAATTTATGACTGGTAAGCATTGGACATTTAAATATATATTTAAATGTCATAAAAAATTATTTATTGGACTGTTAAAACGGTTAACTGCGAATTAGAGAGAATTAAATAGACTCTAAGAATGGAATACAAAAATAAATTTAGCATCAATGTGGCTTTTTTTAACCACAGCCGTGGCTGTGGTTAATAATATATAGTAGGTATCTCCATTTGCAGATACACCAACAGTATTGTGTATATGGGTTCGAATTTCAGGGAGTCAAATAAATGTTTCGGTTGGGTAGGCATAGAAGATCAGCTACTTGTCAATAAGGGAAGAACCAGTGAAACTGACGTAGAGTTTGTCAGCTCCACGCCTCAAATCTTGAAATCCCGTAACCCAAAGGGGTTGAGGGAACTCAGTTGAATGAGGCTTTCGCTTATAGTTTATTAGTTAACATGCTGCGATCATTGTTTTATATTAGCTGTATAATATAATTGTTGAAAAATCGCCATAATATCACATCTTCTTATATATATCGCTTAGAATTTTTTTTTTCACCCAGAAATTTTATTATGGACTTTTGGGTTTTGACAGATATAAGTTTTATTCTTATGACATCAGTTTACAAGTACAGTAAAATTTAACTGTACCACAAAGAGTAATTAATCTTCCATGATAATTTAATATGATAAAAAAAATGATAAGGTATGGTAAGGTAAATAAGCAAATTAACCGTGTTAAATTTTCAAAAAAATTGATTAAAACTTACCGAAAACATAGACGGCGCGTAAAATATGGAAACCTAATATTATATAAGTTGTTATATCTAAACATATAACAACCTAATATAATATGTCTATACATTGTATCACAAAAAAGCACATTTCTCACTAATCACATTCCCGCGCAATCCTAGCGCCGTTCAAGCATGGCGGTCAAGTAACAAGTGCTGTGCTTTTGCAGACCTAAGCCACTCCAACGGCATATAGTTCGTGTTTACACTACAATATTATACGAAATGCCTACAGTCGCTATGTTAATTTAATAAAGTCGAGTTTTAAACAAAAATACGATTTAATAAACCACCCATATCAGTAATATAATCAATAACACGAATTTTTTAATTCGTTCTATTTGTCGTAGCAAAGATAAAGAAATCCTAAAATGTTATGTACCTACCTACATTAGTAAATATGTAAAAAATAAAGTAATCTTTGACGTCCAAAGTAAAATTTGCAAAGTTATTTTAATTGAAGTTAAGGTTTATTTTTTTCTACGTCTTCATTTATTTTTTATAAACTTAGTATTCGTTAGATTATAAATTAGAATAATTGGTATTTGAATAGAAATGAGGTTAGGAATTTAATAGAATAAAATTCTCTTTTATTGATTTTTCTTATCTCCTAAATTCTTCATAGATTTCAATAGTTCTACGTTAAGTTTCGTTGATCTCGAATCAGCGGATCACTGTTCCGGCTATCAAAATTTTCAATGGGATTTTTACTATCGGAAATCTGTTATTCCCAGTGTGTAGTGGCCAAGTAAGTTAGCCCTTAACTAGATCTGTATCTGTAAGATTTTCCATACAAGTAAAAGTCAGTAATATATAATAAATAAAATAAAATAAAATAAAAAGCCTTTTATTTCCAGTTTTACAAAATTTTTGATTAAATTAAATATTTACATTTTACCACTGGAACCCCTCTCAGGTAAAGGCCTCCTCCAAAGTTTTCCATTTCTCACGGTCTTGGGCTATTTTTTGCCATTGTGGGCCGGCAATTTTTTTAATATCATCTTCCCATCTCGCAAAAGGTCTTCCTCTATAGCGCTTACCCGATGGGCCTTTCCATAAAGTAATTGTTTTTGTCCACCTACGATCTTCAAGGCGTGCTATATGACCGGCCCATTTCCATTTCAGTTTTTGGCTATAGCTGAGAGCATCTATTGCTTTTGTTTTCAGTAATATACTTCTCTGTAATTTTTAATTTAGATGTAGTTTTATTGTAATTGTTTGTTAGTCCCTGTTGTAATACCTACGTGTTTGTGGTGTATATTTCTTCCTGTAATTGTCTTAACATGTTGTATTATGTGTCTCAATCCTTTAAATAAAAATGCACATTGATATTACTATTAATTATTGAAATGAATTCGTTTTATTTCAGAATACGCAGTTTCCGACTTTTTGACGCACTTTTTGTATATATTTTTTGACAACAATCCTAATTTAGGATCTTTAAGGTTTCGTAGTGTTTAGACTCAGAAGAAGAAACAGCAATACAAACTTTATAGCAACTGCACTATCTAATTAGATAACTAATAACATAATGAATTATATTATAATATTTTAATTTTTACATTGGAGAAGTCTCGTGTCAGTCGTCGTTTTGAATTGTTTAGACATATAAGTAAGTCAGTGTTAAAATAAATAATTTTCTGCACATACAACATAATTTGAGTGAAGCCTTTTTGTTATCCCTAAAGTAGAAGCTTGAATTTCATAACTTAATTAGTAATTAAAATATGGGCTGTCGTAAATTGTCAAAGTTTTAGAACAGTATAAACTCATGCCATCAAGCACGAGTTTATTATCGAAATTTCCGAAAAGTTTCTAAGTATTAATTAACAACCTGTCAATCCTGTACGTATGTAATTACGAGTAACCGCTGGACAAATTGTTCATACAAATATTAAATACAGACGCTATAAAAATATACAGTGACTCCACAAAGTATTCGTACGATGGCAAATACTGTATTATTTTTTATTAATGTTAACATTTAATAAAACTTAACAATTGTGAAATATTGTACATCATTAGTATTTACATTACACATTATTTATTTACTGTTTAGCTATAAAAATAAGAAAAAAAATCATGAATATGTAAAAATGTTGCACCACAAAGTATTCGTACCCCCACCACCTTACTATAAACATGAGTTGCCGATCCCGATGCGTCACACAAAGCCGTGCTTGTCGCGACACGTCGACGATCAAACGGTTTTAATCACAGTTTCTACGTAAGTATACTTATGTATAATGGCAAAAACTAAAGAACTTTCTAGTGATGAAAAATTAAAAATTATTGCGCTTCACATGGGAGGCAATAGCTATGAAAAAATTGCAAAAATGCTTCACAAAAGTAAGTCGACTATACAGTACGTTATTCAAAAATGGAAAAAATTCGGAACTACTAGTAATTTACCAAGAAAAGGACGTCCAAAAGTTTTAAGTATCAGAGATGAACGACACATTATGAAAGAAGTAAGAGCCAATCCTTTTGTATCCGCACAAACAATTGCAACAGACCTCGCAGTGTTAGGAGGAAAGAGTGTCGGTGCTGAGACAGTGAGGAAAGTTATCAGAAAAGGTGGATATCATGGACGAACTGCAATTAAAAAACTGTTTATTAGTGAAATTAACAGAAAAAAAAGATTAAATTTTGCTAAAGAATATCTCAGTAAGCCATTGGAATTTTGGAAATCTGTTATTTTCTCAGACGAGAGCATGTTTCAAATTTACGGTTCTAGTGGCAAAAGAAAAGTTTGGAGAAAAAAAGGTATGGCGTTATTAAAAGAAAATGTTATTCCAACAGTTAAATATGGAGGTGGTGGTGTCATGGTCTGGGGTTGCATGGGAAATAATGCTGTAGGAAAAATTCATTTCATTGAGGGTATAATGAATGCAAAAATATACCTGAAAATATTGCAAGATAATTTATTTGAATCTACTAAAATTGTGGGACTTGGCGACAATTTTTATTTTCAGCAAGACAACGATCCGAAGCATACTGCTCAGATTGTCCAGAACTGGCTTCGCGACAGCGTTCCACATCAGCTAAAAATTCCACCCCAGTCGCCCGATTTAAATCCGTTTGAAAACTTGTGGTCATTTCTTGACAAGAAAATCAGAACATTCAAAATATCAAATAAAAATGAACTGAAACAACACTTGGAATCACAATGGTATACTGTATCCAGTAAATATGTACAAAATTTAATTGAGTCAATGCCACGACGTTTACAATTAGTAATTGATAATAATGGATTATTTACAAAGTATTAATAAAATATCAGAGTAAAATTATTTCGTTTTGCATTGTGGTACGAATACTTTATGGTGAGAATAATTTTGTAAAATGTTTATTACACGTAATAAAATATAAATAAACTTTGAGTAACTTTATATTTCATTTACATTAACCTAAAACACCACTATTATATTAGTAGCTACGGATAATTTTCATTCTATATAAAGATATCATAAATTTTATTAGGGTACGAATACTTTGTGGAGTCACTGTATATCAGACTAGCTGACCCGGCAAACGTTGTTTTGCCATATTAATTTTTGGGGTGGGCTACCCTTACCACTTAGGGGTATGAAAAATAGATAGTAGCCGATTCTCAGACCTACTGAATATGCATATAAAATTTGGTAAAAATCAGTAAAGCCGTTTCGGAGGAGTATGGCAAAGAAAACTGTGACACGAGAATTTTATATATTAGATTTGTGACAGAGGTACAGATTAGTAATATAATATCTGTGGATATATGTTAAGCAAATTAAAAAATATCTGTGTAATCAAACACCGAATCCTATTAAACTATCTAATTAGATATTATAGAAATTTCAAGCGTTCGTAAATATATAGACGATAGAGGAATGTGACATAGTTAGTTTTTCTACATATCTTCCATAGTTAACTGTATTGTAGTTATAATCATTAATTATATATGCTAAATAAATAACGACCTTGTCGATCCGTTACTGTGTATTTTTAGATTAACGATCAAAATTATTTAAATATCTGAATTTATAAACCGGATGCCATATGCCTATATTTTCTTTATTTTTCAATTTAGTATACCTTACTAAATGTACGTAGAATTACAAAAGTAGAGGAAAAAACTTCTTTTAGAATAGAAATACTCTCTCTTCTAATAAGTTGGATGATTCTTCTTCTATAATTTCCTATCTTAGGTTTGAGCGCGTTGCGCTGGAAGTGCTGGGTTCAGATCCCGGGGAAACAAATGAATGTTTCCGTTGGGTGGGCACAGAAGGCCGATCATAAGTAGGTGACTTGCTTATAAAGAAAATGATCAGTGAAACAGATACAAAAATTTGTCTGCCCCATGCTCCACTGAGGGATTACGGGAATTGAATTTACTTAGAAACGATGCTAAACTTCTTTATCGTGAAACGCCTTAAATTTTTAAATCTTTGCTCAAAGTGTTTTGTCTCGTTTTGCAACAATATTTGCACATAAATAAGAAAGTGACAAAGTATCTAAGACGGTTCAAGTTAAAAAGGGCTACTGTATGAAAAATACAAACGCCAACGAAATAAACTACAACAATTGATCATTTACTTAACAATAAAACGGGTGTTTCGTCTTTTTTGATATTAACTTATGGATGAAAAATGTAATAGGTATATTTCAAAGATTAATTAATAATCATAATATAGTAGAACCTTCGTAAAGCAAACCATATGCCACGCGAGATAAATCACAACTTTCACCTAAATTTATTAAATACGAGATTAAAACTCTTCTTATATGTTACATCTACGTTTTTAAAGATTTTCAAATTGATAAATGTTAATTAATTATTATTTAATCACTTACTAGATTTCATTTTTATTTTACGTTATAGACGTAACTCTCTAAATTTTCAAATGACTTCAAAAAGGGGGAGGAAATACCTTGGACCAGTTACTGATTTGAATTTTTTGTAAACCTTCACTCGTACAACTATATATTTAGCTAGAGATTTGGTAACATTATGATTATACTGAGTTCATAAGCTTTATTTTTAGTCTTTAATTTATCAATCTGATAATATTTTGAATAATTTTAAATTAAATCAATTAAATGTATACGTTATTATAAATTTAGTTAAATGTGTGTAACGTCAACATAAGTTTGCATTCACTTGGAAAAGTTGAGATATTTTGTCTCATGTTAGAAAAGCAAAACATTTAAAAAATCACATCATTTTAATGTAAATATTTTTTAAATATTTATCACTTAAAAAATATGTGTATATATAAGTAATATGAGGGAAGTTCCATTATGATTAAAATTATAATTAAACCGCTTTCTGGTTCAGTGGTTTAACGGTGTTGAAAATTTGCATCTAATATACAATTGAAATGCAGTAGGACAATCATGCATAAAACTCTATGTAAACTATTTGAAAAATATTAAAATTAAATTTCAAATGAGAAACCAAATTAAATCCAATTTTCAAGAAAACTAGCTTAACTAGATCGATTCATCATTCGAAAAAATGAAACTTATTTTATTTTATTGGGAGGGATTTCTAAAATTTAATTACATAGTTTTGATGGATGGTGAACGGTTCCTTTTTTTCTCACATTCAATTATTAAGTTTTTAACTATTAACATTTATTAAATTTATTTTTTTATAGAAGACAAAATGCTTAAAAATATTGTTATATTCCTCTCAAATAATTGTAGTGAAAATGTGTAATATATAAACTATTTATATAAACTATAACTTATTTTAATTTTATTCTCCGCTTTATGTTAGATCTACGAAATGTTGTCGTTTCAATCTTTTATGGTAGTACACTACTCAATTGTGCTGCCAGGTGGTCAGGATGTTTGCTAAGACGGTTCTTGTGACGGCTGAATATTGCTTTATAACCCCATTAATCGTGTCTTTTTTAAGTTCGTGGTGCAGTTCAGAAATTTTAGGAACCACGGCGTATTTGAAAGGTTTCTTAGTATGCCATGCTGTGCCATACAAAGTAATCATAAATTATTCTATCTTAACAGAAGGCAGGTTTTATAATAATTCCGTCTATATTCCACAACCGAAGATAACCTATTTAAAACATGATCGCCTTACATACATTAAAATTTACGATATGGCGACATTTATTATGATGCTTTTAACTGTTACTGAGGATTACTGGCCTTTTCTTATTTAATTTGATACAAATCCTATATAATTCAGCAGTACATCTATAAATATTTAAAAAAATAATCTCATATACATATGAATCTTTTGTACTTTTAATATAATTATAATGTAAAATTTCTTGTATAATATAACGTACTACCACCATTCCAGCCAGTATTTTTGGTACTCACCATAACGGCTTTGATGAATCTTTTGCAATTTTATCAATAATTTAAGTACATTATTGTAAATAGATTACACTATAGATTTTATTTTGTTTTGTTTAATTTTTGTACATTTATCATGCCTTACAGAGTTCAACAACGAACAAAAACAAGGGTGGGTGGCTAGTCTTACCTCATGTTGTAAATGCACATGTGTTTATTTATAAAGTCTTTACACTTAATTACAAAACATTTATATTGAATGCTTATAGAAATACGAGAGAATTTAAATGCCTATTAAAATAATCTCTTACGAGATAGATTTTAAGTCTCGCATTTAAATAAAAGCTAATACTGCTTATATAGCTTCTCAAAAGGTTTAGATTTATAGAGATAAAGTAATTACCTAAGCCTACATTATTAGCCAGATATATTCTAACGCCAAAGGATGTTTTTTCAAAAATATCATAAAATTAAATATTTAACATTGCATGGTCAAAGGCAAAATAAAAACATAGAGGAAGTTAGATTTTTGATTGAAAGTTGACTTTTTTCAAAGTAAAGTGCGGTGTATAAAGAGTTAGACAAATCTTAAATCACATTTGATTAGGAACTAATAATATACTTAATAAATGAAATAATGTTTTGAGTAACATAGGCTGTACTTTATTACCCCACGCGAAGTCGCAACTAAAAACAAGTTTAGTAAATTTTTAGATGCGAAACTGTATAAGAGCAAAAGCCTTTAACATTAATTCCTCAAGTCATCAAGGGTAAATATAGGCAAATGAGTACGAGGCAAAAACGGAAATCAATATTTTCTCATTGCCCTTCATATAGAAAGTGCCATCATTATCTAAGTATCTTTGGATCGTTGGCATATTTATAGGAATATTATTAATGACACTTTGCATGACGTAAGAAGTTCTTTAATTCATTGAGACCTTTAGATTTAATAAAAGGCATTAAAATAGTTTCTGTTTAGCTCCTTTGGTATTGTAGAGGTGATGGACACAGTATGTGAAAGCTTATTAATTTGGACTAAACGATGAACAAGAATGCTTGTTCGAGTCAGCGGTTGGTAAAGCCAACAGCTCTGTGTTACTTTATCAAAAGAGTCTATGGCAGAGGAAAGTACAAGAAAATAATAATACAGCGAAAAAACATTAAAGTAAGAAAATAGTCGGGGGATTGTGTTACGAATATCTTTATTTTGTATGTATTATCTACGCGAGTGTGCATAAAGGATTTAATGTATGTAGGTATATTGAATGACATTTCGATTCAAATGAAAATTCGACACGCAAAAATAAGGGGCATAACCAAAGCCACAGATGCGCTCAGCTTTTCGCAAAAACTGAAATGGAAGTGGGCGGGACACATAGCTAGGCTGACGGACGATAGATGGACAAAAAGATTAACATCATGGGAAGGCCCACGGGGAAAACGCCTGAGAGGAAGACCGCTTACGAGATGGACAGACGACATCATTAAAACGGCAAGCCCGAGCTGGATGCAGACAGCACAAGATAGAGATATCTGGGCTTCTTTGGAGGAGGCCTTCACCCGAAGAGGGGTTCTTGTAGATTAAGTATTATTCATTTAAACAAACTAACTAAACAGAAAGCTCTGTTCTTATTATATTTTTTTTTTTGCAAGAAATAAAAAGGCTTTTTATTTTATTTATTATTATTTAATTTGAATGAACTAAATCACATACGACTCAATGTGATAGAAGCTAGACTTTTTTTACGTTTGACGTAAAATTTGTTATTTTACATTACAAAAAGGTAACTTCATATCTGTCATATAAAATTAATGACAATTATATTCTACTTTTGATCTTAGTTATTTCTATGTTTGTCATAAATCACGCGTTTGTTAGTATATAAGTACTTAATGTTTTATGTATTGTTGTTAAATATGCGAGAATGTAAAATATTTATTGGTGATTAAGGTGATAGATCGGGACAAGTACAATTAATGGGTGCTATTATCAAAAGTAGGTAAGGGAATTGATGACGAATCACCTTATATTCGTTTTGATCAGGGACTTAAATGTTTTTAAGTATCTATCTCCAGCTTTCTCGAGTGTTCCATTTTAGGATTTACTTATTTGAGAAAAATCCAATATGGTTACAATTTATACTTTAAAACTTCAATAAATTGTCCCTAATATGCATCAGCCTGTAACCCCTAGTGGGACATGGGGCAGACACATTTCTGTATCTGTTTCACTGATCTTTTTTATTTATAGGCAAAGTGATCAGCCTTCTGTGCCTACCAAACCGAAACATTCATTTGTCTTCTCAGGATTCAAACCCAGGACTCCCGGCGTATATTATATTATACATATATAATACATCAGCAACCTAAATTTCAGGTAGGCCAAGTTTAAGTTTCATAAGTTAACTATATAGTTTTGTTTGATGTATTGTGTTGTTGTATTTTTTCTTTTAGCACAGCGATAAAACCGTTTTAATAAATGAAAAATGTTATGTTTAGTAAATCCTATATTACACAGTTTTTATAGCTATTGTAAAGACTTCTAATGTTTTATCGACTTCAAAGGGCTCAATTTACAGGCCACTAATTTATAACCCTGACTCAAAAAGATGTTATAAGTTTAATTTGTCTGTGTGTCTGTCTATGGCATTGTAGCTTCAACGAATGGATCAATTGTGAAGCATTTTTATATTTGAAAGATACGTAACTTAGCTACAATTTGTGAAGATCTGTTCATCCCTTTAGGAGGTCTTGACATGCCGTTTTCAAATTGTCCTCAAATCTACTTGTTGTAATTGTACCAATTTTTTAACTGATGTTATTTTAAATATATATGTCAGTTAAGTTGGCAAATTTTTAAGTACTTTACATTATTATAATTAAACATTTTTACAACATCACAAATCATTTAAATATTAATCTAATGATGGCTTTCGAGTTTTTAATAAGGGTTTAATTAATGACTAGGAACTAAACAAGTTTTTGAAGATGTTCATAAATTTTTAATTTCGAGAATCTCCAAGGCCGTGTCTTTCACTCAGATGTTTGACCCACTCTGCCAAATTAAGCTCATAAGCGTAATATATAATTAATTTTTATCAGATATTTAATATTTAAAAATGTGTGAATGATTGATTCTATACGTTATTCAATTCGTGTACCAAGACAATCAGAGTTCAAAAAAAAATCCTAAGTATGTTTAGGCATGCTTATTATATTTCTGCGTCTGCGTGCAGGTAGATCGACTTACTGTGGCTACACAACCGACACATTTGTTGGCTTCCCTGGAATTCAAACATAGTACCTTCGATACAATATGCAGACGAACCACTTCGCTCCGGAGGTAACAATTTGGTAAAGTATTATTCGACAGCGTCAGATATTAAATCGCCCCACTTGTTCACTAGTGGAACGATTTAATATATAATCTTTGTATAGGCAATTCCTTCGAGATCTTGTATATTGTATAAAGTCTAATAATTTATATTAATATGGAGGAAGTCTTTAATAAAATAAGATACAATCACAGTGTAACTGACATGATTGGATTTAATGTGTAGATAAGTTTTGTAAAATCATTGTATTAAAATAAATAAGGTGATGCGTGTTGTTGACGCTCTAATAAAAACATTATTTACTTCATATTAACACGAACGTTTGGATATAATATATAATTAGTCTTAGTAATTTCACAACAAGACTATGTACCTTAAATTATATATACATGTAATATATAAATACTACTTATATAGGAGTATTAACTGATAATAATAAACGAAAGATGTAATAAGAGTATTGACATCTTTGATTAAGATTTTCACTGATTTATATTGACATAAAATAAACATATAATAATAATTTTAAAAATATTAAGTTTTTTTATATATTTATGTTGGTTTTTTTACCAATAATATAAAGCGAAAACATTTGCGTTTTTGTTTATTAGGAAAAAAATAAAACACTAATTGAGTGATTCTAAAAATTGTTTCTGCTACAATCTTTCCCAATAACATAAACTATATTTTACTAAGCAACGCGGATGATACTAGTTTATTTATACTCTATATGACAGCTTTGTGTAATTGTGATCAAAATTTACGCAAAATATATATAAAATTCTCGTTTCACAATGTTAGTTACCTTACTTCTCCGAAACGGCTTTACTGATTTTTACCAAATCCTATATGCATATTCAGTAGGTCTGAGAATCGGCTACTATCTATTTTTCATACCCCTAAGTGATAAGGGTAGCCCACCCCAAAAATTAATATCAAACAATAGATAACCTAACCTAACTAAAATTTAGACAAAAATTACCTAAAGCAATAAATCTATCTACATTACATACGTAACATTATAATTTTCTTGTCATATTTTCTTCAAGTATTCTGTTTCCGCAAAATTAGCATACTCGTTCGTTTAGCGTGTTCAGTTTAATTACGTATTTTTTGCACTACATCGCAAAACTAGGTGTAGGAAATACTCCGTGCGCGGTTTGTGAGAAAATCATCCGGGAAATGTCTGCGTCAAATAAAACGAAATGACTTCATTGTTCGCCGTCGAAACTCCGACGAAGAAACAAACATTTCTAACTAGTTTACCTTTGCTTAGCGGGAATTCTGAACGTTTATATCTCAATTGTCATAATTTAAATGTTATGTACAACTTGTACTCATGACTGCCTGTGTGGACATAAACAATATAGATTATGTCACTTAGATGGAGTCAATCTTTCTATAAGCGAAAGAGTTATTATAAGCCGTCGAGTAGTTGGAGATTTATTCATTACAAAAATAAAAAGGGCCCTTTATAATAATTAAAAATAGAACAAAGTTTTTGTTTAGTTTTAACGATAGTATATTTTTTAAAAGTTAAGTTCCATGTTCCCTAGTAGGGTATGGGGCAGATGCATTTCAAATCTGTTTTTTTTTCTTTTAGGGGCAATTAGGTGATCAGCCTTCTATGTTTTGCCAGACCGAGATTTTTTTTATTATCTCCAACAGGAATCGAACCCAGGACCGCTTGTAACGCTTACGCGTTAGAGTAGAGAACCACTAGAGTCTAGACTAAGGAGGCGGTCGTTTTCTTTTTAAGCTTAATTTGTATTATATGTCAAATAAATGTATAAAACTGAGGTTATGTGAATAACAAAGTTTGGAGTGAATGAATGAATGTTAGAGTATATTGTTGTGGAAGGTAACATAAAGCCTACTCACGTTAACAAAGGACAAACACAAATAATAGAAAGAAGAAACATGCAACAAAAACCACGCTGAAGCTTATGCTGATGCACCAACTGAGCTGGCTCGTCTGGAATGATACCACGGGCCAGAATACCAGCGTAAAACGGTACTTATATTTACTATGTTTCACTGTGACTGAGGACACCGAAGCCACAACACCTCAAAACAACGCAACAAAGCGCGGAAAGCGGCGTGATTGTCTATGGGTGGCGGTCTCATACCATCAGGGGACCTGCCCTGTATCCGCTATTATATAAGAAAAAATCGTCTAGTATTTTATTTAAATATTTATGAACGAGTGTGATGACCTCAGGGTCTTGATATACATGAATAATTTAATATATAGGCCATTACCACACATTAGCTTTTCAAATGTTATAATAAATCACACTTGACTAATAAAAAATAAATTCTGATTATATATTTTTGCTTTTCTCTGATAAACTTTTATAACACTGGTAACTTTATATGAATAAAAGAAATTAACGAAAAAAAAACTTGTTGTTGTATTTGGATCTGTGTCAAATTTACTAATCTATGCCTGAGGATTTTAGAAGCTTTATGTTCTTATTGCATTGGCAGCAATTTAGTATCGATAATTTATAATGGTCGCGCCAACAATGCAACAAAATAGAGATAACACAAAAAACCTTAAAACGTACATTCAGCCTAAATTATAATCACGAAAATGATGGTCAAACAAAAAACCAATTATTGTCACCTTTTTAGATTTGGCTAACTGCATTACCAAATTATACACATTCTACAACGAACAGGTGACGCGTTGAACTCTTTTGTATCGACTGTTACCTGAGCATTAATATGAGCCGAAAGCATTAGTAACGTATATCAAAGCATTAGTATCTTTGATGATTTTTTTTATATTTTTCTAGTAGTTACACGCTAACTTACTTGTCCACTATGGAATTTTCAGCTTTTCAATGGTAAAAAACCTATCGAAAACTTTGATAGTAGGTACTCTCATGGTTGAGTTAAATTTTCTCATCGCTTGAAAAATCCATAAGTAATTGTATTCAAACAGTGAAAAAAATACAAAGATGTAAATATTTAACGTTTTTTTAAGAGTCGAACTAATTCCTATGATTCTACATTTAACCTAGTATAAAAAATATATATTATAAAATCAGAAACGTAAGAAGTTTTATTATAACGTAAAAAAAATTTCTAAACGGGTTCTTAATGCCATTTGAATGTATAATTCCAATATTTAAGTATATTCCTAAAAAACATTTATTACTAGATAGAGAATTTATAAAAGAATCAAGTCAATTACTACAAATCCATGATTTAAAAGAGCCGTATTTTTATCTGCTTATGTGTTTGCATGTTTGTATGCACACATCATGCGGAATTGCTGAAATTTCACACATAGATTACTTTTTGGGTTACATAGGCTAATTTTTATAACGAAAAAATCTCTCCAAAACTCTGAAGAGAGACTCTAGCCCAGGGATAGCAAACCAATGGCACGCGTGCCATTAGTGGCATGCGACACAATATTTTGGGCACGTCACTAATATCAATCAAAAAGTTCATTATGCACTACGAAAAATAGTGTGAAGTAAGTATAATATGACGAGCGATACAAGTGAAAGTGCTAATACCAAAATTTTGGAAACACGGAAAGCGTTACCAAACACATTTAATTGTTTGAAGGTGGCTTATACTATTTTAACAATGTTTTCATCAACCTATGCTTGGGAGTCATTATTTTCAGAAATGAATAAGATTAAAAATTCTGTTAGAAACCGTTTGACAGATAACTCCAGTTCAGCATGCATTCTGCTAAAAGTAGCTTACAACCCATCACAAAAGTCACACTAATTTTACTCTAAATAAAATTACACGTATAATTTAAACATTGCAAAATGTTCCTATTTTTTTGTAGTAAATAAAGAATTTTGATATGATATTATTTATGATTATTTTCCCAATAATCACAGAGACAAAATTATTTGATGGCACGTCTATGACCTGATTAAATTTTTGTTTATAAAAAACGTCGATACGTAAAAGTTCGCCTTCCCTGCTTTAGCCTATAGAATAAAATAAAAAAAATATTAAAATTGCCTCACAATCCTGTAACAAAAAACACACAGTCGAATTGAGAACCTCATTCTTTTTAATACGGATAATAATACCACTTATAAATATTCAAATATAGATGAGCGAGAGAAAAACATGTAAATTGTGCGATAAATATCTTAAACTCTATTAAATCCACGAATGTTTAATATAAAAGTCGCAAATAAATTTTTCCCAATTCTCCAAATACACAAAGCGTTTATACAAATTGTACCAAGTTTATGTATGTTTTATTAAATATTTACAATACTAGTTTATTATTTTTGCCCGATAATTACTTGTCATAGAAGTAATAAAACTACCGTTTTTCCTGCGACAGTATTAAGTATTCAAGAATTTTATGTCTTACTTGATACATCATAGTTTTATTAAGATAAACAATCTTTATAAATTAATTCCGATGGATTGGTTGTTTACTCAAATTCATATACTTTAATTTGATGAAAGTCGACTTTCAACTAAAATTTTAAAACTGCTTTTACAATTTTTTCTTGTTTTGTACCTCGTTTACTTTGACCTTGATAGTTTATTATTCGTTGTTAAGTTGAAAAGAGGTTAATGAATCTAAAATATCCATATAGCCAACTGTAAAGTAACATCGCAAGATATTGGTTTTAGTAAAAAAGTAAATCAAATATTTAAAAGAAAAAAATTTTTAGAAATTCGTTCACTGATCATCTGGACTCTGTTTCAGTAATGTCAATATTGATTGTCAAATCTGCCATAAAGAAAGGTTGGAGGCTATGTTATTAAATTATAAGTCGCCAATAAAAGATATAAAATCCCTATCTCTACTTCCCTACTAATATTATAAATGTGCAAGTAACTATGTCTATCTATCTGTCTGTTTGTTACGCTTTCACTCCTAAACCACTGAATTTTGGATGAAATTTTACAGAGACAAATTAGAACTTGATAAAGGACTGAAATAAGTCTAACGTGCGGATAATATAGCGGGCTAAAGCCATAAAGTGTAACATTATAATTTCCAGTAGAAGAAGCAGTTAAGATTTTAAGTAGAATGCGAGGCATGAAAAGGAGAAGAGATATAATTGGCAGTGACTCCGTTGGACAGACAACTAGGGATGGCAGAAAATGAAGGAGTATCATTATCGAGAAGGTGGAACTCCAAACAAGACCCAGTAGTACCTAAATAAATATGTATTAACATAATTGCAGACTCGCTCATTTAGCATAGACCACGAGTATAAAAACAAAACAAGAATATAACTTGTTTTGTTTATAGCCCTTATCGCTTTCCTGTTGTACAGCTTTTTGAAGTCTTAATGAATCTCCATTCCTTGTTTACTTTCTGAAGTAAGATAACAACTAAGTACATAATATCCTTGGTCTAGTGATAAGCGCGTAAGCGTTACAACCGAGAGGTCCTGGGTTCGATTCCCGGTGGAGATAAAAAAAACTCTGTCTGGCAGGACATAGAAGGCTCACCTAGGGGCAAGTCCCTAAAGAAAAAGTCGATCAGTGAAACAGATGTGAAATGCGTCTGCCCCATACCCCACTAGGGGACACGGGGCTTCACTACACTACTACATAATATATTATAATAATTAATATTTACATATGGCATTAATATTAATTAATTAATGCTATATGTAAAAGTATAATCACGAGGCAAAAAGCGGATACATTTCAACCCTGATTATTTTATTTACGGTCAATTTTAATAGCTTTCTGTACCTCTAACCAAGTACATATTTAATCGTTATTTTTTACGTTTTATAGCCTAAATGTGTTTCTTCAACAAATAAGCTATAAGCTTGCGTATGTATGAACGGTTATTCGTAGAAAAACTATCATGCAACTTACATGACGCAAAGATTAAAGAGGAAATTAAATTAGCAAAAGATAGCTAGGTATATTTTTACATAACTTAATATAATTTAATACCTACTTTGAAACATTAATCGCCTCCGTGGCTAAGTGGTTTACGCGCCTGCGCGTTGCGCCGAAGGTCCTGGGTTCTGGAATGTTCTGGTTGGTTAGGCACAGAAGGTTGATCACCTACTTGCCTGTAAAGAAAATGATCAGTGAAATAGACACAGCAATGTGTCTGTTCCATGCCTCACTAGGGGTTACGGGAATTCATTCACACGTAACACCTATCTTTAGCGAGTGATTATCGAATATTCAATACTCAAATAACTGTACTGAAGTTTTGTAAACACGGCTGAATTCATAACATCCGATATTATGGAATGTAGTGAAAGCAAGGAATTTACCATTCCAATACACATAAATTACCGCTCACGAGTCCAATGATTATTGCATTCCTTAATTTTTTAATCGGCAACTCTCAGGGTCAAATTTATTGATAACATCGAAGTAAACTTACAAATAAATATTAAGATTCATAAACTTGATTATAAAATCCCGTTACCCCTGTGTGGCATGTGGCAGATATATTTCTGCATCTGCATCATTCAACATTTTCTTTACATACAAGTAGGTGCTCCACGACCAAACATATTGCTTTTCCGGGGATTCGAACAGAATGCCTACGGTGCGAGACGCAGTGCGTGAACTAATTTGTCACGGAGGCTGTTAAAAGCCAGGCCTATTTTATGCCTTTTTTGGCAAAAATTAAACAATCTTTGCCAGTTAAACCGCCATTATAAAGTATAAGTAAGTATGTACTTATAACATTAAAAATATACAAAAAATAAATCAAAGAATAAATCCGTACTAATTATAATAAATGTGAAATTAACTCTGTCTGCCTGTGTGTGCTTTCATGTCTAAACCACTAAACCTATTTTGATAAAATATGACACATATAGCTATATACCATAACTTGGGAAAAGATATATGCTACCATTTTTTTGCGAAAAAAAGACTTGTAGTGGCTTAAATAGGGGATGAAACTTTCGAAGACTTTTGTCGAAGATTGCTGAAGATATAAAAATGAGGTAAACTAAACTAGTCATTTAGTTTTGATTTTATTTAACGAAATATTCATTTATTATGCAAAAATATATGGCATCTCTCATATTCGGAAGGTTAATATCACTTGTCAATGTCTCATAAAATAATTCGAATGAATTTGTTTGAGCTAGAGTTTAATTTTTTGTTTTTAAAATGATGAATGTTAAAAGAATCATTAAATTAATTCTTATACTAATATGGTACATTATTAAAATGTATTTAATTTTTTTTATCGTCAAGTATTTCACATATTTATATCTGGGATTCAATTTAATCTTATTTCGCGAGAACAGTGGAATAGTAAAGAAGTAAGTGCAAGTAAAATAACTGAGGAATGTCTATTTTGAAGTATAGTTTTCAAAGATAATTTTGAAAATTGCGATGCCTTAGCCTAGGATTACCATAAACAATAGCTTAAAGGGCCAACGAGAACCATTTATTATGGACAATAAACCATTGGGCCACACAAATAAACCTTGAGTTGTGAACCAATATTTTATACATTCTAGGATTACAATCCGCCCTACCAACTATAAGATACTCATAGAGCTGAGTTGTTAAGTGGTTAACGTACCTGCAGGTTGTGCAGTTCATGGGTTCGAATCTCGGGAACAATAGTTTCGGTGGGATAGGTACAAAAGGCTGATCACCCTTGCCTTTAATGAGTGAAAACTCATTTATATATTATGACAAGCACCTAATTATTTCTAAATAATTAGTAAAACTAACAAATTTTCCTCTTCGAGTAAAATAAGTAAACCTCTGGTTTAATAATAAACGGAATACTTGTATAGAAAGTATCGTAAACATTATGTTTCAAACCACAGCACGTCTCCATTAACTGGTCGCTCTGTTAACCATCCAGAGCGCCATAATGGTACCAAATATTCTTGTGACAATTCAAAGATCACATTTATTTCTTGAACTTTAAATTAAAAAGAATATAGCGTTATGAATTTAAGTTTTTTTTTTGTTAAACTTTTTTATTTTTTATTTAGGGTAACTTTTTAGTAAATGTTACGTTGGCTCCCATTGTAATGCGTCTTTGAATGTTTTATGGTGTTAATTCATCCTTAACATGTGTTTTGTGTTTCGACCATTAAAATAAATAGTTTCATGTACTTTTATTGGTGTCTTATAGATGTTTTTATTAGCCATTACGATTTGATTTCCATATAACAAATATTCGTAATAGCCTCCATACTTAAGTACTTCACACATTTGGATGTTGCACCATATGTCATGTGATCAAATCAGAAAGAAACAAATAAATGTTTCGGTTGGGTATAGATCATCTTGGTACTTGCCTGTAGGCAACGGTAGTGAGATGATGCAGAAATGTTTATTTTCACTTTTCCGTCGGTTAGGTATACATATTATATCATAACCCAATATGCGTAATATTTGTAGTGTAAATTTTTATCCTCATTTTTACCATATTACGAATATCATTGCCATTTTTCCTTCGACTTCGCCTGTCATTACAAAGTATGCAGACAGCAGTCGACTTATCAATAATTACCCGTAATAAACCTGTTCAATGCATAACCAAATAATATACACGTTTGATTACACCACGCAGCTTTAACCACTCGCTCAATAGCTTATAATCACGCTAGATTAAGATATAACATTCTATTCACCAGTTCCGGCTACGAATTACCACGGCACAACCTCTAGGTGCTAAAAAATCCATATGTTCCCTAATTCTGAAAAATATAATTACGAAATCACCTGACAATCGCAGGCAGCGCATTAAGGCGACATCATTTATTTTTTATTATAGTTTAATGTATTAGCGGTTAAAAACGTTAATAGTTTTAATTGGTAGAAACTAAATTCCTATGCTAGCGAGGGTTAGGTTACTAATTGTATTATAACGGATGCGATAGACGGTTTGCCGACCGATCAACATCAATTCAGTAATTATGTAAATTTGTCTATTCTTCCAATCAACAATTTTATATCTTCTACTATCGATAAATAAAAATTTAAAACCAATACCTAACACTGTTAATCACAAGGTACATTGATGCAGCGAAAGATTTTTTTATGTAATGCTAAAAAATAATATTTGAAACCGATTTGTTCTAACTTAATAATGAATTTTTATTTAAAGTTCACTCACTAGAATATTGTCTTGCCATAATAATAATTTCACTGTGTTAACTGGAAAATTAAGTAAAATATTAATAAAGTTAATCATATATTATTCGAATGGCATTCAAAAATTTAATTCAGATCTAAAAATTTGTAAATTTATGTTTCATATCGGGTTATCCGTTAATTAATGAAAAACTTTGAAATGCCGCATAGCAGAACTTATGGCTGTTCAGAAAAAATACAAATTAATATTCTTATGGAATTCATAAATTTGGGGTCGTATTATACATAAATGTAAAATAAGGTAAGAATTTAGATACTATTTATGATTGATTTCATTTTGTATTATTTTCTGAACAGCCATAAGTTCTCCTATGAGTCATTTTAAGGTTATCCATTAATTAACGGATACACTGTATAAAATCCAATATGAAAGAGTTCAGTGACATACATATTTATTAAAGATATATAGATTATATAGCCTATTCATTAAATTCTTCACGGTGACTGCGTTTAACGCCAATTAGAGAAATATATGAAATATTGATAGATTATATAAGTCGTTGAACCTTTATGTTCACAGTTAAGAAATTAAATTTTCTAGATTTCTTCTGATATATTAGATAACTTGCTGATTGTAAAAGTGTTGTGTAAATTATGATGCTATTATCAATTATAAAGTCATCAAAAATCAGTTACCTAACTCAAAATTGTTAAGCGCAAAAGAAAGTTACACTTAACCTCTCCCCGCATTCACTCTTTTCGTTACAACCGCATGAAATTTCGAGGTTACCGCGACCAGACATACAGACGCGGCTAGACTTATTATAAGGGTCCGTTCATATGAGACGATTTCACCGCTCGCGTCCGCTCAATCAGCAGCCGCTTTATTCGGTGACTACCCAAAATGCAACAGTTTCTACGCTTTTTAGTGGTGTTCACATGCATACCAAGATCTCTGTCGACATTTAATAAGTAAACAAAAGTGTGTGTGTCTTATGAATTATACAAAAAATATATCAAAAAGAGAATGAGAAGAAAAAATAAAAATAGAAAAATATCCCGGATGGTCGTGGCGAGATAGTCACTCTGCGGCGCGAGCACTGCACGTGCGTGTACGAAGCGGTTTCTATTGGGGCGTACATTAATATTGATAAAATATGTACTTTATGTGAATACTGTAAATTTTAAAAAATATCTGAGGAGAAAACGGCGCTTACGCGACTCGCGCGCGGTGTCGCGTCAAAAAGATTCGCGCTCGTGTGAACGTGCGCTAATGTAGATATATTGATTATAGACTAGAACTAAATATTATAAAAGAAAATGTGTAATATGCACTTGAAATGATGGCGGTGATATACCTACTTTAATTAAGATTATCAGTTTTTTTCGTATAAATACTAAAATAATTTATATATTTTTGTGGTTTATAATGTGCTCTATAATGTGGATTGACAAAATGCTATATTACAATCAAAATGTTAGTAATAATCGTAAAGGAATAAAAATGAAAAGGTATTAAGTTTAAGCTCAATGTTTTGAAGAAAAATAAAAGTCTAATTGACATAATTGCTATATACAATATCTATATAAATACAGCAATTAGTAAGAGTAATTAAATACCTAAAGTAATTGAATGAAAGTCGGTGAAATTGGTAATTTCAGCCAAAAATGAAAGGAAATCCCTGCCTGGCCAAATATTACTACATCATATAACATCAGCTTTTGGATAAACTCCAAAATTCGTTACTTAAAGTGAAGTCCCGTGTCCCTTAGTGGGGTCTGGGCAGATGCATTTCACATCTGTTTCACTGATCGATTTTGTCTTTAGTGGCAAGTAAGTGATCATCCTCCTATGTCCTGCCAGATTGAGTTTTTTTATCTCCACCGGGAATCGAACCCAGGACCTCTCGGTTGTAACGCTTACGTGCTTACTACTAGACCAAGGAGGCGGTCAAATTCGTTATTTAGTTTGCCATAATAAAATCCAAACAGCCAAATAAAGTGTATTCTTAGGTAAGGAATAAACTTATTTTCAGGTGATTTATATTATTTTAAACACTTAGGTACTTAAAAATGAAGTCAGTTTCAAAACAAAGCCACAAAAACTGCTAGCAGATATGAGGAATATCAAGTCTTAATCGATAAAATGGTTGGTATATAAATGTTTCGTCATAATTCAAACCCAGGACTCCGGTGCGGAATGCATTAACAAGTGCATGACATATTGCACCAGAGACGATTAGTCAGCATTCACAACACTCTTATCGAATAAAACAATATCTATTGAATATAAAAGGCCCTTTGATTATAAAAATATCAATTAATCTAATAGGTAAATAATATTTTCATACTCACAATATACCTAGAGCTAATAAATATTAAAAATATTTATGTTGTAACTGTATCGTATCGATAATGCCAGGTGGTTTATGCAGAACTGTAAAACATCTAATTCCGAGTCTGTTGAGGTCAACAGCATTAATCTCGAGTTATACAGCCGCACCGTCACGTTCCAAAATTACTAATTTAAATATCATATAGCTCAGTTAATAAACATTCATGTTACCTTATTATTTTTGAGGCAACCGGTCTGATTTTAATATTAAAAGCTATGGTTCATCACGAATTTTCGACTTTCTAACTCGGCACTCGTGACCAATCGATGCCAAAATATGTATGTTTTATCTAATGGATCGTGTAGATTTCACATTTTTCATTACGACTTTGCTAATTTGTAGTCAGAGTTATAATTAAACTTATACTTGTATTCATATAATATATTTTTAAATTTATAAACATTTGTTCAACTTTACTATGGAAATATATCATTGAGATTAAAATAAATGTATCTGTAACAGTACGAGTAACTCCTGCCCGTTTGCCTCCTATTTTATAAAAAAAAAGACAAGATCTGACTTGCCGCATAAAAAGTTGCCGCCTCTCGGTAAAATCTACTTTATGAACCGGCGCGGTAGTAGGTACCTAACCTAAGAAAAAATCGGCGATTCAAAAGCTTATTTGAATTAAGTTTGTTTTGAGTTGACATTAAATTATAAAAAAATATGATTTTAGGCCGTGCAAAGAGAGGTTAGCCCATATTTTGAACCGTAGACTGCATTTTAACAACACTTCAACGTAAAGTTAACTCAACCAAAAATATAATAAAAAATCTTAACTGTACCTACCTATATTGGGTGCTTATTTATTATTTTTGTTCTTACTTTATTTTGAACTTCTATCTACTATGTTTTAATTTGACTAAAAAGTGTTTGAACTTGGATGTAAATTGATGGATGCAAAAACATGTCAATAGATGCAAATGCAGTAAAAAGCCTTTTATCCACTATCGTTGGTCTCTCAGATTAATTTAACAAGATTCTTGGTTAAAACCAGAATTACCTCACGATCAGAACATAATCTGTGTGTAAAATAAAACTATAAAAGCTAATAATTAGTATTACTACTTACTATGCAGAAAATCTATTTTGTACAACAACTTGATGTTATGATAGAGTTGGAATAGAAAGGCAATTTTATTTTGAGAACACAGGCATTGAATAAAATTATTGTCAGCTTAGTTTTATTATTGATTTAGAAAACTCAACAAATTTATGGTATCAATTTGGATTGAATTAAGTAAGTAGTTCATGCCTTTAAATTTCATAGACAATATGAAATTGCATATGTGCCCATCTACCTACTCTACCAAATTCAGACAAATAGTATTATTTAGATATTGAAATTCACAAAATATACCGTGAAATAACGGCGAAAATAATTATAATACCTAATTATTTTATTTGTTTATTCACTTTGTTGCAATAACAATGAATACAAATAATAATCTAATTGGCCTTATTGCCAATCAGCGATCTCTTCCAGGCAAACCAAATTACAATTATTAGGTGCAAATTTTAAAATTATGCGTATGCCACTGGCGTGGAGAATGGGCAGACGCATGCGTTCTCTTATCAGTTTCTTCATGTTTAAGTCAGCTCTCTTTGTCTTTCTATCCTGGAGGATCGAAACCAGGGCCTTTCGTAACGCAAGACTGAATAGGCAGAAAATTGATACGTACTTAAATGTTAATTTTTATGTCGAAACCAATACATACCGTGAATCTTTCAGGATGGCGGTTGATGGAAAGGAAAATTCCTATAATTAAAATTCTAACGAGTCTTCATGGTTGTACGCGTTGTTTTTACTGTTTTCGCCCTGTTATATTCACTTAAAACAACACAGCAGTCCACAATTGTTCAAATGTTTGCAATTAATTGCGAAATCTTATACGTGCGGTAAGTGCGCTGATCGTGCTTCGTGTGAATTGATGCGCGTGCCATATATCGCATGTGTTACATATTAGAATTATGGTATTTCACGAAAGTTACGATTCTTTGTAGATACCCATAACGGTAAGCGTAGTAACGCCCCGTAGGTAATTTGTAATGCAGGTGCCAAATTAATTGGTACGGCTAATCGAAAACTTAATTGTATTCATTCATTTATCATAATAGGGTTATTAGAACGAATTTTCATATTAATTGTGAATTTCTCACATTCTACTTATCTCGACGGATTGAAATACATACTGTTTTATTCATATAATGTAAATTATTTATATTATAAATGCGAAGAGTTTAAAACTGTTACACCGATTTTAATTTTTTTTCTACAGGGTTGGCCGTGATCTTTGAAAAACATATTATTAAACTTTTATGATTTATCCTAATTCTTGCGCAAATTTCTGAAATAGAGTAAAAAAATCGTAATCAGTACCAGTACCTTATAATTTGACCAAACTAAATAGATTTTAAGTTAATACGTGTTAACACTCGACTACTTAAAATTTAGGTAAAATCAAGTTGAAATTAAGTTAATCACTTGCCTACTTATTGCGTGTGAACAAGCCATTACGCCTGCACTAGACAGATGTTGATGAAATTATAATAATTATTATTGACAAATTGTTTATAATTTTTCAATATTTTTGTAAATTGTAAAAGTGGCGACAATGATTGAAGATGATGAGAAAAACGAAATAACATAATAAATCAATTCCTGCGAAACTGCGAAACAAGACTGATTGTTAGTAATATAAATACCTATTTAATATTTATATGTTCACGTACAATTGCCCTGTTTCTTTGTGTGTACACGTTTTTGGAATTAAGTTGTTATTTTATTTATTGGGATTTTATGACCTGGTATTGACAACCTTTAGGTCAACTCTTATTTTGAGTATATTTTAATTAATGTCTTTATTTCGCGCCCCAAATAAAATGGTGGAAATTTTATTCGTAGCTAATAGGGAATTTTGACCACATCACAGTCACGTTTTGCTGAATTATATCACTTTCCTTCAATCATACACATTGACGAATAGTTTATACTTAAAATTGCACCAATGTTACGCATAAAATCTCGAAAATACACAACTTTTAGAAAATAATATAAAACATGACGCGTTCGTTGTTGCGATGGCGCCAAAACTCCTTCAATTAGGTTTAGTTTTTTAATTTTGCAATTTTTTTTATTCTGTGTTTTGTAACCTTTTTCTGTTGTGTAACCTTTTGATTTAAATAATCACACTCCAAAGCACTCTATGGCCAAATCTGCCCGGGAGATTTTTTTGTTAAATAGTGCTAGTTACCGTATAAGTTGATATTTAAACACAAAAATATTATCAAAATTTATTCATCTTAACAAACTAATCTGTAAGAAATATATCTCCCAGCTGTTTCCGATGACCGGATGATTTTCACAACCTGAAAACATTAACCAAAATTATTTATGATTTACTAAAAAATTTGTGTTTCTACTAACATAAAGAAATATATTTCCTAGAGAACTTCATATCAAGCCCTTAAAAACAAAAAAAAAAAAAAACAAAATACCGCGTTCAAAATTAAAACTCGATTTAGCAACTAAAGTATTGTGAAACAGATACATCAACTTTTCTTTGATGTATCTGTTTTGTTTCTGGGTTTACATCAAAATAAATTTCAACCTAGTTTACCATATAAAACTGTTTAACCTCAGTTTATCGCGATCAATATAGCCGATTTAATTTAAGTAGAATGCCACACCATTAATACTTGGGTTTACGTAAAGTGCTGAATCAATTTTGATAAATAAGTGAATTATAAGAATCTCGGATGATAACGTAACTTCTTTATGCATATAACGTCAAACATATTTTCAAAATATACCTGTCCTCTTTTGAGTCCAAAATATCTTGCCACTGGGTCTCCCGCCTGTATTCTCATCAACATATTTTCTTTCAATTTACTGAACTATGAGTTAAGGAAACGTGTATGTATTATGAAAATTGTCTTTTTTACAATATTTTTTTGGCACAATGTATTTAACCTTAGAGATACATTTTGACAGATTTTATAAAAAAGGATACTATCTAGCCAATAATTCTTGCTTCTCATCTGGTGTTAGGACAATATGTTCAGGAACTAACTCATGTTCTGTAATATTTATCAGTAGTTCTGATTCCAGGAATTGCTCTAAGATGTACTTGGGTGCCATATCCACTAACGATTGTTTTGCTGATGGCGTCATACCTAAAATTAAATTCAAAATGATCATTAGTTATTTCCTAATTAAATTTTGTATTCTACCCAAAAAATTTATGAACTGTTTTAATAAATAATATTAACTGAAAGGTCCTGGGTTTAGTATCTGACAAAATCGTTGAGTGAGAAAGGTACAGACTGCAGAATACTAATTTCTTTTTTTCAAACCTATTTCAGTCTGTCATTCTATTTGACTGTAGCAGACCTTAATGAGATCCCATAGAACCTATAGTAGGAACTACACATTTATACCTCAGTTTTACTTATCATTTCCAGGGAAGTAAGTAATCAGCCAGTGCCAAGCCATTAGCGTATTTAACTATATAAGAGAAAAAATCTAAAAATATATTATTGAGATAGCTGAGGTAAAAGACAGTTGAATTTTGAATCCCAAAAGATTTGCTGATTTACAGCAAAGAATCCTTTGGGATTTACCCAATTTTTGGTTACTTAGATGATGTCACAACCATGCAAAATTATGAAAATGTAAAATGTAAATGCATTATGGCACTTAACTTTGAATACAATTTTCTAAAATGACTGTAATACCTTACAAAGCATTACTTTCTCCAGGACGCCAAGAACCCCAGTGCCACATTCACAGGCATGAACCACCGAACAACAGAAGCAGGTTGCATACCTTAGGGCATAATTCTATACTAAAAAGTTATTATTAAAATAATATTAAAAATACCTGCTTGTACCACAACTATTGCTCTATGAATATTTTCTTCTTGCATTCTTGTACAATAAGTTTTTATTGTCTTAATACCAATTTTAGCTTCATCAGGAAAGAAAACAAACATCTGATCAGTAGGGTCATCATTGTGGGCTACTAAAACTATCAGGTCACTTCGGGCTGGTCTTTTTTCACTGAAATATTAAAAACATGAGATTATATTTTATTTTATTTTATAAGGAATTTCACTATATTGAACTTTTGTTAATGCCTGGAAGTTTTTTCCTACTTCTAATATGATATTTATTTTCATAACTGTTTATAATATATTTCAAAGGATTTGTGACTTAAATTTACACAATTTAAATCCTCTTTTAAATATAATTTATTAAAAACTGACATTATTTATTATGTCAAATTACTGTCACCAAAATATTAGCATCAAATAGAGGTCAAATAGTGGATTTTTTGGAAAGTGAAGGAAAATTTGTAGTAAATAAAATGCAAGTATTGGAAGAAAAAGTGAGGAAGAACATTTTAGAAAGAACTGTTTCTGAAACAACAAGACTTCATGTAGGCAAGTCTTTATTATTATTTTTAAATCTCAATAGGTTTTTATATAATTTGATTTTAGAGTCTAATGAATGAAAAAGTGAATGACTTCTATTTCGATTTGTAGGAGACGTCGGCCAGGCTTCATTAATAAACCTCAAATGACTTTCTTAATATTTATTATATATTATGAAAAATCACATGAACACAATTACTAACATTGACAACACTAAAGGCAAAATGCAATTATATACCAAATTACAATCAATGTTAATTCGTTTTCTTGTTCTTAAATGTGACAGGGCGGCCAGTTGCAAAAAAGGTTTACAATGTTTCAATAACTTCAAGGAAAGTGGCCCCCAGAGAACATAAACAACAAAATATCTTACCTTGGTTTATCTCCAAATTGTTCTTTAAATTGATCCAAAGTTTGATCCAATTCATCTTGTGTTACTAGATATCCACGATCATGACAGAGCTGTAAAATTAGTATTTTTTAATTATTCGGCATTAAGCAAAACAAGGTAAACATTAAGTTTAAAAATCTAACCTATAAAGTTACCTGCATAACAGTTTTTCTGATTCTCCATAACTTATAAGTCTCGGCATCGTCATCCATACTGTTGCTACTAAATGCTTCTTTTCTTTGGACTAAAAGTAACTTAGCGGTTAGTAAAAAACGAAAAAACGCTCAAACCTCAAGAACTCAACAAGCAACAGTAAACAACATTTAGGTTTTTTTAATTGTAATTTGTAGTGAGAACTGTCTACTGAGAAGTCATCTGCCAAAATGAAGCTGTAGTGATAAAATTCATGACAATTAACAATAGATATGAACATTGAACTCATAGGTAATAGGTATTAGGTTGGTTAATGGTTAGTAGCCAACGAAGAGAATTAGAGCCCGTCCCACAGCGTTTTTTTTTCCGCGTGCGAGAAGCTGACGCATAATCCTCCCTCAACGATGCAGCTGATAATTTTTTAGCTTAGTATGATGTCAACTATATACGAAAAAAGGTGTACTATTACTAAATTTTATATTTTTGTTACCTCTTACGCAGCCTCCCACACTCGCACCCGCCGCTACTTGAGCAGCTGACGGTCGATTCAGTTATTAGTCATATACGATCAACTATGCTTACTATGGCTTTTGCATTTTGCAACGTTACCTCCGGCTATACGCGAGAATTAAAACCTCGCGGTGAAATATCCTAAGGTTCTTACCCAATTTAATGACATTTGAATTTTGACAAATGACTACTTGTGATGAAAATTGAGAAATCTCGACTCTTCAAGAAATACCTTTAATTTTGTTTATTGAGAACGATTCTTTTTTAAATTGAATATTGATAATTTTAAGCGTAGTGATTGTAGTAGTATATAATTTATAAATAAGTTAAACTTTCAAGACAGGCTTAGATCTATTCATAATGGCTGGAATCAAAGGTAGGTATCGTATAAAGCTTTTCAGAATTACCCATCGCGCATTTTGTTCATGCAATGAGTCACTAATTTATTTACAAACACTTCTTTCTCTTTGAATCTCCTAATCTCGTTATTGTTTTTTGTTTCATGTCGATTTTTATGGATTCATCAAAGGGTAAGTGAAATATATGGTTATCTTGCAGTTAACGATTGCAGTTGTTGATTTTATAACTGGGTCTATAATAAGATGTCAATTGGTATTCTATATATAATACAATATCCTCCTGATAAAAATATTTTAACTTATGTTAACTTTTTACAGTTTATCCTCGGACAATAAATCGGCTTAATCCATTTATTAAAAGTAATTTCATAATTTAAATAAGCTGTAAAGGCTGTATTGTTGTTTCTTATGTTTCAGACTGGTTTCTCTTGCATTTGCTGGTTCAATTGGTATGACATTTGTCATACTGGCATGTGCATTACCGCAATACAAGTAAGTATTGTAATACTAATGTTATATGGTTTTATTACTACCATACTGTGTTTAAATCTTGTTAGTACTTGGTGCATATTATAACATATTTAAAAGATTAAATAATAAAAAGGTTAATGTTTATTAAAGTAATTTGAATCTTCATATTATATTCAAAATTATCTGTAAAGATAATTTCACATAAATAGCTTCTTGCACATATATAATAGTTATTTTCTTTTTCAGACTATGGTGGCCATTTTTTGTTGTATTATTTTACATGCTCTGTCCCATACCAACTATGATAGCCCGACGTAGCAGTGATACTGCTGGCGGCAGTAACTCACCCTGCATGGAAGCTGCAGTATTCATAACAATGGGCATTCTAGTCAGTTCTTTTGCTTTGCCTATTGTATTGGCCCGAGCTGAAGTGGTAAGTTTACCTTCATATATTATTATTATACACTAATTGATCTAAAATCTAATCAGTGTATTATCAGTTTTGATACATTGCAAATTATGCCGACGGTTTCCGTCGCTGACTGGCACGCCCCGCCTCTAGTGGACGCAGTCATACAAAATGTATAGCAAGTGGATTTTTGCCATGCGATGTGGCCCGCTTGGTGGATGCTAAGCTTTATAGTGTTTTTGTATAAATTTGTAAATTTAATATAATTGTAAAATTAAGCTGATTCTTCTAGAAAGATTTGTCAAATATGTAGTTGGATTATAATTTCAGATCCTTTGGGGAGCATGTTACCTTACTTTAGCTGGAAACATTATAGTATACCTGACAATTCTTGGTTTCTTCACAATCTTTGATATGGATGATTCGGATTATGCAATGTGGTGAGAAATCTAGAAATCAACAAGCCTGTTACAGAGAGACATTAAAGTCTATGAATTTTTGTATAAGATATATTTTGTGTTAATATATTAATTTAAGTCTGAAATATGATACTGATGTTAGTTGTAGTTTTTTTTCTTCTGTTTATTTTAAAATTGTTGTATCCACATTATTTAAAGAGGTTAAATTTGAGATTTGCATCATTTATTTATTATAAGAAACAAATAACTGAAATTGTATTTTTTTACAAGGTTAGATTAAAGTTATTCATATTAATTACAAATAGGTATTACCACACTAACAATAAATTATTCTTTTAATAATAATAAATAAATTTATTATTATTACTTCACTAACAGAATAAATTATTGTATAGGCTTATATTTTAGATGCAAAAAATTTCTACTGATCTGCCTAATTGAAAGTATTGTTTTTAATTATGAATTCCGGTTTACATTCAAAGACTTATAATTAATGTTGTATTCATGCTTTATTATAATATTTAACAATCTCTATGCTATAATAACAAAAATGTTAGTCACAATGTTTTTTTATCAACTTTAATATATAATACTCAAAGTACATAAATAAATATTTATACATGTATTTTTTTTAAAGAACCAGGATCAAACATGCCTCTTAATAAAAAGTTAACTGACCCTATAATCTGTTTCAGTTATCAAAGTGGTTGTTGTTTTCATAAATGTTATTATAATAGGCTGGTACATACCTATAATTATTCAATAAAATACTAATGTAGTAAATTATTAAGGATTGTGATTACATTAAGTAGTTTGGTTTCGTTATATATTCGGTAATTCTGTGTTATTGTAATGCTGCAGATAATTGTATTTTGCACTTACTTGAGTTTTTGTTGATAGCAATTAAAAACCAGGCAGATTTAAGAAAAAATATATCAACATTATTAAAGATGTTTACCATAAAATCATTTGAACCTGGTAATTACAAATCGTTTGAAGAGGTGGTATTAATTTGCTAGATTGGGCTTCTGAGAGCCAATTTCTACTAAAAGCTATGTCATTGCATACCTGTATTAAGTATGTAGGTACTGCAATCTTTAATTTGTAAATCTATTCAATGTGGTGTTAGGCACTTCAAATCAATTTATATTGATTGTGAAGTATTTAAAATTATTTTAATGGTACAGGCTATGGACTAACCTTATTTAAAGAAATTTTTGTAATTTGTGATTTAATAACTAAACCTATTTCGGAAATTATTTATGTTTAAAATTATTACATTCCTCTCTTAAAATTTGTAAATACAGAATTATTGTAATAATTGTTAATCCCTGATCACAATAAACATTGTACTGAATGCTTGTAATATGTAACATTTTACTAAGTGCCCATGAAAAGAACCATCATGTTGATATCTTCTTCAAATAATTCTATTAATAATTATTTACATTGCAAAGTGATTCATTGTCTATAACAGTTACTTTAAGGTGAGATTGGATATCCATATATAAAGATTCAAAGTTTCAGAGCGAAGTCGCTGGTACTGCTAATGAAAGCTACGTAATTTGTCCAGCTATAAGGTGTACAAAACAGATAAACAAAAAAAATTTGGTTATACATCATTTATAAAGTACTGTTGACCTGAGTGCTATTTATTTATAAAAAGTATAACCAAAAGAGTATGAGAGTACAATTTTGTTTTTATTAAATTAGTCTCAGTAGGTACCTATTATGTAGAATCATTACGGGAAAACTGGGAAAAAATCCATTAATATGTCTGTACTCTGTGATAGTCTGTCTACACCTTTTATGTACAAGGTTTGAGAAATGACAATAACATCAGTGATTGAAGTACTGAACATCACAGATGACAATTGACATTTAAAATTCAGAAAGTGATTTCATCGGTCGGCGCACCCAATTTTAATAATTTCAAATTTGTATTGAAGTTAAAAAATCAACAATCTTAATTAAACAATGGGTGATCATCTACCAGCTTGCGTAATTGACGTGGGAACAGGCTACACCAAGTTGGGATTTGCTGGTAACAAGGAACCACAATTTATCATTCCGTCAGCCATAGCGATAAAAGAAACTGCTAAAGTGGGTGACCAAAGCACTCGACGTATGACAAAAGCAGTAGAAGATTTAGATTTTTTCATTGGAGATGAAGCATTTGAGGCGACAGGTTATTCCGTTAAATATCCAGTCCGTCATGGTTTAGTTGAAGATTGGGATTTGATGGAAAGATATATCGAACAGTGCATATTTAAATATCTACGTGCTGAACCAGAGGACCATCATTTTCTAATTACTGAACCACCATTAAACACCCCTGAGAATAGAGAGTACTTAGCTGAGATTATGTTTGAATCATTTAATGTTCCTGGTTTATATATTGCTGTTCAGGCCGTTCTTGCACTAGCTGCATCTTGGAAGTCACGCACGTCAGCGGGACGCACTTTCACAGGCATAGTTGTAGATAGTGGTGATGGTGTCACACATATTGTACCTGTGGCGGAAGGTTATGTCATTGGCTCTTGCATCAAACATATACCCATTGCAGGGAGAAACATCACATCCTTCATTCAATCATTATTAAGAGAAAGAGAAGTTGGCATTCCTCCTGAGCAAAGCTTGGAAACTGCCAAAGCAATCAAAGAGAGATACAGTTATATCTGTCCTGATATTGCAAAGGAATTCGCAAAATATGATTCTGATCCAGCAAAATGGATGAAAAAATACACTGGAATCAATGCGATTACTAAAAATCCATTTTCAGTTGATGTTGGTTATGAACGTTTCTTAGGACCAGAAATATTTTTCCATCCTGAGTTCTCTAATGCTGATTTTACTGTACCTCTTAATGAAATGGTTGATGAAGTTATTCAAAGCTGCCCAATTGATGTCAGGAGAGGGCTATATGGAAACATTGTGTTATCTGGTGGTTCTACAATGTTTAGAGATTTTGGTCGTAGATTACAGAGAGATATCAAAAGGACTGTTGATGCTAGGTTGAAATTGTCCACAATGTTATCAGAAGGACGTATTACACCCAAGCCTATTGATGTTCAAGTTATATCCCATAACATGCAAAGATATGCAGTTTGGTTTGGTGGTAGTATGCTGGGTTCAACTCCTGAATTTTATCAAGTTTGTCACAGCAAACAAGCCTATATGGAATATGGGCCAAGTATTTGTCGCCACAACCCAGTCTTCGGTACCATGACATAATAATGTACTCTTTTTCAGTACATATTTCAAAGATAAGACTTAAACATTAATTTCATATAAAATGCAACAAGACTTACAATTTATTATACTTTTCAATTGTAAAATTATATTATTTAATTAGCTGTAGGTTTGTAAGTATAATTTTATAATTCATTATTATCATTTAATGTATTTCGCTGGACTGACTTCATGAAGCATTTAAAAAGATTGCATTCCAGCTACAGCCAAATAATAAGATTTTTAATAACTTTTGTTTTATTTCAAGTTGCTGTAACCCTAAATAGCACTGGTTATCAATAACGTGTTTTCAATAGTTTATTTTAACTGGGCACTACTTCTGTTGTCCAATATTAAATAATAATATAATTTTTTTCAATACAAAAATCCACTTTCTATTAACATACACAATACATAGATATCGCCATCTTATGAATTGTAATGGTTCCTAAATATCTATATAGAAAGTTTAATGAAACCGTGTAGTATACCTACACGTTACAAGACTGCTATTCGAATTTAAGAGCTATCTAGAGGCTATTACAAACAACACTCATTCAGTTTTATTATGGCTCTCCTGGAGGTTGGCTGTCACTTCCGAAAACCGTCGTTTGCAAGTACGGATTTAGGGGAGGCAACTGAGGCTACAACCCTTGGACCTCCACAATAGACTTCGGAAAAAAAAATCAGACTAGTAAATAACTCTTCCTTTGATATTTTTTTTCGCGTTTTACCTTTACCTTACTTTGTACAAACATGATTATATTAAATATAGACAAATCATCTTCCACTTTGAGATCCCGAGACCTCCAGACCTCTAAATTCGGCAATAGTCGTTTGTGTTTATTATGGCAAAAGTGGTTTATTAAAGTTACTTAGGTTCACATTAAAGGGCCCGGTGAAACAGGTTGAATCAGTAACTATGTATTTAAAAATTTTAGTAAAATAGTAATTTTTCTGACAGCGAGATAACGTTATAAATCACTCACAAGTCAGTCCCTAAAATATTAAGATAACAAAGAATTTTTTTTAACTACTAGTCTTCACGTGCGACTTGTCTGCATATACAAATGTCCAAGTCATACAAAATATAGCCTATCATTGAGAGTTTAGAATCGGTTAGTTTTTTTATTTTTTTCAAGGACCGACAATATTACAAGTCCTTTCTTTTAAACCTGACGCAAGTTCTTATAAGTTTGATGTGTCAGAGCTCTGAACGAATGGACCGATTTTGATGAGGTTTTTATTGAAAGCTGAGGTGATCGCGATGGATCTTAGCTACAACTTATGAGGAATTGTTCATCCATTTATTAGGTATTCTAATTTGTAATTAACATGTCCAGGGGGTTTTTTAAATTGTCTTCAATTTCACTTTTTTAAACTTACCTTAATAATAATTGAATTAATCAGTTTATGACAAAAACAATAGAATTTAAGCATCAATAGAGTAGAAATAATGACAAAATTGCGGCCGTTCTGTGCCAATGCACTTATAAACTAGTTTAAAAATTGTAAAGGTACTATTTTGCCGTATACGTATTTGTATGCGTCAAGTATCCGAGACGCCACACTATGTTCGTAGGTAATAAGGATATTGAGGGACTCCAATTTTCTTATTAGTCCAAGAAATATAGATCACCCCTTAGTAGGTCATAAGGAACTAATGAAAAACCATTGATCATAAATATGGATTGAATTCTGCTTCGGTTTAATAGGAGTGAGTGCAATCACGTGCATGCACACAAGCAAAGGTAATATTGATCACGATATTACTGGAAGCAATTAACAGTAAAACCGTATCGTGGGGTGTTTTTCAAAGCGCTCTAATTAGACCGCGGCACCGCCCTCCATGTGACGATCTCAAACAAAAGATTCATTTTCGAAGCTTTCTATACAAAAGGGGAAACGGCAGCCGGATTTTGAGCCGAATTCAAGTGCAATGATATAATATGTCAATCAGGGAAGTATCTGTAATGTATCCGTGATGTTTTAGTAGGTACAACCTACCCAGTCGAAAGGTAGCTAGACAGAATTTGTAGGAACGCTAAAATGGCTGTTCCGTGGAGACCTAATCCTATATAGTGTCAGTCAGTGCCTTTAAATTACAATTATTTAGTAAGTTTCTATAAATGTAAAGAAAAATACATAAATAGAAACGTATGTACCTACGTAGGTACCTCACTAGGACTCTACGTAAGTTCGTTAACGGTAATGGGTCCGCCGCCCATAAACACCATTTGTGGGTTGCGTTGTCGCCAGTTGGGCCGCGTATGCGTTGCCGGGTCGTTTCTGGAAAGTCCCAATTTAATAATGTTTCTGAAAATCTGAAGGCAGCTGGTTCCTCAGATTGGCGAGCTTAGTAAAAAAATGCCTTAGAAAACGCTCAATTGTAGAACGACCAACATCGAGGTAGTACGTATAAAATTAAGTAGACATCTGCCTCGACGTTCGAAGATGAAACTTATCTGCTGGTAGCAGTTGGTTTGTAGGTACTGTATAAATGTATTAAATTTACTACTAATAGGTGCGTTTTAACTTGAACGAATAAGGTCTGTTACAGACTGAAGCAGACATGAAAAATGTATTCATTTTGTAGGTACATAATTTTGGTCTGGAAACAAAATAATTCTATCCCTCTCAACGCCCATTCATCAAGCTCCTTGAAATTCTTTAAAACAACAGCTCGCTGGAAACACGAGCAGAGTTTACTTACAGTTGGGATGCTTCAAATAATACGAAACACATTATTTCATTCTTTTATAAAATGTACTAGCGGCTTGATAAAGCTTTGCATGGATGGCATCGCATACCCACGACGTCTCTTACTGATCGTGTACTGATTTATAGATTAAAGTAGAATGTTACTTCTAGGTACTCATTGATGTAATGTTTTTACTACTACATAGTATCGCAGCGCTACAGGTCTGTGTCCTTGCAGTCGGTCCTGTTTTGTACCGTTTGTTTCCAGTTCGTGAGTTGAAGATTCTGTATATTATAAGTGTTACAGCTCGTGATTGTACCTTGTTTTCCGCACGTCACCTCGCTGTATCGCGCCAAACATCCGCCTGAAGATTTTCGTTCGAAACCATTAGGAAGTTTTCTTCCTTTTAAGAAAAAAAGTTTAATGTTATGTGACAAAAAATAAACAGCCTGAAATTGATATGTTGTGTGTACATGTCAAGAGATGGCGCTGATGCATCTACTTTAAAACGTGCTAAGTTCTGACATGATTCTGTTATACATTCATAGATTTCTTACATAAACTAAAAAGCTTAAATTAATATAAAAAATTAATTTAAGCCCCGACTGAGGTGCAAACATATTCACAACACGTATTCTATCAAGATGATTCAATGGCGTACCTATTTATTAAAATCAGTTACTCTATTGAGTATAAATACGGTCGGATGAAGAAACATAGTTATTATACTTAAAAACTTAACCTTTGGCTTCAGTAATAATAGGATATTATTCGAGCTTTGTAAACAAAACTTGTATTATCTTAGTCGTACCTACTACTAACACTTTTCTGTAGACTGTATTTTGAAATTATAATGAAAAATAGGTGCGTCGTATACGAATCTCAAAGGGCATGAAAAAACAATGGAGCACTTAGCAATTAGCCGGGAAACCTGACGGGAAGCGTGGAATAACCTGACACTGGAATTATAATAATTGTAACAATCATGAATATGTATTTATTATTTATTTTGCAGAGCAATTTAAGTATATCGACTCAATACCCTAATCCTCCTAGAATTTTATAGTGAACGGAAACCAACTGTTTTTTGTATTTTTTTTTTTTGCAATGTTAATAAAGAAGTGCGTCTATGTATATACCATTTGGTCATTCTACTGCGTCGACGTGACGTGTATTTTATTGTTAGATAATAAAATGCAATTCTGGCGTTTCACAATAAAACCAGAGAGTTAAAGATGCGTTCCTGGCTATTTAAAAAATTGTTATGCCCTTTTCTTGAAGGTCCGTACCTTCTAAATGTAGTTCCACAAATTTGTGCTTAAGTGTAAATTAAACGCATTAAAGCCGATTTATGAAAAACCTCTTGCAATTGTGCTAGTGCAAAATTAAGAGCGGATATTATTAATAAGCCCCTCGCTGTCAGACTGTCTGTAAAACATCCGGCTCGAACGTAACATAAAGGCGCAACATACAGCCTTTGAGATGTTCGGCTGAGTGTTTTGTTTATTTGGAAATGCACCGCAAACCCTTTCAGACGACATTGTAGAATGTTCTCATGTATTTCTACTGTAGATTTACGTAAAGATATAATTTTTAGTAGAAATATATATATCATTATATCATTTACTTATATCAAGTAGCAAATGCTACTTACTTTATCTTATTCCTTGGATATGTACCTATGACTTCGACAGTATGGAATTATTATTAATAAAATCTTCAATACTATATGAACGTTTGCATTGCTGGCATTCGAAACATTACTATGTATATACATTAGGTAAATATATCGTGTAATTATCTGCGTGAGTAGAAACTTCAGAAGTACCACCTGAGACAAATTTGAATGAAACTCTCAGCGGAATAATTTACCGAGTGATGGCTTTTTAAGTGTATATACATATAACTTATATCACGCATTTGTCGTAAATGGAGTACAAACGTACTTTAAAAGAAATTTTCTTTAGGTATTTTAGATACTCTACCGTTACTAAATAAACAAAAAATATTGTCTTTCTCGCTGATGTACATTTGTTTTTACAAAAATGAGACAAAATATTTTGAGCAAAGACCTTTGTTAAGCAACGTGTCTAAAAGGTTGTAAAGTATATTTATAATGATAGGTATATTTATTATATAAACTGTGTAATTTTAAAAAAAATTAAAACTGTGTATTTACTTATTAAAACTTCGTTGCAATTGCAATTGAATATAAAAAATAACTTAAGCTTTTACCCTTAAGCCAGTTGCAATGGAGTGCAACGGGCGGTTTGGGTGAGTTACAAAAACAATAAAAGCAAGTTATAAAATTGTAAATACTTTCACGATACTTTATAATAAATATATAATAAATATAAAATATTTATTGGATTATTTTAGTTCTTAATGGGTAATAATTGTATAAAATACATCGAAGAAGAGTTACCTTTAAGAGATAAGTACTTTTAATTAGCTTAACCACACCTCAATTTAGTCCAAAAAGACAGAAATTTAATATATTAACTAAAAATACTAAGCTTTAAAACAATAAGAGTCAAAATTTCACAATTGATTTGGGAACTACGACACGTTAAATTAAATATGAGGTTTCGATTTTTGCAGTCGCGAACTAAATAACTTTCCTATGATTATAATATAAATTTCTTCGCATTTCTACTTTTATTCTTAATAAAAAAGTCTGATGTGTGCTCGTTTTAAATTCTTCACTATGAAAAATGTAGAGCTTCGTGCGATGTCTCGAATCCCATATTTAGTTCCAAATACCAAAATATCATAGGGAATCGATAAAGTTCCGCTGCCTACTTCCCAATATATCGCATCCTTAGAATGAAAGTGACCTAATCCAAAAAATGCAATTTGTGGTAAATGAGCATTAAAGTCTTCAAAAAATTGTAGTATTGAATACATCTTAATAATATATAGAGACCGAAGTATGCACTGTCCCCTGTTATGCTCAGATTTAGGTCACTTCTACTTTACAAGGTTTTAGAATATGCTATATAAGGTCAGTTTATGGTAAAATCGAGTGTTACAGGAATTTTGAGTTGAGTCATAAGACAGAGTAGGTACCCGGTTAAAATTGTCGTTTGATGTTTTTTGCTATTTCGGTAAACCATACTGCTTAATTGTCAATACTACTTATGTCCACGAAATGGTTGTTATGTAAAAAACTAAATTAAACTAAAAAAAACTCAAAATTCAAAAAAGAAGTTTGATTTTAATTTCTGATTTGGTGTAAAATCCATTATAGCTTTATTGATATTTTGATTTAAAATATGAATCCTGCAATTAGTATTATTAGGATTATTCTAAGGAAATCTATCGAATTTTTTTATTTTTTTTGATAATTTATTCGGCGAATTAAAAATCTGGCTATTATCTTGAATATGTACTCGTATATGCACTGGCTGTTGTATTAATAGAAAATCTTAACTTTTAAAAATGATTATGTTATAACTTAAACAAACAAACTGTAAATAAACAATTCTAAATTTAGGTAAGAATGTTTCCACGATGGCAATATAATTATTTCCATTAATTAATCTATATCAGAATAATGTCTTTTGGCAGAGTGCCTTAAAAGCGAAGACTAAGCGGCCAACGTCGTTGGCCAGATCTCTGCCAATTCGTTTAAGCCGCAATGTGAAAGTGATGGGGTCTATAACAATATGTCGGCCATTGAACGTAGTATGAGGGAAAATTTACATAAAATATAATTGCTTCTAGTCTGTGTAATATTTGGAACAAAGCACTTGAATGTTAACGGATAGATATGCTTTGATGACAAAGAGTTTAGGTATCACTTGGTATCAGTGAAACTTTCCTTTGATACACAACCCATAACATTATCTCTTACAAAAATTAAATAACGTTTAATCTCTTGAAAGTAGAATCTGCGGGTTCATTAGAATTTAAAAAGGCTACAGCTGCCTAAATTCTTTACTGAAAACATACAACACATACAATCATCACGTCGTTAATTTAGAATAATAAATTCGCAATGCGTCTTTGAAAACAAAGGCCTTTTACCTTAATTTTCTACAAAACACCTAGTATGATTCTAATTCTAGAGATACGTAGCCTAATGGATTGTTTCCAAGTCCTTACATGTGAAATTATATTATCAAGTATTGCTTTCGGTTGGAATTTTTCGAATCCTACGAATATTCTACTCTTCTACTTGTCACTTTTACCCGACTGCTAATCCCAAAAGGAGAAATGATTTGTATGTAGGTACCTATTCATAGCATTCGGGTGATTTCATTGAAAATTGGCCATAATTATAATATTATGCTCAATTTATAGTAAAATTTAAGCTAAAATACGCTTTTATTACACGCAATTACTTATTTATATTTTATAATAAAGCGGAGTTTTAAAACCCGACCTTTATATTGTAATTCTATCCTGTAATTAAAACAATAAGCTTACTTTTAAACAACCCCTTCGAGTATTGCGTTGGTGTCAGTCAATTTCAAAGGTAAAATGTCTGACGTTGATATTAATGTTGGGGTGTAGATTACTCAAAATATATTATGATTTATGAGGTGTAAAAATCTCGTGACTCAGTATTTGTGTTCGTACTCCTCCAAAACGGTACGAACGGATTTTATGAAATTTTGTATGTGTGATAGGTAAGAGATTAGGTCAATATTTTTCACCCTCCTAACCTGCACCTATATTTACGTTTATAAATAGGATTAACTAAATACGTATAATAAAACAACTTAAAAAACATAAATTAAAATTTGTTTCCAAACCTGTTACATTCAGAGAACTGAGGAAATAGTTAACCAGCGCCATTATCCGCGGTACAGGAGTTTACTAGCGTAGGTAATTAATGCATAATCGCACCTCAGCCAACAGATGATACCTAAGATCGTCGTAGTATGTGCCAGGAATTTATAACCTGAAAAAATATTATTGAAAACATTAGCGCCTGGCAACATTTATTCGTTACATCATTGTCATTAACGATTGCGGCCGTAGCGTTTTGGCGTTTCGACGGTCACTCTACGATCCAACCATAAACATGAGTGATTCGATAGAAGGTGTATTTCTTGAGGGATATGGACGAGCCTACATTACTTACAAAGCGTTCATCTATTAAAGGTTACAAAATTCAAAGAATACTTTGATTTAAAACGTAAACGGGAAAGTTTATTTTCTATTCAATTATCAAAATTATCTTTTAGACATGTTTTTAATTGTTATCGGTCCAAGATTCAATAGATATTTGAGTTCAGAAACATTTCTATTGATATTAATAACCATGATGTCATTGAGCATAATTATAATAAAATGAAAAATATTTTCTTTTTTGCTACCTTTTTTCGATCGGTACTCTAAAGCCCCGTTTAAAAAAAATGCCTATTCAAATATGATAAAATGCACCTATATTATGGCAGCGCCTTTGACCTGAAATTTACAAAAAAAACATACAATCGAATTAGGAAGTAGTTTTAACAGAATACCATTTATACCATAATCATTATGAAATCTTAATAGAACGGTGTTTGCACAAAATTTCATATAAATTCTACGTTAATCTTAGATACAGGTTATTGTGTATCAACATTGTTGAGGCTCTGTCGCTGCATTTTAAAAGATGGTTGTGTTAAGATCGCCACTTGAATATTTGTGATAGCGCATGCGCGACTCTCAGGGCCGCTATTAAATATTATTTAGCAATTATCGTGAAATAATTAAATTCCAATTGAAATCAGTTTATGAACTCATTTACGGCCGGAAGTTAATTTCAATTTAGAGGAATGTGGAATTAGAGTAAATTGAACGGTAATTATGATTTTAGATTATATGTAGGTTCTAATACAGAAAATAAAACTGGCTGTTGAAAATGATAATTAATTAATGTCTTTCTTGCCGGTTATATATAACTAAAAATAGACCTCGGAAAAAAATGATTCTTTGTTAAATCTTACTTGAATAAAAATTGATTTGATTTGTTGTTGTTCTATTTTGCATTAGCTTTTGTGTTACCAAACATTTTTAAAAAGTTGGAATCATTCGTAACAAATTTTTTTCAACATTTTGCAGAAGAATTTACATCTTTTTGAAAACTGTTTTTTTTAATTTTTTGCGCTAAATATAGTAGTAAAAATAAGCAGTATGTTTTAGTAGAATTTTTATCGTGATATAAAAAATTCGGTCACGTCAAAGACGTAAATAGTTCCTACATACTAATATTGATGGTGATAAATCGCACCTTTAGAATGAAAGTGACCGAAACCAAAAAAATGCAATTTGTGTTGAATGAACATTAAAGTCTTTAAAAAATTATAGTATTGAATACATTTTAATATATAGAAACCGAAGTATGCGGTGTCCCTTATTATACTAAGATATAGGTCACTTTTACTTTAGAATATGCTTTGTAAGATCAGTTTATGATAAAATCAGGTGTTACAGGAATTTTGAGTTGAATCACTTTTATTATAAGGGTGCGAAATGTTATTTAAATAGTTAACATAACCGACTAAAGACTGGCGGGAGACCGCGCGAGAGTGACAAAGATATTTATTTATTTCTTAAATAGAATTCCCATTGTAAATAGGACTGTATTAAATACACAAAAGAAAAAAAACAGGTAGATTTCTCTCCCGATGAAGACCAAAGATTATAACGCCGGAGGAGTGAAGTGTATAAGACATATATTTACTCACCTCTCTTATCATCTACTTGACTCGATGTATGAACTAGAAATTCCCAAATTTCAATAATCGTGTGGTTTGGCAACCTTAAAAGGTTTCCATAATCGGGTAGAGTCAGTTAATTCTGAGGTTTCTACCCTCTTTAGAATCTTAAAGTGAAGGGTTATCTTTACCATTTGCTAATTTACAATCCACAAATGAATATTTAATCTCAATATGTCACCCCTGGAAATTCGGCTTCTCGTACTACCATGCGGCATAGAATAGTATTTTATTCAGTATGCAGATACGGCATTTGCAGTTTCTTTTGTTTATTTATTTATTTATTAACACTTCGTTGCAATAGCAATATAATACAAATTGTAACTTAAGCTAATTGAAGTGCAACGGGCGGCCTTATCGCTTGTTATTTGTAATAAGGACAGAATGCTTATTATTTATTAGCTTTAACTAGCGACTTTTCGTCCGCATGGTCTTACAATACAGCTTATTTCACTCAGTAGGAGTCTAGCTTTTCATCAATGCAAGAACTTTTAAAATCAGTCCAGTACTTTTTGAGTTTATTCGTTTCAAATATATAAATATACAAATCTTAAACGTATTATCTCAAATAGATCTATGGTTTTCTAATCTTCGCTTACACATAACTAACAAATTATATTAAAGGCAATTTAAAAACCACTTAATGTTGATCATAACAAATGACATTGCGAATATTCTTAAATAATATAATAATGAGGTATGTATGAAATAATTTTTAAAATCAGTTTTAAAGTGAAATTTAAGATAATTTAAAAATCCACTGACATGTTAATAAGAATATATAAATACCTCTCGATCTCGATCACGCCAGCTTTCAAAACAAAAACTTCATAATGGATCAATACGTTTAAGAGATACAGAAACGCAGTCAAACTTATACATCGATCTTTTTGCGTTAATTGTAATGAACTTACTAAATAGTCTTATGAAATAGTAGCATTACCGAAGAAGCTGACCTTTTAACATATTTAAGTAATGCTCATAAATGTTATTATAATTATATTAATCTTACATGCTTACGTTAAAATCGTAGAGTATCAAGTTTCCTGGCATCGGAAGCCGTACAAATGCGAGCTTTGAATATAAGTTTTACCATAAACAGATTTGTTGTTGGAAGAAATCCACACTTCCTTCACTTTGCCCTGTTGTATAATTTTAATATTATGAACTATGTTTTTATTTTTATTCATATCAATAACGGTATTAAATCTTTTAATTAGATTATAATTAATCTTATTTCTTTTTATAATGCCAACGCAAAAGTAACTATTGATATTGTATCTCTAAATATTCATTATTTTTGTGACTCGTCGTCACAATAACGCTACGCTTAAAGTGTAAAGTGAAGTCCCGTGTCCCCTAGTGGGGTATGGGGCAGATGCATTTCACATCTGTTTCACTGATCGATTTTTTCTTTAGGGGCAAGTAGGTGATCAGCCTTCTATGTCCTGCCAGACCGAGTTTTTTTATTTTTATCTCCGCCGGGAATCGAACCCAGGACCTCTCGGTTGTAACGCTTACGCGCTTACCATTAGACCAAGGAGGCGGTCCTCCAACGCTACGCTTAATAAACTCAAAAAGTTTTCCACGTTCTTTTCTGAAGTTCGATTTCTTTTCTTAAATCTTATTCCTTAAATATTTACAAGAAAAGCGATACATATTTTATTCATATTCAATTCCTTAATTGGAGTTGACATATAGGAGCAGTTTGAATGATATTAAAAAAGGCTTTTGTGTTTCTTGAAATATGATCGTAAGTTACATCGACTTTTGATAATACATAATAGACAAAACAGTTGGCGAATTGACCCATTATTTCTAGAGTTTTGTGTACTACTACACTATTCATTGCTATTACGCAATATACGTTAAACTGTAGAACTCGTAGGTCATCGTAGCAGTAGATAGTAAATTGCGCATCTACGAAATTTTCAGGATACGCGTAGCCGCGGGGCGTGCGGAGAGAGGCGAGGGGGTGCGACGCAGCCTCCCTCCCAACGATTACTGATTAGTGTGCCGGCGTGTGCGGCAAGCCCTGCATGTGCTATGCTGCTCCGCCGGCCGTCACTCGCCTACATCTGGCTTATAACGCGTTACGATTGATTATCGAAAATAACAGCTGATCGAACATGTGTTTGACTACGTGAAACGTGAATGTGCTATACTAACAGTTGTGGGTGTGTAACCGCGTGGACAGAGGTTAGTGACTCTGAGATTATTGGTATACATAGGTAATATAGGCTTGATATATCCCGTGAAACCATGGTGTGAGTTCAATCTGTAGCTTTATTGACATTCGCGTTCCTTATTTGAAAATATTCTAAAAATAGAATCATTTAGATAACTTGTCAGCACACTTGGTATTAGTTATCTTGGTATTTATACCTAATAACTTATCGTTATAAAAACAAATACATATTGGTAGATTTCAATCTAAAGTTTGCGGTTTTAATATGAAAAGATTTTAAAAATAGAATGACTTAGTTTGGAAAATTTAATCATAAAATGTTCCGTGAATCCACGGTGTAACTTCAATCTGCAGTTGAACTGTATTCCTTATTTAATAAGATTTTAAAAATAGAATCATTTACTAAGTTCGAAAGTTGTTATTTATTAGAAAACTCTTGCTAGGAATTTAGTCATTGTGTATATGTTCTGTGTACTTTAATTGCAAGTGTAAGTTGAATTTGTAGGTAGGTAAATTGAATTTTGCATTTTAAAATTAATATACCTACAATAATATAATATTTTATAATTTAAAATTAATGGCATTAATTCATATAGGCACATTACTTCGTTTGACACTTAGTATAAAATGTGTAGGATTAGTAACTTAATATTTGAAAGTAATATATTTTTTACCACGCTTATTTGGACTTAGAGGATTGAGGTTTAAATTAGATGGACTAAAGCGGCTCTCATTCGAATCAGGCAGCTAATCCTGTAAGTGTACCCCGACCTCAATTAACCAAGGCTTAGGTGCCAAATCCTTCCATCCTCATTTCGTCACATCTCTGAATATTTACCACATAAGGCACATTTAGGAAAAACTTTCATTTTCGGAAATAACTACTTTATAAGATTCAAGCGATATCTGCTTTATTACTCGTAATATCATCTGCTTTTAAAATTAGACAAACTAAATTAGTTTTGTCTTTCACTTCTCAATTATAATTTAAACACGATTGGTTTGATCGCGTATTCCTATTTGAGCATGTGGCAGATAAAGCTTTGCTACTGTCTTATTGATTAGGTATTAATAGGTAGATATATATTGGATTGGATTGGATGCGATGCGATGCGGTTTTATATGCTTGAAAGCTGCCTTATTTGAGACAAATCTTAGCTGCAATTTATGTAATGTTCATCCATTTATGAGATCTTCTTGTTTGTAATGTTTTTTTAAAATGTATTCAATTCATTACAAAACTTTATCTCGTTACAAAGGCTGCAAGTGGTACAAATCAAACAAACGAAACCCCAATGATATATAAAAATGAAACGACATTATTAAATATTGAAATTTATCGCGCGTACACAGAAATAGGTATAAAGCAGAGATGCGAAATATGAAAGATAAACAGGGCACGTGTGTGAGATGTTCTAGGGTTATCACATAGCAACTAATTCCATTCACATTGGATTATATGATGTCCAGTAAATGATGCTCATTCATACTGTTGTTTTGTACACAGAATAAACTGTACATCACAATAAATTTAGACTACTGGATCCATTTTTTTAAGTCATTAGTAATAAGATTTCTATATAAAATAAGGTTTTGTAATTCTAAAGAATATAATTATTTATTTAAATATTTTTTTAACGTTACGCTAGTCACTTCGTCTGTGTAATAAGGTAAAAATTAAATCATATTATGAATCTCCCTTCTACTGCCATTTAATGCGTGTTCGAATAGGAAAAAATATGTCGCTTAAGTAGACAAAAGTGATCACTCACTCGCCCATAAAGGAAATAATCAGAGAAATAGATGCAAAAATCGGTAGAATGAAATTTCATTATGTATAGTATATTACAGTTCACAGTTTATATTTAACAAAACACTTGCAAAATAAATAAAATGGCGCATGGTGAAATTTGGGAAAAATCTGAAAGCATTTTCCGCGCAGAATTGCAAATATCGAAAATAAGAATTTTTCTTTTAAAAAAGGTTCTTTGTGAGAAATATTAAACATGGGAACTGGCAACCCTAACAGGAGCGTCAGATTTTGTCCGCCTTTTGCTTTTATTAGTTTATTTTAAGACGTTATTTGCTATACATTACGTTTAATGGGCGATTGTTTTTAATCCATTCCCCAAATTACAGATTCCATTACAAGTTTAGCTGCTATTATGTTTCTGTGGTTTGAAAATGCTTACAAATTCGATTAAACAGATTCCATACTGACCTAGTTAACGTATTGTATATTTTTTTCTGGCAACACGATACTATACTGAAATAGTTTTCGATTTTAATGCTCTTTTAGTACAAGCTTATTGTGAAGATATTCTTTTTTCAAAAGTAAACTAACAATTTTATTTATACAATATAAAATATTCTATGAAGTATATGAATGCTTTGAATATAATAGTAGCAGGTTGTTTAATAAAACCAGCTCAACTAAATCTCCAGATTGTAATTTATTTAGTTATTATTTATTACATAAAGAAACAAAACAGATGTATCAAAGAAAACATTGAGAATAATTCAATAAAGATTAAAGACATATCCTTAATAGAGTCACAAAAACACTATAAGACATAGACAAAAACACAAATACACAGAAGGTATAAAAACGCAAACATTTAAAGTGGTAATTTATAAAAAAATTAAAATCAATAGAGCAAATTTCTGATAAGCTTAAAAACAGCTGAAGAGGAACAAGAGAACAATTGGATGTCTACATCGGGATGAGCTAGTCAAAAAACAGTATACGATAATCACCCGCATCAGCGGATAACGTATAGAAACTTCTGCAGAGGTTCAACCAGCCCTAGAGGGCCGTTAGTTCATTATACATATACATATCAACAAAGCCTTGCTACTAACCATATTAGCACATTCAATAAAGTCATAACTGTATTCCATTAATATAGGCAACTCGATTATTGACACCGTGCCAGGGATGTGTTGTGCAAGACAAAGTTAGCGTTGTCACCTCGGCTTATGGACATAGTACCTAGACTTACATCATTTACATTATCTATGGTTGTGTGTAAACACAACCATAGATAATGTAAATGATCATGTAATGTTGATGATGATGATGGTGATATTATAAATACAAAAATTTGTATTATGTTTCTAATGAATAAACATAAAATCTAATGGATCGATTTAGAAACGGAAGGGAGATGGATTAATTTTAATTAATTCAGATTTTTAATTCAGAAGAACAATATGAATTCAGAGAGACAATTCCGGCTGTGTGAGGCCAGCCATAGAGTGACATTAATTCTATTTCACATACCTACATGGAAGAAAGAGCTAGTCTATTTATAAGTTTATATGTTAAATGCTTTCACGCTTTAACAATTGAAGTTTGAACTGATTATGAAAAAAATATGATACAGATATATAAAGGACCCTTAGTGGACCTTACAAACAACATAGACTACATTTTAATATAATCTTGACGATACAAAGGGACAGATAAATAGATATAATTCTCATTAAAAAATATTAAATTAAAAAAGGATTTGTATACGTTAACATTTCCAACATTTTTTAATATCTGAACAACCTATCTTAATTACTCAAAAATAACTTACAATAGACCTACGTAAAATAAACCAATTAGTGAATGCTACTTCTTAACTAAAGAAATTTGATGAGTGGCCAAGTTAGGAAGGTCTATACTCTATGCTGTCAAGAACAGACTTGAGTAGGGTCTATTAAGAGGCTATGACACTTGTTGTTGGCCTTTATAATCTATGGTCGCTTTTAACTAGCTATAGAATATCATCTCTTTATTTAATATAACTGTACTCTATTGTCTGAAGCTTATACAATATGTATTTATCTCTAAAATATATAATTGTTCTATAACCACGTCCATAGTTAAATAATTTGTTTTTTGGTCCAGGAATCGAACTTAAAACCTTCCGTGCATAACGCATTGAATATCGGATGCATGATCACTTTTCTATTGAGGTGACACATATTATTTAAAACTATTAGGTATTCAGGTACGTGCCTACATAAGTTGTATACAATACTTTTTTTAAGTTCACTAATTTTTAAGTTTATTGATTTACCCGCGTTAATTTTGTCGTTGCGTGATGTTATAAAGCATAAATCCTTCCTCGATAAATGGACTATAAAATTCAAAAGAATTTTGCAATTCAAACTAGAAGTTCCCGAGATTCAACCAAACCAAAGTGCGTTCAATCAAATTATTTCTATAATACAAGTATAGTATATACATTTTCTTTAAAGTATTATAGACTTATATATATAACGATATCTATCTACCACAAGTCTGGTAAAGTATTTTTCCATAGCATCAGCGTTGAATATTTGTATGGAAATCTTACAGCGCCCCTAGTGGTTATGCGCACACTTACTTGGCAATGGGGTTGACAGCCTTCTAATAATAAATAACCTATAGTAATGTTACGGTAGACTGAACTAACATCGCTCTAAAAGTTAGAGGCTAAATCATAAGATTTAATAATCTATATTAGCGGCATGTACATACATTATGTATTGCGCATTCATCACCATGCGAAGGATAAGCTTGATTGAATTATCGGTTGGCTTTATGTCCTTTACAGGAATGCAGTAGACAGCATCTTAATTAAATTAGGTTCAAAGGATTTATTATGAAATGTTTACTTTCATAATAGGAAATAATAAAATACTAACGTAACAATTTTTCTTTAAATTTGAAAGGAGATAAAACATTTTGTAACTCAAAATATGGTTTTTGTGGACCTTTCTATGGACAAAACTGCAAAATATTTCAAAAATTAAAATTATCCCATTTTCTTTAATCTTGTCGTGCGCCCTTTAAATGATAATAAAATTTTGCTTTTATGATTAACCACCTTCGTTGCTACGTAGTCCATGCACGTTCGTTGTTGGGTTTGAACCTTGGGGAAACAATTTGTTTGGGTAGGAATAGCTTCTTGTCTGTAAACGATTAGTAAAAATGAAGAAAAACTATGTCTCTCTATGCTCTAATAAAGATTTTGATATTTCTCACAGATTATTACAATTACAAACATCATATTATAATTCGTATAAGAAATATTAAAGGAAAAACTGTGTTTCACAATAAGTAAAATCGCAAAATATGTACTCCGGTATATGTAGTAGATTATGTATAAAATGATTAATTTATATATAGAGTAAGTACCATAATTGTATTCTAAATTCGAATTAAGTTCATGAATTTTAAATAAAGGAAAACGTCAAACTGTCGGGCTTTCAAGATGGCGGCATTGATATTCTACGTCAAGCACTTTTGGCGGCAGTTATGACAGGAGTATGAGAACGAAGGGCTTATATTCGGTTTTCATATGATTTTCTAAGTAAAGATTAAATAATATTAAGAGTGAATATTAAATAATCTTGTTTTTCCTCACAACATCCTTATTTTACGTCCGCTTTCATAAACCATTTTTCAGATTTCGCGACCCCGGGATCCCATTGAGTAACGAGGTTAAGTAAATTGCTAACTCGATAACTAAGCTGTGCCGGTAAAGCGATGAGTGGGACGTACTCAGAATTCCAATGGAGTCGAATTATGATCTGTGGTAAATTTACAGGTCAATTAATTTATCATGGATTGTTATGTTGTATTCAATGCATTTATCACTTTACATAACTACATAGGTATTAACCAAAAATAATTATACTTTTTTTTTTCTCACAATTGTAGAATTATGCGATCAATTTTTATTAAGTGGTCTTCTAGCACACAGAAAAAAATAACAAAATTTTATAAACAGTGTATTATTTTAGTGTTACATTTAAAAAGCCTGTTAGACATTAAAATTAATATCCAAGTGATTAATAATGTAATGTAAACGGAAAAATTACGAAGCAATCTGTCACGTTAAGGTTTAGATAAATGTTTTCGAAGTAAACTTATGACACGTAGTATCAATCAATCATCCGACAGATATAATGGATATTCTATACAACGACACAAACAACGTGCTAATTTTATCAGAGGTTTTTAATCAATTTATTGCTTTTAAGGAAAAAAAACACGTTTTTATATTTTAAATTTGCTATAACAACAAATAAAAGTGGATTACCATAACTCATAGTGGTTCGTACCTTAACCCATTCTACACAACCGAAACCCGAAAAATATGTACGTGATATATAAATAAAATTTCATTTTTTTATAAATTAACTTACTTTTACCATTTACTTTGTAAATTGGTTTCGGTTAGTGCAAATTTGACAAATATATTGAATTCAAAATAATGGTGAATTTAACAGTTAAGACCAATGATAAAATAATTAATAATTGACAATTATAAATATTTGATTTTTGTAATATTATCAATTTAGAAAATGTGAATATATTGATATATTATATAGTTCAGATTTTGTTAAACGTATGCGTTTCGAGTACATAGTGAAACGTGAAATGCCCGCATCGCATTCGTGCGGATGAATTGGTGTCGATTGCGCAGCAAAATATTCATATAGGGCTGCTAATATATTTTTAAGCACACACTTTTCCGTACATACCTACATTTTAAGCATTAATTTTCAATACTATCGAAATTTACGAAAGGTTGGCACCCTGACAATAGCTTGCTGGTTAGGTATGTTGTTAGTTTACGCATACTCGATATAGACGCTGTCACGTTTTTCATACAAACATTTAACTCAGACGCCTTAGAAAAATACTTGACTAATCTTGGTAGAACTGGACTATATATAACTTTTTTTTTTTTAATTTATGTGATCTGTGTATAATCTGTGCGCTATACCTAACTAGCGGCCTATCAGTACTTAATTTCTGTGATGAACACTTAATAAGTGGCTAACAAGTACCAGCATAGAACATTTGTAATAAAAACTTACTTTAAACATTTGTAGATTACTTAACTTTAATGAATATCTCAAAAATATCACCTCATACAAATTATTTTAAACTGTGTTCAATATCAATTTTTTTTAAATCATTTAAACAGATTTTGAAGTAATGGACAAAGTAGAACAAACTGGGCAACGATAAAATTTATTTCAAGTGTGTATGTAAAACAGTTGATTGCATACTTTAGCATGGTTTTAATGGTTATGTAACTTTAGTGCTAATATATTTAGTATTTCAATCTTGAAATCTATTTTCGTACGTAACTATTCATAAAGGTGTTAGGAGTCTGATTTCAATCGACAAATAATTATTGTTTTATATATTAATTTAATTCTTTATACAGATTACTTTAAATTTTGGCGGCAGTAATAATAACAATAACATTTTTTCCACCGAAACGTCAAATCCATAGAGATTTGAGTTTTCCCCTTTCTGAGAAGTAGGTTTACGCGTGTTAATTGTTTTTTCTTATGTCAAATTAGCCTTTTAAATTTTTAAACACACACAAAATTTTCAGAAGTATTCTAAGATGTTTTTTAAACCAGAAATTCCATAACATACGGCGCATAACAAACTTCCTGCCTATATTTTTTGTAACATTGTTCCCTTCGGTGAACCTTAAATTACATTAAATGTTTCGCAAAGCCCTTTACTTACTATGAAAGAAAGAAATTGACCTCTTTTCGGTACGTCTAAGTACAAAGTTGGTTAGTTTCGTGACAAGGGTCGAGTCACTATCCATTACACAACTCCGAATAAGGGGATACAACTTGTTTTCATAATTAGGAAATGTTTAGTCATTTGGACATAGTTTTATTCTATACATGTAACCACCTTTTCAAATTGTTCATAGTAGTTAACTTGCGACTTCATATAAAGTTGGAATGGCATACAGCTTATATGACATTCGTATTAAATGTTTTTTTATTTATTTACGGCACTAATGCCAAATAAATTAAACAGTAACTTAAAAGTCTCGCATTCATTTATACATGTATAAGGTTCTATGTTATAACTACCTTTGTTTTTAAGTGTCTCGTGTCCTTTTTGACAATGTGTGTCAAAATTTATTGTTGATTAGTTCTAGGCGTGAAACTGTAACAAAGAAGCAGTCTTAAATACCTATTTTGAACAATTAGGATTATAATAGTATATTACACCTAATTTGTAGTCTTAGAGTATTTAGTTAGTAGAGTTTACCGAGTTTCAATCCCGGATTGTAAGCTATAATTATTATTTACATAAAGTTATCAAACTCATTTTACCACCAGTCCAGATGATTCAAATTCGTAAAACGCTTTGATTTCAATCACAAAAGCGAAAACTACGTAAATATCGATGATCTAAGTACTTCCGTTGGATCTTCACGACCAACCGTTAAGGAAAGACTTCTACTCCATTTTAGGGAGCTACCACGGAAATTGATTCGGTTTTGAATTTCGTTTTCGACTCGAACTCGTTCTTGACGTTAACCAATTCATATTGTCAATTCAATCTATTTAAGATTGTGCAAAGAATTAATAATGTTAGTTTTTTTTAATTCGTGTAGATTCTTAGTTGTTGAACCGCCTTTTCTTCATGCGTATTGTGTGGGAGATCTCAGGTTCGAATACCAGGGAAACAATCGTGTTTCTGTTGGGTAGTCACAAAAGGCTGATCACCTTTCACCAAGTGAACCTTCTGCCTGTTTGTATCTTATTTATATAAAAAAAACATTGCCTGTAACGAAAATGTGGAATCATTTTAGGTAGATTCTAGGAGTTGCGGAATTTCACACACCTTGTCTACTTTAGTTAAAGTAGAATGTTTTGTGTCTCCCCTTAAAATTATAAATTAAGTTTGAAAGTGGAGAAAACATTATAGACTTATTTTTTATGACTAACATGGTATGGCCATCATAATCATAAAACACTTCATGATTATGACTATGATTTATTGTTCTTTAAGTTATTTGGATGTTTTAGATTCAGTGCATTTAGAAACACCGCACGATCTTGTAAATTTTTAAAATACGAATCGTTTGGAAGTCGATGCTGTCAGTGGTAGGTCAAGCCTTTCCATTTATTGTCGATTATGGGATGGAATAGTGATTTTCAGGGATCTTGCTTCGCTGGTCGCTCGTTCCAGAGCCCTCAAATGGGTTAATCGCTGTGAGTCGTTGGCAGCAGCTGCACCTGACGGACTGAGTTACGATATTACGTCACTAATAGGCGCGGAGCGGGTATAAAAAACATTCGGCACGAATTCAGCACGAATGTGCGCTATTTCATCTTCTAGTTCACATTTTTAATTAAAATGCATATTTGTGAGACCCGTTTTAGATGAAACGTTTAATTTAAACTTGTTTTTAATTAGTGCATAGTTTAACATTACATTGTATATGTAGAGTGATATGTGATAGATAAGGAGAAGGTATATAATGTTCTTTTTTCTGTGCCAGAAATTTATTCCTCAATACAACCTATCGTAATTGACTAGAATGCATTAACATAGACAAACAAACATTGATATTTATTTGTATAGTTAATTTATTGTTTTACTAAGTCTGTTTTTAATTTGAAGAAAGCCATTATTTATATTTTAATTACAATAAAAACAAGCTATATGTTTTGGTTTAATAGGCACTATAGACTCACCTAGTCACCGTAAAGAAGTAGTGACCTCTGAAACTGAAGAAGAAATATATTTGCCTTAGGCGCCGGTGTCTAGGGATTTCACCACATCGCGATAAGTTCATATAAATGCCTGGCTATGTGGTAATTTAGCGTAAGCGAGAAATGCGCCCGCATCGTGTTATCGCGGCAAATGGAGTCAAAGCATTAGTCTATATTTACTATTTGTCATTTGACCGCCTCCTTGGTCTAGTGGTAAGCGCGTAAGCGTTACAACCGAGAGTTCCTGTGTTCAATTCCCGGTGGAGATAAAAAAAACGGTCTGGCAGGGCATAGAAGGCTGATCACCTACTTGCCCCTAAAGAAAAAAATCGATCAGTGACACAGATGTAAAATGCATCTGCCCCATACCCCACTAGGGGACACGAGACTTCACTTTACACTATTTATCATTTATTTGTGAAATGTCGTACCCCTTGTAGGAAATTAGGCAGACACATTTAACGTCAGTTTCTGAGCAAACAATCAATATCAGCCTTTTTAAAATTATTCCTCCTGTTCTCGAGTTTCGGATGTAATGCCAGGCCTCCAACAGATTATGTATGAACCACTTACTTAAATAATATAATTAAAAACTATACATGCAACCAAAAATATTTTCTTCAATCATCTTTTTGGTATTTTGTTTTTTTTTTTGTACGTTGTTTTGTTGTTTGTTTCATTCAGGTATGCAATATTTAAATTGGTAATGTTTTTGCATACCTAGTCGTAATTTTATTAGATATATGTAAATAACTAACTATAAATAACTATGTATGCTGAAGCATAGAATTGTATTTAAATGTATTTCTCATATAAGCGAATTTTGTAATTCTTTTTGGGAAATAAATGTCTAAACCTAGATATTACTCCCATTAGATACGTTTTCAATACAGGTTCCGCTCCTAATAGTATGTACTAGGTATGTAATGTTTTTGTGTTATATTTTTCAAGAACCATGTAACTTTTTTCTTTTGGTATAGAATACAATAGAACATATTATAATGATCAAAAGAGAAAAGGCATCAAAAATAGGACATGACTGCATTTTTAATTATTTGCGGCGAAGTATTTCGCTTTTCGGGCGGTAGGCAAGGGTGTTTACATACAAAATTTATAAAGTAAACGTTCAGGGTATTTTGCAGTCCATATAGGGTCTGTCGTTTATTTGATCAAATATTTATACCGAGGGTTGACGTTTTTCTCCATTCATACCTACTCTCCATATTGAATTTTGTAAGAATGACGGGTCCTTTATAATAATATTATATCTATGTCCGAAATATTTTAGCTACACATATAACGCCAACGTGATACTAATATAAAAAATGACGTGTGATATTTTGAAATAGAAACGATTAATGAGTGATCACGATTTATTCTGAGAATGAGAGTGTGTTAGGTATATAATTTCAAATTGTATATGCCATGGTTGACTTTAATATATTCCCGCTCAAATTTCAAGCACCATTCGAAAAATTGTTTCTAAATATATAATGTAAAGTAAATTAAAATCTACAGTTTAATTAAAAGTAAAATTAATAATAATAATATCGCTTCGCCTTTAATTCCCTGAAGGGGTAGGCAGAGATGCACATAGTACACAATTTGGGTACACTTCGCCAGATTAAAGTACCTATTAGTAAAATTCATGCCTACGTCTTTAAATACCTAAATAATTGTCATAATTATCATTGATTTATAAGTGGGGTTACACAAACACAATAATCTTAAATTACTTAATTTCTAGTTTAAAAAATATTCTTCTTTCTTGTGTCTTGCATTTCCTTTAATGACAATTGATATTGCTTGACTTATAGAAACATATTATTGGAAAAATTAGATGTATTTTTGCTATTCAAATGGCCCAGTTGTGGTTCGAGTTTCGAGGTTCAATGTGCGATCTATGATATTAGACTTTGTAACACAAAGCGATACAGTATTCTATACATATTGACATACAAGTACCTTACTATAAGAGGTCGGCATGAGTTGAAAAATGCAAGTAATAAAACGGGTTGATGCAAAGGCACGTAGCTTGTTAGATGGGGGACGGCTGCATGAATGTGTGAATATGTTATACCCAACTTGCATATGGCATGCATTTATGAGTAGGATGCTGCAATGCTTAATGCAGCTGTTGAGCGGGAATTCTCGAATGGCGGTGATAAACTAATTTTGCTAATGATATTTTGCTCTAATAACTAATTACTTAACTACGTTTTTCCTAACGCTATTTATTATATTTTTAATAATAGCTGTGCTCCGCGATTTCATCCGCGTTAATTTCGTCTTAACGTGATATTATACACCTATAAACAGAGTAAAAAAACAGCAAAATAATAATAGATATGTATTATGTACTTAATTTAAAACATATTATATACAAAACACGATTTAAATCCCACCAATGCTGCACCTTTATCTGCAGACGGAAAAAGTCATGAGCATAGCTTGTTTGTGACACGCTTAAGTCGCTTTGACAGCAAAAATATGGCCTTCGGCTGCCAAAGGTGTTCTAAATAGTTTTCTCTTTAAGAGAAGTTTAAAAGTATGTACTTATATTGGTTCCATAATGTCAGCATTGTAGATAATGTATAGATAATTGCATATTAAATTTTGTTAGTAATCAGTCTTTTTAGAAAATAATATACAAAATATTCAATAACTAATAAAATAACTAATATTTCTGAGAGCTTCACTCTTTTGGAGTAACATAAATTAAAGTAACTATTCTGTTAAGAATATTATAAAAATAGTAATTTCGTAATAGAAAATTTAAAACTACTTTACCAACAGTCACATGTAAGCAACATTAATCAAAGCTCGTGTACAGTACTGGGATAACTTTCGTTAGGGCCCCAATCCGCTGACTGAGTTTATGAAAGTTACATATTCTATGTTTTAGTATAAAAAGTTAAGGTTTAGGATATGTTTTACTACGACTTCATACTAGTAGTTCTATTAGTAGTTTTTTTCTACTGTGTTAGTATTAAGTTACTGTAAGAATAGCCAATAAGGACAATTAAAAAAAAACATACATTTGGGTCAACCGACCTAGTACATTACATGAAATATTGCGCGGGAGAATATTAACAAATTGAATAAAAAACACACATACCTACTCGTGTTAAAATTATAATGTAATATTTATCGATAGGATACGCATTTGAAATAAAAATATATTTAATTAATTAAAGTAACATCTACATATCTTTACTTATTAAGTAAAAACATTGTAATATAAACAAACAAGAGCCGACTTTATTTATTTACTTATATATTAATTTATATTATAATAATATTAAAAATATGTTTTTTAACTGACAAAGTTTATGATGAGTTAATTAAATATAATGCCACCAATTCGCAGTGCGTTAGGTTAGGTTTATATCGTACTGTGTCTGGCCTTTTTGTAGCTGGGGCCCCAGGTCCTTTAAAGCAGAGCCTTAAATACGTCACTGTTAGCGTGCAATTCCCAATGGCTTACAATTCAAGATGATGAATTCGTTTAATAAGAGGCCAAAACTCGGCATGCTCCACCAGTAACATATTGCTTTTAAGCCTGTTTCGGTCATTTATGAAGCCGTTTGTAAATGTCTACATTTTTACAAGTGCTCTTTCTCGCCGATTTAGCCGCGTATTTATGCTGATAATTATGGCTTAATACTTTTAACTGTATTTCTGAAGTTGGATCGTAAGTAATATAGATGCGTGGTAAAAGAACAAGTTATGGATTATATTATCTATAATTTATAACAAATTATTTATCTATAATATATTATTATAATTAGATATAAGATATTTTTTTTGCATTTATTCAACTCACTTCTACCTCGGTGCTTTATGTATATGCAAGAGAACTTGGCTTATATTTATAATCGTGAGAATTATAGCAAAAATTCCAATGTTCAAAGTTGAAATTCTCACTTTCTTTTTCTCTCATCAAGAAAAAATGATTCCATAGAACGGCTTGTGGTGCAGAATGGGATAAAAGGATAAATTACATTCTATAAATTCACCGGAAGGATATAGTCTAGGAAGAATGGCAGTATTTAAAAGTCTGGTGCCAATCTAGGATTTCAATAATGACTAGGACAGTCAAGAGTGAAACTACTCAAAAGAATACTTTAGCTTAACGCAGGAATGAAGCCGGCATAACAAACGTTTATAAACTGTTAATGCTAGCTATGTAAGTACATAGCAGAAACATGGACACTTGGAACTTTCGACAGCCTGTTTCACACTTAACTTGCCTTCAATGAACGAACTATGCGGGCTCAATTTACCTATGAAAGTTTGTTTTAATCGTTGCAAAGTTTCAACGTTTGAAGTGAATTTCTAGATCTGTCTACTGAAAAGTTTCAAATTGAAATAGATTTTATTGCTAATACATTTTTATTTTTTTATTTTATATAATTTATGGCATATCGTAATTTTATCATTTTTGTCCATTTCGGCCTTGTCTCTCACGGCTAATTTATACCATTGTTCATCTAATTTTAACCTAATGAAGTCGTGTTCGTATTTATCTTAATAAACAGTAAAAGAAAATGTATAATAGTTCTTTAAAGACGAAAAACTGAGCCCGCCTAACGAAACATTTAAAAAAATTAATAATTAAAAACATAATTATTTAATTAGTTAAAACTGAAAAGATTTAATCTAAAGCTCTTATAACTCTGCTTTCAATTATAATACACTTTACTATGTGCTGTCTTTTAATCTTTAATTATTCTGTTTATTCTTAATTTAATTATGGATTTAAACAAACAAATATAAAAACTTAGTTGTTTTGAAACCCGTAAGACATATGGCATATACTTTTCTTGCCATGTACTACGGATTTCTTACGAGGAAAATATTTTTAATTTCCCTTTGAATTGAAACCACATATTATGCTATTAATGTAGCAAATCAACAACGCAATCTTGACATAAGCTTTAATAACCTCAGAGAACTGAAATATAAATTAATATTGAATGAATCATTCAACGTAACAAGATAAAAATATAGCCATTAAATTTTATATCGTAATACCGGAGAGAAATGCTAGGTGCTATACATAAATCATACAGATTCAGTGCTCAGACAAAAGATAAAGGTGCTGTGCGCATCGACTCATAACATAGATTAATGCAGCACAATGATAACTCTACGAGTAATGATTTACATATATCTCTACCAAATCAAATTATATGTTTATATCAAATTATATACAAAATAAATAGTAGGTTATAAATTAAATACAAAAGCTTTTTTGACGACAAGTGCTCCTGCCTTCTGCATCAAAAGGTCCCGGGTTCTAATCTCAGTTGGTGCATTTATTTGTGTGATGAGCACGGATGTTTGTTTCCGAGTCTTTGTTGTTTATAAACTTATATGTGTATTTATTTTGGTACGCTCGTTGTTTCTGATTATCATAATACAACTGCTTTAGCTACTTACTTTGGGATCAGAGCAATGTACCTAAGTGAGTTGTCCCAATTATTATTTTAGAGCCAGCGCCGTTGACCTTGCTGGCTGAGATTCAGATTTTTATTGTTATATGCGTCTGATTCAGCAAAAGTAAGATGGCAACCATTTGTTATCAAATTAAAATTTCTAATTTTGATTGAGTCATAAAATTATTTTAGAAAAATATGTAATATTGGGAATTTAAAAATTAAAATTGCATAGAATAACAATTGCAAAGTGTCTCGATTTTTGCGCTTTCCGCGTAATATTTAAATTTCACTAATTGTGTCTGTACATAGTCAAAATAAATAACTACTAATCTTATTTCTCACAAAGAGCCAGGCTCCCAGTTTAAAAAATATAATTAAAACTGACAGTTTCAGAGTTACAAAGACGGGTCGTGGCTTGAATATTAAAATAAAAAAGTCGACGGACTGATTTAAATTGCCTAAATGACCCTTTTTCATCAGCTATACAGTAATTGTACCAGCTACAGTAAAATCCTATAGTCAGAACACACAAAATTAAAGGCAGAAACAATTATAATTGTAATTTTTAAATTACAAATAATTATGCAATAAAAAACATTGCAGGGTTGTCTTATCACTTGGTAGCGATCTCTTCCAGGCAATTCCGTTATAAAAGAAGAGGCAGACAATAAGCTTATAATCAAACGTTTCAATTTTATTTATTTACAAGCTATGCCCCGCGGTTTCACCCGCGTTAATTTCGTCGTAACGTGATGTTATACAGCCTATAAACAGAGTAAAATAGCGAACAGCTAAATAATAATAGGTGTATTATGTACTTCGTCCGCGCGGAATAGTTATTTTTTTATTTTTTTATATTAACTTCTAAAATAAAAGTACTCCTTATTAGATCAGCTATCTGCCAGTGAAGGTGCCGTCAAAATCGGTCCAGCTGTTTCAGAGATTAGCTGAAACAAACAGACAGACAAAATTTAAAAAAAATGATATTTTGGTCTGTTTCTTGTATACATCCATATGTAATAAATAAAAAACGGTTAATTTTACAAACAGATACTCCAATTTTATTTATCTGTAGATAATTGTGTTATTAATTGAGAATCATTCAATTGGTGAAAGCAAAATAATATTAGTTTCGTCAAAATAAAAGAAAGTTTGTGAATTGGGAAACTGCCTAGTTGCCTTGTTTTCAAAAGGGCACTATCAGCCGGATTTTATTACACGTTTGCTCCACTTTTTGTAAGGATTATTTGAACAAGTTCCGTTGTTGACAAGTATAGCTTTGTATTGTGTTAAATACGTAATTTTGCTTTTAGCTTTTAACTTACTATTTCGTTAGTGATTCAATATACATATGTATTAAGTCACTCGTATCTTGATCTATATAATAATGAATCACCAATATGTGTCTACTCACATAAGTTCTAAAATCAAATTGGATAGTTATTTTTTTGTGATATATTTGTTTTTTTAATGTATGGAAAACTGATTATGAGGCGGTACAAAAATTTCAGGGATTTGCTAGTTTATATAAAAAAACTTATCACTTTGCCGTGCACAAATATAGTACGAAAGCAACAGTCTTTATATTTAATTTATCTTGCAAGAAATTCATGAAACTGACGTGCCTTTCAAATTTAACGTTCATTAGGAAAAAATATTCACATTTTCCTTCCGCACGGAGGCCATAAAATCTCGGCAGCTTACAAGCCTTTAGGGAGTCGTGAAAGTGATTTTTGTTTGGGTGACAATATTATGGTAATATCGATTTTCACGCAGAATCGACGCGTTTTGCACACCTGTGGTCGTACTTTTTCAGTGTTTATTAAGTATGCTTTTAAAAAAGGCAGCTTTTTTCTTCATATTCTTTAAATATAGATGGCAAAAGAGTAATGAAAACATGTTGGGATTTCTAAAATAAAAAGGTTTTAATCAAATTAACTAATATTTATTCAACTTTAACTATGTTAAAGACTGTAAAGTATAAAAAAATGATTCGTTAATAAAACATTTCCAATGTTTCTTATTGTTCCTGTTTTAGTTAAAATCCTTTCTCGTAATAAAATCAATGATTTTGTGGAACTTTATATTATAAGGGCGCATTTGTTGAATAGCATATTTGAAATTGAAATATTTATATAATGTTATGTGATGCGTGGAAGAAACAAATTATTCTTACAATTTGTATTCGATTTAGTCACTTGTTATGATATTAACAGATAAGTTATTTCAGTTTTGGATACTTAGAAATCCACTAAGCTACAATACCTATTGCCAAATAGCCAGTACCTATTATGTATAGTATGTATAAATTCACATTTAGTTTATTACGAAGATCAAACAAGTTATATTAGTAAATGAAGTTATGAGCTCGCCTTGCCCTGGTAATTTTGTTACGTCTAATCGTAGCTTCAAATAGAATGACAAATGATATGAAGTTTAGCTTGCAAATTTGTATCAATTTATTATAATTCTGTCCTAAATGATTTACATTTGACCTTCACGTGTTTAAGCTACGCAGCTTAAAAGTCGGCGTTACGTTGTAGTTATAGAAAAGAATTCTACAATTATGGTCATTGAAAACCATGGTGGGTTCTATCCCACATACAGATATTTGTGGTGCGTAGAAATTACTAGCAAAGAAAATTGATGTCTGTGGAAACTCTGAGTGGTTCTTTGGTGAAATTAGTCAAGAGAAATTGACTCGAATTATTCATCCGAACTATTAAAGTTTATAGTAATCAGTATTGCTGTGAAAATAAAAATACTTTTACATCAATTACAGCTTCACAAAGCTTATATACATTAAAAAAAGATTTCCTTTCAATTTGTGTAATGTGCCTTTTGCAAAAGTTAATTAATAGAGGAATCTGCATTATCTTAAGCGAACCATTGCCTGAATAGTTGGCCGCTTAGGTAAATTGTTCGAAATGAACAGGACTTTTTAAATTGCCTGTGATTTTGTCTGCATTATCTTGCCATACACTTTCATAAAAAATTCAAAAGATTCTGTAATTACCTTCTCCTAGTGTCTGTAATTACTATTAGGAACCTAGTGTCTAGCTGTATGGACTAAAATGATTTTTGGTATTGAATCAGGTGGAATGGTGAATAATAATTAATTCCTGCCGGCAGAAGGCACGAAGCCTAGGTTTATTGGAGTATTATATTTCCTTTCCGATCGTAACTACGCAACACATCAATCAATTGCCCACTAGGAATTACGAAGTTTCATTTTCATACATAAAATATTTAAAAAATAATAAATAATAATAATCCACTAAGCGAGTTTTACGTGAAACAGCAACAAATCTACTAAAAAGTATAATCATTTTCATAAATTTTACACTTACAACGATTAAATTAGCATAATTTTAATACATTTTTATTAATTTAAAGTTTTACGAACCACGGTTGCTTCCTTTATACATTTATAACATTAAAGTTCCGTCTCCAAACTACACAATTAAATTACTCGAATTCTCCAAAAGCGGACTCAGTAAATAGAATTAAAATGTGTTTTTCTTTTTCAGGAAGTTGGAAAAATGAGGCTGTGTACATATTTGCTGCTGAGTTTCTTGGGTAAGTCGCTATTTGTTTGGGCAACGCCTTTTATAAGACGAGTTTATTTAACTCGATAATCTTTTTTTTATTTACGATTTTACATGGATCATGTTTTGAAATGTTTTTCGCCACTTTTTATGCTCAAAGGTATCGATTTCATTATTAAAATAAAAAGCCTTTATTTTTTCAAGTTAGATTAAATAGAATAAACTGTATATTTTAAATTACTTGAGTAATAGATTGCCTAAAAAGCCTTTAATTCTTTCTGACAAAATCGATTCCTATATAACTAGTATATAGCTTAGGCTTCAGCTACGATACGACACGTGCCATAAAAGCAGATATTATATATAATTTGGATTATCTACAATGACTTAGATTGACGATTCAAAATGTTCAAATATGATTTCAATGAATAAAGATATTTTGACTTTGACTTTAGAATTTAATCGTAAGTTAACTGACGCTCTGAGAACAGAGCATAAAATCTTACCGGTTCCAAATTATTCAGTTTATTCATAACATACTTGACAATATAGTAAAGAATCGAGTTTCTTCAGGTTTTACTTAGACAAAAGTGTGAGAATTTATTCGCAATTCGTCCCAGGGAGAAAATAAATCTTCAAGAATATATCTCTTGGGCATCGATATATTTTCTATATTGATACTCCTGGGTCCTTCAATATGTCACTACAAAACTTTGTTTTTGTCAGAGTACAATATATACACAGTTTGAATTTTTATGTCTTATTCTCATATAGTTGGTATATATAATTGTTCCAAGTTGTGTTTAAAGTAAATTTATTGTATTAAGACTTTGATATAATGAATATGTTAAATTAAATAATTTTTAATCTATCTATATTATATCTGACTGACAATAGTTTTTTCTTTGTAGTGAACAAAAAAATTATCAAATTGGTCGATCCGTTTTCAGTTTGAGTGAGATTAACAAACAGTATTACGTAGGTATATTAACAAGTAAACAAAACATTTAAATACGATACACATTTTATCATAAAAACATACATTTTATCATAAGAAAATATAAATGAGTCTCATAAAAAGGTAGAACTAAAAACTTTGTAAGTTTTGTATTTATATACTTAAAGTTTGTCACAACTTGGAAATGCAAGTTGTCTGTAGAACTTTCTAGAAACAATTTAACCGCAGATCACAAAACGAAAACTAAATACAAATATCAAACAAGTGAAGAGAACTTTCGTAGCTTATTCCGAAATTTAACATCGTATCTTTGAGTCTAAAATATTTGAAAATGTTTTGACCGAATGAAAACGAAAGTATATATATGTATCTAAACTATATAAAATAATAGTAACTTTTTGATAACTAGCTCACCCGGCAAACGTTGTTTTGGTATATAAATTATATATTAAAAAATATAAGTTTGTGGTAGAAGTTGAAAATTAAGGGTTATTTGTTAATTACATCATAAAAAATATAAAAGACAGACATAAAAGTTTTTTTTCCCCCGGAAATCGTACATTTAATGTTACATGCGTGGCTAAATTGGTTGAAGAGATGGTTAATATTTAATTACACAATTAATATCTAATTTTAGACAACAGTTGCTCAACTAAAATCGACACAAAATTTTATTCTATTCTCCCCAAACTTCAATAAATGTATTAGGTCTAGTCAGCGAGCGTAAAATATACTAACAGTCTACAAACTTGCTGTCGAGTTGCCAGACCTCCTTTGAATTCTGCCTGAAGAGCCTAATTTATCTGTAATATCCGTCTTGCATTTCAAACACTTGTTATTGTAACGTTTTGACTGTCAAATACTGTTATCGTGTCGTAACTTCAGTAGTCTATGCGTCAAAGAAAGTATGATAGATAGAATTGTAAGAATCCAGCAGAATATTGCAAGTACCAGCAATATTTTAATTGACAAAATTATTAACAGATTATAATTTTTTACTTCCATAGTCGCATTTACCATGAAAACTTTAAGGCATTCGCATAGATTAAAGACAAATTGCTACAGACCAATTTAATAATCTATCCTAATAATAATATTATTATTAGGAATCTATTAAAACTCAAGCATGAGCTTAATAAATATTCCATCAGGTTTTACTAATCGAAAATAATCTGGATTCTTATATTTTCGTTCCTTTTGGAGTGGAGACTTTGGGTCCATGGGGGCCAGAAGCGCGTCGATTGTTTAAAGAGATATCGACGCACTTAGTTGCGACCACAGGAAACCCAAAAGCTGGCTCATATTTCGACCATCACGTTAGTATAGCAATACAACGCGGTTATGTAGCCAGTATTTTGGGTACGCACCCTAACGGCTTTAATGAGCCTTTTGTATTTTTGTAAATATGTTTAAGAACATTATTATAAAACAATTTGTAATAATATAATATAAGCTTGATTCTATCTATCTACCTCTATTACTTCATTGTGAAATGGTTCACGTAATATGAAAAAGATGCAGAAATGTATCGCCCCGTGAACAATTGGGTATACAAATTTTTGCAGTATAGTATTCCTTTGCTCAACAAAGAATTACGTAAATTCAGAAAGTAATTCTTAACATAATATTACATTACTAACAAAATATTTTCAAGCAATTTGCGATAGAATATAGTGTACTTAAATCGATGCACGTTTCCGTCACTTGTATTACGTTGTCAGCGCCCAAACTTTATTTAGCAAACTTATATTTTTCTACTTGGCATCTAAATAACGCTAGTATTTTATTTTCTTTGAGTTTTCTTAAATATTATTTTACAAATTGCTAGTATATAATATAATATAGAGTAATATAGAGTAGCTAAATTATATAGCTTTTAATTGCCATTTGCTTTGGTAGGCATTAAAGAATATGTCACTCAGAAAGAGTGAAATCTTATATGTATCAGTGAAAGAATTTTCTAAATGTGTCTAGTAGTTTTTGAGATTACACTCAATACATCTCTTGATATTAGTATAATAGTGAAATCATTTGTTTCACGGTTACTGTCATTTCCCAGTACTACCGTCGCAACACACAGACGCATAGACCGCTGCGAAGGTTAAAATAGTACATCAGTATAGTTTAGTCCTAACGGTCCAGACGGAACGAGACGAAGAGCAAGACCAACGACTAGTTGGAAAGATAAAATCGAAAAAACGGCCGGTCAAAATTGGACTCATATTGCTAAAGATAGAGAAATGTGGGATTCTTTGGAGGAGGCTTTTACCCATAAGGGGTCCATGCAGTAACAAAATTGCAACTTCTTTATTTTATTGTTAATGTTTGAGTATAGTTAATTTGTTTGATATGGATAAATCTGTTAAAATGTCAATTTGATGAAATGTTATTTAATGAATGAATTTGAATTTTTCGATTATTCTAATTTCTATTGTTTCTAAATGAATTAATTAATTTGTGTTTTTACAGAACAATTATTTAAATGTTATTTAAATTTTAATCACAATTTTTCCTAATTTCTTAAACACGGAAATGTTAGAACTACTTATAAATTGTAAGTAAGTCACTGCCATCTCTGTATATATGCGATAGTCTGTTTTTATAATCTTAATCATATAAGAATGAATTGTATTAAATTAATGTTAAATCTGCATGGAATGTCAATGAAGCTATATTATTATTATTATAGTTTAGTCTTAATTGCTTATAGCGTTGAAATATAAGTTTATAACAACACCGATCCATTAAAACCGGAAATTTGCGATATGAAATATATCTTCACTAATTAGGCTTTGCGCCAAGTTGTTCATACCACGATATGATTTGTACAACTTACAAATGTATCGATTTAAGCACTTTCAATTGAATTTGTTAACGATACTTATTGTGTACCAGTAAACCTAGCACAAGTCTTGTGTTATTCTTTATCGTTTACATATATTTAATCTTTATCGGTCCATAACTGAGCGATTTCTAAGGAATTTGTTGTTTTTGACGGTTTCTAACTTTAGAGGTTTTTCCGCACCTCCCTTTAAAAGGCCGGCACGCATACATTACCCCACTGGCGTTGAGCGTGTCATTTATATTCGTACTCTTCTTTGTGTTGTTATTAATATCAGTTTTTTTATTATCTACAATTTCACTTGTATAAAAACCAAAATATATGGATAATACATAATGGAATTATGTAATTACTATTAATTATTAGTTGAATTATGATGTTTTATTCCATAGCATATTACATAACATAAGAAGACTTATTAATTATCCTTACGTCACAAAAGATCTCTTTGTTTTGTTTCATAAGTAGAGCTTAAATAGACGTAAAATTTGATAAGAGTTTGATCCCATTTTCATAAAAGCTTGTTACTTGGTAACGCCGAGTGATGTATCAAATTATAATGAAACAAGGCTCTTTCTAAGTAGTTTCGCAAACTAAATTCAAGGAGTAAATATTTTAATTTCCTCTCCGTCATATCGTGAAGTGTTAAAAATCTGTCAGTCGCATAAAGATAATGTAATTGTAAATAATTTGTTTTAAATTTAAATATAGCAAGTTTTAAACAAAATCAAAAATAATGTTCAAAAAAACAAAACGTTGAGCGCACATTTTTCAAAAAAAATGTAAGGCAGACGCGAAAAATACTTACCTATATGGCAACCCTTTATTTTCAATGCCGTATCTAAAATCACCGTTATTTTTTATGGCAACATAAAACGGTCCATTCCGTAACTTCCTTCGACTATCCTTAATAGCTGTCCCTGAATGACGAAAGTGGCAATTTTATGATAATCGCTTCATTTCGTTGCCACATTTGGAGACTGACTTACTATAACTTGTTATAGCACTCATCCAAAGCCATTATTTTACTAAATATAATTAATTAGTTTCATGCTGACTTTCTTCTGACTTCGAGATGTGGTGCTGGAGGCGATTACTCCGAGTACCTTGGACCGCAAAACGCACCAATGTGTCTATCTTGAATCAGCTCAAAATAAAAACTCGTTTGTCGACCATATGCCAACGACGCATCCTGTCTTATTTCGGCCACAAAGTGCGCAGAGGCGATGAGAACCTGGAAAAACTGATTGTCGTTGGGAACACTGAAGGCAAACGATCGCGTGGGCGTTCACCAACCAGATGGACCGATCAAGTGAAGGACTCATCGTCCTCCAAATTCTACGTGGTCGTAAGAGACGCACTGGATCGAGACCGATGGAGGCAGATCATCCGCTCCAGATGTTACCCTGATGCTGACCACGATCCTCAGATATGAGGGACCGACAATAGAGAGAGAGAGAAATTAATTAGTTTATTATCTTTACTAATTTTATTTGACCCTTAACAAAATAACATAGTACAAAACACTGAACACGTTTCATATTTTTTAAGAATTATTTTTGTATTAAATACTGAACGGCTTTTAGTATCACATTGTGGCAAATGTTAGAACAGATTGTGTTTTATCTTTATATGCTGAGTTATTCGTATTACATGCCACCAGAAGTTCCTACCAACCTTTACAAGCCTTTAAAACTATTAAATGGTTCGATTAGCTATGGACAAAAGACTTGCCTGTAAAGAATATTAATAAAACTGGCAGAGTCATAAGTCTGCCTCATTCTCCTCTAGAGGTTACGGAATTTCACTTTTCTACAGGTGACACATTGCAAATTCGAGTTTGATTGCTAGCGATCCGTATAAAAATGGAACGATGCCAGACCTTTTTTACTTTTATTTGACCTTTATATAATTTTTCAGTAAATGATTCATCGTAATTAGTATCAAATTTTCTGTTATAACATCATTTGCCAGTGATAGCATTACGAGCAAGTAATATGATATTTTATGTTCAAAGAAAATGTTTCGGCAGTCCTTTACGTTTTATAAAGGGTGATAAAGGTACGTATATGTTTCTTCATTTTTGTTCTCAAACAGGAGCTTAATTTTATTTTAATGTGCCTGGTATATTTGTAACAAGATATATGTAAAGTTTTGGATTTTTATCTAATTTTTAAAGCTTCGCTTACTCTAGAACATTTTTCTGTTAAAAATCGAATACCAAACCTAATAAACATTTATATTAACATTTGTTTCTCTCATTGGTCTCGAAAATTCCATTTCAACCGCGATACAATTAGCGATTGTTTATTCTGAAAATATGTAGGTATTTTTAATTGCTCCGCCTTCGTGGCTAAGTGGTTTACGCGTCTGCGTAATGCGCCGGAGGTCCTGGGTTCGAATTTCAGGGTAACCAATGAATGTTTGGTAGGGTAGGCACAAAAGGCTTATCAAAGGTACTTTGCTTGTAAAGAAAATTATCAGTTATACAGATACAGAAATTGGTCTGCCCCAATTTGGGATTACGGGAATTAACTATTTTTAATCAATATATTCGACTTTATTTGACTTGATACAAATTTATCAAAAAGCTTATTCAACTTATAATGTTTTATCTCCTTCTCTCCAACTAAAAATCTAATTTGAAAGAGAGTGATAAAACTGTTATGAAATAGGCTTGAAGTCTTTTAAATATTTATGAATAGCTCGGACAGTATCTTAACGGAGTTTGTTATTAAGGTTGTAGCATATCGATTTTTATACACATTCTGAACGTAAGTAATGTAATAATTAGGAAATTTTGTTTTATTGGCGAGGAAAAATTGTAAAATCATTTCTTTTGTTTGGTTCTCCAGAGAAATCCGCGCTTTAAATATAAAAAAAACATATGTGTATTCAAATAGCAAAACTATCATATTTGTATGTGCTTACGTAGATTTTCTAAATTGTATTAAACAAAAAGTCTTTAGAAATGGCTAGAAAACAAACTAGGTACTATATGAAATATATGCTAGAAGTAAACGATGAACATCACGTTATGTCATAAGACGTGGTTCCACAAATACGACATATTATTCACTTAGGGTTACCCTAAATAAAACGCTACGTGTTCAGCAAACAGATGAAAGGTCATACTTCAAGATGAATTTGTTGTATACGCATACATCCTCTTGATTGATATTGCTTGCATTGTATTCAGTGTTGTAGTTTAATTGAATTTTATTATCTGTATACATTATTTAAAAACAAATTTCCTCGCCGCGGGCACTTAATTTTACAGTTTAGTTACATAATTTGTCAAGATTTTTTATAAATTAATTTTAATATGACGATAATAATTAAAGGTGTCGAAAAACTTATTGGGAGTTAAAAAAACGCGGCCAAAACATACTTTATTTGAAAAGTTAGTCGTTATTCAATTGGTCATAGAATTCACATCTTCTAATCCAGGGAAATGGTTTTTCCGAGCCCAATAGGACTTATGAATTTAATAATACTAATAATTACTAATTAATACGCCGTAATCCCTAATTTACTAAACTGATTGATGAATTTGAGTAGGGACTTTGAAGTGTTAAGATTATGTTTGTTCTACATAGTTCAATAAGTTACCTCAAGTTACGCAAAGTCGCAGCTAGTTGAAAATGAATTATTAATAATATGCTTCTAACTCAAAACTTATCTTACAATAATTTTCTATTCCATAATATTTATTTCCGCGTTTATTTGAAATAACATACATTATAAAAACTCTGAGGAAAGTAGGTTAATTGCTAACAGAAAATTGAAAACGCTATACAAAACGCCACGTGGTGATATAATTTTTCTTTGAACTATAGACCTAGGTAGTGCACGCCTTGAAGCTAGATTTCTGAATGAATATGAACCCAATTGCAGAACTCGGCTATAAATATTTTCCTAAGTGATTCATTGATGAATTAAAATAATCTGGCGCCCGTTTAATTACTTTATATAGAAAAGTAATAATTCTGAATAATGTTCTTCTTATTCATCTCGATCTTGACAGAGTACTGGTTGTTGACACCTGGAAATGGGTATCCGATTATCAATACTGCCCCAATTTTATCTTCTGGTGTATTTATGGTGTGGGTAGTTCAAACCGTGCCTCATGACATCGGCACTCCTCAAGGGTGACAGTGACCTTTCTTTTCTTCCATAAGTTGCACCCTAAGCCATTTTACTTAGTCAAGTCATCAACTCATCACGACACGAAATAAAAATAATATGAATGTTCATAGCTGAGTGCGTGATTTATTTATTTATTTTACAAGAAACAAAACAGGTATATGACAAGTAAAACATATATAAGACGAAATATAAGATGGAGTGAAAATAGAGAGTGGAAATGTGGGATCCTTTGGAGGAGGCTTTTACCCATAAGGGGTCCATGCAGTAACAAAATTGCAACTTCTTTATTTTTATTGTTAATGTTTGAGTATAGTTAATTTGTTTGATATGGATGAATCTGTTAAAATGTCAATTTGATGAAATGTTATTTAATTTAAGTTAATAAAGCTCTATTATTATTATTAAAGATGGATAAGATTTAAAGTTAAATAAGGTATTGAGTGTGGTACCTAAAATCGCATGATACGCTGTATGCGTTGACCGGAAAATGTAGCTTTTAATACAACTTTTAGTTAAATATAATGAAATTTAATCTCGTACATATTCTGAAAACACCTTACATCAAAGTTTTCGCGTTAATAAAATATGCTTTACTCAATAAAAGATAGGTATATAAAAGTACGCACATATTTCTCAGCTTCAGTTCTACGGCCATAAAGAGGCTCATACATTTTCCGAGCATCCCCTAGCAAGTTTCAAATAATAACTTTGCGACGTGATTTAACATTCTTATCTCAAAGTTACAGTCGACTGTGCTCTATGAAAACAGCTTTGTCTTTATGAATCTGTAATATTGTAACTTCGTTCCAGATATTACTGAACATTTTTCATTACGTTGAATGTATATGTAAGAAAAATGCTTGATGGATATTGAAATACTAATACAATTCAGGAATGTAAGGTATGACAAAGTTATTTACAATAATCTTCTTAAATATATTTACAAAAATACAAAACGTCATTAAAGCCTGGCTGGCAAAAAACTGGCTACATTACCGCGTTGTATCGCTATAAACCAGAATTTTTTTAACATAATTTCAAAATAGGGGTAAAGTAGGTTGAACTGGATTTTAGAAAAAGCCTAATTTAATATAATGTATTTAAATAACAAGAATTATATGAAACTGTTTAAAAATCATAATGATTGAGTTTCCTAACCACAAAATACAACGAAATTGAAAACCTCCTTTTATTATTTCGGTAAAAACTCCATTGCAAGGAGATTAATTATTTATATTTTTCAACATATGTTGCCTCAATTAACCTAAATTTCACGTAACACTTTACATTGACTAACATGGATTCGCATTCAACATTTTGACGGGTAATTTGGCAAAGTCACACGTGCGAGCGACCACTAAAATATGGTCTTTCAGTTATTGGGGCATTTTCCCTTTTTCCTTTACCTTTCTGAGAAAGAAATTTAACAACTGAGATCACATTATACTGGACTTTGTTAACGCTTTTATATGTTTATAGCGGGTTTGTTTTGAATTGCTAAACTGTGGGTTACTCTTTACAAATTTAGTCGATCGTTTTGGGAACTTTACGGTATAGTTCAGAGGGTTGCTGCCAAATTTAGGTGAAATCTATTCATAATTTTGTGTACAGAAATCTAGTGTTCTCTTATCATTTTGTATTGATTCAAATAAATAAACTCGTAGAAAGAAAGACAGTATCATTTGCGAGAATCAACAGAAGTATTTTCTATCTGTGAAGTGTGTGTTGAAGTTTGGAAACTTGTTGCTCGATAATAATGAAAGTACACTATGGAGTTGATAGTTTTAAAACAGGATACATAAATTTTATGTTACTAGTATATTCGTAAAGATACAACTATATTTTAATGATTATTACATGTACTTATCATATTATTGCTTGCGATGATGTGTTACATTTTATGACATTGCGTCTGTATTGTAAATTTAAGGAAACTATCATTAGTACTGCCTCCTTGAACTAGTGGTAAGCGTGTTAGCCTTTCAAAAAGATTAAATAAAACTCGGTCTGGCAGGGCATAGAAGGCTAATCACCTACTTGCCCCTAAAGAAAAATTCGATCAGTGAAACAGATGTGAAATATATCTACCCCATACCTCACTAGGGGACACGGGACTTCACACACATCATTAGTATTTAAAATCTAATTCAAAATAAATTACTTCTTAGTCTAGGTTTGATCCTAGTTCGCAGATAAAAATATTACCTATATGTTATACGGCAAATTTTGTGATATTTCAATATCAATGTAGTACAAATGGAAAACTTGTAGAGGACCATAAATAAACAGCCGACATTCGAACAAACAGTCATATTTATTAATTTGTTGCGTAAATGACAGTTGTCAGCGGATGATGGATGGTCTCATCCGGCGTGACGAGTTTTTCCATTTACCTCAATCAATCATCTAGGCAGAGCGTTCCTTTTCCGTTATGAAATGGAGGCTTTAATGTAATGAATTTTCATTTCGTAAAGATTATATTAAGATTGATGAAATATTTATTAGTAATTCATATTCCACACATATCAAGTACGCATACAACGAGTCTCTCACCGCGTCTATCTGTCTGTTAGTGATAATCTTTAAATCTACCTAGGGATCGTCCATTAATCACGTGAGGCATGAAAGGAAGGGAGGGAGAGAAGTTCAGATAAAAATAACGAAATATCACCAAGAAGGGGTGAGGGGGTGTAATTAGATATAACGTGTATTTATTTATCGTTGAACGCGCCATTTCTTTCCAACAACAAAAGCCTGCAACTTTAATGTCTGTCTGGACAATTTTATCACGATGCTTAATTTTCTAAAATTTAAACAAATTATTCCTGTATTTAAAGGTCTAAAATATCCTGAAAATTTCAATATACTTTGTTCCGAAAAAAGTGATTTTGAGTAGGGGAGTTGAACTAAAACATCATCACAAGGTTAAAAAGTTGCTAAAAAACATCACCTGATGAATGGACGTCCAAAAACGGATTTTCATGCGGGTTTCACCAATAAATTCTGTGATTTTCGATGAGTGTGAGTGTATAATTTATCAATGTTTTGCGTGAATTGGTTGAAATATCGCGTTATTGTTTAAAAAAGTCGGAAAAACAAGCCAATCGAAAAACGCTGTCTAAACTGAAAAGAATGTGATTGAAGTTCATAATTATCACAACTATTCTATGAAAGTAAAAAATGAAAATTTCTATAGAGAACTATAGCCCCGATATTAGGTATCTGTATTGTGAGATTAATGAAAATCATTTTACAGTTCTTTAAAATTTTATACAGTATAAAAATTAATACAATGTTAGATAATTAGAACAAATCCCTATTCCTTTCACACTGAAAGATTGAAGTCTTTACATAGCCGTTGGGGGAATACAGGCTGTACCGCATATTACTACAATACTCACACGTTCGCCGAAATTAAGCTTTCTAGAACTCTCATCTACACTCAAATGTATTTGAATTTCATTCATACAATTAGGTAACGTGTTTGATTAATATGTCCAAAACCAGTACTGCATTTTGACCAAGTATTTTTCGAAAGCGTTAGTTATTTGATGTTAAATTTTACAGCTGCCCTAGGATAAGCACAAAACTACTTGGCTATGGGAATGATAGCTTTTAAAAAACCTATCGAACATTTCAATAATAATCTCATGGTTCAAGTACTGTTAGATAACTTCTCGTTCAATTTCATTTTAAAGTGACAATTTTACCGTATTGAACAAGCTCACGCGAACTCTTTCGATATACATTTTCAAATTCAAAATGTTTCGTTGTTTGAATGACATGTCAACAATATATATCATGAACGTAGGCATATACACACCCTCTGTGGCAAGGGATTCTTAATTACAACCCTCGCGTCCATATATCAGTAAAGAATGCCTACTTCAAAGAACACGGCTGCTAATTGGAAAAGAAATGAATAATCGCCTTCGTGTAACTAATGAGCTTTTTTGTATAAGAGTGTAGACGCGTATTGACGATAGGTTGGCGCAATTTGTAGTACCTACTGTTGTCTTCTGCACCAAAATGTCCTGGGTTCAACTCCCGGCAAGTGCATTTATTTGTATTACATATTGTTGTTTACAAACTTATATATGTATTTATTGTGGTACCCTCGTTGTTTCTGATTACCATTAGAGAGATTATCATTAGAGCAATGTAATTTAGTTGTCCCAATTATATATGTATGTAAAAAAAAATCTTAACAACTTCTTAGTGAGAAATGATAGGGTGGAGTAGGAAATTGAAGTAGAAAATTTGAAAATACGACCGTGTTCATGGTTAAAGGTTAAACTGGGTTATAAGAAGTAAAGCCATTTAGACCTGACATTGTGATTTCACTTTTAAAGATTAAGCTAAACCGAGTTTTAATTGTAGATAATTTTTTTTTTGAAGGTGGCGGCTGTCGGCTTTTTAAAGAGAAAATCGACGCGAGTGAATTTATAATATCAACTTAGCACTCTTTATTAGTGAAGATAGTTCTTTCTTCACTGTTAAATTAACTAGAGTTTTTATAAACAGATACATTTTTGTATTTTGTTGGTTTGTGGTCACTGACGGTAAGCTATACTCTTTTCTGAGTGACTTAGCTTAACATTGCTCGCGTGAAGTCGCAAATAAGATCATAAAAGTGTTATCTCTATCGGATTTGTATTAATAAAGTCTAATAAAAATGTTTGAAACAAGAGTTTACAAATGTTTGAGCAAAATGAATCTTCCTCGATATTGAATTTAAATATAGCTTAAATTTTCAATATATCGTTTTACGTCACTGTACGTAATAAAACACTAAAGGAGCCAGCAATTGTTTTTAATTTAAAAAAACTTGTGTTATACAACTAAGCTGCAATTACTTCATTTTATATGACTTCATTCGTTTCAATTTTTTCTAATAACTTAAAAATGTCATGAAGGGCAGACATAGTGTCTATTTTACTAATAATATTTATTAATTCCGTTCTTCTCTCTTCGTGAAGTTCTAATATTATACCATGTTTAAAATGCTAACTTTAACACCCACGTCACTATGGTTTACAAACTTACTACTTATTTTTCGCTTACTAACCCGAACCAGTGTGGTATTTACAGTAACATCATAAAAACCGTTCTGTAATAGGCGTTTCTATCGCATAAAAATATACACAGTCGAATTAAGCACAGTCTCAGTTTTTCCGTTAAAAACACTTAAGTTAAAAGAAATAGCAAGATTAAAAAAACCTTTATTGTACACAAACGAGAACTACTATCTAAACTAACACAATTCTTTTGTTAAATCGCTGCAATCTAAAGAAAATTGAACATGTTTTTCCGTTCTAATACTTCGACTATCTTCTTAGCTTACTTTAATTTCTACTTCCTTATTACAACTGCGCAGCCGAGATAACTCTATTAGCCTCAAGTATTTGTAACGGTTTTTCTATTCCTGTCTGCACTCTTAAACTTTTCCTATTAGACGGAAATTTTCATTTCCTTTAGAATTTTTAGTACATCTCGTAACAGTGATGCTGTCAAGAAAAAATTAATATTAGGTAACGTGAGTCATGGCTAGACACATTTATGCATCTCTTTCATTGATAATTTTCTTTATAGGTATATAATATATAGATAATTTCAATTAGCAGTACTGACTTGCAGACTTAAGCTTTTTTGTTTTTGAGAAACAAATCCATGAACTCTGACCGGTTGTTAACAATTAGGTAAGTAAATCTCCATTCTCTTTTACTGTCAGATTTTGTGTTATAATTATTGACAGACAGAAAAGAAAATCGGTGGCTAAAAATTTAAGTAATTGTATTTCTACAGTCGGTAAAACAGGAATAATGATATCGTATTAAAAATTGATATACTTAAATTATTTATTTTTTACATGAAGCTGTGGACTTTTTAAAATGAAACCCCAAGTTACTTTTTGAAATCATCAAAATTCCTAATTTCATTTCAAAGATTAGCCGAAATAAACTGACGGGAAAAGAAGGAAAATAAATTGAAATCTCTGTTCAACTCCGACTGGCGGGTTCGGGATGCAGCCGGATGTGGTGATGTGAACATCGGTGGCTGATGAATTTATTTGATGAAATATGGTTGAAATGAAAAATTCTTCTACTGGTTCTATGATTGTATTGATTTGATAATACACACTTATTTTTCCTAAACTTTGATCAGATGATCCATCTTTACAATGATAATCTTTGATTAATTTTCTATGAACCCTTTTGTCAGAGCGCCATGAATATGAACCATTCACCATGAAAAAAACAATACCAAGAGAGGGTGACAGTGTTGCCATTATTACAGACCAAAAAACTAAACTATTTTACAGATAATATTTTTTCGATTACAAACTACAAATCTTATAAATGAACATGTTAATTTGCTTTAACAATCTCCTTTTTTTCGTTGATATAAAAAACAGACAATATTTTATTATTTTTAGAAAAAACGCAAATGGAATTACATTAGAGATAGGCAAGGATTATTCTCGTGAATATTTTATTTTCATTACAAAATTGGAAAAGGATCAGAGTGAATTTTAGATCAAATATATTAATATCTTTAAAGCTATCTGTCGGTTTAAAAATTGTTATAACGTTCATACCTATATGTATTTTTATTTTTCAAAAAGCGTTGAATAAATTTCAACCGCTTCTCATAAACGTCCTACCCAACAACCAGTTGATATAAGAATCTTTATCTTTTCTTTCCTTTTTCTTCTAATTCATAAAGTTACGTTATAAAAAACTCAAAAACATTGTCATTTTTGAATAAAATTTAAACTACATTCGATATTCAAACGCGTCCACTGAATATTTGGAATTAAAACGCGCTAATTTGAAATTAATAGAACTCTGGCACTTTGGTATAGCACACGTTAAACAGGTGAAGTGCTGAAAAAGCAGTTTCAATTAAAATACACTGAAGCTGTGACAGACGTTTCATTAACCTGGCCCCGTTTCGGCCAGTGTCGTGTCACATTCGCTGCTATCAGAAACGCCCCGATAATTCAAACAATGTCCGTTCTAATTGTATGTTACGTGACGAAAATGAACCTTACATAAGTTTATTCCTTTTTCTCATTGAAAGACGTGGATAAGTATAACATCTTAATTATTGTTAGTGTTAATTTAGTGTACATATTAGAAATAGGTGATGGCTCACTGTAGATACCAATAGGTAGCTTACAAAACTCCAGAACCATACTCTAACAGCGCTTATGGAGCCTGTATCTACAAAAAATACAAATATAAAATAATTTAATTATATTAAATAAGTATTTCAATTTATTTTGAGTATAGAATTTGATATTTCAATACTAATATTAAATTTCTGGTATTATTTATGTGCATTTAACAGAAGTATACGTAAAACTATTCTGTTTCACAGCTGCGTTCTTCAGCAATATTAACGTTCTGTAATCTCAGTTGTAACTAAATAACTTCAAAATATCTTATTTTTAAACATTTTCAATTATTCTACAAGCGATATTTATAACACTATCGAATATGAAGAAATACTTTAATTCAAATTTATTTTTGATATCTTTATTCTAGACTGTTATTTCAATTTCGATTCCGTTACTCTCGAAGGCTTTAATTGGCATTGTTAGTATCCTCCCTAAATCAAGTGAGATAATAGTTTGTCTAGGCTCGTGTGTCAATTTGCCGAGACGTGACGCCGGTACCAGCGTAAACCGAGTCGAGGTAAACGACCTCTGTGGCATAGGAAAAGCCATGGATTAATTAAAAAAACATTACGGGCCCATAAACCGACGCTATTGCGTTCACCGCACATAAAACTGTCATTCATTAAGTGAATACAAGGCATTGCGGTGGTGAATTTAATGGTGTTGTTGCTTGATTTGAAACTAGCTGGTACTTTAACTGTTATTTCCGTAGGATAATTAGGAAATAAAAATAAAAGCTTTTTACGGTCGCTTCTACAAATCTTTAATCTTAAATACAATTTAAATTTCGAAGGCATCGAGAGACTTCCTTTTTTAGATTCTTAATCTGCTTTAGGAAAAATAAAACAAGTAAAAAGGTAACATAATACCTACTGGTATAAATACTAAAAAGTATTTTTGATTGACTTTTAAGTAAAGTCGTGAAGTCTATGAATTTGAGTTAATCTACGTATTGAAACTCAAAGACATGTCAGGTAGTTTGACAATTAACGTGTTAGTAATAAAACCTAAGTTTTTAATCTATGGAGGAAATTGTAACCCAATATAATTAAAATCTATTTGTGTATTATGTTATACATTAATAAGTATGTATTTACGTGGTTTTTTTACACATGAGTGAGCATTAAAGGTGAATGTAGAACCGCAATATGTAGTGCATTCGTAATATGAAATCGGTTACAGCGTAGTAAATATTTTAATTTAATATTTTAGTATTCCAACTTTGTTGGGAAAATTATTATCCATTCGAAAAAAGGGTAATTTTCTTATTAGAAACTTTATAGTAGTTTCTGCCTTCCCAGCTTGTCTGCCTAGGCACAATGTCTATATAAGAAATCTATATATTGCTTAAGTTTAAAAATTAAAAATAGATGAAAAATTTCAACCACACCCATAAACAAAACTAGATGTAATTAATATTTGTATACAGAGAGATTATTAGAATATACATATGTTAATTATTCCGAGATTTCTACACTTTCATAGTTCGAGAACGGCTGTATCTATGATTTGTTGGAATTCGTTTCCTGGTTATATTATATATACCTAAAATTATGCTTTTTTCTGAAGTAGGTATTGTGAAGTTTTGTCTCGTCAACTGCTTGGATATAAAAAGGGCAACAATAATTTAGTACTGAAGAGACAAGTCATGAATTTTAAACGAGCTTCAAAAACACAAAAAGGAGGTTTGGTATCGATTTGACGTGTATTATTATATTTGGTTTGTTTTTGGATGTTTCACTCCTATGTCGCCGTCCGTGCACCGATTTAGATAAATGAGGTGTCAAACGATAGTGGTTTTTTCTTTTTGAGTTTTTACAATAAATAGTTTTCAGGATATAGAATGAATAGTTTCACTATCGGGCGAGAAATTGCTGTTACAAAGAGCAACATAACGTTTTTATGCCCTTGTTGAATTTTACATGAATTTTATTTATTTTTGTCTTTTTATTTATAGTTAATTTATAGTACGAAATTTTTTTACTTTATAGTGCGTTTTGTGGTCGGTTCTTTTTAAATTAATGTATGATATTACATTACATTATTTTTATATTACCTATGCCATAATATATAAACAATGAACTTCGTCTAAAGGGCAAGTCTAACAATGTCTCGTAAATGTTAATGAGTCACTGAAATTCATGAGAGTTCTTATATTTTACCGTCGAAAGCGGCCTCAATCAATCCATGTCGCGCGGAAGGTCAAACCGATCTATAATAAAAAAGTTTAAAAATAGAAAAATCCATTGATTTTCATTAGTGTGTCTACCTCCTCTAAGTTGGCTAAAATCTCAAAACAAGTTTTTATTCACTGGTAGGATTGCCATCCATCTGATTTAAATTGGTAAGTATTATATGCGAAGAACAATAGCTAATAAACATCAAACAGCACAAAATAAACTGATTTTAAAATTATAAACGGATTCCTAATTCATGTTATATCATGTATTATTTTACCTCGAATGGTAAGATGCTACGTTCAAAACTTCTTTATAAATGTAAAACAGTATATTACAATGTTTTGTTTACTTAGATAAAATCTTTTTACACATTGCAAAAACCTAAGATAATATGCCAATGCCGTAAGAGGTGTTTTGCAGGACATAAATTTTCTCTTAACATAATCAAAATCGGCATACTTTATATTTAAGACTCGCGCGGCCATCATTCACCTTTACGAGCGAGAGTCGTTTTTTAACGAGTTACTACGCAATCTCTGAGTTTCAGTTATATTTATGTGCTGGAAACGTGATTATTCTTAAAAGTTAAAATGTATACGAGTTTCAAGACTTAACTGAATACGGACATTTTTCTTCCTAAATTAGTTTTATTTAACTTGAGAGGTGAAATCGTTAATTTTAAAATAAAAGCAACTTTTTCAACAGATGAAACTAAAGAAAATCTTAAAAAGCTCGGATATTTTAATAACAAATTAAAATACTCTATAAATTAATGAGTGTCATAAATTGTAGCTTTCTAAATACATATTTATCTTGATCACGTTAGATTTAGCTACTAAAACTACCACTTGTTAAAAATTAATATTTAACTTACACAAAATCTTAGAGTATTATAATATATATCAAATATTATTTGTCTTCGCCGCAGTCGTTAGATGAATTATATTCATTAAAAAAATTTTTAAAAAAAGTTACAGCTGGGGATCTCCTTTTAAGTAATTAGGTTAACTTGTGATAGGAGACCCCGCTCTTCCTGAATAACAAATAGATAGCTAGATATATAAAATAAATACCAGGACATAAATGCTTAGTAATTTAATAGCTAATGAAATGTGTGCTTAAATTACATGTAAAATTCATGTTCAGTGTGGTTATTTTTTTTTAATTCTAAATTGTTAAATAGCTTAAAATAGATTATTAACTACGAATAATAATATGTATAGAAGTGTAACTCAAACCCAAAAATGGCAAGACGCAAATATGTACCTAGGTACATCTTTGGTCTCTCGTGATTGGTCACATCGCCTTGACACGACCAATCACGTAGGAACGTATTGACCTTGATGTTTGTCAAGGTCAAACGTTGGTGGGTTCATTTTTGAAGCGCTATTATCTGTATGAGAGTTACGTTTCTATACATATTATTATTCGCGATTTCCAAACAAATAATATAATGGAAGATTTATTATATTTCCAAATTAATAACAATATTATAGTTTGATGATGTAATTTAAATGTAATAAACAAAATTAACTAATAAATTTAAAGGCGAAACATTAATTTTAATTTAACTCTGCAAGGGTTAAATCTACTCAGTAAAAGTTATGCCAAATATTTGTCGAAGCGTTTAAACTTTGTTGTTTATACCATCCTTTACTGGACCTTTGTGTAATTTAATTTAATTTATTATCCAAATACGAATTAATTATTATTAATTTTTATATGAAGTTCTATAACACTTAGTATTTTGAAAATAAATTATTTCATTTCAAAGCAATACCTTTTTAAATTATAATTATTTTTTAACTTTGACAGTTATTTTTTAACTCAAATTTATAATATTTATTAAATATTTACAATAATGTATATATTATATTTACAAAAATACAAAAGGCTCATCAAAGCCGCTAGGGTGCGTACCCAAAATACTGGCTACATTACCCCGTTGTATTGCTTTACTAACGCGTTGGCCGAAATATGAGCCAGCTTTTGGGTTTCCTGTGGTCTCAACTAAGGGCGTCGATATCTCTTTGAATAATCGACGCTCTTCTGGCCCCCATGGACCCAAAGTCTCCAAAAGGAACGAAAATATAATCTATGAGACTTTCATATTTTCGCCTTTTGTTGCTTTCTGTAATTGAGTTAACTTTTAGCAATATAATACAATTTAAAAAAAAATAGTAATCTATTGTTTTGATAAACAAATACTTAAATATCATTACTTAGTGTATGATACATGTATTTGAATTTGTCGTGCAGTGACGTACACTAAATGAACCTTACAGAAACTGTTATTTCAAAGCGAATGTGATTTAGTGTAAAGGAATTCCTTATTGTATTATGTAGTATGAATTTAGCTGTACCCAAATGTTATAATTACTTACCTTCATTACGCATATATTTGATGGACTGATTACGATACGATTTTTTTGAAAGCTAACAGAACTGAAATAGATCCGACCTACAATTTACGAAGTTCATCCATTTTTATGATATTCTTATTTGTAATAAACATCTCGTAGGTTTTTTTAAATAGGTTGGTTGAATTACTTTAATATACAGTTTCGTTTTTGAAAAGATTTTTGATAAAATTTTAATACTTTAGAGTGTAACTACTAAGAATTAAAAAATAAAATAGAAATTATAATTCTAAATCATTAATGTTATGATTTTCTGTTATGGGTTAATGGGTTCTGCTATTAAAAGAAAAATAATCAATACCTTAAAATCACATGAAAAATACACAAAATACATTCGAATTTAGAACTTTTGTTCTTTTGATGTTTAAGAAAACTAAAGCTTTTTCTCTATACAAACTTACCTACATTTACATTTTACGTTTTAAATTTGTAGATTGTAAAATGTTTTAAATTGTTCCACCAATGTGGTTGAAACTGACAAAACCATACTGAACTGAAATATAACAGCTTGTGTTCTAATATTCTCCAACTGAAAGCTTTTAACACGTTATATAAATTCACAGGCAATTACTCAAGAACTTGTGAGCCCCGACTAATCTGCGCATAATCCCACAAAGTTGACGAAAGTACTCTACAACTGTGTGGTTACGTAGTTATTTCTTATTATATATTATGCTATATAATGAGTAATGTATAATAAGTTATATAATTAGCCTCTGTTGTAGTGTAGTAGAGAGTAATAATACAACAAAGTTTTTGTATTAAACTGTGTCCTTAAAACTTATTTTAAGCTAACTCAACCGGGTATATATAATGCATTTTATTTAGTTTGTAGAATATATTGTGAAGTAGTGTATAATTAAGTCATTCAAATTATTAAGAATTATTATATCTCAGTCCCGAATAGCTACAAAAAATGAAAGACATATTTATAAGATATATCCAACGAATTTCGTTGGATTAAATTAGTATTGAATAGCTAAAAAACTTAGCTTTGAGAATAGGTTTTTCTGAAACAAATCAAAGTTCGTTGGGCTAATTTGTTACGTATAAATATTTTGTATTATTTCAAAATAATTACAAATTTATTATATACTTAAGCCTTAACGTAAATTAAAATGTTTTATGGGTAGAACGTTGTATAAATATTTTTATCATATTTCCACGAAAACAACAAATCTTCAGCTAGTTATAAATATACCGAATAGCAAAGTACTTTATTGTCCTTTGTCAAAGTGCCCATTTTATTTACATAAATGAAATTAGGTTTTTCATTAAATGACAAAATTGCTAGACTGTTGGAAAAGTAATAAGCTCTAGTTACTGTTGGAATACAAGGCATTAGTTATTCCTTCTCACCGCAGTCTCTTCATTATACAAAATTGAAGGAACTGTCTTAAGACTGATTGAAATTCGAATGGAAAGTTTCAGTAATGATAAGATCTTGATATTATGAATGCGAAAGTAATTGTTCATTCAGAATTTTAATAATTTTGATATGGAGATCTTTATAAGATATTCCGTTAGTAATCTATAGAAATAAATCCCATAACCGGTAGTGGAACATGGGGCAGACACATCTGCATGTTGCTTCGCTGATTATTATATTTATAGAAAAATTGATCTTCCGTGCCTATTAATCCGACAGACTTGTTTTCCCTACGATATAACTAAGGGCTTGGCGTAACAAGAAGACGTGTTAACCACTAAAGCCTTTAAAGTTTGTAGACTGCATTACGACTTTACTTTGATGAAAGTCTACTTTCAACCAAAATTTATTTTGATTCGATTTAAAACTTAACTTTTCAGTTGTATTAGTTTTCTGTTTCATTTGTATTGCGTGGCAGAGTTAATGTTTATGAATCTTAACAAGGAACTACTACAAATGATAACATAAATAATTAAAAATGTTACTCAACACAATAATTTATAAACAATGTCTTATCAACCTTATAAATATTGCTTAGCTGTTTTTGATAAGTGTGCTCATTTTTTGCAACAACAACTTTATTTCAATTGGTCCAATTTCATCAAAATCTGTTCAGTAGTTATTCATAGTTACAATTTGAAGACGGTTTTTTTGTTAAAATTTTAACACTGTTAACATGTCGAAATCTTTCAACAATTGTCATTAATATCACTTGTCAGGTACGAGTTTAGATTTGCTACTCTTCAAAACCATCGCGCGTCATAAGGTTGCAATTAAAAATTGCCAAATGATCTTGAAAAATGTAAAGACGGTGAATAATTTAAATGCATCGGAAAAAGGAAATGAAAAGTGCGGTGTGCTTTATCGTCTCCATCGTGGTCCAATGGACTTGCTTCGTCCGCGAATTTAAATTTTAAGGATCCTTGAGAGAAGGATCCTTATTATTATAGACATAACTAGGGGTAAAAACGCTGTGAATTATGTACAAAAGAATTTAAATGTACTTAAATGGAAATTTAACCTACATTTTTTAGTTCAAAGCATTAATTGTGATGAATGAAACTTTCTGTTATAAATGGTTATATACTATATATGTCATTTTTATGAACTGCACGATGACCATGAAATTACTATCAAAGTTTTCGTTAGGTTTTTACTTCGAAAAACTGTCAACCCCATGGTCAAGTAAGTGTGCGCGTAATCACGGGGCGCTGTAAGATTTCCATACAAATAATTAAAACAGACGGTGTCGAAAATTATTTTACCAGAATTGTGGTAGAGCTATTACTAAGACTTTACTGCGTATAATTAAGATTTTCTAAGATATATCTAAACTGAAATTACACAAATTAGTTCAGTTCACACTGTAGGATATTAAACAAATTTAACTTTATAACCTTACCAACACAAAAGAGGGATGTTATAAATTTAACATATGTATTATATCATGGCTCTCAGTTCTATGGGCCGACTTTTAACAAAAGACGGTTTTTGGCTACAAAATAGTACACTACAGGTATTAAATAGTACTTGGTCACTCTGCTGGCGATCCACTTTGAGTCTCGCCTTCTGTGATTACAGAATGCCACCTTAAATCGTAATATTTTTCTATCGTTGAATATTTTTATATATTATGTTGCTTCTATAATCAATGAACATAATAAATATCAAAAAACGGAATCACTGTTGTTCAGGTTATCTTGATAAGTGCAGTCCGCAATTATAAAGATAACATTTTATTCCATTCTTTCACAATCATTCCTTTTACAACAGACGGAAAGGTTTTATTCATTTTAGGTTTAATTTTTGCAGGAATGGAAAACGATGAGAAAAGTAATTAACGCTCTGAAGAGAGGAAATGAAACGGTACTTACTGAGTATTATCGATCCGATCACTCTGGATACAGCCGTTGTTGCATGTCGGTTGGTTTTAGCATATACCTATGTGAAATGACTGATTTTGTACCTAAAATTTAGAGTAGATATAATTGATAGTAGTCACCCATCACTCATGACTCCTCATGGCTAATTGCTCTATTTAACTGAAAAAATAACACTAAAGTACCGCTTATTAATGTTCTTGTTGAGTCAGTAGTCGGGAGAAAAAGTACTAGTCAACGAAGAAATAAAATTTATAAAAGTAAATTATAATGTAATTATTATTCATCCTTTTTTATTCCTTTTAAGTGTACTTTAAAATTATTTGTTTATTCACTTAATTCATTTGTAATAAAATTAATTTTATTACAATTTTTTTTTTCACTTTACTCTTTATACATTTCATTGGTTAAAATTATATTTCTATATTAATAAAAAGTATGATTCTTTTTATGTAATATTTACGTCTAAAATAAAGATGCAAAATAATTTTAATACATTCTGTGTAACAATGGCGCCAGTGCGTAATTATAAAATGGCGACCGCCCAAAGAAACAGCTGATCGTTAAAACTTTTACAAAGTGAGATTATAAAACGTTAGTTTATGTTGTGGTAAACTTGTCAAAGGCGAAGTAAACTTTTGGGTCCATTTGATTTGAAAATATCTATTTTCTAAAACTTGGTACATGATTTTAAACTAAGAAGCGATACAAATTTCGCGGGGTCTACCTGATAGAGAAAATATTTGTATTTTATTAGTGATAAATAAACTATTAAACTACAATATACATTTTAAAAATTCTTTCACTCATAGGATTCTATACTTATTCCGAATGACATACAAAGGAACATAATATGAAGGTTTATTTTTAAATGCCAACATTTTCCAATATCCTTCTTCCGTCTCTTGCATTCTTTCCGTAAGGACCTTATTAGAACACTTAAAGAAAAATGAAATGGGTAAAGTAGTTCTAATATAAGGAATTGTTATATATCACTTCACGTATGAACTTATTATCGAAAGCCAAGTAATATTATAAACAAGTTTTAATACCGCAGTCACATTCGCACGTACATAAAGTGTTTAGATGGCAGGTGCTATTATTTGCTCCTTATATGAGAAACGTGCGCAAATTGTACATTCTACCACAGGGTAAAGCTATTCTACGTCTGTATATTTCCGTTACGTATAGCGAAGCGGCTCGTATTATTCGACGTTCTGATTTTGAATTACAATCTGAACAATAATTACTCTAAACATATTTTAGGCACTTTTATAGTTGGAAATACTATTTTTATTATAAAAAAGCTATTTATATAATATTTATTGTAAATATACAATACATATAATTTATATAATAGAGAGAACTATATTATATTTATATTCATCTTTAAGTAGTGTATCACGATGTAAAACTATTAAAATCTCTCTAGAAGTCGTCTGCTATCAAATTATAATAGAACAAAAGCATTGATATAATATTGATATCATAAGGTTTTGACTACATTTACCCTTTGAACAGTGCTAACTTTTATAGCTATAGCTATAAGATTGAATTGATTCTTTTATCTTTATTTATCAAGTACTATTTCATAAATATTTAAATATGTAATTCACTTTTGGCCTTTGTGTGTGTATAACGTGGCCAATTACGTATCAATAAATAAAATATGTACGTCTTCGATTATATAAACAACATTCAGATAAATATATACCCTTGAACATTATGAAAAAACCGATAAATAGAATTGTAAAAAGTTATAAAATATTCCATAACACAAATGAGACTTAAAAAAATGTTTTTCAGCGTTATATCGCTCTGAAAAGTTTGATTTCGCTTGGGAGATAACGTCGTGTTGCGTTGCCACTGTTTTTTATTCAAAAACTCTGTGTGATGGTATTTTTTATTACTTTATGGCGTTTGTAATTATTATATAAATTATTAAACATACAAAATGTATTTGTGAAAAACATATAGAAGTAAAGTCATTCACTTTTTCCAGTACTATTATCCATTTAATTATTTTTTCACATTAAACTTAAGCCCGCGCTTTGGCGGCGTTGATATCAAGCGTTGATATTATATAAATCCACATTTTCCCTTAAAATAAAATATCTACATAGTATATTCGGTGGTGGTTAGCGAATAAATCTAAACTTTTTTTATTGTATAGATGTACATCGATAAGATTTATGCATTCAATTTAGCCCAATAACATTGTAATCGGATCCCCTAAATGTTAATAGAAAAACGGTCATAACTCGACATTTATTTCGTGCAATTCGATTTTATTGGCTAATTCATTGGGGATGATGGCTTTTGCCTCTCCGCTTCCGAAATGCGCTAAATCCGTGATGCATGGCTTTGGGTTGATATTTTCTTTAAACAGAAGTCGTAAATGGAATGGGATGAGCCATTCATGAACTAAGATTTGTGCGTTTTAGGTCTATACTAATATTTTTATGACAAAAATTATATTGTGGGTTTAAAATTCTTTCATTGTAGACAATTTAGACTCTTTCAGTGACATAAGCCACAGTGCAATAGGTGAAAGCGAAACTTTAAAGCTATATTGTATTAACTCGAACTTTCTTTCATCTATAGACGAATATCAGCATGTACCTAATATAAGCAATTTATAAAAATAAAAATATTAAATAAGAAAAGCGACCTTGCGAGATTTGCACGATTGCTACTCAATTATACCAAAAAGACTGATTGACTGAAGACTGATCTGCTTAAAACTGTAGCACAGACATACATTTACATAATACATTTATATGATCGGGAAAAGCATATAATATACAATTTTTTTGTTCCGGAAAAAGTACTGCCTTTCAACACAGATAATAAAATATTTCTTTGATTGTACTTACAACATTTTTTTGCTTTGATATGTCTATGTTGATATTTTTTTAACATTTATATTATTAGAAATCATCACGCTGGACAGAGGATGGTTTCAATTATCTTCGACTTCATTTGTTACCTCTATAATTAATGAAATCTCGGTGACATTCCAAATTAAAGCATCGATTGAATGTATTCTAACTTCTATTACTTTTCACAGTCGATATAATGGTGAGAAAGAGTCGTCAATTATGGATATATTTTATAAATTATACATTTTGAGAAATAGATAACAGTTTATAACGCTATAAGTTTCGTTAATTGTATTATTATGCAAAATATAGGCCACATTATGATAATATATTCTAATACGGAAAACCTAGTTTCGGTGGAGAAATGAACGAGTCTTACCATTTTCAGTAGATTTATTGTAGAGATTTATAAATAGCCTCTAAAATGAGATAAAATTAAGTTAAAAAAATGTAAACCGATTTCAGTGCACTAAAGTAATATATAAAACGGAAAAAATAATTATACAATAAAAATATTTGGATCTTGGGGCTAAAGATTCTTTTTCTGTTACATTTTGGCACCGACTGGTATACTTTTAATATTAATATGTGGAGTGAAAGTCGTCATTGTATTGACCTTCAAAATTTACGAGGCTTACCAGGCGGATATCCTCGCATATAGATTTAAAATAGATTGTTTTTTCATTAAAAAGGAAATATTTCACACGTAATGGAAACTTAGCCGCCCAACCTCGGAACGAGAAGCCACTAATTACAATTAAGCTCACTACGGACGTCTTCCTAATCTCCAACAAATCCGAGAAAATCTGCTAATGATTACTAGGGATTGGATTTCTATTAAAAATACAATTATCTGCGAAAATACTATTCCGTTTTAACAACTTTTATTTTATTTAACCATAATGTAGTTAAAATGAGAAAGATATTTATTTGCAATAATGTACTTATATATATTTACAAAAATACAAAAGGCTCATCAAAACCGTTGGGGTGCGTAACCAAAATACTGGCTACATTACCGCGTTGTATCGCTATACTATCGCATTGGCCGAAATATGAGCCAGCTTTTGGGTTTCCTGTGGTCTCAACTAAGCGCGTCGATATCTCTTTTAAACAAACGACGCGCTTCTGGTCCCCATGGATCCAAAGTTTCTACTCCATAAGGAACGAAAATATAAGAATCTAAGTCATAATTAATGTTTAAATGCATTTTTAGCTTGTTTCATATGTTGTATAGAATGTTTGACACGTATTTTTAATTATCTCTAAACTAAAGGCTTAAATCAACCCATAAATAATCAGATATCATTTCTTCCAAGATTCGAATACAACATGCATTTGAACTCCTTACTTTATTTTTTATTTATATAAAAACTTGCTTTATATACATTTTTTTATTAAAACTATGCAACCTTCATCCTTACTTCACTAATATTATTAATGACCAAGTGAGTGTTCGCTCTCACTAAAGTTCTTACCGATCTTCATAAAATTTTGCACATATATTCAGTGATACAAAAAGGACTTTTTATTTAGAAAAAAGTTATATCTGAGTGAAGTGCAGGGTAAAAAGTAGTTGTAAATAATTTTTAATAATTGGTCAGTAAAACATGAGAGTCGGCCTGTACAGCTTTGTAGAGCTACAAGTGCATTGTATTCAGGTAGCCGTGAATGTAAAGTGCCCATTGACGGACATTCCCTTTGAAATACATTGGACATGATTTCAACAATTGAGATTTAAAATGTTTTTGACGTTACAAAATCAATGTACAAATAGTGTTTGTTTTAAGCAACGTGAAATAGTGTACTGAGTAACCTCTATGTGTGGTATGCGGCAGACACATTTCTGACTTGAAATGTTCAATGAAACAGATTCAGTTTTCATTACAGGCAAGTAGGTGATGAAGCTTTTGTCTAACCCAACTGCAACATTAATTCGTTTTCAAGGTATTCGAACCTATGGTCTTTGGTGCAATACGCAAATGTATGAACTACTTAGATAAGGAGACTATTTAATCTTAATTTTGACTAACTCTTAAGTTTTTATTGTTTTAATCTTAAGTATTAAGTTGTTAAATTTCTTACTTATATAAGATTTAGGTATTTGTGGTATTGGCTACCTAACTAATAATTCAAATATAATTTAACGTCGGTTGTTTCGGTACTAGTAAAAAATTGCGTTAAAGATAAATCTTAGCTCAAACGCCTCCGTGGTTAAGTGGTTCACGCGTAATCAACCACTATTACTTGATTAACATCACCCTTTTCAACGAATACATGTAAACGTAACTTACCAACTTCCAAAGAAACATTGTTAAACAGATCAAAACTTGGGAAATTGGTATTCAGGCCGTAGACAAACGTTGCCAGATGTTAGGAGCAGATAAAGCAATATTTTTGCTCGAATGAGTTTGAGGTTTGTATCTTGCATTTAGCAATGCTTTTTGAGAATTGGCATTTGCTAATTTGTTACATGTATCCAGACATTGATTATTTCGGTGGAACTGGAAACCCGCATTTATTGTATAGATTATTTGCTATTTATTATAACATATGAAGTTGAAACCCGGTTTTCCCTTACAGGGTTACCTACAAGAGATTTATGTTAGCCATAAGGCCGACAGTTGCACTCCTTATTAATTATTTATATTTTCTTGCTATCTTTAACTAAAAATAATATACTGAAATTAATCGGTTCTTTATTTTTAAAATTAAAACTTTTGGATTTATAATATTATCTATTTAACAAATTTTTGCGTATATAATTGCGTATATTGCCTTTATTTAATCCAGGCTTATTTTATACAGAAAACGTAAAATTTCACCCAATCAGCTTTGTATATTGTAACAAATAAGGCTTGAATAATGGATGTGGTCCAGAGGACATGAAATTAGATTGAACTGTAGGCTTTATAAGTAGGGTACTTACTGATATTTGGAAATAACTATTGAAATCATAATGTAATTTGGCAGAAAGACTACTATAAATTTCAATAAAATATTTAACAAAAATCTCATAATGATTTTATAACTAATAATCAAATGTACATTTGAGCTTTATTAAAATTTACTATCACGTGAAGTAACTTTTAAGATGAGCGCCCCATCGTTAAGTGATTCACGTTGACGTGTTCCTTTCTATCGTGGGATCGAATCCCAGAGAAAGAAAAGAATTTTTCGGTTGTGTATGCAAAGAAATCTGAACCTACTTGTCTGTAAAGAAATGTCTGTGAAACAGATGGAGAAATGTATTTGTTGTAATGGAGAAATATTTTATACAATAAACAAAAGCATTATAACATATTGTAGCAAAAATAGTGCAAAAATATAATATTGGCTATATAGAAACTATAACTTTACTACAGTAGTTACTACAAAGTATTAAGGCTTGGGATTACAAAATAAATTTATGTTTGTAATATTTTATTAGTTTGACGCATTAATATTTATTTTGAATTGATTTATTGGCCTTTGAAAATCATATGAAGTCGCTGGCATCAACTATTAATTTAAAAGGCATAGCGAGAACTTTACAATAAAGGTTCTTTCATTATTTCACTTATTGTTACAAAAATACACTTTTATAATATCTCACAAAGGGCTGAAATAATGTTGCCATTGTAAATCCTTAATCATGATTCTCAGTAGAGTATAAGCTTGGATTTTACCTAAAACTAGCTTGAAACTCCGACTTTGTCTGTGTATAATTAGAATTTCATACCATTTACCAAAATTAGTGAAATGTAGAATCATTTTTCCCGTTTTATTTATTACGTGTGCTTGATGTTGAACTATTGTTCAATATTTTTTATTTATTTATTAAATGTTTATATTATCAGAGTGTTAGATAAACGTAGATCCGAGAAAATACAGGTGTAACCGATGCCTATGGGAAAATTAAAAGGTTGAAGTGGCGCTGGACAGGGCACATACTGCGCTCTAGGAGAGTAAAGTGGACACAAGAGGTGCTGTACTGGTATCCTAGAGACGGGAAGAGGTCTAGAGGACGTCCATTAAAAAGATGGGAAGATGACCTACTAAAAGGATGGCGTTCTCTATGCAGGGATAGGGAAATATGGAAGCTTCTTGAGTAGGCCTATGTCAAAGGACAACCTAATTGAACAAAATTATAGTTAAGTTTTATAGTTTTACATATTGTCAATACCAATTAGAGTAATAAGGGCTATTTTTATTTTTTTATTTATTTTTATATACAACAATACAATATTTTGAAGTGAAAAAAAGTACATAAATATATTTCGAATTTCGTCAATATCTGAAGTATCATTTCAAATAAAATGGGTCAATAAGCTTTCAAGTAATTGTCGATTAAGTTAATACGCAAGAGGTTGTCGTTTTAAATATTAACCTTGCGTAATGTTTGTTCCCAGTTATTTAACCGATACCTTAAAAATGGGTCCAAGAAATGCAATACAAATTCATTAATTAATGATTTGAATAACTAAAAAAATATTTATTTATTTAAATGTAATGTAATGGTAATACATATTAATCATAACTCACTGGCTCCAGTAGAACTATTATTTCTGTATAATATTTGTAGTGCAGTATGAAGTCGGTATGCAGTTTTTATTAATTGATTTTATTGTTTGGAATTATCTTAAAAACTACTCCACTGAAGCTACTGTGCCATGTAACTCCCGAAGTGATATTATAGGCAACGTTTTGCCTACCCAACGTATTATTTTATAATTCAAGAAACGTAAAATTATCAAACAAACAAAATTTTAATAACGAAGGGTCGAACTTAACCCATCGGATATTCAGAGGCAAATATTGAATTTTAACAAAAACAATAGAGCCTAAAGGTGTTGTAAGGATTTCGTATATTGTATGTAAAAATATGGATCGTATCTCGAGAGGCCTTTTCCTGTCGGGCAGAGAATATTTTTACATAATTTGTGAATGCGGTTATGTAAGAACTAGCCATTTACTATATAACTATATAATTTTCTAAATATCTCTATTCTTGAAAGATGCTTACGTAGAGACATTTACATAGTAAATTTGGAAATGTAGCTAAGTGAGTCGCACGTCTGACATTTAATTCATATTGCGTCTCATGCGCATCTCATCCGCGAATTCCGGGGAAGAAACACAAAAAACACTATAATGAATAGTATTGTCATTACATTTTAATTACTAAATAAGAAAGGCCGGCTAAATATCGGTCGCAAAAGACAAAAGAAATGGCAAGAGTTGGAGGAGGCTTTTACCTAGATGGAGGCATAATATATTTATTCTTTTTTCAAATGTACATTTTTTTCTATCTTTTAAATTCTTGTTATGTAAAGAAAGGCTTATTATTAATATCATTATTAAAACAGAACAAATTCCGCCCCATACACCACTCAGAATACGGGATTTCGTTTATAAGGTCTTAAGTACGTAAGGCAGACATATTTCTAGATCTATGTTGGAGATCATTTTAAGAGGATGATCTTCAATCAGCCATTACGATCATCCAAGTATTCTCCAAACCAAAAGATTTTTTATTTCTTCGGGTATCAAATCCGATCGAGTTCAACGGAATTTAAAGCCAGATAGAAGAATGTAGGCGTCTATCCTTCAAATATAAAAAAAATACTGATAAAACCCAAAGTATTGAAGTGTTTTTTCATTTTCTTGATGGAAAGAACTACTAAACCTTAATGAGTTTTAAGACAGATGCGACCACGGAAAAGAAAATAGTTGTATTCTGTTAGTATAAGCAAATTTTGAGATAGAGTTTTAGGTATGCAATAAAGCTATTTCTTTTCATAGGAATTTATTAGAAATTCTACTAAGCTCAGTTGGTTCTTACCGGCATTCAATATGTGTTACTCGGAAGGATCTGAGAACGATCCTCGAGGGAACAAAAAATGTTTCGTTTTGGAAGGTGCAGAACCATTATTTGCTTATGAAGAAAGATAAGTTTAACAGTAGGTAAATATTTTAAAGTCTGATGGACTTAAAACCAAGGCTCCAATGCCATAAACGTGTTATAAAACTCTTAGCTACTCATAAATGGTTCTCCATTACGACAAACAATGCGAGTTATTATTTTTAATTTCGCATAAAAACTGGGAAAAACGTCAGCCTATAACTTTTGTCATTATGGGTGTATTTCCCTCTAGGCTCGCCCAGATGTTTCCTTCAGTTCTATAATAAACTCCCGAATTTCCTTCACTGCAAGATAACTCGCGGGTAAGCCGTTAGCCTTTTATTTACAACTTCGACCATTTAAGCTCTTACATCCGAGGTTGGCTTTTTGTATTGTTACATTTTGGTTTTTAAGTAAATCGTTTCAAAGCTTTTAGTAACGATCTTGTTAACATTTATAAAATATACCTATATTTATATATTACATAAGTTATTTCAAAAGGTGTATGAATAGTTAAAAATACACTCTTAGTATCTGATAACTAGAATTTTATATGCTAACCTGAGTTTGTATGTAAACTTATTTTGACGCATATAAATAATACTAACTTATAATAATAACAAAATTTTTTTTTACAAAATGATTAAGACTCCGAAAAACATCTGTTTGTCCAGTTTTGGCAAAAGCCTCCCCCAATTCTTTCCATTTCTACCTGTCTACTGCTGTCCTGGTCTATGTACTCCAAGCTGATGCTTTTAATTCGTCTTCCCACCTACAAAATCCCCTGTTTTCTTTTTGAGCTTCTGGGATTACAAAATATGATATTTTTATTTCATTTTTCTATACCTCTTACAATGTGGCCTGTCCATTTCCATTTGAATTGACCTATTTTTTATATTACATCGTCTACTTTTGTGCGCTTCTTTATACGTATTTCGTATTCTGTCACTATTCCTTATACTCAACATGTTTCTTTCAATCGCTGTATGGCAAGTTTTTATTTTTGCCATTTATGTTTTAACACTATTTATATTAAATATTACATTACATTGTCTTAAACTATATATGAATATTTATTTAATAAATTTACAGTTCCAACACATAATTATAGCATGAATACATTAATTATTTTCGAGACGTCAAATTTAACACCCCATTTTTGTCGTCAGGGTTAAACGCAAGCTTACAGCGGTCAAAGCCGCGGGCTCAATTTTATTATAAAATACTTGTTTTGAAATAAACAAAGAATTTCAAACAATTAAAGCAATAGTGAGGGGAGATTTAAACTCGAGAACGTGACTAAACCGCTGAATAGTTGTTGACAGTTAAACAAAGAGACTGGAACAAAAGTTATTTGTGACAGAGCTTTTATTGCTTCGTGAATATATGTAAAATATACCTATTTTAAATTCAACCGCATCCATGACTAAGTGGCTCATGGATCTGCATGTGTTCATGTATTTTGCGGTGTAGGCTCTAAATTCGAATCCCGGGGATATAAATATTTATCTATACAATAGACTCAGTAAATTATGGGCATGTTACACAAAGAATGAGATTTGGTTTAAAAGACTAAAATATGACAAATAACAACAAGTACTTTGTTCCTAGGTTGACGGTCAAATTAGTTTCTGTCCTTAAAGTTTCAAAAATGATTACGAAATTAGACCCACCTAATCTGTAGAGAAGGGTCTTATTATAATCAAAGTATTAATGAAACCACTGAATCTCATCTTGATAATGAAACTCAAAGTTTTACAATTTACTCAGAAACTCAAGTAATAAAATTAAAAGTTCATCTAGTACTTAATTAGCGGCTTTGTTTCTAACACTAATTAGCTGTTTTCGTGAATTTCGTAAATAATTACTTACGTATTGGGGGAAAACTTAAAATTCTAATCATATACTTATCTCATTTATCCAATTCCACAATGACCATGATTGGTTCAGCAGTTTCAGTATGAAAATAATTAATAATTATTATTATTATTATTAGGACAACTCACATACATTGCTCTGATCCCAAAGTAAATAGCTGATATGGTAATCACAAGTTAACAACCAAGACGCGGAAGTAAACATTCATGGTCATCACACATTTAAATGAACCTACCGGAATTCGAACCCAGAATCCTTTGGCGCAGAAGGCAGCAGCGCTACCTATTGCGCCAACCAGCCTTCAAATATATCAAGCGTAAGGTTACGCTAAAGGTTTTTTATAAAGCTATTGATTATTTGAGTGAAACTAGCGCTTGGAAATGATTTGTTCTAGTTCAGAATGTTTGTAAACATGCTCAAAATAAATAAATAACCCCAATAAGTTCCTTAGTTGTCCTTAGATTTGGACGAGTTTAACTTTGTAGATCAATTTATATACATTATATTTTTTCTATTTATGATGGTATTAGTTTTGAAAAGAACACATATTATGATGTTAAATTATTATTATTTTTTAAATCCTTGACTTCACATTGGTCAACTTAGTGGCCAAGGCATTGTAAGACTTCTGTAAGCACTGCACGACTTAATAAATCATTCATATATTTTTATTAAAAGCAATATTAAAAATGTATGAATTCCGGAAGCTCTAGGTCGCGATGCAATATATTTTGATGACATTCTCAGCGCACCTGCCCAGCGAATGCAAATTGAACACACCTGTATTATGCTGATAATTTTTTTTACCTATCATATAATACGCTTCGTTCGCGGATCTTATTTCATTATTATTATTTCACAGGCTTTTACCGTCATACTTTGACAGCTAGCTTTTGCTCGATTTGAGCTTTCTTACAGCGATTTTTATTGAGGATTTGTTTGATTAATGACGATGCGATAAATAGTCTCCATTCCAAGAATTAACACCAAGAAATGGTTGAATGTAGCAAAAATTTGGTTGTTTACGTGTTAGCAAGTTTTTTCTTGTACTTACTTATTTACTTGTACTTTTACATAAGTAGTTTAAGATTTAGGGTTACATTAGGATTCAGTTTAAGATAAGATTAATATTAAGGAAAAATTTGGAAACATTATTTTATTAGTGTAGAGAAAAGGGTTATAAATAATAAATAATACGGTATCCTTTTTTGCGCCATTTATAAAAGTCTAACAGAATAACACCGCACTATTAGATCACTAAAATCTCTGTAATACTTCAAGACCAAAGGTACTGGTCGACGAAAGAGCAAATTGACTGAGCGATGCAATGAATTACGACTGGCATGATTTAGTCAGTTTACTCCTTGTTGTAATATCTATTGACTTCTACAATAAATCGACTTAAGTATTTGTAAAAAACAAAAGTATCTAATTAATATTATAAATAGATTTATTAGTTGTTGACAACATTAGTTATATAAGTGTATATAATATTATATTAGTCAGAAATAAATCTATTCAGAATTAAAAAAACAACCTGTTCTTAAGCATCGGGAATGATGTCCGTATTAAATATGGTACCTAATACCGTTAAAGTCTGCTTAAATCAAAATATATGCTTTCAATATTTATTAGAAGATAAAAGGTATAAATCATAGACCCAAACAATGGCTATTAATTAAAGGATAAGGCAAACAGGTAACAAATATCGAGTCTAAATACAATACGGCGATATAGGTGCTTGTCTATGTTCTTGTTACTATCATTCGTCTCTCTTCCGTGGCTCTTATATGGCTTTTAATTTTAGTACTTTCTAAATTGGATTCAAAACTTGTATATACATAGCTATATTTTTTATCTAATACAGTACCAGTAGAGTCCATTTAGTAGATATACAATGCATAACAACCGTATAACCCATAAAATACATAAAAATTATAAACACTTAAGTTAGATCATTTTAGTTATTAGAATCAAGTTACTCTGTAAAATTAGGAATTGCGTTTGAAATAATACATTTTATATTTAAAATTATCTTGGTACGGTTATTGTTTAAAGTAGGTATATGTAATTCAAAAATATTAAATTTATAAGGTAATTTCTACATTATATAAATTATATTGTATTGTTCCTAGTCTTTCTATTTGAGAAATATGAAGTTATTACCAATGTTTTACATACCATATTGAAATGAAACGCGTGTAAATTGAATAAACACCTATACGAGTTTTCAAATAAAATTTAATCAAGTATGTAGCCGCGGGCGCTACGAGCGTAGCATTGTGCTACGCTCGCACGCTACGAAATTTAGTGTAGTCGTAGCCTGCCTAATAACCTATAAAACATTCTGTTAAAATATTTGATAGGTTATTGATTACTGTAAATTAGTAATAAAAACTATTCAATAACAATATGTTTTGTATTTTTTTGTATGTTAGGTATGCGATTGTAAGATTTTGAATTTTTTTGAGTCCATAATAAAATCCTGTAACTCCTGTGAATTCCCCTGATAATTTCCCTCGGTACTACAAAACATTTGTTGCCCCGGTGAACTTGTAATCTTAGTAAGTAAGAATTTTCGAATACATCATTCTACCTTGGCAACGTCCTAAATGACAGCCTCAATATATCTGAACCAAGTCTTACGGCTTTATGTATTGACTACGTGATCTAATCCTGTATAATCCTATTAAACACTATGCATTTAATACGAATACTTTTTGTTTAATACGAAATTTTACCTCCAACGCAAACAGATGCAAAAAAATGTGTGTGTGTGGCGTCGTATCTCCTTAACAATCGATTGTGATGCGGCTTTTTTAAAGCGTACATAATTAAGATATACTATCTAAGCACAATTTTTGACTTATCTATAACTTGTCGATGAGTTTTTAACTAGTTTTTAAGTTCACGTAAATCTATGCATTTGTTTAATATTAAAATCGTGATTTATTTATAGTAATATGAAGTGTCTGCGTGTCTCTGTGATTATTTATGCGGGCCTTTTGTACTCGCCCCTATTGTAGCGCTAATGAGTGATCCGAGCTACGCATTGCAATATTTAGCCTTTAGTGAACTCTGAAAAGATGTTCCGGCTAGTGATTAAAACTATGTATATTAAATGTTTATGTTTTGTATAAATGGTTTACCTTAAGCCATATAAGTTTTAAGGCATACATCCAAATAGTTGAGAGTGCTTCGTAAAGAAAAAAGACATTGCCTACTCAGATTAAATGCTTGATTTTGGAACTCTATAGCGCAAATCAAATTCGAACCAAAATAATAATTATGTAATACAATCACTGTATCACAAATCGGAAATGAAATTTTATTGATTTTTTTAGATACTGAAATGACAATTATATGTAACTGTATAATTATTATCCTTTTAATAGCTATAAACATTAAAAAATACATTTGACATTAATGAATATATTTTTGGCATAGACAAAAAATTGGTAAATATATATTTAGTAAATTACACGTAATTTTGAAATAGTAAAGATTATAATCCAGTTGACCCTGGATCACGTGTCATCACCGTTTTCTTATTGTCAGTCTCACTATCAGTACTTAACTTTATATACATAACTAATTCTGTTTACAACAGTGTATTATTTTCGGCTGAAAGTTTAATCTGTACGAACAATGCCGAATATTGTTGAGCTGCTTAAACAAAGTTGCTTGAATATTGCACAGAAATGAAGGGACTTTGGTTAATATTTTATCTGGGAGAACAAAATTACTTAAATTTGAAGGTTTTGTTTATATACTTATCATAGATTTTAATCACAATTTCGTCTTTTTGGAAATGCAAAATAGCCTATGTAGGCTATTTTGCATTTCTAATTATTATTATTATTATGCCTAAAAAACATACAGCTTTCTATCAATGAAAGATTTTTTAAAAACGGTCTATTAGTTTTCTGTTTATTCATTATAAACAAATATACGATCGTGTCATGTGTTGATCTGTGGTCAATGCCTTCCTTTAGGAAATGGGCGTGAAAAATATAAGGGTAGAAAATATAAATATGAGGGTAAATATAAGGAAAATATAAGGGTAACCCCTCTTCTTATGGGTTACCCTTCACATTATAGAGCTTTACAAGTTTCATCGTTACATACTCATATGGTCAAACGAATATTGTATATTACAGAATCGAACCTTCATTACCACTAAGAAATAAAGCTGTCAAGAAAAATGACATTTCCACAAAGTAGGTCGTACTAAGGAAGATAACATAAATGTTTATGAGATATGGTCACATTACAAGTAACAAGTTGGATAAATAAAGCCAGACGATCTGAAGATAATACTGATTTACCACAAAAGATACATCGTGAGAAAGATATTGTGATTTATATGAAATCTTATAATTTTAACTCGAGTTGAGTTTAAAATAAACAACATTTGTTTTATTTTACTTTCTTCCGACAATGATTGTCTTTTAGTAATACAAAAAGATGATATAAATAAAAATGAGTCGCCGAAATGTATTTATGTGCATTACTTCTGAACGTCTGCACCAAACTGGATAATTCTTTTTTTGTTGTGTTTCTGTCAAGAAAAGGTTCTTATGCAAGAAATAAATAAAAAAAGGTGCGCGAAACATTAGACAATTGAAGAAAACTTAACGACAATACCAACTTATATAATGTCACTTTCTTAATGCTTTTGACAATATAAACTTTTCTAATGTAATCTTATAGCGTTTAAGTTGTCAGTTGTTTAAATGTTTAACTGTCATAATTTCTCATTTCACATTCCGTTTGGTATTTTCAATTATACCAATTCGAATTCAATATTCATAGTTAAGACAGGACAACGCCTGTCGGGTCAGCTAGTAAATAATGAGTATATTTTGAGACATCCATTCCGCCATTAATGTATAAGAACACGAAATTTTGTCCCTAATATTTTGTTTCGTTAATATTCTGATTGTTCTGTTGTGCGATGAAGTGGCGAAATCTAGTGTAATCTTTGTGTAAAGTCAATTACACTTTAGAATTATTAAAATCTAACCTAAAAACTAAACTTTGTTCTAATAAACGAATTTAAAATCTTATATTAATTTCTTAAAAGATGAGATTCTGAGTATTCACATTATTTTAACTGTAAGATAAAAGAAACACATGTCATTTTAAACGTTAAAGTTAACGCTGCTTTGAAATGGACCAAACACAAATGCTTGAACCATATAAATGTCTCTTATTATTTAGATTTCTATGGCTTGAACATTCTGTAAATATTTACAGATATAATATATAAAGATATGTAAATATTTATAGACAATCAATCAATCAAAGATTGTTGATCAAAAATACTCTTGTTATGAGTATGTATGTGAAATAATCTCATAATGAGCTCAACTTCAAATGTTCGTTTATGACTAGTCAGTAATATTTATTGCTCTATAAAACAGATTTCTATGTTTTATTATTATCACAGAGTTCTGCAAGTTTGCAATCATATATTTTCTTGTCTTTTTATGGAGAAAGAGTAATGACAACTTTATCTATAGTTAAACGGATTTAATACCATTTATATAACTAGTTTCAGTTGAAAACTCCAATACTGACATTTCTATTTTAGCTATGTTTAAGCACATAGCTAAAATAGAAATATTTTAAAGGGTTTAAAATTTATTATTTATCTATAATCACTACATAGTATAAAACAAAGTTGATTTTTCTTTCCCTATATCCCTTTGTATGCTTAAATCTTTAAAACTACGCAACGGATTTAGATGCGGTTTTTTGATGGATATAGTGATTGAAGAGGAAGGTTTTTATATATGTTTTATAAGCGTGCACAGCCGGGGCGGGTCGCTAGTATTGTAATAAATAATGTTAATACACCTAAATTCACGCGTGTCACAGGACTGGTTCGAAAATTGGAAAAATGTTTGCCACAGAAGGCAGATCATACAGAAATGTTTTTGTACATAGGCAAGTTATATATCTTTTATAAATGATAAAAATGCTAGCGTGTATAGTTTTTTGACAAACTTTTTATAATTTAAACAACTTTTAATAATTTTATATATATATTTTTTTAAATTTTTATTAATACTTAAAAGTGAAGTCCCGTGTCCCCTAGTGGGGTATGGGGCAGATGCATTTTACATCTATTTCACTGATCGATTTTTTTTAGGGGCAAGTAGGTTATCAGCCTTCTATTCCCTGCCAGACCGAGTTTTTTTATCTCCACCGGGAATCGAACCCAGGACCTCTCGGTTGTAACGCTTACGCGCTTACCACTAGGCCAAGGAGGCGGTCATTAATACTTATATATTTATAATTATTTATATTAAAACAATTTGCCGTTATTAAAAACAATAATTATTTAAAAACTATCAAAAACCAAAATAGTAAAATAGATAATTACCTTCAATAGTAATTAATAATAACAGCAAGGTGTTAATATACTACGAGCAGGTTTCAAATTACAGCAGATGTAATCAACGTGCTTCGGTTAAGATTGAAATGTTAATAAAGGATTTTAATTAAATTTCGACCAACCAATCCTTATATTATATAAATAAGTTATCGATTACTTTATTTAAAGATATTGGTAAGCTTTACATTTAAATTAAATCTTCTATATAGTTGTCATAGTGTAGGGGCGCCTACGCCACCAAGGCGATTAATAATAAAATGTCTGAGTAAAATTTATAATCTGTGATACAACAAAAGTAGTATACTGTTTATAATAATTAAGGCAATTTTTATTTCATTTAATCTACTATCTAGTTTGGGGCTGTGTCTGTGGCATTATTACTTCATTTTTGTTGTTGGATAGCTCTAAAATCGAGTGTTCTTAGCCACTTGAACCAGACTACTTCACTTTAATGAAAGTCGTTAACCGAAAATAAAGTATAACTAATATACGAAATTTTTTGTTTTTTATAGTCTACTAGTGGACCCCGCGAACTTCGTATTGCTTCAGAGTTCTGAATAATGTGTCACCTAAACGTCATTCCATAGAAAATGTATGAGGAAACGAACGTGTATATAAACAGACTTTCTTTTTTATATTATTAAGTTATCCTATCTTTCAAGTTGGATCAAACTGCACTGTAAATTTGATTAAAATCGGTTAAGTAATTTATATGTATTAAGATTTTGCTTATAAATACAGAAAAAATCTTCATGAAAATAAAGTATTGTGTACGAAGCACACTTTGCAAAAGTAAAGTTTAATAAAATCGGTGCCTTCGTTAAAAATTTATAAAATGTTTTCTTCTAGTCTTAGTTATTTTTTCAATTTAACACCAAATTTACATCTTAGATATTATTTACATGTGAACAGTGTTTAATAGTTGTTGCAAACTGCGGCGGGAATTCCATGCTCACATAACTACGTTTATTGTGTTTGAAAGCAAGTTACCTGTCGCTTAACCACGTTCATTATAACACAATTAGGACGCGACTGATGCTAGCTATAGATAGATGTAGCGGTCCCCGTGAAATTAAACGGAAATCGAAAGCTGTGGCTTGCGGTTGTCGTTACTAAGGACGATTTAAAGGTACAGCTGAGCGCGAGATAAAGGTATTTGAACTAGATTCAATCTGTTTTAGCGCTCGCTTGCACTTAGGTATCCAAAATAAAGTTTTTACAACTCATACATTCTTCTAAAGTATATTTTACATTTAATTACGGAAAACTTAATTATTTATTCATAAAAATTTGCCAACGCTTGGACTTTGCTAAACAAAATGTATTTATAAGTCCGTTAAAGTATGTATCAACACTTTAATTAGGGAATTTATTATTTTTACTCATTTTAGGTGCAGTGATTGCTTACAGACTTATTAAGTGAGTATTAACTTATCTGTAAAGGCAAAAATCAACGTTTTTTTATTAATGACAGTAATTATAAATTAACAGTGATGTGCAAGATTGTATTTATTCCAGATACATTTGGCATACAAAATGCAAGATACTTTTAAATTAAGTATTTCAGATACAAAAAACTTTCTGGAATGTTATATGAAATATCTACCAGATACAAAATACGTATCTTTTAAATATTTTTCAAATACTTTTGTAAGAATAAAATGTTTCAAACATTTTATCACTAATTTTTTTTCGATAAGGCCTCATAAATCATAATCATACCAAAAGAGAAAAAGAATAAACATAATATCTACAAAATACTTGGATACCAAAATAAGTTATTTAAATACAAGATACAAAACTAATTTTTAAAAATTGTTTTTGATACCTACAAAATCAAAATACAAATTTTATATATTTTATCTGTATTTCAGATAATTGCTATGTATTGTATTTCAGATATCTAAGCCTACATTAAGTCAGTGAAATATTAACACCAGACTTGTGATTTTCACCTATACATGTCAAATTACCATTACCCATTTACGTATAACTTCTTTTCACTATAATAAAGAAAGTTTATTTGCCTCCATATAATACGTGGCATGCATCCAATTTTACCTTTGTGAATATCACCTTTGCTATAGCGAGTGTAGTAATTAAAGGTGTGAAGTAGGTATTGTTTTGCTGAACTTATATTAACTTCGAAACCTTTAGCTTCAACTAAATAAAACTTGAAATATCTTTCTCTAATACACAGAGAAAAAATATTTTCTGTGTCTGTAATGCATAAACTCACAAACTAATCAATTGTTCTTTGTAACTGTAGTAAGCTACATAAAATTTATATTATTTCACGTATAACAATTTATCGCAATAAAATACAGCCTGTTATTCTGGAACAGCTTAGCTACTTTTATGCGAATACATTTTTAGATACAAATCGTGGTGTTACGAGATTACTTCTTACCAGAAAATAATTTTACTTCAACAAGTATTTCTGCTCTGAAAGGTTATAATAAAAACTATAACATTGTCCACAGTAGTGCAGGCTTCACCAGAGCCTCGAAGGCTTAATATCCTGGAGCCGCAGCATCACGTCGAGTTCACCAATGACACTGGGGTCATCCTCACCTGCTCCACCAGGGGACAGTACCAGGTATTTATCATTTCATATTATTACTATTCATTGAGGCAAAAAAGTAGTAAAAAATGTTGTGCAAATTTCAACCATGCTTCTTTACAGGCAATTTCAAAACTAAGAAGCCAAAATCAATAAAATTTATAATATCTAAAAGATTATTTATTTATTTACACTTAGTTTCACACAAACAATATATAATATTAAAAAAATCGCTTTGTAACTTGTGAACTGATGCGCCGACTTTTTGTTTGAATTATTATATTATTTATAATATAATAATTATATTTTGTTACAACATGTCTAAGGATAAATTCATGTTAAAAGTTTTGCAACATTTTTACATAAAGAAGTTGCCGCGAACTTATCATGATTAATAAAAGTTCCTGCATCTTTACGATTTTCTTTATTCCCTTTATGTTTGTAAGCGTGCCAAACGTATTACCAAACAGCATACTAATTCCGTTTTCTAACTCTAACCAAAGTCAAATATAAATAAAGTTTCATTCAAGCGGGCTCAGGAAGTTTACGGTCGTTGAGACCCGCCGGGAAATAAAGATATGCGCCGAATATTCCACTAAATAGGAATAATGGGTGGGTTGAGTTTGACTTTCTGGAGGAACTTCAGAATTAAATGTGGCTACAACTTTCGTCTATAGACGTGTAAAAAATAAAAATGTTGAACTTCGAATTGGTAATTCAATTCGGTTTTATAACTTTGTCATTTATGATGTAATTTGCATTTTTTTTCTGTTTGTCTGATTTAATATTGAAGTTATCGTTAACTTGCGTGTTGCTCTCGAGATCCTGGTATTAAATCTCGGGAAGACAAATAAATTTTTAGGTAAGCATAAAAGGCTTACATACTATCCTGAAAAAAATTTAAGTAGTGATAAATTTGTCTGTCCTTACTACTAGGAGGAATATTGTAGCCCCACTATTAGTTGCAATTCAACAACGTTGGCCCCATTTAATTGATATTTTAAATTTGAATATATTTTTAGTATTACTAGTATTTGTTAATATCAGTTCTTTTCGTTTTCATAAATGCATGTTAGATTAAAATCTTTCAGTTTGAAAAGCACATCCTATTGATTTTTTTATTTCATACTATTGAAACTACTACTATTCTTGGAAAAAAAATACATTTTCTTATATAAAGCCTCTCTATAAAGAAAATGTTCAGTCACCACCTACCCTACCTGCCTGTCTTGAATTACACAAACCAAGTGATAGGAATTGTCTTATATGAAAATAATTGGCATTTAAAAACCCACTTGTTTCTCATAATTGATTCGTATCACGATGAATATGCTTACAATTACGTGCTCAAATACGGTTTGATTTATTCAATATGAACGTAAATTATTCATCAAATATATCTCAGTCGGCGTTCGACTAGTACTTAATATTCCCAAGAGTGCTCCTTAACCTGCCTTGTCAAAACCGGATTAATTTCTAGCTTAATTTTACATCAAATAATAGAGTCTGTTTATTGACGGCTAGCCTCGTGAGCCATAACTTTAATTAAGTAAGTATAATATAGTATTTATAGCAATTTACTCAAAATATACACATTTATATAAACGTATGATTAAATTACTTACGTTAAGGGCCTAATTTACAGATAACTTTGTAAAAACCTTATAAAAAAATTGTGATGTCAATTGTAAAATATTTTTAATGGTATTGAAAATTGTTTAATACCAATATCATTTTCAGTTAAATAACTTGAATTATTAAGTTAGGTTTTTTAATACTCGAGGAAGAGTAACAATATAATTATTGTAGGAAAACTATAAATTTTACCATTTCTTTTAGATCTGAACCAAAAACAAATAAACTTAATAGATATGCAATTTGAAGAAAAGAGCTTCGCATAGTATAAAATCCGACACAAAAGTAAAGAGGTCACATTATCTGGGGAGGGAAAAGTGCTAGGCAAAGCGGGAGTCAGGGCAAACAATCACAGAATGGAGGTCGCAAGAGAAAAACTAATGACGATGCATTACGAAATTGAATATCAGCGCACTGTGACATTTTTGGGTTAGTTATGCATTTTAGATAAAGTGTGAAATTCCATAACCCCTTGTGGGCATGGGGCAGACATATTTCTGTATTTGTATCACTGATAATTTCCTTTACAGGTAAGTAGGTGATCAGCCTCCTGTGCCTACCCAACCGAAACGTTCATGTATTTCCCGGGGATTCGAACCTAGGACCTCCGGCGCATCACGCATAAATGTAAGCCACGGTGGTTTAGATAAGATTTATAGATTTTAGATAAGATTCTCATTTTTAATTCCCAACGAAAAAAAGGGGTGAATATGTTCAACGAGTCTCTTCTTCGAGTCCTTATACTTGTAATCATAGGGATAATTACAAGTAAGAATATTTTATAAATTATTTCCATAAATTGTAGCTCAGACGCATCTCGTTTACGTCAGATTTCAAATATAAAAACTGTATCGAAATTGATCCATTCATTTAAGAGCTATATCATAGACAGAGATACCTACCCATACAAACTTATAAGACTCTTTTTGCATCGGAGTTTAAAGAGGTCAATTAAACGTGTAATTTTGTCTTTCACTCCTCCACGAGGATCGATTTCCGAAAACTTACTTTGTTGAATTTTGTTTTATTCCGTACCTTTCTCTATATTTTTCATTTGTTCTTTTCACCTAGCTATCAATTTTGTTATTCAGGAAGAGTGCTGTCTCTTGTCACAAATAAATCTAATATCTTAAAAGGATAAATGCTATAAATGCTAGAATTAGTTAAACAAAATTAAAATTTATTTTTTATTTTTATCGTAAATCGTATAGCGCTCCTAGCGGTTACGTGTAAACTTACTAAGCCACAATGGGATTGACAGCTTTCAGATAGTAATCTCATGGCTTACCTGTAAAATAAATAAAACATTCTTTAATTCAAATAAGCTCATATAATAATAATAATTGGAACACGAACATTGCTCTGATCCCAAAGTAAGCAGCTGAAGAACTTGTGTTATTGTGTTATGGTAATCAGAACAACGAGGGTACCACAATAAATACATATATAAGTTTATAAACAACCAAGACTCGGAAACAAACATTAGTGCTCATCATACAAATAAATGCACCTACCGGGATTAGACCCCGGGACCTATCGATATAGAAGGCAGGATCACTATCAATGGGGAATATGCATGTATTTTTTTATTTTTTTAAACGATTCTATAACTTATTACATTACCAGAAAAAAATATAACACGAAATATTAATAACTAATCGCCAATTAATTAATCGCCAATCGATCGTCAAACATTACTTCTTCAAAGTATTCCATTTTAATTGCCTTAAATTTCTCATGAAAATATTGACACATTTTAACGGCCTTCATAAATTTAATATCATTCGATAGCTGAAGGTTACTTGGCTGAGAAATAGATATAAACTTTATTACAATTTCAAGTATTTAATTTTGATAGCTCAAAAATGTTATCAAATTCTTTACGTTACCATATTATTTAACCTCTAATACTTTTTATCACTGGAAGCTTCGCATATTTTTGATGTGAAACATCTATAGCCACACGTAAAGCCGATTTCTGGCGTGGCGACGCATGCCGTGGCGACGCGTCGCCACGCTATATGATGATATTTAGTTCTTATCGTAATCTGTTCTTTTCTGCATACTTTTACAAAATAATGTCGATGATTCACATCTGCCAGGCGTCCCGTGACGGCTCACATATTTTTTTTATCTGACTACAAAATTGATTTTCAATTTAACTGTATTTTTTTCATTTATTACGACAATCGTAATCGTCAATGATGAATCGATTATCAAAATTATATTTTGATTTATGTATACATTTTATTTTTACATTGACGTTGTTTTTAATATCTGTTCATTGTTAATATTCATTTCGGGAAAAACTTAAAATACTATAAATGAATACATAAAGGAATAAATAAATCAGAAATATTAATTGTATAAGGCAAATACTTGGAATTTGGTGCTAACTTTAAGAGAAATCAACAAAAACCGATTTTTGTTATTTAAAAACGGCTGAACTTTTTTAAATATATTGTACCTTATCGGCCAGTTACATTATTGTAAATGTAAAATGTAGAAATCAATAAAGTCCTATCGTGACCGCATATAGAATAAATCGAGCTGTATTTGAGATAAAATTGAAAATATGCCCGTGTTTGCATATGAACACAATCCTTCGCAAATACGCTAGAAACTATCTCGGGTGCCTCATGTCCTCTTCAAACAGGCCACACGATACCGAAATGAATAAAAAGGACATGAATGCTAACGTAATAGAATTTATTCATTGACCACGCTGGAATAAAGTGAAGCTCTATTTTATTCTGCATCCAATTTCCCTTAAGTATGTAAAGAAATTTCAACGAATTAAGCGTGTATATCTTACTATTGACAATTATTATATTAAAACTAAATTTTCGCGACGTTTACATAAGTATTTCAATATGCGATTTTAAAATACACAACTCTAAATCGAATCACTAATAAAAATTCAAATTATTCTTATTCGTATTACAATATACAAAGTAACTACGTTCGTTGTTACGCTTTTATTTTTTATAAAATAATAGCGGGCAACACGTCAAGCGGATCCCTTTTATTAGATGTTGATACACACAACGATTTAAATTCCCAAGGTTGAGTCCATGGGAGAATGTAGATTAGGGGAGTTCATTCCACAAGCAGGTGGTGCGAGGAAGAAAGTGGCGAGCGAATTGTACCGTGGACGAGTTCCAATGATTCAAGTTAAAGCCTGAACCAAGGAAACGATTTTGATGAAATTTGGTTTGGAGTACACAAGGGGTTGGTAAAGGACATTGGCTACCCTTTATTGTGAAAAAATGCTTGAAATGACGCAAACACAAAAAAATACGTACGTATACGTATATCGTATGCGGAAAAAGGTTAATACAAAAGATGCTTTCCCATCTTAACAACCTTCAAACAAATCTAAAGTTCCGTCAAAGTTGGAAGTATAACGAGAAATATAAAAGTTGGAAAAGGATGATCCCCTTAGTTCCTTTTTATTACTCGGGAGAAATGCCATGGTTTCTATAAGTGCTATAAATGTTAAACTTCTTGAAAACACCAAAATCCAGGTCACAAAATAAATAATGTAGTAATCATACCTTTTTTAATTTATTTTATATATTAACTTATTACTCCTTTACATATCAATTTAAAAATATATTTACAAATATATAAAGGCACGTTAGGGTGCATAGTGCATATCCAAAATAGTAACTACATTAGGGCGTTATATCTTAAACATAGCATGCAATAATAAAATTAAAGATACAATTTAAAAATAAATAATATAGTATTCCTCCCTGCAGATATATAACATCGGTGTTCGATAGGCCGTGTCTAAAATTTGCCCGCAGCGTGGACATGTGCGAAATTAGAGCCTGCGGTTATAAAGGCTGATAAAAAATGTCCCCTTTGATAATTCAACCCTTAACCATGATTATAAACTCACTAGCTAGTGCCGGCGGTGTAAATAATTGCGTTTATGTTCAAAAGTCCTTGTTGTTTAGACTACACACTAGCGAGTTCATTTTCGTGCGTATATTTTATATGGAATATAGCTTATGTCAATTAAAAAGAGTCTAGCTTACTAACAGTCAAAGTATGAAACCCCGTAACTACTGTGTGGCAAATACATACTTATTTTACTATCATTTTTTTAACAGGCAATACTAATTGAAACACAGTTTTACTGGAATTCAACTTCAGGACAATCGGCGCAACGAGCGAACACGTGACCCACTTAGTTACGAGGGTGATTTCTATTCCTACCGATCAGCTTAAGCGTTACTACTATTAAAATTTGGCGATAAATGCATTTCCAACGTTTTCTCTCAATCGTTTCTCAGATGAGATTTAAATCGTGGACTTTCGTTGTTGGATGTTTAATATAAATTGTATATGGGACAAAGCATACAGCTTAGAACAGATTTATTGTTAGCATACCAATTATTCAACGTAGAATGTATTGTCATTTCCTTGTCAACCCATTGTAGTTCCTTCGCTACGAACACATGAGAAATTGCATTTGTTAACATAATCACCTATACAAAACCATGTTCTGGAATGTGGAATTCTAATCCTCAACAATCCTTTACTTTTAACGATAACACACAATAGATTCTTATATATTATGGAATTCATATAAAAAACTATAAATTTACTTCTAAGACTAAAAATTAAGAAATAGTAATTAAAAGGTAACAATTCTGAAGTCGGTGCCACATTGTTAAAGATTTTATAATTTTCTGTAACATTTTGACACCGACTTCCTAACATTTGCCTTACAATTAATCATTACTTGACTAAGTAAATATTATATTTAATAGTAGCATTCAGTTTTTATTCAGAAAAAATTATATTCAAAAGCTGTAAGTTAATCAATTTATAAGAAATGTTTTTCAATATTTCCTAATATTACTTTGTTGATACGATGATCATTTATCACGTTTCCTAAACGAAATGAAATATAGCAAATTAAGATTGATGAAGGTACAAATACATCTTGAACATGAAATATTATTATGGATAACTTATTCATAGAAATATTACTATATTATCTGTTGTGCAGAAAAAAATTTAAATGCGGGTAACGCCTGGTTTGTATAGAGCAACACTTTTTTCACCTTGAATTAACTTATTCATTTCTAAGTAGTAGGAACTTCATAACCAAATTGTTCTTCCCGGAAATCAAACACGTGTATTAATAATTCAATATAAAGCGATTTTTATTCTATAAAATTGTATCCTTTGGGAATAAATAACCGGCATAAGTCATAAGTGGTACGGAGGAGTGGTTGAATTTCTACAGGCTTGCCGGCAGAATTCAACCAAACCAACAAAATTTGTTGGTTGCCTGGAATAGATCACTGATTATCCTGCCCGTTGCAACTCCAGTGCAACAAAGTGTGAAATAAATAAATACAGTAAAAAATATATCTAAATATGTTAAAAGTTACAATACTCGTGGACAAATTATACGGGTCAGTATGAAACTCGATCACTCGGTCAACCAATTCCTGGTCTTCCAAATGTTCTGCCCAGTTTCTCGGAAACGTTGCACGACTCAACACAGTAGAAAGTGACACATGTGTTACTCTCGCTGAACTTCTTTGACTTCTACCTTCTGCTAGCATAGAGACGATATGTGTACAACTGTACATTATTCTGATTTTAGTGACATGATAGTAATTCAATAACCGTGAAAGGCGATGATGACTTCAATTTATCATTTTGATTTAACTGCAAAAGTAAAACACGCGTGATTTTATTTTATTACCAAATTCGAACTTTTGTTACGTTTTTTTTCCAATTACGTATTTATGGTTTATATCAAACAATATTAATATTTTCTTTAATATAAAGTTAGTTTCATGCATGTAACATTATTAATTTGCAAAATACAGATGTTGCTGACCTGTATTATTTGTCCACGAGTATTTATTTGAAAACACAAATTGATTGTACACCCACGTACTGGTTGTGCCTTGGGGGTGGTAAATAACAACTAAGTACTTAGAATAGCATACAATAATTATACTATTTCATTTATTTCAGTTCGTGTTGTAGGTAAAGTTTGCGAGTAACCGCATTCGGAGTTTACGTTTCTCCACCACCATTGCTCTGTTTGATTTCCCACATATTCCATACCCAATATAGCAATTTAGTGGCTTATAAAGACAATATTTATCTTTAAATTCGTGAAAAGAAGTTATTTATAGATAATTGTAGACAAATTTAAAATTATATAAATTTTACTTTAAAAAATCATATATTTATTGTATGTTTGATAACTAAGTGAATAAATAACATTACTAAAAATAGTATTGTTTAACTTTTATTACTAAATAATGTAATTTCGATGGATGCATTTAAAAAATATGTAAATTTTAATTATATTAACTGAGAATAATTAATAAAAGCAATGATCCTATTGATCAATGCATCTGTTAAACAAAAACTAGTATATTTAATTTACTTTTTACAATTACATTATTCTGTAAAGAAGAAGAAAAGATGTAAGCACTGTTTAAGATAATTAAACAGTGTATTAACGAATCGAATCTTTAAATGTTATTTCTGTTACCTAAACTAATATAAAGATTTGTATTTTTGTGAATAATGAATAAACTTAATAAGTTCTATTTGCTTGATTTATTTCAACGCAATTTATACTTCTAACTTTTCTTTTGTATGAACAAGAGTTCGCTTTCATTTAAAACGTAAATATTATTTGAACTTCAGCAAAAGTAATCAGTAGGTCATGGGTATCTTGAAAAGATTCTAGAAATTATATTCAAATCGTCATTTTTCCCTGGCGGCCTAGATAGAAATGTGGGGCGAGAAAAACAATGGCAGAAACGCCAAATAATTAACAAAGCGGAAAACGTGCCGTGGGTGGTGTGACTTGTGTCTAATTAAAGAGGAAATTCAATATTGATCTTCCTTGATTTTGCTTAAAATTCTTATTCATCTCAAATATTTAGTATTAGTTTTTTTAAATATTATTTATTATATTTTTTATTATTTTATTATTTTTAAATATTATTATTATATATATTAAATATTAGTTTTTTTACACTCCACCTATATCGTAAATTACTTATTATGTGTATTTAATTGATATAAAATATCAATATTAATGAGTTAATTCCATTTGCAAATTTTATATTAATAAAATGGTAAGCGGTAGAAAAGACGTCAGCGGTTAAGACTCGCGAGGGAACGAAATTTTGGAGCTTATAACATTCCCGAATATTCCCCAAAGGATTATAAATAACGGCTTATGTACAGTTACGAGACGCTACATATCAACAACTTTTTTAATATTCATTTATGAGACAGAATATCCAATAGGAAAACACGTTCACTTTATTACACTCTTTGGAATATTATAATAATTATAATATTCTTACAATGTCGTCTGAGTAATAATGTATAACAGTATATCCTATGTAACTTAAAAAGGCTAGCGTAGCAATCAAAGATATCACAAAACTGGGGTTTTTTTTAATAAAAATTATTTTCTCTTTATAACATAAGGATATATACATATTTTAATAACGAACGTTTATATTTATTATACGCGTGTATCTAATTAAACTCTTGTCATTTTATTGGGTTAATCTTAATTTAAAAGTTAACAAGTAGTTCTGCCAGTAGAAATTTGTATATTCGTATTTGACAATATATATTCGAACAAAACAAAATATACATATATGTAAGACATTTAAGAAACACATTTAATTTTTATATCTTCCCCAGCTTCACACAGGTGTATTATATTATATCCTATTTTAATTAAAAACGGAGTTCATTGTGGGAAAAAAATCATGATATCTATAGATAAATTATGAATCAATCCAACTCAACGTACGTAAACAAAGTTATTGTAACTCATATTTCAGATATAAATATTTTAATCATTTAAAACTACTTTCAGCTGGACTGGTTACTGGTGGATAACACGCCAGTGACGTCCCTACCAGGAATTCGGCGGGTTCTGGCCAATGGCTCCCTGGAATTCCCGCCGTTTCCGGCTGTCCGCTTCCGGCGTGACGTCCATACAGCCACGTACCGGTGTAGGTTAAGACTGAGGAGCGGCTTCGCTCTTCTATCAAAAAATATTCACGTACATGCGTGTAAGTATTATTTTTAAACTGGGACTTCTTTGAACATGGCTGCTTATATTTAAAGAAAACCGTTTCAGGATTAAGCGCGTTTATTTAACAACATTTAAAAATTATATTAAAACTAATTCCAATATTGTTGATAGTGTCGCTAATGAATTCTGGAAAGTATAGTCGGTAAACATAAAGAAGAGGTATATTTCCTATGGTATGTTTAACTGAAAAAATGTTTTTCAATAATATGAACTTACTATAGGGAATATGTCCCTATAGTTTAGGATTTAGCCTTGAAAATTCTCTTTATATTTGTGTTTGTGTAATTCTGTAAATACGCTTTATTATTAATACGACTGCACTATCCTATACATCTGCAACATCGTTACCGTGGAAATTAACTCTTCTTTCAACAGTAAACATAGTTATATATTTCTAACAGTAATAAATTCACCGTGGGAGGTGCATGTACCAGATGAGTACGTGATGTCGGGAAACGCGGCCATACTGCGGTGTATGGTGCCGCCACACTGCGCCGATCGCATCGCCACTACTGAGTGGCTCGTGGATGACGATACCAGTGTATTTCCTTATTTAGGTAAGCTATTTTTAATCAATAGGCAAAAGCCTATTAACAAAAGTTTATTCCTTCAAAAATATGAAACATTGGTCCTATAGAAAAAGGCACCGAATAATAAGAGAAATAGGAAACATCTTTTAGTTCATAATTTTTTTTATGCACAACTGAGGAAGAATTTGGCCGCAATCCCAGCTGAAGGTAAGTGGTGATGCGGCTTAATGGAACGCACAGTAGGCCACATCAGTAAAAGCCTATTATCCTGCCTTGAAAAGAGCCATGTTACACCTTCCGTAGATGTATTCAATAAGGTAAGGAGTTCCATTCCTTCATGATTTTGGTAAAGAAAGACGATCTAAATCGTTCAGTGCGGCAATTATGGATCTCTACAGCGAAGGGATGAAACTCCTCTGAGCTCTTAGAAGTTGGGAACAGTTGTAGCAAAAGCATTTAGTTTTTGAAGAAGCAAGTCAAGCATATTATACAAATACATATATTATTAATACACTATAATTTATGGTCTCTACAAGAGAGTACAGGATACCTACTCTCTCTTTAATATAGCATTTATTTTAAGTATAATTTCTAGAATGAGTGAGTGAGTCTTATAATTTAAAGCATCTGCTGACCCATAAACCATTGTCAATAACTTAAAACTATGCATTATTTACCTTAATTCCTAAGCGCGCATAACAAACTTCTAATACAATTCTTAAATATGTTGTATTTATGAGACTAAAAATAATATTATATTGTAAATATTATTTTTATTCTCATTATTATTGACGTATTCGAAAATGTTACAGAGAATATCATTTTTAGAATTCTGAAGCCCTTTCTCAGGTTGGAGAATGAACAATAGCAGTCTCTAACGTTATATTTATTGTGACTTTTAAATAACTATTTTTTAAGTATTGAAATCGCTTAGTTATAAAAGTCCTAGACTGATATTTTATGTTCTCGTACTAATTAAAACCATTTCAGTTCTTTTAAGAACCCATTAAAAGTTCCCTAGCCACTTTCATTGAACAAAACTTATTGTAAGGTTGGAATAATTAAACTTTGACATCAATGTCGAACTTTGTTGCATTTTCTTAAAATGGTATTTAAAAGCAACTTACCTAGTTTTGGTCAACATTTCGCCTCCTGTAAAATTCTATTATTTTTGACACCAAACGCAAAAATAAGTGAGTGTTATGTGTCTGTCTATGGCATGGTAGTTTCTAAAGTAACGTACTGATTTTGATGCAGTTATTTTGTTTGATAGCTAACGTAAGGGATCTTTCTTATTATCAGGTTTTCACATTTATAATTTACATGTCGGGTAGGTTTTTAAATAATTTTAACTTGTTATAAACTACACAAATTTAAAAATTATTTCTCATAGACAGATACTCTTTCTGTCAAGACATCTGTGTCTGTTCTCGACAGACATAATTGTTTGTCAAGTATATTTCTGTCTTCTTGAAAGACATTTGTGTCTGTTCTATACAGACATCTCTGTGTCGCATATTTATGTATGTTCTTGACAGATACATGTCTGACTGTTCTCGGCAGACATATTTCAGTCTATTCTCGACAGATATATTTCTGTGTCCGATTGACACTTGACTTTTGACCTTTCACCTTCAAATTGAATGAAATAGGAATAGGCTATATTGTTTATCTCCACGAGGACTATACCAAAATTAAAATGTATTGTTTAATATATTTATATGCCTACAAACATAAGAACTTTTATAACAACATTCTAGCAAATAAAGATTTTGTGTTCAATATTACAAGTTATCTTTATGAAATATCATATATACACGAGAATAAGTTTTATGTAAATACGAAGCCATTTAAAACAAACTTTCTGTATATATCCTTCGCAAAACGGAAAATCAAAAGAATATTTCAACTAAGTTCGTGTGAGAAGCGACGCAATTACACCTTCGTCACATATCACATTTCGTGAAAATAAAATTTGAAAATAACTTCATCCCGAAGTCTGTATTAAGAAGTTGAAAGTGAAAGAAGTCTGAAGCCGCTGGCATTCAAACGCTATAAAAACTTAAAATTTCGTGGCTTTATCCCAAATTTTAATTAAGAGGCCTAGGGGCCTGCCCATTAAATTAATAAAAGACTTGAAGGATCTTTTTGAAAAAACATTCTCATGAATAACATTCAGAGGCTATATTCATATATGAACCATAAGTTTAGAATAGAAATTTTCAATAGAGTTTCTTACTATTTACTCTAGAATAAAAATCACATCTTAGAAAATTGTTCTAATTTATATAATGCTTCTTGACCGCCTCTATTGATAAGTTGAGTGGAGATTTTGGGTTTGAATCCCGGCAGGACATGTTTAAGTTTATTTAACTTGCCTATAAAAGAAAATTGAGACAGTCACGCCTGATTATTGATTCCACATATAAATCCTGGACGCAGGAAAAATTCCCTATTTTTGTCATTTCCATACAAAGTTTAATTTTAATTAATTAAACTATTTTTGTCCTAGGTCCAAAATATGAGCGTCTAGACGACGGTTCACTGTATATATCCGCGGTCAGCCCAGATGATCGCTACACCGTATTTCGGTGTCAAGTCCGAGATAGAATTACTGATAATACCTACTCTAGTCAATATTTTGGTAAGTTTCAACTCCAATTGTTTCATAACAAAGCCAAGTAATATTTCAACCACTGTTTCTGAAAATATTTGTTTCTCTTTTACGCGAAAACTACTTAGTTCTGATATAGAATATACATTAGAATACATAAATTACAAATATATTACAAATTAGGTATATAATATGATTTTTTAGGTCTTGTTGTAATTTCTGTATACAATTTGAAATACTGAACACACTGAAATATATTTTTTCTATTCAGGTCATGTTATAGTAACAGAGCCGAAGGGTGAAGTTCGGCCGCGAGCAGCGAACGAGGTGCGCTCGCGCAGGGTTCAAGTTGGGCATGATGTACGAATACCCTGCGCTGCGCACGCTTGGCCAGTTCCTACTTTTAGGTATAATGTAAAACAGTATTAATTTCTCCAGCATTCGAACCTAGAACAAGTGGCGGCTGTGAAATTTTCTTTCGACAATTATTTTGATAACATGACCGTTACCAAAAGAATTTTCTCAATCATCTTTCTAATCTATTCACTTCTTCCCAAACAAAATAATCGATCTAAGAACTTCCTTTGAAGTAAATTTAAAACACGACGATTTATTTTAACATTTGTATATGTCCCAAAATGCTTTTATCGAAACATGCATCTGACGTCACACGTATCACATCTTTGTCGAGTAAACAAATGCGGCGCGACTGTCGGCTGCAGACTCACGAAAACAATGCGATGTTTACGTTCCATCGGCTGCGAGGAGCTGACGATACTTTAAAAACGAATACAGTATTGATAGATATGTTTATCTTCATATGATGGGCGAAATGTTGGTAATATTGGTAACCAGCTTTTGTCTGCGACTTTGAACCCCTTTTCTTCGCAATAAATGTCTTTTCTTAAGCTCTAGTGACTAGTCTATGTATAAAATTATCAAAATCATTTCAATGGATCAGTTTAGTATCTCTATTAATATTATTAATTATATAGTAACTCTGTCTATCTGTACGGTTTCACGAAAACCACTAAACGGATTTTCTAAAACTATTTCGAACTATGAAGACATCGAATAAATATTTCGCTAAAAACCCCTATTTCTGCTCACCAACAAATATATTGGTTTTAAGGATGTTCACTCGTACGTAACGGTAGGTAAATATAATCCCACAATTTACCTTCTAAATTGGCCGTCTCATTTTCAAACGAATTCGTTCAGACCCGTGTGCAGATTTAACCTCAATTTTGTTGACCCTTGATTTGCTTTACTTAGATGAAACCGCCTCCGTGGTTAAGTGGAGTACGCGTCGGCGTGTTGCGTCGGAGGCCCTGGGTTTGAGTCCCTGGGAATCACATGAATGTTTTGGTTGGGTAGACAGAAGGCTGATCAATTTCTTTACTTGCCTATAAAGAACATGATCAGTGAAACACATATCAATGTGTCTGCCCCATGGCCAACTAGGGATATTCACTTTAAGATGAAATTAATTCCAACACATGTTGTGTTGTGTTGTATTTCTCCTTTATAATAGGGTAAATACCTATTTTTATACATAAATACATACGTAGATTTAATTTTATCAGAGTTCTATAGTGGTTAAACTATGGTATTCCTATTTCATAAAAAAAGGTCGAATAACCTCAGTGATTTTTCACTAATTATGTGTATATAAATTGGGAAAAAACTAACAAAAATGCTTCCCATAATATCTAAGATGTAAACAAGTTTAAACTTACTACTTAGGTATTCTCAATACAGTGCTTAGCAGCCAATTTCAGTGTGTAGCACGAATTTGCAATGTAAACTCCAACTTGGTGATTACAACTTCTCTTACAAACCAAAACATGTTTAATGTTGTTATATTAATGTTGGTATTGTTTGTATATTTATCTTTTATATAGATTTGTTGATTTATTAAAAAGCCTAGAATGAATGATTATCAAATTATTCCATCTCATTTCAATGCAAGTCCCGTTAAACTTGTTCCGATCGTTTTTTATAATACTTAAAATCTTATATATATAAAATTCTCGTGTCACAATGTTAGTTACCTTACTCCTCCGAAACGGCTTTTCTGATTTTTACCAAATTTTATATGCATATTCAGTAGGTCTGAGAATCGGCTACTATCTATTTTTCATACCCCTAAGTTATAAAGGTAGCCCACCCCAAAAATTAATATGGCAAAACAACGTTGGCCGGGTCAGCTAGTATGTTATAAGTATTTTATATGCATTTAGTGACATGTTACTTTTATAGCAGGAACTTCAATAATGTTTATTATAACGTAATTTTTTACTTAAGAACTACCCCTTTAAAGTATACATGTATTACGATGATTTGAAAACATTAAAAAGTTTCACATCGCAAGTCAGGAAACCTTTTTCAATTTACTAAGTTTAACACAGCCAAACTTTTCACTTTAATAGTTCCTTTATATGAGTTCATTCCTAGTGAAAGAAAATAACGTCATGCGATATTTCTAAGAAAAATTCTTTAATATGCAAATGTCTTAGCGTCTCTTTCAAAACTATTTTCAAAAGGAAAGCTAACTCGTGGAACATTGAAGATTTCAACTCAGCCATTTGCTTCTGAGAAATTGCGCTAGGATTAGACGACATTTGCTTCCAGATTTCACTGTTGAACTGTCATACAACTGAACAGTTACAATAAAAACACGTTTCACCACAACAGACGGTTTTCAATGACTAATATTATTTCTCCTTTCATTATACTATTTAACGATATGACAGGAAACATGAGTTGATTTTTGTACACATTTAAAAGATAAAATTACAGAGGTAGATGCAAATTTGGAGAAGAAAGGCTTTCATATCGTTATTTAAAGTAGGCGGAATTGTCCGTATTAAGCAAATTAAGCAAATAAAAAATATTTGAAGAAATTGATATGCATGATCTTTTAATTGATAATATTTATTCTTCTATTCGTGGCAGGTTATAATTTAATGAAATAAATATCATAAAAACTGATTTAACCATTCTGGGTGTATAAATGATACTAACTTGATTTTGTATTTATGACTTTACATGAAAATGTTTACAATTTCTGAGTTTAATGAAAAATATTTAGAAGGCACAGACGTCTAATCGACCGCCTCCTTGGTCTAGTGGTAAGCGCGTAAGCGTTACAACCGAGAGGTCCTGGGTTCGATTCCCGGTGGAGATAAAAAAAAACTCGGTCTGGCAGGGCATAGAAGGCTGATCACCTACTTGCCCCTAAAAATAAAAAAAATAAAATCGATCAATGAAACAGATGTGAAATGCATCTGCCCCATACCCCACTAGGGGACTCGGGACTTCACTTACAGACGTCTAATCAGCTTAGTTGTAAGAATAATTAATGATTTACCATCTCCCACGTCCTACTATGAATTTCTCACGTCTCTTCACAGTCGTCAGGGCACAGATATCGAATTTATTTCTATTTATATAATCTAGGTGTTATTTTTACGGCAGTGAATATTTATTTATCTCTAAGTTTAATAAGTATTGGGGGCGAAAGGGCTTGATTTCATACTCATATAATTTCAATATCCCATCATTTGTCCTAAACTCTTTACTGATTCATGTAGAGTAGCTCAAGTTATCTGTGTAGTTTAATATAAATAATAAACGACCTCATTTTTATGATTTATTTAAAAAAAAAAATATAAAATTGTCGTGTCTGATTGTTAAATAATTGTAATACTTGTGAAGGAAATAATCAGTGAAACATGCAAATATATGCCCTTGCCCCACAAGTTTCAGGTTTTTCATTGCAATGAACTTTTGCAAATTAGTATACATTACAAATTAAGCGCGTTTTAATATAAAAATACGCGGTCTAATGTTATTGTTTCTTTAGGTGGTTCCGGGAATACCATGAACAACTGATACCAATAGAGAAGTCTGGGCTATGGCCTAGAACGAGGATCCAGGGAGGCCTACTGTATATCAGATCCGTGCAAAGAGAGGATGGGGGTAGATTCGTATGTTGGCTTAACAATACCGCTGGAACAGAGTCTGTACACTTTACACTACTTGTTACAGGTTTGTAATAGTTTTTAAGTTACAATGAGAATTAAAAATAATGATCGTTATAATACTTAGAGAATTCTATATCAAAATTATATCCTATAAATCAATGTCAAACAAAACTAGTATAATATTTTTCTTTATATAAATATACTATATTCTGGCGATGTTATACGTCATATATGAATATTCATATTTAAACGTAATATTTATGGATCAATTAAAACATAGATACTTTCAAATTTAATGATCTTCACACGGTAATAAGCTTCTAAACGACTTGTTTTTTTACTGCTATATATACCGAGTTTTAATGAAACCAAAAACATGAACTATGTTATTTTAATAAATTTTGTTATAATTTCTTATTTTTGTCCCAATATATCTTGTATGTCTTGTGGTTGCAAAAACTACTTTGTTAAAAAATTTGTTTGAAAATTTAGTTAACACAGTTTGTAGCTCATGTTTTGTTTCTATAAACTATACATAGGTTAAACTAAAGGACTTTTTGTCTTGAGTAACCGCAGTGTCCTATTTCCAACCTCTCAACATAAGACTATCTGTTAGGTGACATGAATTACGTTTTATATAAATCAGACACATACCTATAAATACAAAATAATGTATTGAAACAAGAATACATAACATTCAATAAGTGTTGCACCGGAGGTCCCTAGTACGAATCCCAGGAAAACAAAAATTGTAGCCGTTACATAGGCATAGTGAGCTGATGGACTTCTGTCCTGTAAATAAAATGATCAGTGAAATCCATGCAGAATTATGTATATCTCATGTTCTACTAGGCGTTATGGAATTTCACTCCGGTACTCGAACCCATGACCCTCTAGAGCAACACACAAACGTGTTAACCACTTAGCCACCGGGACAATTAAATTAATAGATAAATTAATTTCACAGAACCAATATCCGTCCGAATAAAACCCAATACAATAAGAACGAAACTAAACTCTGAAATAATCATGGACTGCAAAATCACTGGACATCCCATAGAAGTAGTTTATTGGATACACGACGGGAAGTCTGTGAAAGACACTGACAGAATCTGGGTATCCGATGACAGACTGAGGCTACATATCAAAAATACACAAGTTAACGATCAAGGAATCTACCAGTGCTTCGCGAGTAACACGAAAGACCAGGGTTATGGTCTTGCGGAGGTTTTGATAGAAGGTAAAGCTTTATAAATGTCAATTCTCCTATATATATTAATCTAGGATGTGATCACAAAGCTGTAACACATACTGCAATTCTGCGGTTAAAAAAGTTAATGTATTTTGAAGAAAATAACAATCAATTTTATCCCAGGTGAATAAGCTTTTTTTCATTAAAATCTGAAAAACAAATAGCTAGTGAAATTTCATACGGATACACTTCCGGTATCCGTAAATATTATGCGGGGATAAATTTGAAATTGAATTTATTTATTTACTTAAAAGTACATTTAACTATCAAAAAATATTTGCTACATAACTGTATAGTATATGGCAAAAAGTCCATAGATCCTTTAGTTTTGCTAGGTTCAGTAAATTGCTAGGATTTTATTAAAAGCGTACGAAATTGCAGTATCGGAGAACAAACGCGGCGTTGGCAATCGGTCTCGGAGAGCACCATTTGCTCGCAGCACACACACGCGTGACGCTGACTGGAACTTCACCGGAAATAGAGGTATTGTATAAACAGTGCTTTGGATGCGAAGGATCAAACACATTGTCCTTGACGACATTGACGTCTGTCTTTGCAATTTATACCTTGAATACAATTTCTAAAACTTTTAAGCAATGGCTTAAACGATTGAAGGGTGAATAATCTCCGAGAAATCCTTTTATATTAATTTAAATTGTCTTTGGCCAATCGTTAAGTCAAAGCTTTGTGATATATAATACGTTAAATTTAAACCAAGTCAGAATTGTGCTTTTTCTAAGTTACCTTAACAAAGTATGTGTTTTTATTTATTTATTGAGAGAGCCCATAGAAGCTACATTGTAAATACATTTTGTAATGTAACACTTCATATGTACTCCTATTTGTGGGGCTTCTTATATGTAGCTGAAGAAAAATAGTATACAAAGAAAATCCCACAAAAATAAAAAACAATAATACAAAAAGAATTAAAAATTTCTAATCTCCAAGTGTTTATAAATATATAAGTAAATTTACATCCCATTTCAATCACTGAAAGGTTAATATTTAATTTTGGATTAAAAAAAAGAATTTAAACCGTTCTTACCCTTGAGACTAGCAACTTTATCTAAAATTGCTTGTTGTTTAAATATACTTGCAGCGAGAAACATCTAAAAGTTTTAAATGTATTTAGGGGCTACGAGTTTCATAAAATAAAAGGGAATTTGTCGAATGCCTAGCATTTAGAAGCCTATACTACGGGCATGTGTGTAGATCAATTGAATTGCTTGTGATTCATGGTGGGTGAGCTTCAACGAGTTATTGATAGAGGAAACATTAAAACACGATACGAAATACCTTTTCATCTCTAACTTTTCGAAATTCATTGAACGTCAGGTAATCGAATACTTGTGTATGTTATTCGATAAGAGCTACATAAAAGATTTGTGTGAAAATACTATAGCGGCATTAGCTACGCGCAATCTTACAAATTATGTTCATAAAAAGGCTGTTAATTTACTTTAAGACTTACGAACTAATACAAATCCAAAAGGTCCGTAACCCCGATTGGGTGGACATGTTTCTATGTTTGTTTCACTAATTTTCAATACAGCAAAAAGAGGTACCTTTGTCAGACGTCTTATCTGAACAGAAATATTTTTCTCTGGCAATTGAACGCGGGGCTTTCACCAACTGTGCTACGAAGAAAATATTTGATTGAATTATTTCTATTAAGTATTTAAAAAAATTTAAACAAATATATTATTAGGAAAATGTTGACGTGCAAAAGTTCTTTCAGAATCTTTAAAAATAATATTTTATAATTAAATAGTTGAAATACTGCCTTGAATGTAACATTTATTAGAACTGAAAAATCTATGGAAAATATATTTTCCTTTGATTGGAGATCAATGAAATATTTTTATCTTAGCGAAAAATATTTATTTTTAAAATTCTGAAAAGTAATGCTTTCACCTAGTAACTAGGTTACTAACCTAGAAAGTGATGCTAAGTTCTCAATTGAGCCACACAGATCGTTATTAATACGAATAGTATTTTATCTACGGATAATATCATTAATAATTGTTATAAAACAATTCGGCCGCCGCGTTGCTATGTCACGTTCACGATAAATTTAAAATCTACTGAACTGTTATCACCAATATATAGAAATGTAAGTTGTGGACAACGCAATTCAATTATGAATTTTAGAAGAGGTGCGACCACGCAGAATAAACCTTGCGTTGTACGCAACCGTTACAGTGTGATTCATGAATATGGTTTTGATATATAATTTGTAAAGGTTCTGTATAAATTTGTTTAAATATGATAATATGTGTGGGAAGTGTCGAAAAGTCCAAGCCACCTGGGAGGTTTCGTCAAAAACGCTGCCTAATCCCTTTGAGATATAAAAGAACAATGCATGGTGGGAAAATCTTTTATAGATCTACAAAAATGTCCGCGGTGGTATACAATACTAATTATTATCTATCTTTTAAGGATAGCTTACAATATCTATTCTATTCTATTCTATCTTTTATTGGCGGTACGAAGTTCGCCGGGTTAGTTAGTATATAGATATTCCTAGTTATCGAAAGACACCTTATTAGACGTGGTGCAAAAAAGTTTACGGCTTTTGAGTATTACGACTGGTATTTTGAATGTACAAGCGCAAAAGAAAATGTACCGTTTTGCAAATAAAAACGTTTTTTTCTTTCTCCAGTAATAGAAGTTAGAATCTTCAACGCTTTTACGGAGTTAGGTAAGCAGTTAAATAATAGATAACTACCTGGTTAAGTAAACAATACAGAACAATTTTTTTTATTCTGTGATTTTTTGTGTAATCAAAGCTAATTGAACAATTTTGAAACTGACTTTTAGTGACACAGGCTATATTATATACATAGCAGATTAAGTCGTGTGCAAAAGATAGTCTAAACTAATGAGAATTCTATATGAATAAAACATTTTTATCTTTTATCATCAAGAAGGCAAGTTCTCCGAGAAAAGAATTAATTAATAAAATTAAAATTAGGCTAAAACCAAAAGTAATTAGTGTAACGAGTATCGAACGAAAGTCGACTCAACTTCCATCCGGTGTCGTTTACTTCGTCATAAAATATTTAAAAGTCCATTTTTAAGCTCAGATCCGCTGCAAGCTATTAGAGTCAGCTCTTCAGCTCAAACAAAGAGTTGCTACGGAGCGCGCCTTTCTATCAGCGTACAATACTACGTGCTAAACCGCAAAAAACCCAATTAAGATCCTATCTCCTTACGTTAAGGTTGTTTTTACCTAATAAAGATGCTGAATATATACACCTTTGTACTAGTATTAATTTGCTCCCCGCTATTTGGTGTCGCTACACTTGAGAGAAGGGCTGTCGCAATGCATACATGTTACATATTGGAATATAGAAACCGTATTCCTTTAATGAGTTGCGTAATGTTGCGTAATTAGGGTTACTTATTGAACAAAAGAGCACTAGAGTATTTTTAGATAGAAATTGATCGAATTTAACAAAAATAAGATTGATATTTATTAACTCGAAGAACTCGAACAACCAAATTTGCCTTTTTCTTCCTCGTGCATCTCTTTTTTTCCTCTCGACATCTTCTACGGGATGCAAGCAAATTACTGATCTATATAAAAAAATTAAATTGTTTAAAAACAGTATTTGTTGAGTTTATTTAAAAAAAAAGATATTTCAGCTAATTAAAGTTGGAAATAACATAGTACCGGACACAATTACAACTACCACTAAAACTCCTTGTATAGTAAGTATAAACTGGAAAGCAAATTACAAAGTAGTCTACGAATTGCTATCGTATTTGTATGAATGAACCATGATAGCGCGAGTAACATTTAATCACAGCCAACATTCAAATTTTAGTTTTTAAAATATAATATTTAACTCCGATTTATGAACGACAAGTAACGTATGGAAATTCCTGCGAAGCTGCGGCGGGCTATTGTATAAAAATCGTAGCTTTGAATTAAAAGTTAGTTGTCGTACGTCGATCCCTTAATGCTACGGCGTAGCATAACTTCGTAGCTGTCTTGAAACCGAATCTTGTCCAATGGAGAAGTTTAAATGTGTTGTTAAAATTATACTCAACATAATGGTATTAAAATATAGATCAAAACTAATCAATCACTGAAGAAATTTATGAAATCCATCAATAAATGACTTAGAAATAGATTATTGAAGTTTACTTATTTTCGTGATTCGCCTTCATTTGACATATCCGCGAGTAACAAATTATTCTTGCAAGCGCAACTTCAATATCCCATAACTTTTTCATTTTTAAAGATATTTTATTAATCCTTTTACGTGTTTGTTTTACTTGCCTATTTTTTTATAATTTATCCATTTAAAAGAAAGTAAACTTCTCTGTTAAGGTTCAAATAACTCAATCGGACAAGATTCGATGACAGATAAAACGCTTGTCCCATTTTTTATTATTATATTCTAGAGATTATTATGGTTATATTATTAAATATATTAAAACAGATAATATATCCGTAATGCCTTGATAACAATGACTTGAACGAATAAATTATACTAGTTCACGAAGATATGTATATGTTGTATCTCTGTTACTGACTGTTTTACAGCCTATTTGTTTCTGAGATTCGAATCAAAGATAAAAGTAATTGTTTTTACCACTGCGTGGCCAATACAACTACTGAGGGATTAATTATGTAAGCGGTTACCCAGAGTACATTTATTCTCAAGACAGGATCTTCGTTATTTGTTTATAGTGGTAATGTAATCTTTAATTAACACTGGATAATTATTGTTTAGGTTCGAGGAAACAACATGACTTAACAGATACATATATATATATTGCCAGCTATCATCCGTACATCAACTACCGCCGTAGCTTGTACCAGAGACGTAAATTATAAAACCCTTGAGTTTAGTAAGCACAGTATCTATTTTAATTGTTAAAACGCCACAGATATGAACGCACAAGTTTCGATGCAAAAACACGTTCTGGTCTAATAGTGTACACTCAACCAGATAATTATATCTTAAAATTCACCAAACAAATTCAAATCTTAGAATCTGACGAAATGTAAATGAAATCTTAATGGACCACAGCTAATAAATAAAGCAGAGCACAATTAATTCAAAATTACATTTTAATGTAAACTGAATGGAATAGAAATAATAGTTGTGTACAGAAATGTAGCGAAGCATTGCTGAAGCGTATTGTTTAATTTTGTGGAATAATATTTGTACCTTGCGAAAGCAACTATTTAGATGAATTAATCACAGGAGAATTCTAGTTAGCGGGGAAATGAACATACGAAATCACTCAGGTTGCCTTTATGGATAGTGTTAGTTTGTACAAGTAGGTACTATTTTAAAATAATTAAAGAACCCTTTATATGGTGGTCTGCCTCTTTGGTCTAGTGGTAAGCGCGTAAGCGTTACAACAGAGGTCCTGGGTTCGATTCCCGGTGGAGATAAAAAAGAACTCGGTTTGGCAAGGCATAGAAGGCTGATCACCTACTTGCCCCTAAAAGAAAAAATCGATCAGTGAAACAGATGTTAAACACTCACACTACGGACACGGAATTTCACATATATGTTGGTATTTACCCATTTAAATAAACAAGAGGTTTTCTAGTCTTCTGTATGTTTTGTGCTTTGTTTGTTATGTAATTATTAACCTAATTATATAGAACATGTGTCAAACTATTAGACACATGTTAAATCGCATAAAATATATTTAACAACACTACTTTCTAATAAGTTGCCTTGTACATTATTACTTTTGTATTATTTATTACTTTAAGAGCACTTTGAAGTCGGTTTAAATATTTTTTAAAGGAATTTTATTATAATCATTGTCTGAAGAGTTTGATACCGTGAAAATAAAAGAAAATGTTCCGAAGGGACAGAAGACTGATCACGTATCATCGATCATTTTCTTTGCAAGTGGGTACTGTACCTTAAAAGTGAAACATTTTTTTCTGATTTCTTTGGAAATTTAAACCAATTCCGTGCATCACACATTAAATCTTATATTCAAAAATAAAGCAGTAACAAATAGATAGATAGATATAGAAAAGTAAGACGTAATAAATAGATAAAGAATATTACTACAAGCGTCTTCTTATATTTTGATGTTGTAAATATAAACATCTAAATTTTTAGCATTTACCTACAATATTTTGACTTTGATATTTAATAAACTTTGTTTGTTGTCTAAATGCTTATTTTGTGTCAGTTAAGTCAGCTTCTTTATTGTCATATTAAATTGCTCATCCTAAATGATACTGACATAAATATCTTTAAACGTTTATTATAAACTAGTGGACCCCGCGAACTTCATATCGCTTCAGAGTTCCGAATAATAACGTGTCACCTAAAATATCATTCCGTAGAAAATGTATGAGGAAAAGAATTTTCTTCATAAACACTTTTTCGTTATTTTTTCTATATAATATTTATTCTGCTATTTTCGGATAAGACGAATCCAACAAATCAGAGATCATCAAAATCTGTAAATAAGTTCTTGAGTTATAAATGGTGTAAATAATCCGACTTTATATTATATATATATATAGATTATATGAATGAAACACACAAACAGTGTGGACCTCGTTACAGGTAAAAAAATAAAAAACTATTCAAAGGTATAGAACGGAACTCCAATCCCTTTTATAAAGTATTACCATGGAATTATAACAAAATTAACACAACTAAGTTAGCAAGTCCGATTTGTACTTTATTTTGTGAAAATATTGTGTTAGTGTTAACAGGTTCATGCTCTGACCGGTTACAGTCGGATTTGGCCAGCTTTTCGGCGTGCTAAGTACAGACTTACCTTTAACTTTCACAGGAAAATTAAAGGAGTTATATTTCTTATATGTGCCCACAAGCTACTATGTCATTGTGACAAATTGCGCAATTCACATTACAGGTGTAATAATTTGAACCTTTTATCTACCGACCACTGCTAGACATTTGGCAGAATCAATGTTTATAGGGCAAGCCAATTTTGTGTCCATTTTAACAATGTACCTGGGTTTCGTAGGCAAAAATTAAAACTTTTTTTTAGCTTAATACGACATGATCAACATTACGAAAAATATATAGTAAAAACTTTACTTGTATTTATTTTCAGAATCAAAACCGGAGCTGGTATACTGGTTTTCAGAGCAGACTCTTCAGCCTGGTCCAAGCGTGTCTCTCAAATGTGTGGCGATGGGTCACCCACCTCCTCAGTTCACCTGGACACTGGACGGGTTTCCTATACCCACTAACTCTCGGTAAGACAATAGACTTGACCGCATTGCTAATACTTAATCCTATTAATTTTTATTACCTAAGTAAAATTTGCAAGTAATTTGAAGCCTTTTATTAAACAGATTATTCTGCGATATTACCAGTCTGAGAAATAATATGCGTGAAATGAAAATAAAAAGTCTCTACCAAGAATTTATCCAGAATTATACGTATTATGTTAATAAAACTTAAATAAAATCTGTTACTAATAAATAAACTCACTTTCTTATAAAATATAATTAAAAAACGTATAAAAGTTGTGCCCTAATTTTCATATCTACTTAAGTATTAAATTATTGTAAAAATTAAGTCAAGATTATACACCGCTACAAAAAAAGATAATGAATTCATATCTATGAATCAGTCCACGATACAATTTTTTTCTGCCATACTAGATAAGTTTAATTTAGTTATGTTTTGTCTCCTTTCAACATTCAATTTTATTAACTGTGTCAAACTATTCCACCGTGACTTGACCTATATATTTAACAATTATATAATAGAATAATTAAAATTTACAATAATAATTTTCATTCATAAGATTCGTCGTCGGCCAGCACGTGACATTACAAGACGATGTTGTAAGCCATCTCAACGTAAGCCGCGTGACGGAACAAGATGGCGGCGAGTACGCGTGCGTTGCCGCCAACACGGCGGGAAAAGCAAGCCACGCTGCTCGAGTCAACGTCTATGGCCTACCCTACATTCGGGAGATGCCCAAAGTAACAGCTGTCGCTGGCAGCGATTTAATTATCAAATGTCCGGTCGCAGGCTATCCGATTGAATCAATCACCTGGGAAAGAGGTTGGTGCTTTATTATTGCTAAACAGACATAAAATTTTATCCAAAAAAACGGTGAATTTTAAGGAGAAAGGTCCATAAATATTGAGAGATACTATCTTAAAACTAACAGAGATTTAGTCACCACAACTTCACACTTCATCAGAGGGTTGTCTAGCCTCCCTACCAATACACACATTTTATTTTCGTTTAATAATATTACGCTATACCAGTACAAAAATATTAGGTTTAGAGCTTACCCAGCAAAAGTATGAAGGAAAACTAATGTAATTTCATTAATATATATTTAGTTAATGCCTACTAATGCTTCACGCGTGAACTTGTGAAGCTTATACCTACATGAATGAAGCGCCCCAAATACGTCTTTAATTTACTGTTAGTTACTTATAAATAAAGCCTAATTAATAACAATAATTGGGACTACTTACATACATTGCTCTGATCCCAAAGTAAGTAGCTGAAGCACTTGTGTTATGGTAATCAGAAACAACGAAGGTCCCACAATATAATTACACATATAAGTGTATAATAGATACATATATAAGTTTTATATTATAAACAATCAAGACTAGGAAACAAACATTCGTACTCATCTGTGTGATGATAAATGTATAATAAAAATAATAAATGATAAAAAATCCCTACCGGGGTTCAAACAAACCCTTTTGGCGCAGAAGACAGGAGCACTATCAATTGCGCCAACCGGTCGTCATAATTACGCACCTGAACCATGTTATAAGATTACTGCCAACAAGTATCAAGATTTAATAGATGCGCGTTTCCGTAGAATTGATACGTCAATTTGTTCCCGAGATATAAAATTTTAAAAGTAGGACGACGTGACGTCATTTTACATCAGATCGCACAGTCCGTCGCGTCGCTACTAGAGAAGAGAGAGAGAGAGCGGAGTCTTGTACTGTGACGTCACGCTGCTGACACGAGCTTACTAACTTTAAATGCATGTAAAATTAAAACTACTTGCTCTTTTTAATAAAACAAAAACTAGTGTATTTTTATACATAAAAGCTCTACTGTGACAAGATTTCAAGCGATTTTTCGTACCTAGTAACATTTTCCATTTTGTCGTAGCGTGATGTTATATAGGCTTCGTAGAATGGACTATCCAACACAAAAATAATTTTTCAATTCAAATCAGTTGTTCCTGAGTTACGCGTTCAACACACAAATTAGTACAATATGATATTACAAGTTTTTTTACAATTTGTATTAGATGCAAGAAATCCATTGCGCTAGTCTATAAATTGTTTTATTTATACGATAGATAAAATTGCGTATTTATTTAAACGCGTCCGGAAGGACACTTTAATGTATCGAATTAAGCCCGAGGGAAAACGGGTCTGCAACAGGTTAAGAAACTAGGTTAAACGCGTTTGAGATTTGTCTTGAGTGTTTTTATTTTCTCTAGAAGCCAGGAATCCATTCTTATATTTTATTTATATGGGAAACAAAACAGACATAATATATTTGGTATAAAAATACTTTTTATGTATAGGGTGGATATTTTAGACGAGACAGTAGGAGCAGGGCAGTACATTTACCGTTATAGTTACAGGAAAACGTTTCTAGGAGACCATCCATAACTTTTAAACATATTCTCTGATTTCTGTAATTTCTAGTACCTACTCATAGTAGTAATGGAAATCGGCGAAAAAAGTGGAGAGTTATAAGTTTCATGTGTCTGTCTGTAGCTTCGTAGCCCTAATACACCACGCCGTAAAGCATAAAAATCTTAAAACCTCGGAAACCAGGACCACTCAATGAATCTTAAGAATTCCTTATGGAATGTTATTTAAAATTAAATAGAAAAACTTAATTAAAAAAATACAGGCTGTTAATTTTATATTTATTAAAATAATTATTTATTTTTCGGAGTTTTCATTAACTTTCTATGAAGAATTAAATTTTTTCATTTTAAGTTATATTCTGTAAAAGCGAACTATCAAAAAGCTGTGCTTCAAATTAATATATAATAAATATACACACGATTAATTCGTTAATTCGCTTAGGAGCTGTTAGAAATTGGAGGCAATGAAATAATTCCCCGATCTTTTTATTCATTTAATTATAAAATATAATAATATCTCATAAACGCAAGAACAGATCTTTATTAATTGTAGCGAAGAGCAATATTTCTTTCCCTTTTCCTCGAGAATTAAATAATCACGTAAATAAAAAGATAAACATACAACAACGTAACAAGGATACTATTAAATGGATAAAGCCTTACACGAAAATAAATTGGCTGGCAACATGTAAGGCGGGTGAGCTCACACGATCCAATTAGGGAAAGGAATTTTTAAGTTATTGCCGAAGTGATTTTTCCTCCACGCCTTTCAACAACCCTTAATTGATTTCTCCTGCCAATCGACATAATTATATTGTACTAGCTTTAAGCCACGGCTTCGCTCGCTTTGATATCCTAAAAATTATTTATAGAAATGTTGATTGATTCCCTGGTATGAAACTTGATGATAGGAGTAATTGAAGGAATAACAAACAATTAATTACATGTCATATTCGTTACATTGTCAGTGGTACATAAATGGAAGTATGCTGTTGCGTCAATATCCCACAGATTATGGCATCGCATTTAGATCTTATGTAAAGAGTAAATTTCTAGATTTTTAATTTTTTGTTGCTCAAGAGTAGGTACGAATGTACAAACAATTTACAAAAATTCAAGATATCACAAAATATTATTACAAAATTTACAACTATGAGATGGAAATAAAACATCTTGATAAAGTACCTACTACATTTTGTATGACTCTAATAATATTATTAAACGAATAAAACAGTACAATGATAAAAGCAATTTCATATAATTCATATATTAATTGATTATAACGATATGATTACGGTATTTTGGTATTCGGTGTATTCAATTTCCTTTTCAACCTATAGCTCTTGACCATCAAAAGATCAACAAAAATATCTAAGAAATGTACGAAGATAAAATGCTAAGCCCGTTTAACAGAATTGTAGCGTAAGATGAAATTAAGGTTGCTCGGTCAGTCCTTAGTAATTTTCCTTTTCCGGTGAGACCCTTATCAACAGCGATCTTATTTTTAACATAGACCTTAAATTCCATTTAAATAATTTACGCGATCTCTTTATTGAGTAACCGCTTCAGTGGCTAAGCTGTTAACTATATGCTGCGCTGGTAGTCCTGGGTTCAAATCATGGTGTACCAATCACGTAAGGCTGATCAACTTCTTGTCTGAAGAAAATGATAACTTAAACAGGTGCAGAAATCGTCGTCATACCTCGCTATGAGTTTCAACAATCGCTTTCAAAACTAAGTATGTATTAGTTAAAATAAGAAAAGATCTAATCGTTAAAGTGAATGTATTTTTTTAAATCATCATCATAGACGATAGACACATTTTACTGATCATTTCCTTACAAGCAAGTAAGTGATTACGCTTCTGGGTCCATCCAACCGATACAGTTTATCCGTGGGACTCGATTCCAGCTCTGGCACAACACTTATTAAATGATAAACGCATGAACCACTTTTAGCCTATAAGACGGCAAAGGTCGTGGCTTTTAAATAATTTAGACGATCCCTTTATTACTGAGAAGAATATTTATCGTTCCTTTTGTCAGAACAGCGATTACTGGAGCAATCAAACACTCAGAACCTTAAAAGGTTTCTAAAAATAGATTCATAATTTAATAGAACGAATCGTATATCGCCATTTCGTCCACTTGGGTAAACAAAAGGGTTGATTTTCATATATGTTCCTATAAAATATTTTAAAATCTGTACAGTAGTCTGAGTATATTCATTTTCGATTTAATTCGCGTTGGCAGATGCCCGGTTTAAGTATATACACACTGACATAGACTATAGAAGCTTATGTTACTCAAAAAGAGCCTGAAACTTTCCATCAATGAGAGATTTAGATGAGAGAAATCGGTCCTAAAGTTTTAGAACTTATTCATTAAAAAGAAAATTTATTTTTCTCTTAATATATCGTTATGTGTGATATAACTAAGCTATATTCTTTATGTCCACGGTAATAATATCGCTAGTAAAAGCTAGAATCTTAATAGAGCGTAGTTCTACTACATAAATCTGTCATTAAAAATTAATATTTTAATTTATAGATGGCCAAACTTTGCCTTTGAATCGGCGACAGAAGGTTTTTCCAAATGGCACCTTGATCGTTGAACAGACCCAGCGAGGCGAGGACGCCGGCACTTACACCTGTCAGGCAACTAACAGGCAGCGACATGTTGCAAGAAGGGACGTGGAAGTCCAGATATTGGGTAAATATTACGTTGGCGATTTCCATATACATTTTTCCATTTTGATAGTTTTAAAAAATGATAGTAATTATATTTAGAGTCATTAGGTCTTTCCTTTTCTCCTGTAAGTAAATCTTAGTAAATATGTATCATGGAGACTACAAGTATAGACAGAAAATTACGAGTATATTAAAAATTTAAAAAATACACATGAAAGTATTAGCAATAATAAACAAATTCTGTGGAGTATCGTGTTATCTGTCAAATAAAAGACAATTAATCACCATGTCATTTAATACTGATTTCTACAACTTACTTTCTTTTTTTTTTCTCTTTCTTTTATATACTTTTTATTAAAAAGATAGAGATGTATTATTATGCATACCATTATTTTATTTGATAGATGTTCTGTTTGATAATTTTGTTTTTTTTTTAAATTAAGATCTGTAATAAAGTAATGCGTAGAAAATATCCGATATAAACAATAATTTAATTTCAATATAATATATCCGTTCTGAAAACATTATTATAATCAATTAACAGTGTACCGCCTTTGAGCTCAGGAATGAAGTTATTCATCCGTTTTTCTTTAAACTTTGCTTGTTATTCCCGCCGCACTTACCTTAGCTTCACCTTAATAGAATAATAAAATAAAATACAAAAATCTTAGAAGCTTTACTTGAGGCATTAAAAATAACGATAAACAGAGCTTAAACCCTTCGTAAAATCCAACGAGGCAATTTTTTGCAATATTTTGGTGAAGTGCCAACAGTGCTTAATTCAGGTTAATGTTAATTTATGGTTTAACGATAGAACAGACTTTACGAAATGCAACGCACGTCCGTTTCTGATGGTTGTCGAATGGGCAATGTACTTCTCCTAAGTCCTACAATAGGAAATTTAACAATTATTTACAGTTAAATACGTTTCTACCGTCCATTAAAAATTTGAAAAAGGGTTGCAGAGATTGAAACTAAGTAAAAAGAAATTTAATGTCATTATTCATGGACAGTAAAATTTCTGTTTCATGCATGTTCATATTATATTTTATACCTATATAAGTAGTAGGTATATGTAAGTGCTATTTTAAGGTAATTTAATTTATTAACTGGATATATCAAAATTACAACTACCCCATTCTTTATTTCAATAGTACTGTAAAATTTATGACATTTTCAAAACCAAACCTGGCACAAACTTGGGTTTATAAAAAGACTGACGAGAGCATTATATAATAATGTGCTCAACTCAAGAGTTGTTTAAAATCTCAAATGGTGATAGAGCTTCTAGTATCTATAGATATATTATCAAGTGACTATGGCAGTTTTAGATGTTTCTTTCTAGCGTTAAATTATCTTTAATAATATAATTATTTTTTCCTGAGTAGTAAGTTTTAGTATTTTTTCGTTTTGTGTCTTTTTGTATTATAATGGTATTGTTGGCGCGTCTTATCTTTTAAAAAACCAACTCGATTGCTTTGTGGATACGTCTAACACAAGATTTTTATTTTCAGTGCAGCCAAAGATATTGCCCATACAGCCTTTGACAAATCTATTACGGGAGGGAATGCGGGCGGCTATCTCGTGTCAGATATTGGAGGGCGATTTGCCGATTGCCTTCCGTTGGGAGAAGAATGGGCAGGCAGTGACGTCATCGCCCTATGCCCCCAGTGGGATTATTACGAGGCGAATGGACGAGTACAGTGCCTCCCTTGTGATTGAACACATCACCTCCCTTCATAGCGGGAATTACACATGCATCGCATCAAATGTCGCCGGCTCCGAGCGGTTCACTGTGCCGTTGACTGTTAACGGTAATTGGAAATCAATAATTATATATAGAACCTATTTCAATTACGACCACATATAACCCACGTATAAATGTAACATATTAAATTTTAATAAGTTTAATGCATACAAGATATATTTCGTCATATTAAAGGATGTCTCAAATTGAATCATAAGCGGTTCATAAATAATCGGTAATAAACAAGATAATATAAAAAATAACTTAAATAAGAGTGTCTTAATTTAGCTTTGCTCGTCTGACGAATATGAATCCCGCGAAACAAAAACAATGTTCGAAATTTTTTGCCATAAGCTGGTTGTCTAAGTGTACTATTAATGAGAGTGGTCTTAACGACAATGTGTTGTCTGAAAACAATGTATCAATTTCACATGTTAAGAAGGGTGACCATAAAAACATTTTTGAAGAAAATAGTTTGTCCGGATAAAATATTGTTCATACTTAATGAAAAATAAGCGCTTTATATTATTACAATTTACAAGCTGTAATTTGTGGTACTCATGTAAATAAATGTCATATAATAATCATCGTTTTAGTTAATTGACAATTAATTTTCAGTGCCACCTCGATGGAGATTGGAGCCAAATGACATAGCCGTGGCGGCAGGACAAGACGTTACACTTCAATGCCAAGCCGACGGTTATCCAAGACCGATCATTACGTGGAAGAAAGCTGTCGGTAAGTACTTAACTTTTTAATTAATTCTAACAAGAAAGAAAAGATGAGTTATCTGAAAAATATTGTTTAAAAAAACTGTAAGAAAATCGTAATAAACATCTTTAACCCTACCGCATTATCAAGTCCAAAGCGTTTGGAATTATTATTTCTGTTTTATGTACTTATTACCTTTTAATGCATTTTGTTGTAGTAAATAAATTTATTGAAGTAGTAGAAGTAAAATAATGATAATTATAGATTTATCTATTACATTTTTAAAATATTATGAAAATGAATAAAATATAACATGAAATTAACACCAACTACCAAATATAGAGATTTAAAAGCTTATAATTTTATATTTTCATCGTCACTCAGATTGATTGACAAACATTTCTTAAATTCAAAATATTAACTTCGAAATATAAAAGTTACTTTATAACCGAACCAGAAATAAATTGAATTGAAATATTGAGAATTGCAACAAGTTTCTCCTTGTAATATAACAATGCTTTCATTTTAAGTAACAGTCAAAGAAATATTAGAAACGTAGTAATGGACGGAGCCGGCCAAAGACCGACTTTATTTAAGCCGCCTTCAAAGCAAATAAAATGTTGTAGTTTCAAACTATTAAAAGGTTCCTTTTACATTATACATCGACCGCCTCTTTGGTCTAATGGTAAAGCGCGTAAGCGTTACAACCGAGAGGTCCTGGGTTCGATTCCCGGTGGAGTAAAAAAAAACTCGGTCTGGTAGGGTATGGAAGACTGATCACCTACTTGCCCATAAAGAAAAAATCGATCAGTGAAACAGATGTGAAATGCATCTGCCCCATACCCCACTAGGGGACACGGGACTTCACTTTACATTATACAGCTACGTTTATATAATTACCTGAGTATAATCCTAGCTGAAAATTAACGATAGTTTAAGCAGTAATAAGCTGAGCCTGCTCTTTGTCACGCACATGTACTCGTTATGTTTAGAATAATTTAAAATGTAGTATGAATAAATAAATAATAATATTTGTAGTTTTAGTTAAAGAAGTTATTTCGCACAAGACATAGTAACGTACAGAGAAACAATTTAACAATACATTTGAACCACAAAAAGTATCTAATTAACAATTACATTGTTAACTACAAGCAAGTGTTGTCTTAAAGGCATATAGTAATTTAGGATATAAAATTTTCAATTTCGTAATCTGCTTGGCTATATTATAAAACGTAACTATTTAATGAACTGGTCAGCCTAAATTGAATACATTGTTTAAAAATCAAGAGGCGCAGAATGCTTTAAGATATTTTCACATGTAAAGACAATATGATTTCTTGAAGCTTTATCTATATTAATGTGTGATATTGACGTACATAAAAAAAGCATTATTACAAGACCGATTTTAAAAATAATTTCATTGATAGGAACCTAGAGCTAGAATTCCTCGAAAGTCATTGTGTATTTTATATACCCATACGCATGTTTTATATACCTACCTATAAAGCCGCTTTTATATACCAGTAAATGTATTGATTTCTTTATAATCTAGCTCGTAAATTCTAGGTAATACTCCTGGAGAATACAAGGACTTTATGTTCGAAGGCAGTTCAAGGGTTCTTGAAAATGGTTCGCTAGTCTTTGAGCGAGTGGCCAAAGATAGCGAGGGGCATTACCTTTGCGAAGCAAGAAATGACATCGGTGCTGGCCTGAGCAAGCTTATATTTCTCAAAGTTAATGGTAAGTGCTAGTATCTTATTTCTACTAATTCCTAATAACTAATGTAACGCTGGTAAGACGTTTGTGAAAATAATTGTGTTTTGTACGCAAAAGCCACTTTTCTTTAAAATAGGGGCGGGTGGGTCTACTTTTAGTGTTGGCGCTAATACATGTCTACAATGTTATATGACCCGCAAATACGCAAAGTATAATTCTTTTCTTGATTATGCCTTAACTAAAAAATAATTAGAATGTGAGTTTTTTTTGTAAATGACGCGTTAATTAATCTGGCGGTCTATGATATTTTTTTACAAACAATGTCAGATGTGCAAAAATAAATATCTAAGATAGGAAAAACTATGTTTAAGAACAACTCGCCGCGTATACAAGTTAAATGAAGTATATACTTAGTTCTCTTGTTTTGTGTATCAAATTAATAGGTTATTCGAAACTTCTCTACAACTTATGACAAAAATAATTGGGCGAATGCTCAGTGAGTTCGTCGCCGGTTTGCTCAGTATTGCCCGCATTACTTTAAATTGCTCATATTTATATTGAACTTTAAAACTATTCGCTGTTTCGAGAAGTTCGTCTTAAGCATCTCCTCAAAGTAGTTGGTAAGAACTGGCAGTTATTGAAAGTTATGAGAAACCAGGTCTCAGCACAAATTCTTCCTCTTGTTAACATTAACAGTTTCTTCAAATTCTAAACTATTTACGTATATTGTTTTCCTATTTACCTTTTCCCATGAGATTCACGTGCTAAATTTTTTTTATTTGAAATAATAAAGTTATTACATATTTCATATTATGAGTATGTGATATTAGTTATCTACACGTATAAGTATCGAGTACTTATTATATAATATTAGATAAAAGATGGCGTTGATAGACTTCAAATCGCTCTACCAAAGTAAAGTGAAGTCCCGTGTCCCCTAGTGGGGTATGGGGCAGATGCATTTCACATCTGTTTCACTGATCGATGTTTTTCTTTAGGGGCAAGTAGGTGATCAGCCTTCCGGGAATCGAACCCAGGACCTCTCGGTAGTAACGCTTACGCGCTTACCACTAGACCAAGGAGGCGGTCTATCAAAGTGCTTTCATACAAATATGGAAATCTAATATTTTTCAGTAGTTCGTAATACCTTTATACTGACAACTATCTAGAATATTCATGTTTCTCTCTACATATTTTCACAATAGGAATTACGTGCTATCAGCCTCATTATTCAAGTTTCTTTCCCAGAAAATGTGGTATAAATACATTTTTTAAATATATAACGTGCCCAGTTCTATAGAACGAAGCTTACAGAATTAAAATATGTAAGTAGGTCTCTGTATTGAGCCGTACTATAAATCACTTAGCATAATAGCCGGGAAAGCCGGTGAAAACTCTCGGAATGCTCCATAGTACTCCGCGACTCCAAGAAAATGAAATGAAAATTCTTTACCGTCATTATTACTCCAACAACCATCGACTCCATTGTGTTTAGAACATTATTTTTCTAAGACTACAAAGCATTTTCCATTAAAATTATTTATCAAGACATCGCGTTTAATGAAATAATTTTTCGCTGTATGCCATTACAATCTTAACTAATATTATTTATGACTTACCAACTAAATACACGGATGTAACTCAAACACTTAATATATGTAAGAAGTTAATTTTATTATATTTTAGAGTAGGTATTTTGTATTTCAAATTTTTTGTTATAATCTTAGTTATAGTAAAATCTTAGTGTATTTCAAAATAAATTACTTAATTTGAACCCATTAACTATATTATAAGCTTATGTATATATTATAAAAAATTGAATTATAAAAAAAATAACAAAATAGAAAAAAACGATAATTAATAAATGTGTACCTAAGTTATATAAATGAAAACTTAATTATACTAGAACTACTTATTTGAACTTTTTTCATCATCAGGCTCATGATAAAACTTTGACCTTAAACTTTTTAATTAGTGGCAACTTTCTACGCTTCATCTATAATAGTGTTCCGAACACTCGATATTAAAATTAGCTGTATGCCATTTTGTAATATTTCTACTTTATTTTATTCTTAATAAATAACAATTTTAAAATGTGTTCAATAAATACGTGTCATTACAAGTTCTTTGTCATTACATTACCATGAAGTCATGAAGTAATAAAGGGCAATTGTTTCAATTAACTCGGGAAATAGCATGGAAAAACTTGAACGGTATTGTATGTTTAAATAAAAGTTTAAATACTGTCAAGTTAAACTTGCGCAGTTAACAAGAATATTATTCACACCTGACCTAGCAGATATTACGAGAAACGTCCCGAAGTTAAATAACTTTATTCTATCGTCTCGATTATTTAATACGCGACTTCAAAATGCTGGAGGTTATCGTAAAATCTTTTATATATTTTTTTTAGTCCTCTCATATTGGACTGTAACCTCCCAAATAACTGGCTTGTAGTATATAAGCCGTGACTAGCAGTTTAAGCTCGGTCTCATGATTAAAATTGGGGGAGAGTAGGGGGGTGAAAAATACTTTACGATCTATTCTCATACCCACCAAATATACATAAAAAATCATAAAAATCGATCGAACTATTTCGGAGGAGTACAATCAGTGACACGAGATTTTTATATATTAGATTATTTCTGTTTTATTGATTATTTAGTATACTTTGAAGTCGGTTTGTAATTTTAAAACATACTCCCAAGACCAATATTAAGAATGAAACAATAACATAATTTAAAAAGTAATTGAAAAAGTATCCAATTTATTTTAATTAATTCCTATACAACATAAAAGAGTAAACGACAAGTCTGATACATACAAATCGATTTGATAATCTCCTTTTTGAATTTGTTTAAAAATAACAATGATATCTTTCATTTACTGATTTCTGTAACAGAAAATTATCCGACAATTTAACTATAAATACAAGAATGTGATATCAGATGTTTTTACCGCGCTCAGATAATTTAATTTTCTTATGGAAAAATATTACGGTAAAATGAGAATAGCGGTAACAAAGAAGTTTGATTACTACCGGCGCAGTATAGAGTGGAAACCAGTACTCCATCGCCTTATCATAATATGTTCGTGCGTTATTTAAGGATTTCTTTATACATGATGAATTTCATATATAATATAACGGATCCTATGAAATATACTTGTACTAAAATTTTTTTTTTTTTAATTTTAGCATTTAAGCATTAATAAAATAATATAAACCACACTAAACATTAGTACATTTCGCTCAATGACTTTCCTATTTACTCGAAATACATAACCACTACCCAATCAGACAGAGTTTTCTTTTCTAAGACTATTGTATGCTCCCTTCTAAGAACAAATGTAGACTGCCGACCGACAGCTAAGCCCAGCTCACGACTTCAGCCGACCAAAGTAATCTATTATATCTTTACTAATATAAAGTTAAAGATTTGTATTGTTTTTGACTGATGGGATGAAATCGCGAATCTTTTGGACTCATGGTAGTTATCAGTGAGGCCTTGTCGTCGCGCCCTGTCACCTAAAATGTGGCTATTTCAGTAGCCAAGTTGCAAGCAGTAGTAAGAATTTTTTCACTTATTGCTTTTAGGTGCATTATTGGTATTTGAGGGTAAAATTACTGCTCAATTCTATATTTTGCTACCGGATACGCGTTTGAGCAGAAAACTCAATGACCGTCCGTCACGGATCGCAATACTTTATTGGAAAACGAGACAGTTGGCTTCCACAAGAATGATTTCACTTCTATGTATCCGATATTGGCTTTGTTGAAGAACAAATATATCTTCATCCATTATGTTTGACTTTCCGCTTTTTTCTCTCGTAACGTTGGCTCATTTATCTCTTCGAATTAATTTCTTGAAGCGTGTATTTCCAATTCACTTCAATGTTATTTGAAGATAATAAGAAATGTCACATATCCTTCCCGTTATTTCTTTGTTTCATATTCACATTTACACGAGAACTGTAAAATTCTTTTTTTTACATTCAATTACATTTTAATGTTAGTTTAAATAACGAGTCTCATCAGGTTGCCTGAAAGAGATCGCTTACTAGCGATAAGCTCGCCCGATGCACTAAATTACTTCAATATATGTATACTGTTGAATGCCGTGCAACTGTAAATAAATGAAAAAGTACTTAAAATTGAAGTATGTTATAGAAACCATTTTAATGATTTTTTTAATGATTGTGCGAGTATTTCATATTCGAAATAATATATTATTAATGATTAATAAAAAGTTTATTATCATAATGTGTGTGTGTCATAATATTTTTACTAAACTACCATTGCAAAGTTATTAAAAATAATATCAAGGTATATCTAAAACCAACATTAATTAAAATACTTATTTATTGATACAAACGAAGTAAATAAGCGTACGTAATTAATTCGTATTTAAATCGATCAGATATCTCTTGAAAAGCCATATTAATGTGGATCGAAAACGCGAAAATGATTTCACATAAACATTGGTATTCAACGATGCGTCCAATTGAATTGGCAGACAAACTGAATCATAAATATTAAGGGCACGTGCACTAACTAACAAGGGTCTGATTTATGCAAATCTAGCTGTAGCCGGCTTTTTCTAAATAGTATTAAAGTGCTCTATGTTCTTCAATCTACAACAAAGCTTATCACGCTCCACTAAGTGGTTTTGCTTGAAAGAACTAAATATACTACGTGGAATTTTAATAAATATTGCATTTATCTCCATTTATATTAATACATAATATATTAAATGAATTCGGTATTTGTTATGTGAAACATAACTTCATAAATTCCGGCTCAATTTTATGAATTTGATTTGTGATATTTTAATCAAACTCGACTTTAACCAAAAACATCTACAATTCAGATCTAACTTTGCACCTTTATTTGTTTAATCAACCTACCTTGCTTTGTATAGGTAAGACGTTGAGTAAATTTATTTAATCAAAATAAAAGAAACTAGTTTGGCGTACTTACTTTACAGAAAAAACTACTTTCTTATAAAATATATGAGCCTTAATCGATGATAAAATCGATGCACTAAATTACTACTACCAAAATTCAATTCAATTCAGTAATTGTTGCGTAATAGTCTAACACGTTATACAAACCTTAATGTCTACATTTGTAAGTCTATCAAGTTGTGAGGCAGTAAAACTTTTCTGTAGCGCTGTGTTTCGGCATAAAATCACGAGAGCCAACTGTCTGTAAACACCCTTTCCACGGACAATATATTTTTGTAGCTAACGTTCAAATGGCCATCTATTTTCCAGGATTTTATGTTGTTGACGAAAAGAATTGTTAAAATCTTCCTGATACGATTTTGATTAGAAATAAATAAAGGTTTACATAGACTAGTGGTCGCCCATTGATCGAAATTTGACCCCAATTCGAGAGTAAGTCAGGTAGGTGTGTGTATGTTGTGTGTCATTCTAGCAATATTTTGTGTTGTTTCAATTTGATTTATTCTAATGCATTTTATATATAAAAAATTGCTTTATATGCACTTTTTTTCCATATAAACTTTAACTGTGGAAAATTGCACGATCACCCGTTCGAGCCATTTTTATAACAAGGAGTACAATGTTAAGGTGCTGCCACCTTAACACAACAAGGGCTATTTTAGGTCCGCCCTAATAACCACCCTGTATTTACAGGGCGTCCAATTGCAGGGCCACAAGGCCGATCAAACTAGAGCACGGGCCCCGCGGAGCCCGTGACCACATACTACGGCCTAGCCAGTGTCATTATTAAAGTCTCTCTTAGAAGAGAGTTCTAAAGTTATTCTTGGAAAGTTATTCTTATAATTTCTCTGTCCAATTGAGTAGTGGTTGTGAAGTTTGAGTTAATGTGAGAGTAATTAGATGAAGTGTATTTATTTTTAGTTCCTTATATATATATATATATATATAATTAGGTATATATATATATATACCTACTTATGTTATATAGCTGAGTTTGTTCGGTTGAACGCATTAATCTCGTGCTTTTTGTGTTGGATAGTCCATTTATCAAAAAACTATAGGCTATATAACATTATTTTAATAGTTTAATTTAATAATAATTTTTATTTTTTTATATTTTTTTATTAATAATAAAAAAAATTGTAACAGCTCCAGCTCGTTTCCCGATGAAGAGTAAGACGGTCCAGGTCACCGCAGGGGAACCAGCCCATCTACAATGTGCAGCTTCTGGAGACGCGCCTCTCGAACTCACCTGGCGAAGCCCTCATCATCATACTATCGCTCACCATCTGGATCAACGGTCTGAAAAATTATCTATACATTTAAAACTACAATTGATAAGTATTTTTACTAGTTATTATACTTGCTTCAAGTAAATTATAAAATTACTTTGATATTTCTGTGTTTTTTTCACTGATGATCTTTTTTAATTTATAGTTCGCAGGGTCAACAGGACGAAGTTGAACACGTCATAATCTAATTATTGCTAATTTACTTTTTTGTGCTCAGATACACAATTCGCGAACAAGTACTGGACGACGGGTTAGTATCGGAGCTGAGTATTTTGCAGACATACAGACAGGACACCGGCGCTCTCACCTGCCGCGCATCGAACGCGTACGGACAAGACGAAATGCTCATTCACCTTGTTGTACAGGAGGTATGTAAAAAAATATCTTATCTTGAAACTAAAAGTGCTTTAGTACTCTATAGTAAACCCTGCATCAGAATCCCTGTCTAATCTCCCTTATAACAAATAATCTCTTTTTAGAAAGAGTTTATAATTAATGTTTTTGTAAATATTACCTATACATGAAATTATGTAGAATTTTAATGGTAAACCTTACTTTTAAAAATAGTTTATATATCAAAAGCGTATTACATACGTATTGGTTACAGGTACCAGAAATGCCAAAGAACATAAGAATAATTGATCAACAATCCAGATCTATACAAATCTCATGGACGCAGCCATATGCGGGGAATAGTCCTATAATAAACTATATTCTACAATACAAAGAAGCACCAGGTTAGTATTTGTGTCCCCTGATTTTGAACCGCCACGCGCTGATCACCTAGACTTTGAGATAATTCGAAATAATGTATTTTGGTGATCCTGTCCTTGCATATGTAGAGTGATGATACGAGATTGTTACTATGTGTTTTGTAAAAGGGCCTTAACTTTTTATGAAGACTCAATTTAAGCGAGATCGAAGATGACAGATATACACAGAATATTTAAAATGTAAAATTATGTTCATTATTTTCCAATTTAGAACCATGGCCAACAACACCACAAAAAGTAATAGTTCCCGGTAGTGTAACATCAGCGAGTGTGCAGAATCTTCAACCGGCAACTTCGTACCACTTAAGAATTATTGCTGAGAATAGACTGGGACAGAGCGAGCCGAGTCAATTGGTACAAGTGACTACTACAGAAGAAGGTGAATATTTTTGATATAATACCTTTATACTTTCAATGGCTTAATGATTTGTTAAAAAAGGAAAAAAACTATCTCTCTTGCAATCGATTGTTAAAACTTTGTAAACAAACTATAAATATTTTGTAGCTGACTTGACAGTAATTGCATTTCAAACCCTTTTTTTAATTTTAGTGAAACCAACGACTGATTGACGACTAATTTTGTCTGACTGAATTTACTCTAAATACTAAACATAAATGACTTCGTCATTGGTCGTCATTGAGGTTTCTGTTATTATTTTTAATGGTTAATTGCTTAAAATACATTATTCATATCACGATTTCAGTTCCCAGCGGTTCACCACTAGATGTGAGAGTAGAGGCGAAAAGTTCTACAGAATTGATCGTGACGTGGGACCCACCTCAAAAGGACTTGTGGAATGGAAACATACTCGGATATTACGTGGGTTTCCAAGAGGTGAGATTTTAAACAACCTTTTTAATTAATCCTGTCATAAAAATATTAGTTTTTTAATATTAACTAGTAATTATAAAAGTTACTTCCTAAGTAATTCTACGTAAACTCATATACTTTTGAAATTTTGCGTTATATTGTTCGACGCATTTTGAGTCCCGTAGTGACCCAATGTTAATTTGCGCTTAAGGCGGTGCAACATGTTTTCATACAAAATTTACAGACGCTTCCGTTTAATGCTTTACCAAACTCATGGTTGATATTTATATATCAATAGTACAAACAATATTTTGTTTGGTTAATAAAGTTTGGTTCAATCACAAGATTGATTTTTTTTAGATAGTTTAAACTAAACACTTTATTGTTCTGAAGAGTAGCCACTGCCACTTGCCACTTTAAAAACAACGGGCGCTTTAGTTTGTGATGTTTCAAAATTTTCGATAAGTTTTTACTGTCGACAACCTGTCAATACCAAACTGTCATCATGTAAGTTTGCGCGAAATTTAATTTACCAAAGTCATGAAAGACATAGTTTTCAGGCAGTCTTGATTAATGTAATATTCTTTGTTTATAGCTTAATAACAACAGTTCAGTATTGAGCGCGAGTGGCCCCGGTGGCGCCTCTTACACCGTACGTACGGTAGAAGGGACAGGCAGTCCTCGCGCTCGTACCACCTTATCCGGTCTTCAGAAGCACACGCCGTACGCTGTGGTTGTCCAAGCGTACAATAGTAGAGGGGCTGGACCTGCCTCACCACCCACTACGGCTACTACTATGGAGGATGGTGAGAGCAGACTAAATGTACCAAAGTTTTATGCGTTTTAAGTTAGTAAAGTCTGACTAAGTTTAAAACACATAGAATAGCAGGATTAGAGTGTATTTTACTGTAGATTATTTTTGATCGAGACATAATCGGTACTGAGAGTGAAAGACTACTAGTTGGTTGCGCCTGTAGTAAAATAACTCGAAGAAGTGAAGTCCTCCCTTACTGGGACACAGAGCAAGATACTTCTTAACCTCTGTTAGAACTACTAACCTAACCTAGATTCCCGGAAATAACCATGTGCTTTACCTTCCTTTGAAATACTTTCTTCTAGATTACTATCTCATAAACTTACAGCTCTCTCCTTCTGTGTCTGTATTTTTTCATTTTATTCAGTATGTTTTGTTTTCGCAACAATAATTTCACTAAATGAAAACGTAATAGATTATCATTAATTAAAAGTAAGTAATAACTTATACTTTATATATATTCTAGTGCCAAGTCTACCTCCGGGCTCGCTGACGTGTTCAGCCCTAAGCTCTCAGTCAGTGCGAGTGAACTGGGAGCCACCGCCAATGCGAGGAAGGAATGGCGTACTTCAGGGCTATAGGGTCACTTATGCCCCGGTCACTGATTGGTATGGTAAGTCAATCAAAATATCTTAAAATTCAATCCGTACCCAAATTCGTAGTTTCATATAAGATAGAAGACAAACAGGCAGGACTTACGAAAAACGGTCTGACACCCATGAACATTTTCAACGGCAGTTGGGCCACGGATGCGTTGCCGGCCTTTTAAACAGAGGTATGCCAATTATTTCTTCACTATACATTGTAATCAATAAATTATTGGTTATTAAAAATGATTTAATTGTGTTGCAATTGACATCAGAAATATCAAATTATTATTATTTTCTCTTCTACCTTCTGTTAACATTTAAAATTCATTTTCGTGAATTGAAAATTAATAATTACATCATTATTAATTAAAAGAAATTATGAATTAATTGAATGCAATATACAATTACCCCAAGGGAAAATAGACACTTAAGTGTGAAATATACCTCATTTCAGATTCAGTTTTCTACTTCGAGAGCGTCATTAACCAAGATTAATTTTCTATCAGGTAGCGAAGAAGCTGTGACGAAGCAGATATCGGGCCTGCACACAACGCTGTCAGGGTTACGTCGGTACACGAACTATTCGGTGACAGTATGCGCGTTCACGGCAGCCGGTGACGGTGTGAGAGCGGCTCCTGTTTATTGTCAAACAGAAGAAGATGGTAAGGAAACCGTTGTCTTCATTTAGGCATTATAGCGTTAGCATTAAAGTTATCGCTAGATCTATAAAAACTAATCAGAAATTTCACTGGAACTCAAAATACTAATTATATTTTAATGACCATATAATTGTAGATAAATTATTGTATTTTTATTCATTACTCGGAAGGAAGTATCATAAGCATACCATCAACCACTGACATAAATTATTTTCGAAATTAATTTTCTACCACTTATCCACAAAATTTTATATTTATACTTTTATTTTAGTCCCATCAGCACCAGCGGACATAAAAGCTGTAGTATCTTCAAGAAACAAGATATTGGTGTCATGGCTTCCACCCTCCTCCCCCAATGGAGTGCTCGTTGGCTATACTCTTTATATGAGTGTTATAGAAGACGGTAGAGAGGTAAAATTTTCCGACACTTTGTCGGATAACTTTTAGTTTTAATAATTTAAAAACAAAAAATATTTAAAAGATGTTAAGCAATATAACAGTAGGTGTATCAAAAAAAAATGTGCATTTTTGGCATGTCTATTTGTTTTATAGGAGGGTACCCACAAGCGCATGCTGTCTCCGTCTACCCTCACTCATGAAACATCTCGATCTCCGTCACGAGCTACTCATCAGTTCTGGGTATCTGCCTCCACGAGGCTTGGTGAAGGAGACGCTACCAGAGTTGTTACTGTTCTACCATCTGATTCCGGTATTTACAATAAAACAATTTATTCATTAATAAATTATTCATAATAAATTCACAATTTATTAATAAGTAAAATTTCTTACATTTTACATTTCTTTTAAATAGTGCCAGCACGGATAACATCATTCAGTCGCAGTATAGTAACACCATGGAAGGAGAACATATCATTATCATGCAATAAAGTGGGTATCCCCATGCCATCCACGACTTGGAGTATGAACGGCGCCATGTTGGAATCTACCTTACGAAAAAATGTCACCAGCGATGGAACGCTCATAATAAGGTTATTAGACTACGCTTATTAAACTCATTTTAAGTAGAGGTTCGTTTTTTTGTGGGATAATTTAATACGCATGATTACTTGTGCGGAAAGGTTACCAATATGGGACTCGCCGCAACACCTACAATTTTAGTGAGTATATATAGGTTAAAAGGTGCTCGGCTTACAGCGAGGCGATTTCGCCGCGCCCAGTCTAAAGCGCGGCAGATGCTGCCTTTGATTTGAGCAAACAAAAAATGTTACATAATTTTTAAATTACATTGGTTGTATAGATGATTGATGAAACTTGCGTGCTAGTTTCCACCAGCCGGCCTAGCAAAAAAAGACTTCTCTAGTGGGGCATGGAGCAGACACATTTGTGTATCTGCTTCACTAATTATTTTCTTTACAGGCAAGTAAGTGATCAGCCTTTTGTGCCCAACTTCCAACCACAACTTCTGCCCACTTCAGGATCTCCGGCGCAACACGCAGATGCGTAAACCACTTAATCACGGAGGCGGTTTAGAAAGCAATAACTAAATTGGCATTATAATATTTAAAATTTTGATATAGATGTAAAATTTTGGTGTATAGGTAATTTTGGGATTGATAAAGATTTATCGTTTTTCCAGTATGACTCAATATGCAGACAGCGGTAATTACACGTGTCTCGTTGAAAACCAGCATGGCCACGATGACGTCACATACATCGTGGAGGTGAAAGTACCCCCACAGCCTCCAGTCCTCGCTGTGGTCGACTCTTACGCGGATTCCCTTCATCTTCAGTGGAGTGATCAGGGGGATGGTGGCAGTCCCATATTAGGTAGAATTACTTCATTTCATTACCTTCTATCCAAAGTACGAAATGGACTTGGTATTAGGCGTACGGAATCTGGTGTTACATAAATTTCTAATATTCATTGCAATTGTACTTCAAATGTGATTTCACCACCTTAACAGAGCTACTGCCTGAAATAAGGCTGAACAAACAGGTGAAGTTTATTTAACAAGAAATAAAACGATAGATCTCAAATAAAACATAATAAGACGAAATACAAGATATAAGCGAAGATGAATGCTATGAATGTAGTGTATTATTGCACTTTTCAGGATACGTAATAAACTATAAACGAGAGCATGGCGATTGGGAGGAACTTCAAGTAGAGGCTGGTACATCTGAACACGTTTTACCAAACCTCTGGTGCGGGACGAGATACCAGCTTTATATCACCGCTTTTAACCGGATTGGAACTGGACTGCCCTGCGATATAGTCCATGCTTATACTAAAGGAACTGGTAAGAGTAAAAGGATTTTTCATAATAAATACAAAAGTTTGAGTTTAAATTCATTCACACCTATTAAAACGCTAATGGAAGTCCACGGGCAATCACACTTGTTCGTCTGTTTAGCTTATCAATTTATTTACAGCGAAATTGGTTCTATGCTACAGTCTTCTGCATCTTCCAGACCGGAAGTTTTTTCTTTTTCTGGGAATCGAACTCAAGAACACTCGCGCGAGGCGCAACGAATATCATGCGTAGCCTACTACGTTTCCGGTTAGGGAAACTTAGCAGGCCACGTAGGAGAATACGAGGGTTCAATAGGGTAAGACTTAGCAAAATGTAGGCTTTAATTTTGTTTTATTTAAAATATTTTAGTGCCAGTGAAGCCGAAACACTCCCAAATGATAACTCTGAACACAACAACTGTCACTGTTTGGCTTGATTCTTGGGGCGATGGCGGATGTGGGATTCTGTACTTTGTTATTGAGTATAGAGAGGTCAGCCAATCACAGGTCAGTTCTATTTTTATACTAAGCCATATTATCTAGCATTTAAACCAGATTTATTGATCTCTATTTATTAAATAAAGAACACAGTTTGAACTGATCATGCGTGTTATCACAAAATATCATAAAGCACGCAAAATGTCGGTAAGATTGAGTAGATAATAATTCAATAATTTTAGTTTGTGATAAATACATAATAATCTTCATGCACGCTTAATCCGACCAAGCTCTTTTTCTATGAATTTGTGATACTTGCGTAAATAAGACATTACTTATTAATTATTTAACCCTATCATTATTAACGATTAATCACGTTAAATGTGAGTCTAAAAACTCTTTAAAATATTTGTATGAAACGAACAAGAATTTACAAGGGTGCTTGTAAATGTCTACAACTAAGGGATGTAACTCCGCTACGTTCCTAGTTTATAGATAACTAAATGGAAAAAAAGCGTGGTGATGAAATTGGTTCTACATATATCCCCACTTAACGTTAATTATTACATTCCAGTGGCGCTTAGTATCAAACAGCGTGCAAGCTACGGAGCGTGTGTTCAGCGTGACAGGCCTATTGCCAGCCACGCAGTACCAACTTCGAATAACGGCGCACAACAATGCGGGACATGCTGTCGCTTTATATAACTTTACCACTCACTCACTCAGCGGTAGTAAGTTTTTCTATTTTATGCTTAGTTAAGCAAATTTTTGTTACAGTCTTTTATACTTAACCCAAGAGGTGGCCATTCTTCCCCGAAGCGACATAAACCGTGATAAAGTTTTCTTGCCCCTTAGCATTCATTGGGAGAATACAAATAGATGAACAATAATAATAGTCAAGTTGCGCATAAAATAATATGTAACGTGGAAGTTATACTGGGTTAATCCTCAGTTGAAAATTTTTTTTTCTTGTTTCTATTTGTGAGGCATTCAATCACGAACTTGCCTGTTAAAAGAATAAACGGGTATAAATGCAAAATGTACTCAACTTTAATCTCATAGTGAAAACGTTTATAAAAACGCATTTGGCGATTTAATTTCGTTGTTATTATTATTTTTTCTACTTTGATCGTTCTTCTTTCTCTGTTGCTTTAGCGTCACCTTATATTATGAATTATAATTATTCCAGTGCTAGAAGGAGAGATATCTCCAGCAGTACCAGCAGCAGGTGCGAGATCTTTGGGAGGTGCAAGAGTTATTCTTCCTGCAGCCCTGTCTCTTCTCGTGCTAGCAGCACTTATAGCTATTGTACTGCTTGTTAGAAGGAATAGTAAGTTTTCTATATTTAATTACCCATACATTTGAAGTTATGTTTTATTTTGATGTTACTAGGGTTACATTCACTAACTTATATCAAAATTACATCAAAAATCAAGTAAAAGGTGTGAAATTTAGCAATTTATTTATGGTATAAGATTTTATACGATTTATGAAAGAAGAAAGGTCGGGTCTTTCACAAAAAGAAGTTCCCATATTATTTTTATCAACAAGAAACTACAGCCGTAAACCTAGTGAGCTTAGTAGCGTGTTTGCCTCAGAGGGAATCCTAGAGAAAAGTGGTTTATCTAATGGCGATATTTGGTATGTTCCAACGTATTCTTTAATCATAACCAAGGACGGTTAAAAAGTCTAATAATATGAGTACGTCTACTATATTTCAAAACACCTATAAAATCCAATTGGGAAAACTTACCATACTTCCAAAATAGGTCATTTGCTGCCACGTACAATTGAATATAAATTAAAAGCAAATATAAATAGATAAAATATAATATAGCACCTCGTCCGGCAGAGACGAGCGGAACAGAAACAGCTGTGACCGAAAGTGGAGCGGGCGAGTCACCTTCCGTAGCGCAACTCCAGAACAAAGTCAACCGCGACCAGCAATATCTCGCTGCGCGTGCGCACCATCCAAATCCTACTCATTACAAACACGCTTCTAATGGTAAGTAATGAATAAATTTAAATTTAAGAAATAAACAGTTTTTGGTTATTATGAAACCTCCAAAATATATATATTAAGGAGGTTATATTAAAAAAAAAAAAAAATTAACAAATAAATAAAGATAAACCTATATTAATCATTTTAATCGCTGTAGGTAGTATGTATATCAATATTATAGACGTAATTAAAATATTTTGAAGCCATAAGCATTTACAAACGCTTGAGAGAGTGCTTGGTTAGAAAAATAAACAAATAATGTTATTTTCAGAATACATAGAAGATATTTGTCCATACGCAACGTTCCAACTGACGAAGCCAAGCGCGTACAGCGAAAGCAGTTACAGTGGCAACGTGTATAGCGGGCCCTATCATTCTGTGAGGGGCTCCTTCGTCTATCACGATGTCAAAAAGAATGATAAATATAAGGTAAATAAATAATCAATTTTTTATTAGGATATAGCATTTACTCAAACCACTTAATTAGCATTATTAGAGATTATAGATTTTTTTTGATTATTTCATGAGTTACGATAATTGTAATGGTAATTTAAATAGTTTATAAAGATTACCTTTTTAGGGCAAAGAACCAGAATATACAAAAGTAAGGAGAAAAGGAAACAGATTACGCGATCCGCTCTCAGAGAGTCAAGGTACGTGAAGTTGTTTCTGCAGTTTGCGAATACAAGCTTACCTATATATAAGTAGTTAGCTATATTATTTTACGTAGATTGCACTATTACTTAAGTTAAACCCGTTAAGTATTGATATTTGAATTCAAATCACCTTTTATGCAACCTGATGGGAGCGTAACTGGTGTTGTAATTTATAAGGTAAGCATGCACAACGTACAATCCACAACTTAGCTGTGAACTGAGCCGTATCTCTAGTTTTTCTTAAAGATTGTTCTTTAGGAATAATAATTTTAGTATTGTAATAAAATTCTTATATTAATACTTCTTATTTAAAAAGTGCCCTTGCCTCAATATGTATTATGTCAGTATCCAATAGTTAAATTTTAACTTATTGACAAAGATATCAACAATCGGATTAATCATGGCAGCTTCTCACAGATAAGTTGGCGGGGGTGTTTTCGAAATTAATTTCATTCTATTTTCCCATTTTAAAGAGCTTTCGTCATATCGCTATCGTCATCTTTGTCACGCTTGATCATGTGTGTCGGGTCGGTGCGGGGTTCTGATCGGTGCTTGGCATTGCAGAGTCGGACAACTTGGGCTCGACGGACTCGGAGGTGAAGAAGATATTAACGCTGCACCTGCCCATTACAGAGTACGAGGACGATGTCAGCGACGATGGCAGCGTGCCGCACTCCGACAGCGAACGCGCCGCGCCCATCAGGCCCGCCCCGCCCACATGTATACTCAGTACTCTTTATTCAATTACTATTTTATTATATTTTTTTTAGTTTCTTAACCACTGTCAATATAGCAGATACAAACTTGCACGTAGCACTGCTTATTTTTGGTTCCGGGTGACCTAAAGCGATGTTAAGTGTATAAGAAAAGTGGCAACCAGCGAGACTTATACAAGTAATAACAGGCCCCTTTAGCATTACAAAATGCTGGCTTTGTGGATATCATTACAAAATTGTTGTTACTTCCAATTAATAATGGATTTCGGTATCTCAAAACATGAATAAACTTCATCAACTTCTCTAATTATAGCTTTGCTCAGAACTTTGACCCTTCCTTTATATATTACTAGTGGACCCCGCGAACTTCGTATCGCTTCAGAGTGCCAAAAAATAACGTGTCACCTAAAACGTCATTCCATAGAAAATGTATGAGGAAACGAATTTGCAATAAAATAATATTGCGACTATAAATCAAGATGTAAACTATCCTATCTTTCAAGTTGAATCAAACTGCACACGGTGTACAAATTTGATCAAAATCGGTTAAGTAGTTTAGGAGTCCATTGCGGACAAACAACGTGACACGTAATTTATATATATATTAAGATTTGTTAAAAATCTTTATTAGAGGCATCTCATTTTCTCTTCCAGATCCGACCGTAGAGCGCGAAGAATCGTCATCGTCATCAGAGAACTCTGTGGGCGGCGTAGTGCGAAAGGCATTCCCGTCTCGCAAGGGCAAAGCGGGCGTTGGCAAACGGCACGTGAGGTCCTCCAGCGGCTACAGCAGCCACAACGACGAGACCACCTTCAGGTTACTGTCCAAAACACCGATACATGATGTTCGTTCATTCATAATAACCCCATAGATTCATGCACCTCATACCTAGTTTAATTGTAGGATTGTAGCTAGATTACATTGTATTTTTGCAATTTTTTCATTCAAACCTATATTTTTATATGCATTCTTCATATTAACTAGATGCGGATAAATTTACTTAAATGTGAGGTAATACCGTGACATCGTTAACATGGAACGATAAGTTATTTTCCTGAAATTGTTGCTCTATGCCAAAATAAGTTAAAATCGGTTGTTAAGTTAAAAATTTAAATTTGTTACTTTCACATATTATCGTATTTACTAGCTACACTTCTAGTGCCCTTATACCACATTAGTACTTCTTACAATAGGTACCTTACAATGCATGCGTAGAAACAGATATCCAAAATACAAATTCTAAATATATTAATCAAAATAAGTAGTAAATTCAATGAGACGCATATATTTCGACTCCTAGTAACTACCATACAGTAAATTTTATTGAACATCAAATATTTAGTGAAAGAATGTATGGGATTTTGTATCTTGGGTTTTTATATATCAAAGAACTATGTTTCAATTTATGTGGAAATTTGTAATTTAAATATTATTATAATATTTTGAATATTCGCACTGCCATATTTTTAGAATATAATATAGCAGATGCTGCTAATCTCTAAACTATTTTTGATTTATTATATTGAATACCATTTGATTGAATTATAATATTAACGAATTCAATTTAAGACATTTTCGATTCAAAAATGTTCACGCTGTAATCAAACAATTGTTATTTTCCCTATTATCATGATGTTTATAAGTCTCCTTTGTTAAACATAGGCCAGGGATCTTGGATTCAAATCCCGGGGAAACAAATGGTTTATCATGTGTCTTACTTTTCTTAAAAACGATGGATCTTTTAAATAATGTGTTACTGATTAGTGGATAAGTGAAAATGTTTCCAGTATCTCGAACTACCCGTCATTCAACGAGCACATCCACCCTCCGTCCCGGTTCTCCGACGACACGGAGTGCGGGGGACACCCCCGGGACAGGCGCAAGCGGCACAACGACGGAAAGGTCTCGAGGGAAGCCTTTCAAATCAATGTTTGAACTCGCAAAGGGATATTAATTCATAAAGTCGATAGCCTCCGTAATTCGCCTGGTTTAATTGCATTTAATGCGGAGTTGTAGGGAACCTAGTTTTTTCATCATCCCAGTTAAGACTGGGAAGGTTTCTCACAAGAAGCCCACATTGATACGATGCAAAACTCTACGGAAGTCTTTCAAGTTTCAGTCTGGACCGCTTTTGCTCAGGCTCTCAAATCTGTTTCGCATTCCTGAAGAAATTCTGAATCATTCTCGACCACTAATATCAGTGGAAACAAAAACCTATTTTCGGTTTGGATGAGTAAGAGGACTTGTATATTAAAATCAGAAACGTATCTCTTTTGGCATTTCCAGAGAAGTGAGTTACTCTTGGTTTTAGCGGTTAAACGTATTTGGTTGTGCCCTAAAGTAATTTAGAACAACTCTTAATTTAAAAAGACAACTCTAAAGATTGATAAGAAAATCAATTTAATTCAAATAATTAATACTCACTTTTATCTTAAGAAACAAATGGGAAATTTGTAAATTATGGAATCAAAGTATACCAGGCCTATTGATAAAAAACTATTTTGATAAAATAATTACACTGAATTTGTATGTCGCTTGATGGAACCCCGCAATGTTGCCAAAGTACATAATAGTCTTGTACATAATGTCTGTAGATAGATAGGTTTAGCCAACGACTAGTGCCATATAACACAATAAACAATTTTGTACTATGTACTCTTTGCATTATTCAAAGTCTATGAATATTATGAATGTATTAAAATTTATTCGTAATATTTCGATCGCGAGTCCGACAGAGCTATTTATCTAAATAAAACTAATTTCTTACATTTCGCTATAGCATAAAAGCATTTTGATACTTGAAAGAAACGTCGCATTGAGCGAACAGTTGACTTTCTCTATTAAAATTATCAAGTGTGTTTGACCTCGGCTCTGTTTCACTCGCTAATGTTATCCACAGAATGTGGGTTTTTATCAATTATGAAATTATAAGCTTGGGCCTCACAGCCATGTAAATAACTGTTGTAATAAATGTATTGACAAGTATCGAATATTTTAACTAAGAAGAACAATAATTAAAAGTAAAAATATATATTTTAAACTTAATGCCTTATTGACCAAAGTCTTAAAACTAGTTACGGATGTAATTATGAAAAGTTATATCCATTTAAAGTTTGAATTGTTTGATTGTTGTAAATTTTATGGAGACCTGTGTTTTTTCACTCCATAATCACAAATTTAATTTAATCATATTAAAATACAAAATAATAAGCTACTATTTTCAGTCTATTAGACTGGGTTTTTTTGTGTCTATGCTGCTGACGCTATAAGACGTGACCCTCGGACGGACATGGCTTCCTAGGTTACAATTGGTGAATCTGGAAGACGGAAGTGTGTTCTCCGAATACACCAGTAACATTTTATATATTTTGGATAATTTTTTTAAAATATGGCATTCGTTAAAACAATGCTAAACTAATCAATACTACACTTAAAACACTTTTCCTTAACTAACTTGAAACACTTACACAAATTTTAAAAATACTATTACTGTTTATGTACTATTTTTCGCTACGTCTATGAAACTATCATTCGATTGTGTTAGTAAACTTTAAACTCCGTCATTTACGAAATAGGGCTCAAGGTCGACTTTTAAAATATCAAATATACAATTAATTTCAAAAACGCCACGTTGACATTATTTACCCTATACCGTACACGAAATTTAGACTCATTGTAAAGTATAAAGTACAATTCACTGTAATCAGCGCTACTTTCATGTTTGTATAAAAGGATTTTGAAAGCGAGATACAAAGTGCAACAGCGCCATCTCTTGACGGCGCCTACCACATTTCTCGTTCATACTAGATTTTTTCTAATAAATTTAGCCTTAAAATAAGCATGTATGACACACAATAAACGAGACGTCGTTGATGATTAATCTCAGCGAAGCTGAAGCGACGCGCTAGTACCCATTCTATAAAAAGGAAAAACCAACAGATCAAAACTAAGTTTGCCAATGACCCGTGCTTAATTCCCGTTTACGGTGTACGTAAAGAAATGCGTCCGTGGCCTGATTCTTGTGCCCACGTAGCAAATATTTTCAGCTAACAATCAGACAGATCTTCTTACACATATATTCCTCGAATAAATTAAATAATAAGTATCGAACAATACTCAGTGAAGAGTAACAAGACAATACACTTACCTTTAGTTTTTGGTAAATACGGCAAGAAGTTATAGTGTACGTGAATGTATCGAGTAGGCATAGTTTATGAATGTTGGTGACATTTTGTATTGGACCGTGTATCGTTCATTTAAGTTAATTCCAATGAAGACTGCCCTATTTTTAATTAAAATCTATTTTATATATCTAGGCACAAATACTTTTGCTAGACAAACGAAGTTATACATTGTGTAGTGTTTAGTACAATATACTTAGTTAACTGTTCCAATTTTAATCATAATCGACTGAACAAATTTCAATATAAGTTACGCGACTTCTCTGATTCAAATTGTAATAATCAAAATTGAAAATATTCCACAAACGATTGTTTCATTTAATTCGAAAATAATAAAGGGTGGAAAGTTTTTTTTTCTAAATAAAATGTTCAGTTATAAAATCTCCATTGAAGAATCTCTAAATACTATTTTGTCTTGTCTCCAAGGGATTCGAGACATCGTTTTTAAATTCGATTTTGTCAAGAAAATACTAACATCACAAAATTGTAAAAACGTAAATAAATATTTGATTATTTAAATGTGAATCAGAATAGAGACATACTTATCCGATCAACAAAACCGATCAGTCGGCCTCAATACAACGAAAGTCGCCCACTCGACTGGCAAACTCTCCAAAACCTTATCATTTCTAGTCAATGTACCATATCATTTTAGTATTTTGTTATACTCTACATGTAAGTTAGTTAATCATGTTGTTACAAATATGTTTTTATAACAAATGGGTCATTAGGCAGTATGTGACAAAAATAAATTCATTAATTTGAATTTTGCCTTTTATTTGAAAAAATGTTTTCACCAAGTTACAAATTTATGTTTTCAATGGAGCTGGTTTTTTATTCCCATAGTAAATTAACAGGGGGCAGGTTTATTTGTTAGATAAGATAGTTAAAAAAAATATGACACAAAAAATTATTTTAGACACTTCTGGTTTTTTTAATTAATTTTCAGTTTTAAACCTGATATCACTTTTTACACTCTGAAAACTGTAAGATGTAAAGAAATAGCGAAACAAGATGTGATATGACTGACGCATGTGTCAAACCTAGCGGCCTAGCCACTGTAGGAAAATATATGGTAGCTCTTTGAACAGCCACAATTAAAGTAATTTTAAAATTAATTCCATGACAAAACTTTTTGCTAGAGTGACATATAATATACATTATAAAATAATTCATTCACACTGGTCACTAACATAACATTAAAAAGAATATTTAGTTAAAAAAATCATTTATTTTATCACTACATAGTATAAAACAAAGTCACTCTTTCCCGTGCGAAGCCGGGGCGGGTCGCTAGTATTATAATAAACATAACTGTATACTGTACTATCCTCATAACTGTAGTTTATTAAATTAAAAAAAATAATACCTACTCTCGAATATTAACCGATTCTAATACATATAAAAAGACTAGTCAGCAAGCGACTGAACCAATTTAAATGATTTTGAATTATTAAATGATTTTATATTCGAAACAGAGTTCACAAAAAATATTTTACGACATTTAGTACAGAATGAAGTTTTTGATGATACGTTTGGTTATACGCTGATTTTACAATGATATGAAGTTTACGAGGTCATTCATTTAAAAAAATCATATTCAATCCATTTTAAAAACTAAACACAGTCGAACCTGTATAAGCAAAAACTGGATAAGTAAGAAAACTCTATAAGCGACAATAATGGTCAGGTCCCGTCATTTTTATTGCGATTACCTCTGAGTGAGAGTGTAGGAACCTCTTAGAGAGAGTAATTTCACATCTAGACCTCTGTAAGTGACAGTTTTTTCCTTTAGACCTCTGTAAGCGAGACTATTTACCACAGAGCAAGGATCGCTCGCGCCGCGCCCTACTAGAGACGAAACTAATAATAATACCGCGTGTCTAGCCGGGCCGGCTCTGTAGGCGAAAGTCGCATACTTGCAAGTCGACCGTTGTGGGGTAAACACGTAAAAAAAAACGTAAAAATGCCCTAGTGTGCAGTGATATGGTAACATAGTTACAGTAAAAAGGTTAATAAACAAACATATCACAGGTAAGTAAAAATTTGCAGCTTTTTGCATATTTTACAATTATCTTGAAACCCAAAACCTCAACGTAAACGGTGCCGCCCGCTGACACGTTGTTTTGTATGAGTTGAGAATGGCGCCTCTAGTAGCGCGCGAGCGACATTGAAATTCGTTGCTCTGTGCTATTTACAATAATATTTAAATACACATATCAAAACTCGCAACTCTGGCTACTTAAAGCCAAACCATATCCTTGTTTGTAAACAAAGAAAGCCAAAGCGTCATTGTTTTCGATGGAATTACAAACTTGTCCCTACCTGATATCTTCAACATTTGGTTCCAGTTGACATTCCATCATTAGAGAAAGTATTAACCTCTATAAATGAGAGTAACTACACTCAACCCTTCGTAAGCGACAAACTGCTTTAGTGAGAAACCTCTATAAGCGAGAATAACATTCGGGTCCTTGGATTCTCGCTTACCCAGGTTCGACTGTACTGTACCAACATTATAATTCCACCGATTTTTACTTAAAATACATAAATGTATTTGTTTCATAAACTGCTGAACATATTTATATGAATATCCACCGACGACCAACTTTATCCAAATAATGTGTACACCTATATGTTCGCTTGTTCTCTACTATTCAACAACTTAACTAATAATAAATGTTACGTGGAATTAAGATAAGCCGGATAATTTAAAAAAATCTCGTTTGTTTTGTCATTTTGGCGAAATGCCCGAAATAATTTAAAAAATGATTAATCACTATCACTATCATCAGCGGTGAAGTCGAATGGTCTGAATTTATCTCTAAAAGTGGAAACCCAAGAGTCCTCTTCTTCTCGGCTCAACAAACATTGTCTCCAATCGGCTTTATCCTCGCAGTTCAGTAGTGCAGGGCTTGATAATACATCCCTGAAAACAATCATATACAAATTTATTTTACAAATCGATAATCCGGCTTCAAATTGCAATAAAATAAATAAACAATATTTATAAAAATGGTGCCAAACAGTTACAGAAAATTATAAAATCTTTAACTAGCAAAATAATCAAACAAAATAAATAATTCGGTTCATTGACGTCACAATAACGTTACAAACAAACAAAAAAACAATCCAATTGAAAACCTAAGCGTTTCTACATATTAAATACGATTGAAATAACTTTTTCATAACCGCTTTGAGTAAAACCTTGTTTTTTTAACTCTGACAATATATTTGCGCTTTATGTCGCTAGATGGCGTTAAATAGGTGGATATTTCAAGTTTGTGCTTGAAATATTTGTTGTAATGGTTTTTGTGCAATGATTTACTCAATTTTGATTTTAAGATTTAAAGCTAGTTCTTCCATCCGAATTTGTTTGATTTAACTTCCTTACGAGGCGGATAATTATGTGTATAAAATTTCATAATCTGAAATAGTTTGGCCGTGAAAACAAAGTCATATATACATTTATCAGGTATTTACCTGCCAAATTGCAAAGGAAAGTGTTGCTTCGGTTTGGCATAAACGTGTTCCCCTGAGGGTAGTTCCGCGTGAAAGTAAGGAGTTCCGGGAAGCGCCACTTGAGATATCTCCGTGAACGACGGGAGGACGTCTAGTTCTATGCGATTTATTCCCGCCTCATCCTGGAAAAAACCAAATCGATTTTTAATGTTCATTCAATAAAAAAAATTTACTATTATTTTTTCGGGGAAACTTGTAGCAGAAGTAAGAACCGCATTTAAATAACTTGAGCCGTTTAAATTTACCTTGACAAACACATCTTTGCTAGAATTTTATTATAAATATAGATTTTTAACTATTTCCTTTGTTGCTTTACCCACTAACTCTTAGCTGATAAGTCACTAAGGCTGACTGTAGTTAGTAAGTATAAATGTTATGTGTTAGTATTAAAAAGTAATAAAGATAAGGGCATTAAAGGTATGTTTCCTTTGTTCCCAAGCCAACGACATTTAACGACTTTTACATTCAAGTCTGACCTCCTTGGTCTAGTGGTAAGCGCGTAAGCGGTATAACTGAGAGGTCCTGGGTTCGATTCCCGGTGGAAATAAAAAACATCAGGCAGGGCATAGAAGGCGGCTTGCTAAAGAAAAAATCGATCAGTGAAACAGATGTGAAATGCATCTGCCCCATACTCCACTATACACAGAACTTCACTTTTATATTCGAGTCTTTATTTCAATCTTAAAAAGTTTACTTTGAGTACCTTGGGGTCAGATTCATAGCCCGCACTACTTATTTTGACTTAACTAAGGATTAAATAAATAACTTTTATTTATGATAAACGGCTTAACGTAATTGAAATGCTGTTTTCACTGATCAGTTATGGAAAGTTTTCCGGAATAGGGTTTCATTTTGCTAGTACATAAATTTCTTACTGAATGACAAATGAGATGGAGTAAATACTCGATTATGACGGTCAGCCTTAGTGATTCTCATCAGCTAGTGAAAAATTCCACTTTTATTTTACAAAAAAATATTCTAGAAATAGGTACCACAAATATAAAAAAGGCTTTACAACCTGAAATATTTCCAATATCTGTGACTCGCATCGCCTCGGCAAAGGCACGCATTGTATTTGCATATGCGACGTCTTGTAATTCCTTTCAAAAAACACAGCAACTTGACCCGAAAGTCCATAAAAATTTTTGAGCGTTTCTTTGAACATTTTAATCTCATTTACCACTTCTTCCGGTGACTGGAATTTCAAAATTTGCAATTATTATCTAGTATGTCGAGAGGATGAAAAAACATGACTGCGTAACATTAGGGAATAGACGGGCATCGAGTTGCAGCATCTTGCACAGGACAAACGACGGTCCTCGGAGCTGATGCTTTTACAACATCTAGTAATGGAGAGGCACCTGAAGATCTACTATCAGCTGTTACTCGCGACATCACAATAATGTAAAAATAAGAACTTTTTAAATAAATTGGTGAACCCTTACAATCATTATTTGAAAATATTATTTTAATACTATTAAAATATTCTAATAATCTCATACAAATGTGTGGACAGAAGTGAAAACTCATTATTAAGTGCTTTGTTGAAGAATGTTGTTCACACCTGGTGCTTTTTATTAGTAAAACATACTTCTCTTACTATTGTTATTAGCGGTCAATATATTTGTAGCAGTATTTAAGAAATTTTATTTGGAGTGCCTTAGCGCTCGAACAAATGCTTTTGAATACAATTACTTGCAAATACGAGATATAAATTACCAAATAAAACATGCATCACTTATTTATAAGAAAAATCATTATGAAGAAATTCATCTGTCCTCCGGGAAATTTACCTTAGTAACAGATTGGTGATGTGCAATGGGCAAGATCAGCACGTGTAAAGGTGTGAGCGGGCCTTTGGGCAGCGCCAGGTAACAATGTCTACCGACGCATATGACGAGGTGCTTTTCCACAGTGGGCGATGACAGACAGAACCAGCATGAATCTGGAACATAATATTTTTATTTACTCTCCTCAATTCATCTCCAGAACCTACAATGTGAAATCCAATAAACCTAAGCGGAGCATGGGGGCAGGCAAAACTGTCCTACATAACCATTACAACCAATTTTCTCTCATTAGATCATTTCACTGCCTCTCTTACGACTGGGTTGCCTGGAATAAATCGCTTGGTAGAGTTAAGGCAACCCATTACACTGCAGGTATGTTTAACTTATATTGTGGTTTTTATAATATTTTTTATAAATATTTTCCCCTCGGAATTCGAGTTAAGGTCTCGAACCCACTTACAGTGGAAATTGTATGGATATGACTTTTGGTCGAAATTGTGTCGTCCAAAAGGCTCGGGTCGCAGATTTAATGTCAGGCACGTGGAATATCACAAAATAAACATAAATAAAATGCATTATTCATATACCTTGGTCGACCTCTCTCCTTTTCCTGTCATGATTATCGCCCCTATTTCTTTTTCTTTTCCCATAGTCATCTTCTGGTGCATCCACGTCAAAGAAGAATTGCCCATTACCTGACACCTACCAGATAAATTGTAAAAACGTTATTGCTATTAAGGATTAATTATATTATATGATTTTATAGTCTGTTTGTCTGTAGATCCATGTGTCCGTCTGTAGCAGTTTAGCTCTTAAATAATACATTGACTGTTTTCAATGCAATTTCCTTTGTTTGATCATTTATGTGATTGATATGGACCTTAGCTGCAATTTATGAAATCTGTTCATCCATTTATGAGATAGGTACTTGTATGTAATCATCATTAGTTTGTTATTGTCAGTTGTTGGACTTATTATTAACTTAAAATCATGTTTTTAGTATTTTAATTAGACTGTGTAGGATTCTATTTATTTATATATTAACTCTTACAGCGATACTGCATGAGTGAGGGTGATGTGTAATTATGATGTGGGGGTGTAGAATTATGATGTGGGGGTGTGGAATTATGATGTGGGGGTGTGGAATAAATTATGGTACTTTACAGTACTGTGCAAGAACTTTCGGCTTTGTAGAGCGTTGTCCCTTTCGCACGAAGGGAAAGGAAGTGTGCGAAAGGGACAATGCTCTACAAAGCCGAATGTCTCTTTCTAGAGGTCGATGTGCATTATTTCTTGCCCAGTACTATATAATATGTTATATGTTACTGGGTGTGTGTTGCATAAATAAATAAAATAATTATGTATTCACTCAAATATTCTTAATAACCTTAACAACTTTGCCAGGTTGATGTTGCTTCAATAGCTCAGGATCAAAAGGGCAGGCTGTTTCATCTGTGGTGCTTTGCAAGAGATCCGTCATCCTCATCTTAATGATTGGCTGCAAGCTGCATGCATATATCCATTTTTCCTTCGCCTTATTACCAACTGGCGACAGCGCTATGAATCTTGTCGCGCATTCCTTATAGTCTTGATGTATTCCTTGGTTTCTGTAATTTTAATAAGTATTGATGACTTCATGAAAAATTTTAGAAAAACTCGTTTAAGTACTTAGATGAAATGTCAATTTCAATTTCTGTTTGTTGATAATATTTGTCTAGAGGTTGTTTCACCCAACAGCGTGAAATAAAAAAATAAAACTAAAAACACTAAAAAGCAATAAATAAAACAGAAATAATAATTCTATAATGTAAATATTTGGAACTTGTGTCAAACTGGAATCATTTATGGATGGACAGATACAGCAAGAAAATATATTTTTTATACAAAAAGCACTTGCCTATATGGTTGTCTTTCATAAAACTTATTTGCTGTAGGTACAATATGGTATCTTGGTTTCAAATGAATAGATAGCCACGCTATTAAATTTGAAAGGGTATCTTCTTTCACTTCTGCCTGGAAAAATTGGTAACAAATTAATTTCGTTATTTTTTTCGATAAATTTCGATTAATATCCAAAAATTTTTTAGTTTGGGATACACAGTTGTAATTTAAATAGAGACCTCTCATATTTTAAAAAATAAAAAAGAGGCCATGATACTTGCTGATAATATAAGCTTTGTAAAGTCAGTTATGTAGTTCTTGCAAACAAACATCAAAAGAAACATTTTTTTTTAAATAATATTACTGGAGCTTATTCATCCAAATTCATATATTTTAATCTTAATGCAAACTATCCAAGCTATTATAAAAAGAAAATTGTGAAACCATTATGGGCTTAATAGTAGGCCACTAAACAAAATTCAATTATTTTGATTTCAAGGTTCTTATAAGTTTTTTCTTAACAGGTAACATTTTATATTTTCAACATTAAAAATACCTTTTGACATTCATCTTGTTCGACACCAGTGGGCCACAGAGTTGTAATGAGTATATCAACTCCTCTATATTCACTTTGACCTCTATAACATGCATCCCTCACTGCACTGCAATCACTCGGCTCAAAAGTACATGATGGAATCTCCTTGCCTAACTCTCGTCTAGATAAACCCGTAAGGTAGGCAATCTTAATTTCTAAGCTTGTTGTAAATATGCCTCTTCTACCTGTTAATTTAAAATGTATAGTCATGAACAATAGTATAAAAGTAATAGACATCAGATGATACTCTTTGGAACAGTGAAATTCCATAATTCTGTTGTGAAGCAATACACATGTTATGTATCAAATGTTTATGTATCATGGCATAACAACATTAAATGTCACACAAGTGGAAGAAAAAGCAGAGTCAAAAGAAAAAAATAGTCCTATTCTTTAATCAGATCATAGTGGCATGGCTAATTTAATTAAAAACGTTCATGCTAAATTTATTCTATATACATACCCATGTAAATGACATTCGGAATGATTTCTGACCCTTCTTCACAATAATATTTCACATGGTTACTATCAGTTGGGCCAAACACATAAGTAGTTACTGGAACTAAAAACATAAACGTTTAAGTACCTACTCTATTCAAAAAAACTATTACACAGTCTGTTTTATGTAGTTTAATCTTTTATTACTATTATTAATTTGTTTAAAAATCATACATATTCGTTTTAAAAATACAAAAAAGTAAAATATGTAGGTACATTTTAAAAAAACAGCCTTCCACATTCATATTCTTATTACAATGTTTATTTCTATTTAGATATCACTTACCTTTCTTTGTCCTCATTCGGTAAGCATCTAGTTGTGAATTGTCGTTTCCGAAAAAATTTCCAACACATAATAGCACATCAAAAGGGCCTGATTTGTTGACAATAGTTTCGACGCGGGAAAACAACGCATTAAAATTTCCATTTACATCTCCGCAGAATAACCTGAAAATAAAATTTAAACCAGATACATACAATTATTGTATTATTAAATTTATTAAGTTTTATTTATATTATTGTTTCAAATAAGTAACTAGGTACTTACGTTTTTTGCTTCTCAGACATTTTAATTATTTTATGTATATAATTTTTATTGATTATACGTCCTATATTCAAATAAATAAATGAAAAATAAAAATATATAAAATAATTTAATATTTTTCGTAATTTATACAATTAATTACTTAGATCAGCAGATTTTTCATTATATTGTCCAATGTTAACGACGTCTCTACTCTCTAGTCTCTACTGTCTAGTGTCTGCTAGTGTCTAGCTAGTCTCTATAGTTTGTCCATTTAATTAATAGTTTTTTGACAGCTCGACGACTGACAGTTGTAGTGATGTCCTTAAGAACGTAGTAATCGATATCGCAATTTTTTTGATAAAAATATATATTTATTTTCATATTTATTATTATGAAAATAATTTTTGTTGCACTGATAAGTGCACAGATAAAAAGTATGCCCAAACGGTAGGTACTCTATAGTAAATTATGCTATCCATGGCTTATACAAATTCCTAAGTACGATACCTTTTTCTTTTCATTCGAACAAATTATTAATAATATTGTTATATTTTCTCCAACAGACATGTCTTTCAACCATAACGGGCTAGAGTAATAAATTACATATATAAAGGTTTTGCCAATCGCCTCGCAAGACCGTCCATCGAGGACTGATGAGTGATGACTGAACAATTGCATTAGTGATTAGGTCCGAACAGACGTCCGCACGCCATCAAATAGTAATAAGTAATACATTTTACGACCAACGCGGACGTCCGTCCGTCCGACGCGTAGGTTGTCCGCGTCCGGCTTCGAATTGATTGAGGTGGCAATTGGCAGGCCTACCGCCTAAAGATAATTGACGACTGATAATTTATAAATGACAGTTGACACTTACATCACATGTAACTGACAAACCTAAGAAGGATACGTACGTACGGTTTAATATTTTGTAAACATATAACTTTATATTTTTGAACATATTAATTCAAATCTTAAAAATACTATACTTGAAACTTATTAATAATTATTAAGACGTTTTAAAGTATGTAAAGCACAGTTATTTCCCTAATTTTGTTAGTGACTAAGGTATACATAAAAATAGAAGTACTTTTACTTTTTCACCGTTATGGCTTCGACTAACAAATTTCTCGGCACTGGTTTAGATGATGTAAGCGTACCCGGACAAAATTTCTTAAGAGATGCACTCACCAGTTGCACAGATCCTTTAAAAGCTATAGAAGAATTTCAACTGGAAAATGGTATTCTATTGCCATCTCTCAGACCAATGCTACCCCTTCTAGACCTGCATGGAGTTCGTCGATTAGATTTTCATACATCTGTGCTTGAAGAATTAAGAGAGAAAATGATAGAACATATAAATAAACTCGGTAAAAAAGATGGTAAAGGTAATGAAAAAAAGCTTAAAGAACTGCTGGCTAAAAGTTTTCCTGTTATAAAAATTAAAGCATTAAGGCCAGTCATCATGAGCATTTTGAAAAATATAACTCATATTGATGACAAATATTTAAAAGTTTTGGTCCGTGACCGTGAATTATATAATGATACTGACACTGAAGTAAAAAGGCAGATTTGGCAAGATAACCAGTCCTTATTTGGCGATGAAGTTTCTCCCTTGCTGAGTTTATATATCAGGGAAAAGGAAAATGTGTTATTTGATCATGAAAATATGTCTCAGCTATTCTTTTCCTCATCTCCAAAAATAAGGAGACAGGGTAATGTTGTCCAGAAACTGGCACATATGGTGGGAACAAGTGTTAAGCTATATGACATGGTATTACAATTTCTGCGCACATTGTTTTTAAGAACTAAAAATATTCATTATTGCACATTACGAGCTGAACTGCTCATGACATTACATGATGCAGAAGTTCATCCAATTATTTCTGCAGATCCTTGTCACAAGTTCACTTGGTGTTTAGATGCATGTATCAGAGAGAGAAATGTGGATATAAAGAGATCAAGGGAATTGCAAGGTTTCTTAGATGGCATTAAGAAAGGAACGGAACAAATACTAGGGGATCTCTCTATGACCTTATGTGATCCATATGCTGTCAACTTCTTGGCAACATCTGCAATAAAAATTCTTCACCACTTGATCAATACAGAAGGCTTGCCTAGAGATAATTCTGTATTGATACTATTGCTGAGAATGTTAGCACTTGGATTAGGTTCATGGGATATAATTAACACTCAACAATTTAAAGAACCTAAACTTGACAGTCAAGTGGTTACAAAATATTTGCCAGCATTAATGTCTTTAATGGTGGATGACCAGGTTCGGGCATTGCATAATAAACTACCACCAGATGAGAGAGAGTCTGCTATAACTACTATTGAGCACTCAGGTCCACCTCCAGATGCTTGTGAAGCGTATATGAGGGAGAGTGTTGTCTGCAGTGTTCTAGCAATGTACTACACACTTCATGCAGCAAAAACAAAAGACAGAGGAGCATTACTCAGGGTACTAAGTGTACTTGGCAGTTGTAAAAATGGGCTTGCCTATTCTGATCCATTTTTACATCAACTAGTAGCCCTTTTAATACAGTTCCCAGATGAATTCCAAGGAGAAGACTTCAGTACTGTACTGTTTGATGAATTCTTTTTTGCTGGTCTTTCTAAGGACAATGTGACAAGACATTTGTTGAAATTGATTTGGCATATTCACCCCAAGTTGCCTGAGACCAGAATACATACATTAATGAAAGCATTACAACCAGGTACGCAGCACAATGAAGCAGTCCACAAAGTTTATGAAGCTCTACAGCAGAAATTGACTTCTCAAGCCGAACCAGTCCCTAGTGCAACTGATATGGATTATTTAGACTCCCCATTAACGATTGTGCCTATGCCAAGCCCTTCTCCATATCATATGTAACTGCATTTTATTTGTATCTATGAAAATAATGATATTATAAAATTAGTAACAGGTTTAGTGACTTTTAATTGCTATGAGTCTTAGATTTTTGTATGAAGTATAGGCATTCAATTTTTTTTTTTTTTTCTATAATTATTGATGTTATACCACCTACCATCCGTAAGGAATAAGTTGTAAAATATAGAACCAAGCATAATATGCTTAAATAGGATATAAAAATCAAATAAGACTGACATTTAATAATTTTTATTAGTATTGACTTACAGTTTTAAAATTAAAGTGTAGTAAGTAGTAAATAATGTTATCCATTTTGTGATTATTATTGTAAATTTAACAGATTCTGAGCAGGTATGGGCAGTTAAGGTTTTTAAATAGAATATTATTTAAATAGCCACCATTGGAAATTCATTCACAAGATATACATTATTATTTCAAAATAAATTTGAAAAAGAAAAACTCCAACGAAGATCTTAAGATAAATGTTATAATAAATCATGTAGATTACTTATTTTTTAAAGGTTCGATACATTCAGCTACTTTAGTATATAAGTAAAGATGGTTTCACGGTGGCATAGTGTTATAATTAAGCATGGTGTTCCCTTCGGTCAGGTTTCAAGTCCAGTGAATGAAGAGACCGTAAAGACCTAGATCGTTCGAACAGCGAGGGGTCAGTGTAAATTGGTTCGCTTCCGTCGTCAAATGCATTCGTCAAACGTCCAGATGAACCAGCTTCTTCGCCTATTTCAGTGAAATTTCTGCCTAATCCGCTGAAATATGGAAAAAAAATCTATGTACCTACTTATTTTTATAGTTTTCCAACTCCTAAGCTACTTTTATGTACTTTGCTTTGACTTTTTCACAGGCGTTTCTTATTGCATATTTAACTACTTAAATAATATATTGTACTAAAAGTATGATTGATCATTTAAATAATGCATTATTCTTCCTATTCATAAATGATTTTTTATTTACCACACATTTGAATAATAGATTCATAATCACTTACCAAATAGAGTAATTTAGATGACTCAATAATAAAGTTAATTGCTTTGTCTTAGTTAAAAGGTACTTTACCTCAAAGAGAATGGCTTATGTAGGTGTGAAGCAGAGAAGAGAGATGGTCGGGTTGGTCTCGGTCCTGGAGCCGCAGGTCGACTTACTGGAGGTGCTGCAGCAGAAATGTTCTTGCGAAGAACCCGCCAGTAACGCCTGAATTTTTTTTTTATATAAACTTGGTACACAAATTAATTTCAAAGATAAATTAGGTAGATAACTTAACAAATAAACATTATTTAGCCAATTTGATCAAAGGTCTGTAGTAGGTAGTAGGTAGAAATTTTTTTTCAATCAACCATATCAAAAGACATTTGATTTAAATTGCAACCTTTCTGTTTGCACTATCACACATCTATTTGATTTTTTACACCTTAAAATTTCGTATTTACGCACAACGTTATGTTATACCCACTTGTAAATGTACAAAGCAGCAACCAGCATGGCAAGTAGCAAAGCGAGCAACGAGCACAGGGCTAGCAATAAAGCGCGGTAATGCTGTGGGGACACACAAACACCAGCTTCAGCCACCACAGGTGAGGAATCCGCCGGGCCGTTCTCCTCTATCAACTCGTTGCGATTATCAAATACCTGAACGGAAAAAAAGGTGAGGCAAACACATTTCTGCGGCTCTTTCAATAAAAAAATACAATTTATATTTTCACCATTTATAACTCAAAAACGTATGGACCGATTTTGATGATCTTTTTTGTTGGATTCGTCTAATCCGAGAACTGCAGAATAACTATAAAAAATATAGAAAAATTCATGATACCTTTTAGGTGACACATTATTATTCGGAACTCTGAAGCGATACGAAGTTCGCGGGTCCACTAGCGTTTAATAATTGTATAATCGTGGTTAATAATAGATTAAAAACTTATAATACAACAATAAAGACGCAAAACTGTTAGCTTATTTATAGTTTATCCAATCCAATTTTAAAAGCTTTTTACAGACCCTTTCCGAGAGACGCTATTATATTTTAATGTTCTAATTAACCTGAAAAATTCGCGAGTAAATTCGATGGTCGGATGATATGATATAGTTGAACGAGATGGATGAATTTTGGTACAGAGATATTTTATTAAAAAGGTACGATTCCCGTGGGATACCTACCTATTATCATACGTGGATGTATATCCGCGTGAATAAAGTCGCAGATAATAACCAGTGTGCTATGAACTACAAATACCTACTATTGCAATTTAAATAAACATCTGTTTGCGGAGTGGGCATTGCGTGATCACGTGTACAAACCTCGATCATTTTCCTCACGTGGCTTGGCGTTTCAACTTCGTCCTTCAAATACTTGTCCACCGTTGCTTCTTCGTACGATATCTTGAATACAGTATCTTCGGTCTTATTGGATGTTTCTTCTTTGATAACAGCTGTTGTGTTTGTCTCAGGAATTATCGTGGCATTGATATCTCGTCTGCGACGGCCAAACGACGGTTCCGTCCGACCTGTCTGGCTTGGACAATATGCCTGCAATAAAAGGAGTGGGTTATTAAGATTGTTATTTTATTATTATTATGATAGATATGTAAAAAAAAGTAATAAAGATCCTTAAATTATACAATTAATGGCGCAACATATCGAACAACTGGGATTATTCAGCAATTTTTTTATAATGATAAATGATAATAGAATGTTCTTTTGAAGAGAAAATTTAAAAATGTAAAAAATTGATATACATATCTTGATCATTTACACTTTCACAGTGTCTGACTGAATTCTAAGGTTGGCGTTAGTAGATTCATTTTTTTTTAATTTAAATTTAATGGTACAATTGTTTTGGCTCAATTATTATAGCTAATAATATTTTTTAAGAAGCAACAGAATAGATTTTTTTTTTAACAACTCTGTAATTTATGTATAGGTATACATACCTACCTAATGCTAGTTCTAATAGCCAGATCACAGATGAATATATTCTATTTTAGTAACAAACTGAATATTATTTGTTCATACTGCCCATTTGACCTGTAATCCGAGATAAATGACCTAACCCCGAGCTGATGACTGATAACATTAGCTCAATGTGGTTATTTTGCATTTCTATTGACGTCACATGTATAAGTAGGTACATTATACATACGTTATACGTTCATATAAGCCCGTAACATACAAAATTTCTACTGGAGTTTTTTTATACAAATACATTTGCTTGAGGTTCTTGACCGTCATATGCAATCGTATATTATTATTATTATTTTGCACACTTTGTTTCACTTATTCTAAAGTTTGACCTAATAAAATATGTGAATAAAAATATTTGCTTCAACTACTTATGCAGGTAGGCCTACACTATTGAACTTACCGGTTGACAACCATCACGGCAAGTCCGCACAGTAGCTTCAAACACCAAAAAGTTTGATTCCGGTATCTTAAACGCATTAAATCTCGCTTCAAGTGAGTCACCGTTCCTTCCCTTATCTAGTTCAGGGAATACATCTGGATCTACAGGGCATCTGTAATACGTAGTGTGGCGTTAAGCGTGGCAGACACGAAATTATGTTCTATAAACCTCGTTTTATATAATATTATTATCATATATTATTTTGAAGTCACTCTATTCGTTCACCAGACAAGTAATAGAAACAAGCGATCGACCCAGGACTGAACGTCCATCCAAACAAAAAATATATTGTCACGACTCACGCCATTCTTTCTCCTGGCCTCTTTAGATGATGTAGGTGGTTGTTTTAAAAATATTAAGTTCAAGTGTTCTACCTACTGATACATAAGTAGATACAACTATCTTTAGGCGGCATCATCATCATCCAGTCATCAGTGGATTCCATAAATATATATAAGAAAAATATTCCGAGATTCGAACCTAGGATTATTCGATTGATTCAGTAAAGCAAAACCTTCGCTCTTATCAAATGTATGTTGTGAACATGTCAAGAGCACTATGCAATTTCCTGTTTCTTTGTTTTTCTATAATTAGTAGCCAAGTTCTTAGTATATCAACTCTTAACTCTTATCATTCATTAAATACTCAATGATGCAATAAACGTTTGTGAATTTAAACAAAAGATAAATAATGATTTAATCATAAGCGCAGGTTGTCATCGTACTGAATAAAATTATTTACTTATATTATGTCAAAATTACTTAGATAACACTCGAACGTAGGCAAGATAGCAGACAATTTTTTGCTCCTATATTATTTCTCTTGTTTTTCTAACTATTGTCTGGCTTAATTATTTGAAAATTGATAGATTTACTCAAATGTCTATATCAAATACCTAAGTAGCTTTATTTTACGTAATTTTAAATCTTGGAGTAACTTACCCAACTCTATCAATAAGCTGCACGGATCTTCCAGAATAGGGGTCCCTGGCGATGACATTTGTGGCGAAAATGTCCGTTGCATAATTATATCCGTCTTGAGCTTCCAACCTAAATGTTAGTGGGTCACCCACAGCTATGGTAGTTGTTGGTCTTCCTTGGTACAAAATAAGCAAGCGGACCTTGGAGTTCAGGGAACTTTCTTCAGGCAGATATTCTATCGGTATCGGGCTGCCTGACCTGTCAATCAAGCCATTACCAACACTATGTTAGACTTTTAGATTGGTTTCCACTGCAGGTTGATGACCTTGGATGAAATCTACACATATCATATCATTTGTTAAGTTTTGTGATTCGATGCCTTTGTTTTCTTATTTATACTAAAATCTGATCTATATTAACTATGTAATTATTAAACCTATACAAATAAAAGTTCAAAAAAGTTATTATAGATTTTCCTATTTAGACTAGCTGTACGAGTCGTATAATACGGCTACAGTCCCTGTTACTCTATAGAGTCTATGGCTAAATGGTTCCCGCGTCTGCGTTGCACCGGAAGATCTGGGTTAGAAACCCGTATTGTTGTAGGTAATTGTGGCATAAAATACTTATAATATTATATAAGTCGCGGTAGTAAACAATTTCGCGACGATATTGTAATTCTCGTGGCTAGTAAAATTCTAAATACTAATTTGTATACATTTATTCTAATCTACGCAGTTTTTATTATCTATTCAATGTAAATAAAGAATGATTTCATCCAAAGTCGGTGTTAGTAGCTGTTAGTTCAATAACAGCACTCACAAAAGCAATAGAATGGCACACCATATTAGAAATATGCTAAAACGAACACGAATACACATATCTACATTACGTATTTTAATTTTCATTGACAGCTTTTGTTTAGAACTCAAGCAAATTTTTAAAAATTAATAAAATTAAAATAAGTACCTAGTACCTACCTACCACACACAAACGCACACGAAATCATATTTTTAACTTTAAAATAGTCAAAAAGCGATTATTACAAGTTATTAAAATTGCCGAGCGAACATTTTACAAAAATACATATCAATTACTTACCTCAGATTAATTTTCAAAAAAGATTTATTGGAAAATTTAGGTAAATAAAAGTATCAAGAAAGTCAATCATTATTCTGTACAGTAGTGTTTTTCAGCCTGGGGCTTACTAGGATTGTTAAGCTTCAGGATGGTCGCGGACATAATTAAGAATCTGTGGTTTGAAATTGTAATTTGATAAGACCATTCTCTCCTGAGTAAAGTTAGGCATGACGGCCGGTCTAGCATGCGCTCCACGAATAAATTTTATCGACCCGTTTAATCACTTCTCTATTAATTCTAAGTTTTTGTAATAAAACTAACTGACGTAGGTTGCAAGTTGAATGTATGGTTGGACACCTACGTCTTCTTTACGTTTAACAAAACTTTAATCTTAACCACAGTCGTATATTTAAAAAGATTGAAAAACATTACTCTACAGCCACTAATTAGTGAAGCAAATAAATTCCATATGTAAAACTCACCCTGCTCCAATATAATTGGACGTGACAACTGCCTCAGCGGGCCCTCGGAAGAGACACGTAAGATTAAATCGCTTGTCACGCGACGTTTGTACATTGTCACTGAATTGTACAACCACGATGTTTGTCATTGTATCTCCATACTTAAACGGAAAAAGGCAAAATCAAGATGTTTAATATGTGTGTAAAGTTTCAGGGTAGAATGTAGCCTCTACATTTTTTTTGCGACTGTCTATTACCTTCATACATTTCTAATCAGGTCGTTATTTATAAAATTAACAAATAGAACTTTTTACGTGATTCCGTGTATACAATCATGTTTCGATTACTAGAAGTACCTATATTAAAAACTATCAAGTTTTTCTACTAATCTCTTCTAGTAATCGAAAATTAAAATAATTAGTTTTCAAGTACCCGTTGTGTTCCACATTCCGGATATCCGTGTGCACCTGTTATACGCAGAACATTCTGTACACCACCGTTCCCTCTGAAGAAACACCGGTCGTAGAATCCGTACGTATACATGCGCCCGTAAAAACCTTCCGGTAGACGTAATGTGAACTCCATGCCGTCCTCATTACATACTTGGGAGACTGCAAAAATGTCGCAATAAATAAGAAAATGGTATTTCATGTTTTATTAAAAAAATCCATTTTTTGTAAATGTTTCGTTTAAGTAGGCACAAAAGGCTGATCTTGCTTATAAAGAAAATTATCACTCAAACAGACGCAGAAATGTATTTATTTTTCCTATGTTCCACGAAAATTTAAATCAAAACGAAAATAATATTAATTGTACCTATATGTACTAGTATGTAAAAATAATCAAAAGTACTATGTAATTATTGCGGAGAAGTAATCATAACAAAAAGTAGAGATAACATATTTTGTTGAAAATGTCACTGTGCGATAAATGATAACTAATAAATTAATAATATATAAGTACTATCTACTGAAAATAACATAATAGCTACATCTACTTGGTTCTATCTATTTGGTTGGCGGGTTGACTGCCTTTTACTATATTGTACTGGGTGGGCCTAGAATTAGTTTTATTGAATTTGATTACCCGCGCAAACCCAAGAGAGGTGGGGCGCGGGGAGAGGGTTTGTGGCTAGCTAATTTCACGGAAATTTAGTTGCAATGGATCGGTTCACGGAACCGCAGCGGGCCTTTTGCGTAAAACAATTTTACTAAAACAATAGTTTGATTTCCTTTTTTGACTTACGCGTTGGCCAAAATATAAACCAGCTTTCGGGTTTTCCGTGGCCTTAACTAAGCGCTTCGAAATCTCTTTAAACAAATAAATCACCGTAAAACCTTTCGATTGTCAATCGCAAATTATATTAGCTAGCACCCGCCAAAGGTTTACAACCGTTAAAACTTTCTCGACTTCAATTATAACGAGGTTCGCAAATTCGGTTACATATTTTTTTTACTTATTTTTTATCGAAAATTAAATTATGAATCGAAATTTTTTATTTGCTAGGCTTGACTTATCGGTAATGTTTATTTATATAACAAGGCAAGATGACATTATGTGGTTATATTGCGTCGATTTAATATTTGGTTTTAACTTTTAAGTTAAAGTGAATATAATTTTCGTTATTTACTTAAGATTTCAAAATTAGAATACGCAATATGAAAACTTAACATTCTACTTATTTAAAAACGGATTTCCTGCATACCATCTAAACAGTCATCAGCCATGCGTCCTAACGCGCGTTCATAGAAATCATATTCATTAGCCGTATTGTCGAAATGTGCAGGATTTGCTGCGTCTAGTTCCCGAGTGTCACGGTCACTTAGTTCGCAGTTGTCACGCGGTTCTACGCCGAAGGCCACTTCCCTGTAATAAAATCATGTGTAATATATGAATTATAGTCAAAGAAATAAATAATTACCAATATAGCAAATGGTTTTTTTTTGGTGAAAGGTAACACCTACTTTGGAGCGATAAACCAAAGTATGTATATATATGTATGTATATATATAATACAATTTTACCTACTCTTTCCTTATTCACACATAAGTAGTAGATAATTTAATTGCGGACGGCAAGGTAAATAAATACCTTTCTATTCTCATTAAATCAAAAATTCATTTAAAAGCTAGCTAGCTAGCTTTTAATGGGATTTGGGAGGTGAAAACATGGAAAATAGTTCTTGAAAAATTATGTATCTGCTATTTATGTCAAGCCTATTTATTACGCAACTAATGTTTACAAACCTATAGTTGAATGACCGACATATGAAGTCCCTCGCCTCGATACATTCTCGTTGGCAATGAGCCAAAGATTGCGCGGTCGTGAGTCGCCTTACAAATCTTCTTTGCATCCGCTGTCTGCCGACTTGTCTGAAGCTGTCATCTTCACAGCGAGAACCTTGCCATGGTCGTTGCCCGATCTGTGGACGCATCGGTCCCCCGATCGGTCCAGCAATCGGACCAATATGTCCACCGATTGGACCTACCGGACCACCTACTGGTGGAATTGGACCATCTGGCTCATAACCGTAGCCTGATCCACCTTTGAAGTAGTTATTACAATAAAATAACAAATACAATAAAATACTCAGGGTAAATAAATACATGAAGCAATTAAAATAAATAAATAATACTTAATTAAGGAATAATCATACGTAATTAATATTATTTCCTGTTTGTAAGATTATTTTTTGTTTTTCTGAAACCTTAATAAAAACCAATCATTGGGAAAGAAAATTATACTATAGTTCAAACGATTCAGTCAATTCAGTGTTGAATTAATTTTTGTAAATTTAGATAAACCTTGAGAAAGGGTATAAAAATGTTCTCCCTTTTTACACTAGTTTTATACCCCCGTAACCGGCAATTTTCTCAGCATAATTTATCCAATGTTATTAAGACACTAGTAAATATATAACGACAAACAAGAATAAACTTACCTGTAGGCCTTTCAATAGGCGGTGCGTAATTCCCCCTGTAACCACCAGGTCTGTCAATGGGTCGTCTTAAACCAAATGTAGGTCTTGGTTCGACGGGAATTCTAAAAATAGAGTGAATATTATATGATCATTGATCATCATTCCTCAAATTGGCTTATTTTCAAACAAGTTTTGGTTGCTTACCTATCTGGTATTGGTCTTATAACAGTATCTGGATAACGATCTGCTGTTGGATACCGATCTGCTGTTGGATACCGATCTGCTGTTGGATAACGATCTGCTGTTGGATAACGATCTGCTGTTGGATAACGATCTGCTGTTGGATACCGATCAGAGGTTGGGTAACGATCAGAGGTTGGATAACGATCGGAGGTTGGGTAACGATCTGAAGTAGGATAACGGTCACCACCATAGTAACCACCGCGTCCATACCCTGCTTTTGGACATAAATAAAAATAAATTGTTCCATAAAATTATAAACAATGGAAGTTGGATCATATCATTTAATTTGCATATGTCATGTCGCTTAAAAAATCTCATAAATTATCAAATTTTTTAGTTCTACGTCATATCAATAGATTTGCACGGGCACACGGCATGTTACTAAGAAAATATTGCAAGATAGTAAATGTTAAGATTTATAGGTTAATAATGTCTGGTTAATTATACTTAAAGAAATCACTAGGTTATTTTGTCCTATTATGGTATATTAATGAGTTAACTCATATGTAATTAGTGCAAGTTAGTGCTTACCAGGATATGATGATCCGTTCGGTGGATATTTCTCATACATATCCGGGTATCTATCACCTCCTAGAGGTAGGGGATCCCGGTTCACACCAACCGGATATCGGCTATATGGATACCGGTAATCATTACCAGGATAGCGGTCTTGACCGTATCTATCAGGATATCTAGGATAGCCCGGTCTATATCTGCCAGGTGTTCGGATCGGATATCTGTCTTGTGGAAACCGATCGGGATATTCATCAATTGGGTATCGACTTACTGGATAACGATCAACTGGGTACCGTCCGATCTCACTGTCTATTGGGTATCGTTCGCCATCAATAGGATATCTAGTTGGGTAACGGTCAATGGGTCTACTTGGGTATTGATCGATACCGGGTGGGAGTCGGTCGGAAGGATATCTGTCAAGTGTGGGTGGAATGCGATCAGGCAAAGGTGCTAAAGGATAACGTGATGCGGGATATCTATCAGGAGGTGGGTATCTATCAGATGGGAGTCTATCTATGGGGTACCTATCTGAAGGAGGTGGATATCTATCAGCTGGGAGTCGATCAGAGGGTGATGGATATCTGTCAGGAGGTGGAAATCTGTCAGGTCCAACACCGAGTGGATATCTATCAGGCCCAACACTGGGTGGGTATCTGTCATCGGGATATCTGTCATCTGGATATCTTTCTGGGTAATCCGGACCGCCCGGGTAGCGATCATCGGGGTATCGGTCCGGGCGACTGTAGTATCTATCGTCATCGTATCTATCATCATCTGGATAGCGGTCAACGCCTGGGGGATATCTATCTCTATCTCTGTCCCTGTCTCTATCATTGCTGCTACCACCTTGAAAAATAAAATGTATCAGTAGATTAAAGAGTTATCAATTTATTGTTAGGAATTAAAGACATCAATACACTGTACAGTCAAGTTGTATTTCGGGCCATTGAACTATTATGTACTAACGTAACTAAGTTCAATGTTTAGGGCATGCAACTAACTACACAAGTTCGCATTTACTATAACATGCTTGTTAAATACTATCTATATTCTACAGGATATTAACATACCTTGAATATTATAATAATACAAAAAAAAAAAAACTCAAAGCTTAAGGTAAAATAAGTAAAATAAAGTTAAAAAAAACTAATCCTGTAGTATTTTGTAAACTAAAAATACCTCTATAATATATTTTTACACTAATCAACACCATTATCGTTTGAACACGTGTACAAACAAACCTTGACTAAAACATGCAAGGACAGAATATAGAAAAAACTTAATAAAACAAGCTAAATAAACAGTAAAAATAGCAAATAAAACGAACGCTATAATTTCCTTTAAATTTCCATGCATCGAACCTGATTTATTTGGCTTTCCCCAAGACGACTGCGAACCGCCACTCGAAACATCATTCTCTCCAGTTACTAATTGATCTAGACCCAAAAATTTTGATAAAATGTTAAAGCCTATTCAAAAAAAAAAATTAACAAATATTACAGTTAAATTTTTAACCCTGTTTTTCATACACTTATATTAAGAGTTAAGGCCATATGAGCATTTGCAATTTATAGTATATTATTTCAAATACATATATTGATTCTATTGATTATCCAAAAACAAAACAATTAAAAGATAAAGCTATGAATAAATATAATAAAAAATATGATTTTTATATACAAAATTAAATACACATGTTTTGAAAGTCACGGTTACGAATAATTATATTAACAACCGTATTCATCAATCAACTACATATGTATTGCATTCCTATACGGAATGTGACACATGAAAAAGTCTTCTAAAACTCAGAAATAGAGCTGAGAGCAGTTTATGATTCAGTCACTCGATAATTGTCAAGGTGACAAGTTCTCTGTAAACAGTGCAATAATCACATCTCAACTCACTGATACTATTTCGAATTTAATGATTAAATAAAACATTGCAATTCATAACGTTAACATTGTCAACAAACCATCTGTAATAACGGAACAGAGTCAAAATTATAATTTAGATTTTAGAGGACTTCAATTTATAAACTTCTGTTTAGTCGAAGCCATGTTTTGCCTAAGATTTTGTAACAATATCTCTAGTGTAGTTGATCGATGACCGTATTAAATAAGATATTGAGACTTATTTTCTTATTTAGATATATGATTTGTTATTTTATCGCTGAATCGATTTTTATGGGTTATGGTACAACCACAGATAAGATTGAAAAGCACGTACATCTTAAATCTACACATCAACGACAATAAGTTGAAAGTGGATTAGAATAATTTTAAATATGAAAATAAAAATTAAGTCACAATATTCCAATTGTAAACCTATTCCAGGAAAGATTAATAATTGTTTTATTTTTGCAGCTGTATTATTGTAATAATAATGGTCTAGATAAAAATTACCTATAATCTATGATAATAAGCCAGATCTATTTCTAGAACGAAGGATCAATGTCACGAGACCATTTGCATCAATTGCTCACTTATTGTAAATTAAAGCGCTCTCATTTTTATTAGAATATTTATCTACGTATCTAAGTACAATTGTGTTACTAAACGTAAAGCCGTTGTTATAATTTATATTAATACCCTGATCCGGCAAACGTTGTTTTGCTATATAAATAACTTCTTTGTCATTAAAACAATAAATATAACTGATCGATTGATAACTGATGAATTATCAACCACTGATACTCGAAAATTATTACAGTACTATTATCGCAATTAAAAAATGGGGTTTATTGGTAGAAGTGTGAAAATGTAGGTACCTATTTTTAATACCAAATCCTAAAAAAAATTCTACAAAAAAATAGGGTGGGCTACCCTTATCACTTAGTGGAATAAAAATAGTTTACGGCCTATTTTCAGACCGAATATAGGTACATAGTACTTTCACAAAAAAATCATAATTAGATTATAAATAGGAAATATTTGTACAAATTTAAAAAATCTAAGTAGCATTGGTGGGAAGCTATATAGCCTTACTCTATATTGTATGGCCACGCGGACGAATAAAATATAATAAACAAATAAAAATTGTTTTAAGATCTGTGGAACATTTTTTACAGTATTAAAAAAATATTTTTTTTCTATTTCCTAATTTGACAAATAATTTTTTGCTTTTAATTAAATATATTTTATAGAATTTTAATGAGTGAATAGATTTAGATTTTAATTATCATTGGATCCAAGCCATGTACAATTAAGACAGAATACTCACGCATCAAGTTTTCGTAGTAATCAAAGTCAGGGTCGTAGAGTAGACGCATTCCATCTTTCTGATTGTATCTACTGAGTCGACATGTTCTCGCACGGTCGCTGTATACAGCAGACCTAACAACAAACAAATTATTTAAGTCTACTGTCTATATCATATCAAATACAGCTATACTGCCTTATTCCAAAACGCGGTTTTAAGAAAGGCCGGGTTTGTTACCAGAGAAAAACCTTGAATTGTAAAAAAGCTTATTACAGAACAAGGTTAATATATATTAATATATTATGCACTAAGCCAATCTTAGTTTAGGAGATTCTTCAAAGTTATTGTCATTCATGACATTAAATTACTTAAGCAGCTTGTAAACGTGCGTTGTTTAACATCTTTGCTCAGTGTTTCGTTACATTGTGTGATAACCATGGCATCACGATTTTGAAGCACATTATGGACCGATTTTAATGATTTTTGTTGGACATTTATAAATTTCATTGAAACGCATTCACAGATTGTATTTTTTAATTATTCTCTTCATAAAACCCTTCCTATATGCAACAAATATTTGATAAAATCTGAATATATATGCAAAAAATATTTGAAAAAATCTTAATCTTATTACATCACTTATAAATTGTTAGGTTATAATATTGTTCAGATCATAACACAACTTATCAAAACGAACAAGAAAGTCGTTCGATGAACTTACGATAACATTTACGATACCTTGGGTGACGCACTTACGAGATTGGCTTGCAAAACGTTTGACCTGTGCCACTTTACTTTGTTTTGAATGTAACATAATCTAATTTAATCAATATGAGTGGTCTGATATAAAAAATATTACGGTTATTGTAGATAAGCTATAAAAACGTAGGCAATATCACATTAAGAAATAGTAAGTTCACTTTTCTTCCCTAGGAATCGACTCCAGGTAAGTGCTGACATTTATCTGTTGTCAGCAAGTATCGAATGTGAATCACATGAGGCGGTGAATCGCGATGGAAATATTCATAAGGAAGACAAAAATAATTCTGAATTAAAAATTATTACTTAACTAATAACGTTAGGCGGCTATGTAATTACAATTTACTTTTTAAATATTTAATTTAAATGATAAAAACATTTAGTGTTCTGACCTGCACTGAAAACTTGTCTGTCGTAGGCACTCATCCAAGCACTCGCTGAGCGATCGTCCGGTAATTTCGGAGTGGAACTCTCCGGTAATGCGGCTGTTCCTGTATCTCTGGAAGGCAGTATCCGGTCGGCGGCCCGGGGCAAAGAGGTGTGACGTCGCACTGTTGTCCGGGTACTCGGTCCCGCGAGCTGTCACCCGGTGAGAGACTGATCATTGAGAGATAACCCTTATTGTGGTTACACCTTTTCGGGACATTGTCACCGATATTCATTTATACAAAAATGAACATTTACGGTCTAAACCCACTACAGAGTATCATTCTATGACCGTAATAGGAACGTGTCATGAAAAAATATTCTTTGTATTGAAAAGTATGAGACTATGCCCACTAGACCGTTCTGACACCGACCAGCACGGAGCGTCAATCACTGGCTATAGTAGAGCGTATCGTGAAGCTTTCCGGTCTTGATGCGTTCATAGCACGGTTATGATATGGTACGTTGTAGTGGGCAGAGTCCTTTATTTGAAAAAAAAAGCTTTTTAGGTTCTTTTTTTTTATCAAAAAAAAAAAATGTAAATAAATTGGTTATTTAGACACATTTGTAGGAGCGACCCTTGATAAGACTACATTGGGTTAGCTTTTTGATAATATTTTTATGAGGACAAGGATACTACGCTCTATTATCTAAATATATATTTTCTTAAAAACATGTAGCTATCACTTACATTGACATAAATTATCTTATACCTAATATTATTTGTGTATGATATTTGGCCAAGAAGAACGATGAATATTCCTTGAGAAATATTCATTATAATAATAATCTATAACACATATTTCATAAATTATTTATGATAATAACCACTTCCTAGTTCCTTGTGACTTTGTTATTGTAAACAGTATTTGTTAAATCTATCTAATCTAACGATAAACTTCATTGTCGAATATATGAAATTATCTAATTCTAAATTCATTTCCTAATAAAAATTCTAACTTACGATTGTCAAGGCAGACGAGGTCATAAAAATGGTGAGTAGGCGATGCGCTGACTGTGATATCGTCCTTCTGTGAGACCGAATCTTCTTCAGAGAGAACACATTGTTTTGTCACTTCATCGTGCTCGATCGAACGACAGAAGTATCTGAGAACATTGACATAGATAATAGAAACCTGCGACCAAAAACTTCGCACAAACATTTTTGCCTGTTTAGCTCATTAAAAGTGCTTCATATTTATTTATTTATTTATTTTTATTAGGATCTCCAACAAAGAATACACTTTACAAGCTCTGCTATTGTACTGTTACAGTTTAAACATTGTGTTTCTTCAATTAGAGGAGATCACAACTTGCAATAGTACTGTACAACAGGAAAGGACTATGACATATCTTATCCATAAACTATCAATACAAAATCAAACGACAAAATCTAACGATAAATTAGGAGCAAAAATATTTAAACATAAAAAAAAATAACATAAAAATTAAAGAGTAATTATTATAATGTTAGAACTAAAGATAATGATTAACCATGCGAAAATATAAATTATTTGCATAAATATTTAATAAAAATAACTTTTGTACTAGTATTTAAATCATAAATTTGAAGCATGCATGCAAGCATGTTGCAGTGAATGTCAAACTAGCGACCGATTTACTTAGCTACGGAGGAGACTGTATTTATGAATATAGACTAATTAAGAAACATTCGTTTATTAAAAAACTAATAAAAAAATTCTATCTGTGTTTAACACAATGCGAAAATGCATTAAATGATGAGACGTTTTCTGAGTCGTCTTTTTTAATATGAATCTTGATGTCCAAACATCGACAAGATGTCGATTGAATATTAACCGCTAAGTGTAGCTAGTTATAGACATTCATTCTTAAAACTTCGTACAGTACTGTTGAACTTACTTTTCAGCACGAACACACATAGATTGACATTCGTCCAGAGTCATGTTTGAAAAGACATCTGCTTCGAAAGGACCACCTAGACGTTTGTTCTCTTCCTTTATGAATACAGCTAACCCATCGCATCTTCTCTCCGCTAGTTAAAATCAATTAATCAATATTTTAAAAGTAATTTTTAGAAAAAATAATTTATTCGACAATTTATTACAATTTTCATTCAAAGGTTAGGTGTATTTATTCAAGATTTTCACAAGACATTGCTATGATAATTATTGAATTATTAAATTTTCTGAAAGCAAATTTTATGAAACATAATAAAGCATTCCAAATACGTAACATTTAACTTAGCTAACAAAGTAAAAATAGTTGAAATCTTTTGTTACAATTGCATATTATAGAATTCTCTAAAGACATAAATACATCACGTATTGTAATTAAACAGGATGTGAGATATTATATAACGTAACAACACACAATCAATTAAGCAAACTTACCATTCAAACAAGTATTTTCCAAATAATCAGCGTTGTGATCATCTTCCAATAACTCCGGATGAGTTCTCCTTGTAAATCTACTCAAGGAGCAGGTTCTAAGAGCCGAGTCATAAGTAGCTGAGCGACAAACAAAGCTAAATTCTCCCAAGCACTTGTCCTCACAGTCTGTGCGGTTGGCAACCATGATGTCCTTTAAATCTGACGATGGTAACTTCAAACGTTTGCGAGCATGACGCTCGAATACGTAACGACGAGATGGGCATTCACGCTCAGGACGATTCGCTAGAAAAAATATTGCCGTATAGACTTAGCAAAGGCACTGAAGCTATAGATAGGTGTTTTCCCTCAAATAATGAATTGGATTTGAAAGGAGGCTTAATATTCTTTGACTGAAATAGGCTCGTTTTTACCAATAACTAGTGGACCTCGAGAACTTCTTATGGTGTAAATAACCCGACTTTGTTTTTATATATAAAGATTGAAACCTATGTATATGTTAAATACTAGTTAAGGCAAACAAGATTCGCTAGAAATTATATTATATTTAACGTCAACAATATTACTATATTTTCATGCCGATTTCGCTAGGAAAAAATTATTTTCTTTAGTTTAAAGATGTATTTACAAGATATTTTTGCCATAAAGTATGTTATAAATAAAGTGTGCAGTTGAATAAAGAAGTGTTGTCGATTAGAAGTGATTGATGACCAACTACAGATCTGTACTTGTAATAATGTGGTACAAATGGCTAATCTCATCAAGAATCTAGGTCTCTCTTAAAAGCTATTATTCCAATTTTAAAATTTGCACGACAATCTATATAAATAAAAATGAAACACTGAAATTTATGTAAAATGTAAGCGCATAACACCAAATTGAATAATTCTTTTTTTGTTGTGTTCTGGAGAAGGTTCTTATGAAATAAATAATTCAGCATGTTGCGCGGAACATCAACTTTTCTAATATCAACTTCTTAGTGCTTTTGACAATATAAACTTTCCTAATGTAATCTTATAGCGTTTGACGTAACTGTCAGTTTTTAAATTATTATTATGCTAATTCGAATTCAATATTCATAGAGACAGGACAACGTATCTAGGAGCTTTCATCGAAGACGCTGCCTAATCCTTTTGAGTTATAACAAAACAATGCATAACGGGATATTCTTGTTTTATAGATGTACAAAAAAGTCCTCGGTGGTATATATGTACCTCTCAAAGATAGCTTACTATACCCATTCTATGTTTTATTGGCGGTACAAAGTTCGCCGGCTCAGCTAGTTTTTAATAAAACTTAACCGACTTAAAAGTCAAACAATTTATAAAACTTCTATAGGTTCTATTGACTTTAGTACTCACATGACAAACAGATCTCATTGAAATGGACGCTGTTAGGCACAATCATTAAGGTTCCGATCCCTTCAGGTGCTGCCTGTTCCCTGGTTAGGTAGCAGGTGGACTCTTCATACTCCGGTTCAGGGCTGAAAGCAGCTATCCTAGCCCCTGGTTGGAAGTCTATGGAGTTACAGGTTCGGACCAGGCCGTTACCGGAACGATCGCGGAGACATAAATCTTGACATTTTTCAAGAACACGGAAGGGAGGTGCTGTTTCACGAATCTAAATAAATTAAATTTTGAAAATTTCATCGTCAAAATCTTGTTGATACATTACATACTTAGTGCTTATTAAAAAAAATGGAAGAATAAATAAAAATGTAGTCAAAACTGGTGATAAGATAATTTAATTGTTGGAAATACATTAACAATTATATTATAATAATGTATATACAATATTCTTTCTGATTTCCGGTAGATAGACTCGTACCTCCCCCGTGGTTTTGGCCAACCGAAATATTTTTTAATAAAACTAAAAGCGCAAAACCATGCACCACGACTTGGTGAAACTTGCTGCTTTTTGAAATTAAATCGAATGACCGAAAAGAACGGATCTATCTTTAAATAACTGGTAAAGCGATGTGTGTGTGTCTTAGTGAGCTTCCTGCCCGTTATTCTCCTGTTTTATAAAAAAATATTTTATAATAGATATACATACAACATCATCATCAAAACCATGGAGTTGTTGATTGGGTAGCCTCTCGTACATAACTCGTCCCATTCCCTGGTTACAAGTTGTTTGCGCTGAAAATGTATATTAATGTCTTTTTTACCATCTTGGGCCTTGGCAATATACGACGTTGCTAAAAGATATTCTGTAAAACAGACTATTGAATGATTCCAATTTCCATACCATTAGCCATCGTGAGCATAGTAAAAGCTGAGAAGGCGTGCATGACGCTCAACCCTCGCGGCTTCATCTTCCTGCCGATGTCTGCAGACCTTCAGGTCACCGACCAGTCATATGAACTCCTGAAACCAAGTTGAAAAAATCAATGATTTTACAGCTTATACGATAGTTATTTTTTAATCTTAACTAACTGTATATAAAATAGATTCGATTAGAGTAGAACAGTTTATATGGGCAAATGAAATTGTGTTTTTACCATCTTCCTCGCAATTTTTCCATATTTTCTCACCGTTTAAACCTTCCCTGGACTACGACAAACATTTCAAAACCAAAATCAGCTAAATCGGCCCAGCCGTTCTCGAGTTTTAGCGAGACTAACGAACAGCAATTGATTTATATATATATAGATTTATTATTATGTTACTTGTTTGTTATTTTCGGAATTAAATGACTTATTATTATTATTATAAACGTTTATTTGGTTTACACGATAAGTTTAAAGAATTTCGAGTCAAAAGATTCGTCTAAATCCTAGTTAAATTTGATATTTGTTCTTAACTAATGGACTCCGCGAGCTTCGTATCGCATCAGAGTTGCTACCTAAAACGTCATTCCATAGAAAATGTATGACGCAACGAATTCGAATTTTTCTATATTTCTAATAGTTATTCTGCTATTCTCGGATTAGACGAATCCAACAAAACAGAGATCATCAAAATCGGTTCATCCGTTCTTGTGTTGTAAATGGCGTAAATTACCCGATTTTGTTTTATATATACTTATATAGAAGATAGTTAGGAAGGACAATGTTGCTCTACGAATATCTTCCTAAGAAAATGAGAAAAATGCAATCGCAAATATATTGGGTCTACCCTATTTATTTTTCATCACATGGTAGGTACCTACTACTAGACCAAAAAAAACGAAAATGGCATTTACTTGAAATTATCATAAAAGTAAGTATTTAGTAGATCGTTAATGTTCTATATACATTATTTAAAATAAATTGTTGTTAAAAAACAGTTGAAGTTAAATATTAAATTATGTCCTTTTTGCCTATTACTCAAGTATAAGAATGTGATCTATTTTTGCGCGTAGTAATTGTCATTCAAAGAAGACGATACTGTTGTGCAAATATTTTTGTGAAATTGTGTATTCGTGAATAAATACTTAATATAATGCAATATTATGTCAAAATAATTACAAAAATATTTAATAACATTGCACTAATAAGTAATAACTATTTACAATATAGTCTCTATTATTCAGAAAAAGTCTAGCTCCATAGATTCTTTTAGTGAAAGTATTTTTTAAATCAGTGCAATTTTTGAATTTATTCATTACATATTTGTCATTAATGAAAAAATCGCTAAACTCCTACAGCTGAAGTAAGATATTAAAAAGATTATGTATGGAATTTTACATGTAAATCGGTACCTGCTCTATGCTTACTCATTTCGTAAGTACTTACCTGAAGTATCACTACAAAGTATAAAACAAAGTCGCTTTTTCTTCCCCTATATCCCTTTGTATGCTTAAATCTTTAAAACTACGCAACGGATTTTGATGCAGTTTTAATAGATAGAGTAATTGAAGAGGAAGGTTTTTATATAGTTTTTAAACCCGTGCAAAGCCGGGGCGGGTCGCTAGTAATATAATAAAGTGAAATTTCGAATAAGTACTTACGCAGGCTTGCCCTAGGAGTAACAACATCGGTTCGTTGCACTTCATGAATGTGATGAGACAATTGGGCACGAGGCTGAATAAAATAAGCACAATCGAACATGCTTGTATTTTTAATTTTTTCTACCTATAGGAGAACAATTAAGTTGTAGGAACAGTTAAGTAATAGGGCCAATGATAAATTATTAAAAAAAAATAAGGCCATTGGCCATCATATCTTCGAATAGTTGCGGTAAATAATGTCATATTAATCATGCCTTACCTATGACTGGGATGAAATAAAGACTAGGTTTTAAAACATAAACTGGATTAAAAAAAATTCACGTATGGAAAGCTAGACTTGTTCTGGGACTACAATATAGCATATTTCCACGTGGACGGAATCGCAAGTAAAAGCTTTATTAGTCAAATATAAGTTTCGCCTTGAAATTTAGAATTTAGGTCGTAACATATTTTAAAATTGCCTTATATTATACGAGTAGAGGTAGGAATATATCTTACTTCAAAATTAAACTTTGAAAGTATGAAAAACATTAACTCTCGTAGCTTCGTTCGTGAGGATTTGATCATCAAAGTTATCATTGGATCAAGTGAATATTTACTCATAATAACACCATCGATTATTGCGATGATATCAAAATAATACCTTTTATATCTGCCAATTACTGTGCATTTAGTTCTACGTATTACATACAATTTACTGTCAGGTATTGACATGATTTGAAATGGTCTCAACTTTGTCATCAATACCGTTATTGGTCACAGACGCGTGAAAGGGGTGCACATAAAAAGTAATAATGATTAATAATTGGAATCATAACGTTTATTTCAATTTAGTATAACGGGAGTGCTTTTTATGGACATTCGAGTTATTAGTATTAAATTAAACTTTCAGATTGAAATCCAATTCTTTCTCGCTGATGACGAATAGTTTATGTATTATGTATTTTTAGAGCAAACCATATTTTTTGTAAATATTATCTTAACATATCAATCTCCACTTATGCATTATTATATTTCCTTTGAGTTCAGGTAACTCATGGATTTTATTACATATATATATATATTATAATGGATTTATCTAATTTCAGTATTTGGAAGTTGTAAAAATGTTTATATCTACATAATTTTTATGTTTAAGAATAGGTAATCTTTGGCATACAAAGGCCAATAGGTCGAAATCTTTATAAAAATATGTCAGTGACTAAACTTTTTGAAACTAAACCTTACCTACCTACATTTTAATAAAGATAATGTTGAATCTGCATGACAAAAACTACTGCGCTATGAAAAATTTGGCGTTTCCAAAAAATTATGGCAATCAAAACGGAAGTCGGTTTCCGGTGCTTTGTGATCCGAACGATGTCCTCGTCAGAGCGATCTGGCTGATGACGGTGTGACCAAAATCTGTACAGTTAACAAAATCGAGGTCTGCCAATTTCAAGTACCGCATAGGATCTGCCGTTCAAACAGGTATTTACATAGGAGGAAATGCACGACGATAAGTAAAGGTGTTATTTTTTAGGAAATTTGTAAATTTATTTTATAAACATTAAGTTGTAAACATTAAGTTTTTCCTTTTGCGAAAACTCTAATTTTTATAAAGAATTTGCGCTAAGTGCATAAGGTTTTTCTTTTGCGAAAACTTTCAATTTCATAGAGTTTGCGCGTCACATTTTTCATACAAACACAGAGAGAGAAATTAACGAATAATTATATCGTTTGGAGGTAATAATCCGATTCCCAAAAATATTTCAAGTGTATGGCTTTGGAAGTTCAGTGAAAGTCATCAAAGACAACTATAGCTTTAACGGAAGTGTATTGATCCTATAACGGATCTTTCATGACCAATCACGCATAACCTGGTAGTGTGAATTGTGAAAACGCATTGTAGGTAAGTGGGCTGGGCTAGAACGGTCGTGGGAAAGCTTACCAGCGAGTCCTGATGCAATACTTGGACGCACCTTCTTTTTTGATATTGTAACGACAACACGTTCCTATTTTTTATTATCCTTCAGTAAACAACAAAACAATACATATATACAATAGTATCGAAAAACCCTTTGAAATATTTGTAACGAGTCTAGTTCTATCTTTGAGATTAGAAGAATTTTTTAAAGAAATTAGTTCTTTTGCCGCGTAAATAAACTACATTTACAATTAACAATAACGTTATTTAGATGATCCTTGTATAAGATTTTTAATAAAACAGTTTGTATTATGTCAAAAATATGCTACCGCACTGACTAAAAAACTCCAATAAGCTTTCCATAACTAGAGAGACACCAAAAAAGAGGCTGTTGGATTCTGGACAAAAATATTTTAGTATACTGGGTAAATAAACCTAAACTACATGTAATGACATGTATTTCCAAGATAAAGATTCTTGTGAAGTTTAGCGCGTTGTGGGTGTGTATTGTTTACTATGGAATTTTCAGTTAATTAGCGAACACATTTAAATAGTAAAACTAAACAGCGAATTCATTAACAAGCTAGTCGTGATATTCGAATCGTAGTAAATAACTCGTAAAACTAATACATACAAAAAAATATACTTTAATTTGCATTAACCATAATAGTAGCGTAAAAGTTAGCGTTATAAGAACAAGCGAAATACGTTATTTCAAGTTATTTCAAGGGACTTTGTCTCAGATATTTGTACACACACAATACACACCTAAGGTTTACAGGCTATTATATAGCCTGTAAACATCAGTAGCTCCTCATATGTTCTAAAGACTAAATAGTAGCGGAATATCCCTAAAACAAAGGAAAACAGGCAACGTTCCTAGGAGCGCGATATGTAACGAGAAGCGTGCAAAATTTTCGCCTATTTCCGTTTCAGTTTCTGAGACGACCATGAGTGGCTTGCCAACGTGGTCGACATTTATTGCCACTCTAGGATTTTAAGATTACAAAAAGACTACAAAAACCGTGCATTTGTTTACGAAATGTTATGGATCAAAATACATATCCTTAGGTCTCAGAATGTAATATAGTTATTAAAAATAGGTAGTGCCTACGGTTGAATACTTAAGTAGAAATAGGGACCGGACGCCTTGAATAGTACTATTAATGCCATTTATATAAGCACATCTGTCAATACTTTAGTATGAATATATGTATCAATTAAGTTTTCAAGCTATTAAAAATATGTAAGTGTTACATACATAGATCAAAGTACTATATTTTCAATATAAATTTGTATACAAAAATAAAACTAATTCAGACCTCGGTCTTTTCAAAATTTCTTTGAAAAGAAACTGAGTAACTTTATGATTTCTTTATAATATATACTTAGTACTGTCATTGGTATTATTATATATTGGTAGAATTACAAAATTGTACTTATAGTCGAACTCTAATTTGTCTGCATATTTGAGTAAAGTTTCCTAATGAAATTAAAATAAGGACTTAAGTATATATTTACTGTCACATATATATTGATATTTAATAACTTTTTGATTAATTAAGAAGCTTTCTCAATTTATAAGGATGGCATACGCTACGAAACACTTACTTTAGCAGTATTGAAAGGCCTACGTTCGTAGCAAGATCGTAGCACTTAACCCGGCACTTAATCCGCACAACACCAACGGCTGTATCACCGGACTGTCGAAATCAAATTGTGGACACAAAATACCATAATTTAGTTAAATCACATACCGGGGGGATCGACAATGGAGGCCCTATGAACGAATCACACTCACGTTACGCCTGGCTAACCTTCCATAGACACCAGTGACCCGACTGAAATCGTACTTGATGAGTTAGAGAGCGAACATCATAATTATTGGCTGGCAATAATGATGTTGTATGCACTATTTGGTTTACATATCTGAAGGACTTAACCCAAATATTTCAAATTGTTTCGTAACTATTGTAAGGGAAAAAAAAGTTTAACGTTTCGCTGATAATTGTTAACTTCCAAATCGAAACATTTATTTCATTTCTTTAGACATCAAATTTAAAACCTTCTGCACAACACGAATTGAACGACTTGCGTATAACCAATCTCACTACAAAAGCAGTTGCTAAAAATGTTGAGTATGTAGCATCTCAATGCATAATGATTGAACAATGAAATAAGGCTTTTGTCATTCTAGATGTAAGCTTTGTTAAGAATATATTTAATTGCCAGTATCAACAGTATATTCATAAGTATAATAACATAGTTTGTTCTATGCTTTTCACGTGTTTGTGTTAAAAATTGCCTATAAAGGAGTACAGCCTACGAGAATAATTTTTGCCATGGTAGCAGGAAAAAACTTAGGCTGTCAAGAAGTTCAGATCTTTCATACAGCGCATTTTTGTAGTTAAACTTGTATTTCGACTTGAATTCATGCACCCACGTTTTTCTGAGCGTTACTTACGTGGATCGTAGGAGGCCCCCTATACTGACCCACAGAATGTGGTCAATAGAACAGATAAGACTGTCACCATTAACTTATTCTGAGGACCACTGACTTCCTCCGTTAAACGTGTAGAGCCAGCCTGCGTTGAAAACGATGCAGTTGCATCTACAGCAGCTAATTTCAAACCTGAAGCTGTTGATCTAGTTGCGACTACTTGCATACGACTCAAAGTCATCTCTCCTTCCTGGTTTCGGGCAGGACTTTAAGACTCTTTTGGCATCGCACTAGCGTTAACACGGTAGCAGGAAAAAACTTAGGCTGTCAAGAAGCTGTTTTCATATACCCAATTTTTGTAATTAAACTTGTATTTCGACTTAATTTAATAAACAGTTAATCCAGAAGTTTTACATTATTAGAAAATTTAACGTTTAAGACGTTTACCGTTTTAATAAAAATTAAGGTAAAATAAATTCAACACGTGAAAGAATCAATGAAATATCTCTAGAAATGAAAAAGTTATGAGACTTTGAAGTTGCGCTTGCAAGAATAATTTTGTTACACGCGAATAGGTCAAATGACGTCACAGTCGAATCAGAAATACGTATAAAATATATAATACGTACTTCAATAATTTATTTAGTCATTTATTGGTGGATTTTTTTTTTGCATTGATTGATTAGTTTCAATCTATATTTTAATACCATTACGTTAAATATAATATTAACAACATTAGTAAACTTCTCAATTATATGTTATATGTTAATAAGTAAAATGACATTTAAATAAGTTTCCAGTATTTATATAAACATTAATTCAGATTAATCTTCTATAAGCACTAGAAGTAGTAAGTCTTCATAAATAATATAAAAAAACGCTGTAAAAAAACTACCATAATAAATTAATATAGTATATGAGATGGGACACAAGTCACAAAGATGCGAATAAAATTCTCATTCAGTGACCCCAAACAGCGCGCTTTTCCGGAAGCTACGTAACAAAGGCGCGTCGCAGTGTTGGCGCGCTTTTTCAATATGGCGGCGAACGTCAACCGACAACCATGTTCCCGCCTCGTGCACTCCACAGATAATCATCAGTTTTGTATTAATTATCATAATATTGTTTTATACTACGACCTTGAACGCGGTTACGTATTAATATGAAAATGTGAGCGTCGGCTGTCGCAGATTAAAACTGCGATCGTCATGGGTCGTATTAAGTTCAAAGAATTTGCCAGACATTATTTACTAAGCACCAGGTTTTACTCGCGACTTCGTTCGTGAGACCATATAAAATGTATTTCTCAGTCAAGCCTACTCAAGAAGGTGCAACAAAAATAGCTCTTGAGTTTATTCGTTACAAACAATTAAACATTTTTTTATACTGATAATAGGTATCAGTTAAAAGCAATAATTGATTGATTGATGTCCATTTATAGTTTATACTCTTAACTTTAAAAGTAAATAAATACATTCTATGTTACAAACAAATATAATAAAACCCCTAAATATTTTAACCGACCTTCAAAAAATCAAAAAGAAGGTTATCAATTCAATGTGTTTTTTTGTGGCTACTTTAAATAAAGACAACAGTTCTCATTACATCATTGATAATATTACCTACTTATCTATTTATTTAATATAAAAAATCAAGGCATGTGTTGCTGCACGCTTTTTAAATGGACTTTACGATTTGTCAAATTTTAAATTTATTACTAATTATACTTATTTAGGCGACTACGCTGGTATAAAATAAATATTTTAGTTTTGCATTTTGATAAGAGTAAGGAGTTACGTTACAATCTTGAACTTGACCTTGGCAAACGCGCGCCATTTCATGAATCTTAATTCGTATCAATTTATATAAAGTTGAATAATTAATTTGAAGGCACTACTATGGCATAAACTATAGTCGTGATAAATTCATCTTTGCAAAGAATGCTTTGAATGCCAAAATTAAGAAATTACAAGTTGATTCTAAAAGAAAAATTCATCTATTTATCTTTGTTTTATTTAAATTAATAAAAACTACTATAAATTTTAAAGTCTTTCGATCAATTAACATATACAGTAAAGTTCGTAATACTATTTATGAAAGCTTGCTCTGATCTCAAAGTAAGTAGCTGAAGCACTTGTGTTACTGTTATTTTAATCAGACACAGGAGAAGAAGATGTTCTGTTTGGCGCAGAAGACAGGAGCACCTATTGTGCCAACCAGCATTCAATTACATATGTAATTTACCACATTATAGGAGAGTGAATGAATAAAAAAATCTCTATTTGGTCTTCTTGGTGTAACGTTCTTTTACCTTTGTTTAAATAAAATATTTTTACAAACAGATTTGTATGAATAACACGATATAACTATAAATCATAGAACGGAGATTTCGTGGAGGCTTTTCTCCCTAACCTTTTCAAGTTCTTTTAAAAAGTGTAATAAGACAATTTTTAGTAAAACATTTCTGTATTACATCATACATGCGCAATAGATATTAAGAATAAAAAGACCATAGGTACGAAATTTAAATAGGTTTTAAACAAAAAAACTCAACTCTCGCAGTTAAAAGTCTATAACTTATTTTCTTAGTTTTATAGATACTTGTATAATATTATATATATATATATATATCAAACCATTATCCACACGTGACTCTAAAAGAATTTATCTTTTTGTTTGTATTGTAATCTCTTTAGTTTAAAGTAGCTGTTTTATTCGTCTTACGGATTATTTCAGCATATAGATTACATAGATACCTACTTAATCCTGATAGCCGAATGGAGGCCATCTAATATCTATATTATCTCCGGTGATTCAGAGTTATTGTCTTTATCACCACATCAAAATAAAAACAAATCAGCGCAAAGAATAAAGCTTTAAAAATACAAGGAGTCTGCCTACTATACCGTACCATACCTAACATGATGCTATGAACGTATTATGGCGGCTGTAGACACTCGCCGAGATACCACGAGACGAGGCAAGAGCGAGTACGTATATGGTGCTCTCGTCTCGTCTCGCTCTCCCTCGCGTCGCCTCGGTCGGTCTCGGTCGCTTGTCGGTTTTTGCGCCCGAGTCTTCTCGGCCGAGACTCTCGACGAGGGATCTCGGCGAGTGTGTACAGCCGCCATTAGGATCGGAAAGCAATACGATGCGCTCTACTATGACAACTACATAGTACGTATTAAAATATTCTCGCCGACAATTATTGACGCTCCGTGCATGGCACGCGATGGTGCTGATACCGACGGAACGGTCTAGTAGGCATAGCTCATACTTTTCAATACAAAGAAATGAAGTTTTGTCTGACACGTTCCTGTCACGATCATAAGTTAGCAAATATAACCACTACGCAAGTTAGCTACAAGTTACAACTAGGTAACAGTCTTTGGTGCCTGCCAAAATAAAAAACTCATGTTTCCCATCCCAAAGACCGTCCGTTCCGTGTAACTTGCATTAAAACTTTTGCGATTATATTTTTTAAAATGCATATAACTTGCAAGTTGAGTGATAACATTGCTTTTTAGGTCAGTGTCAAAATGGTATTTTTTATCCGACTTATGAGTTATGACCATGATAAAGCGATCCTTATTCGAAGTAGATTACATTGGGAATACACCTTGGGCAGGTCACAAGTCATATCGAGTTATAAATTTAATTACTGAAATATTTTTAGTTTGATAAATGATTTTATTAATTTAGCAATGTTTCTTTACAAGGAAATTTATTTTTGTATTTGTATTTACAAAAATACAAAATAATAAATACATAAATAATTTTCTTTATTTTAAGATACTTGATGTTGTTATATTATTAGCGAGTGGTTTTTTAAGGTTTTACTGTTAAGTCGCTATTAGGGATTTTTTAGAGCTATACGCTGATTACCCACCCACACTTTTTTAAAATAAAATACATTTTTTTTATTCACACTATTATTAATTTATATTTATTGAAATTTTTAACACTATTCTTAATTTAAATTTATTAAAATTTATTTTCTATTTTTTTTAGTTCGGTTTTCTATAAAAAGCGTGTTTTTAGTTTTTTAAAACTATTATTTATTTTTTACTTTTTAGTTTGGTTTATTTATAAAAGCATGATTTTTTAGTTTTTTTAAACTATTATTCGTTGATAAACGGCTACCAGTACCAAGGAAGGCCGCAGGCGCGCAAATTACCTACGGAGAGTTACTGACATACTGACATACTGACATACAAGTGAAGCTAATATAAAGCGTGTAAAAAAAGAGCTAGACTATGAATCAGTCACTCAAATGGGTACGTGTTATAAGATATCAGATAAGCAATATGTTATATAGGTTGCGTTGTGTTATGTGCACCGAGCAAGCACGCACCCAGCGTCCGCACGGACTCGCAGCTCGGTGCCTACGTGATGTCGCCCGCGTGGCACAATCGGAGGGGAGACGGCCGGTAGTCATTATCGACTTTAGGGAAACGATACTGTATCGATGTAATTTAATCAATAATTGCTGTGTTGCTAACCAAAATAGTACTTAACTAAGCTAGCTATGCCAGTGATTTGGAAAAAGTATTTTTTTTTTTGTAAATCAGATAAATAGGTAGTTCCGGAGATTAACGTATTAAAATAATGTTTAAGTTATATAGTCAAGACAGGGAAAAAATGTTTTACAACATTTAGGTAGAAACTTAATGAATTAGTATGAACAATTATTTGACCAGTACTTAATTGTACAGTAGGTATTACGAGAATAAAATTATAAGTTGGTTATGATTTTATTTTATAAATCTTTTGTTTATATGATTAATTAGTTAAATAATTACTTTCTTTACGAACTGTATTATAAACTGTTTATTATTATTATAATATTACAAGCCATAAACATTTATACCTACCTACCACTTTTACAAATATAAACATGTAGTTAAATGTTCAAGGACTTATCGATATCGACATAATAAATGTAAACAATCCATACAACTCTATTGTATATTTTGAGTGAACGGCTGGAAGTGAAGAATTGGTAAAGAGGCAAAAACACAACAAGAATCAAGCATTCGATCCAGTCAGTCGTTTACTCGATCTTAAACCGATCGGGTGTGCAATGATAAAATAAATAAACAAAATAAGTTTGTGAAATTCAAGTATTAAGACCAACGCGATTAATCACGCGAGGAAGACTTTAATTTTCAAGCACGAGATCTACAAATTATCAAAATGTTCTCAAAGAGAAGTGTTGATAAATTACTTCAATTGTACAAGAACGAAATTCGCCGACAAATAAGTAAAACAACAAGTGTAACAAATTCAGACGCGATGACACCAAGGCTCGATCAGACAATAATCCATGCTCAGCAAAACGACGAGACAAGTCATCCTAGACGATTGCTGAAATTGCAAAAATATCACAGGTTAGTGAACTGAAATGACCTCACATTTGCGTAACTTCATACAGACTACAGTGCATTTAACGACGTAGTTATTTTTAGCCATTTGATAGCGTCATTCGATCCTTGTTTACAAACAAAGAATTTCATAGTGCTTAGATATTAAATTTAATAAATCATTATATTGTATAGGTACAATATAATGATTTATTAAATTTAATATCTTTTATATGGTAGGCCATATAATCAGGTAAATTTAAATTTATCTAAACATTAATAACAATTTTATCAGTTCCGCTGTTTGTTTTAAAAATTGTAAATAGTTACTTACCTAATCGCATTATGACTGTTTAATAGTTTTTATAATGATAAGATTTACCTTCCACCTGGTAACATAAATATTACTTAGTAACTGAGTAATTTTTTTTAAATTGCCATTCAAAAGCCGCTAAATGACCGAAACACCTAAGTTTACAATGTAAAATTTCTTTGTCCGTATCTCTGATCATAGGCAGTAGGTAAGTACTTACATTGTTCTCATAAGCCATTAAATTACTCCCTGCACGTTAATCAAACATTTATTAATGTGTGTCCTTTAATATACGTAATACATTATAAAAACAAGCTATTACCACAAGTATTTGTTCTGACTCTGTTTCAAAAAAATTGTATCCAGGATTTCGCATACAATGAACTCGGAGCTATAATTACAATGGCTCTTAACGAGTTTTAATTCTCTAGATACTTGTCAACCCTTACCTCTCATCAAATGCCACTGGCCGCCCGAGGACTGGCCGTCTCCAAGGATCAGTCCCGGGATTTCATGGCTTGTTTCCCGGACATCGTGAGGGACCTCACGGAATCTGACAAGCATCTTGACGTGCCGGAAGCCAGCAAGTGGTTGGCTAAGGTACGTTCTATGTTGTTTTTGTCAGATTGTGGGCAGAATGATATAGAACCTGAAATTAAATGTGAGACGGTCGATGGAAACAGGTTGTTAGAAATTATACGTCTGTTTAAAGCAGTAGATTATACAATGTAGGTACATACATGGCTGACTTATACATAGTATCGATATAAAACATTTAACATTCCGATTTAATTTCGTTAGTGCGAAAGTAAGTTTGTTGGTTGCGGAACTGTAGCAATTTTTAAAAAAATAATAATATCTCATAAGAATGTACGGTAATCTTATATAATTTCACGTAGACCAGTGGTTAATTATTTGCAACTTTCACGAACAACTTGAAAACGTATAAATCAAAACTGACTTATTATTGCGAATCATTAAAAATTAAAATGCTTCATTTTGAAGGTGTAATAAAAATAAGTAAGTCTGTTGATTATATTGTACCAATAACTGTAAAACTGCTTTTTAGAAGATATAAAACATGGCGACAAAAAACTGGGACACAAAAAAATCTTATATTAAACCATCGCTAAGAAAAGAGCAATGTAAAATGTTTGTAATATAATCTTAATAGTAGTCAGAACCTTTAACTAGGCGTATTAATATTATTATGAAAGTGATAAATAACCGGAGAGATCTTTCAAGTTCTCTGTTGCAACACAGTGTGGCGAAATATTTTAACCAAGTGAAAACTTATGGAAAACGGGTTGCTTAAACTCATGTCGAAATAATACGGGGTCATTAAAAAAAAAAATATTTTTCAGAGACAATGTCTCTCACTTTTTTATCTGCTATTCTAAAACAAAACGTTTTTAAGATTTAACTTTAAAAAAATATTATTTCATAAGTCATTCTGTAATTTATTTTCTTCGTCCAATTGAAAACGGAACAAAAACTTATCAAAATTAGTAAGTGAGGTAAAGTTATTAAGATAAATTATTATTACAACGATCAAAACAAAAATTTAAATTCCTTATACGAAGATATGATTAAAATAAAATATGGAGCTATTTACATATATGGCATTTTATCTCTTTCATGTTAATCCAAATGCAAGTCAATAGTTTTGATAACTGACTTATTTTTTAATAAAATAAAAAAAATACTATTATTCCAGCTTCTACAATACAACGTACCAAATGGGAAGAAGAACCGTGGACTTGCAACCATACTCGCCTACAAGATGTTAGAGAAGAAAGAGAATTTGACACCAGAAAATATACATTTGGCAAATATTATGGGCTGGTGTACAGAAATGGTAAGAATTTTTTTATTAGCTTCCACTTAATCGATATCTACCTTTTCATAGATACCACATCTACGGTTAAAGAATAATTTATTTCTCATAAAAATTTACAATTCACTTACTGAGAATACAAAATTAAAATAAAGGTTTAAGAAGCAATGCATGCAAAAATAAAATCACTGTGTCCGCGCCAGAACCCTGTCATACCAAACACGGTCGGCCATTGAAGATGATACGGCATAATGTAATGAGACAAAGTTCTAACGCGAGCCCAGTCAAGGAACGGGTTTCACAAAGAGACGTATTAGAATAAGAACTACTGGATGTGGCATCGGTGGCTTCACCATTGAAAGATATTTATATTTTGGTTTTAAATGACAAGTTTATCTTAAGTACTTATTTTATAATTTATTTTTAAATGATTTTTTTATTATTTATTATTATTTGTATACTTTTTTTAAAATTATGTTTCTGTTTTTATATCTGCTTTTATAGACAAAAAAAGCATTTATTCATACAATCATGGTAGTATCATCGAAAAATTTACAAAAACCTTTGCAATCTAAACTTATACCTTTGAAGATAGACCAAAGGTACACTTTAAGTTTACTATGAATTTGAACCTATAAAATTTTCTGTTTAGAGTTCTACAATAATATGTAAGTCAGCACAGCTAGTTGAATGTCTGATTTCAGAAAAAATCTAAAAAAGTTTATCTAAAAACAAGTCGCGATTTGAAACGCAATATGCGAATTACATTGGCAAAACAAGTTTTTGTCATAAGCCGGATAACTAGTTATTAATAGGCATTATGGTTTTATTTGTTCAACTCCAAAAAAGCACCAAGACTATAGACTAAAACTACAAACAAGACCATAAAAACAAGACTTTAAACAAAAAACTGACAGTATGGGTTTTATTACAAAACATGGACTAAAGATGTTACAGAAATAGTTGCTACGATACTAAACCAAAACAAATCATGTTTGTACACATTTGTCTGTTTGTCTACGATACTAGATTTATGTTTCTTTAATGCCTATGTACAAGGGCAATATATTTGCTAGTGAATCAGTCTTTTTGTCTGTAAATCACTCGACGAGTAGGTACACTGATGACAGGTCCAGTTATTCAAGCATTCACTAAATTATTATGTGAAAAATATGGAATTAAAGTCAACCTTATGCCAGTACGGGATTGACAGTATTCGAACAGTTATAAGATAGTCAAGTCGTGGTTGATGTGTGAGAAATATATTTCTCTTTCAGTTCCATACCCTCCAATTGTTGTGCTCAGACCTGGTAGAGGGAAGGGAGATGAGGCGAGGAGTCCCCTGCTGGTACAGGCGCCCTGACGTAGGTCTTAATGGTGTGAATGACGCAAGTTTGATTCAAGCGGCTATGTTCTCAACCCTCAAACGACATTTCTCATCAAAACCCTACTACAAGAATGTATTGGAAATGTTCAACGAGGTAAGTACATACGTAGTCGAGTACATTTGTATTTACTTATGCCTTGCGTGTGTCCTTGCGGTGGGTACAATACATAGACGTACCACGCGTAAGTATTATTTAGATTTTAGAATGTGAGAATGTAAACTGTAGGTAGGTATCTAAATAATACCTATAATACGAACACTTGTAATTTACTTAAAATTAAAAAACCAAACTTCCTATACAAGTGATATTTTTTTATAACCTCCGACGCAAATAGTTTGACGCGTCTGTGTGTCTGTATGTGGCATCGTAGATCCTAAACGAATGGACCGATTATGATGCGGTTTTGCAAGCTAACATGATAGAGTACCTAATTAATAGCTACAGTTTATGAACATCTTTTAAGTAATAATTAACTTGTCGAGGGATTTATATGTATTTTTACATAGTGTATAATTATTATAGAAATCTTAAAAACGAATCTTCGACCTTCAAAGCTAACTGCGAAGATGGATGTTAATTTGCAACCATGAATTGCCATATTGAACAAATATTCTAACCACTTAATAAATAATGTTTCTTTGCGCGATAAGTCCCGCTATATTTAATAAGAATGCGTTCAAATCGCGAAAGTCTAAAGTTTATGATTCTAACCACTACCGTCAAAACTCAATGATACAAGAAAAAATGAAAATTCTAAATTAATTTTTCAGATGCTTCTCAAATGCTCCATCGGCCGGTACTTAGAACAACAATTGATGAAGACTGATAAGCCAGATCTGTCACTTTTCACAATGGAGAAATATGGAGCAATCACGAAATATAAGACTTCCTACTACACATTCCAAATGCCGGTCGGATTGGCGCTTTTGATGGCGGGAGTGGACGATCCTGAAACTCATAGACAGGCGAAGACTATTTTACTAGAAATGGGAGAATTCTTTCAAATTCAAGTATGTATATCTACCACAAAACAATTCGATGTGAAGTTCTATACTTCTAAAAAGGCGTATAACCATACATTTCTTTGCCTATTTCAGATATTAATTTTTATCAGACTTCTCTACATCATGGGCATCGAATACGACCTCAAATGTAGTAATTTTGAATGTATTAAGTGAAGTCCGGTGTCCCCTAGTGGGGTATGGAGCAGATGCATTTCACATCTGTTTCACTGATCGATTTTTTCTTTAGGGGCAAGTAGGTGATCAGCCTTCTATGCCCTGCCAGACCGAGTTTTTTTTTTTATTATCCTAACCTAGGACCTCTCGGTTGTAACGTTTACGCGCTTACCACTAGACCAAGGAGGTGGTCATGAACGTATAGTAGTAATGTTATTATTATGATGAATGTATTAGATTCAAGTAATTTATTGGACTCAAAATACGTGAACTAAATACAATTGAAATTGAAGACAATTTAAAATGCCCCCGACATGATGATTACAAAAAATAAAAATGTCTCATAAATGGATAAACACCTTAAACTTTAAACAAAACGAAAAAAACTGCTTCCATTTAGGAGTTACGATGCTACAGAAAAACTAAAATACTACTACTTAAACTTACTAAAATTATTTTAAAAAAATAAATATTTCTTTTCACTCTAATATTTTCTTTATTTCAGGACGATTTTCTGGATTGTTTTGGAGATCCAGCAGTGATGGGAAGAAGTGGTTCAGATATCCAAGAGGGTAAATGTACATGGCTGGCCGTTGTCGCATTGCAAAGAGCGACGCCAGAACAGAGAGAATTTATGGAAAATTACTATGGAAGCTCTAATCCTAATCATGTTAACAAAATCAAAGATTTATATGAAGATTTGCAGTTGCCTCACACATATTCAGTCTATGAAGAGGCCACTTATGATCTCATTAGGACACAAATTCAGCAAGTCACACGGGGATTGCCACATGACTTATTCTTTAAGATTTTAGATAATATCTTTAGACAGCAGATTTGAAGTATTGATAGTATTAATATTATTTGTTCTTAATTGTATAATTTAGAGGTAGCTAAGTATTTTTTAGGGCAGAAACAAATTTCTTAAATATTATATTATTATTTAAGAATAATATTAATGTCATATTATTTCTTATTAATAATAATTGTTATTACATTTTCTCGATTATCATGAATTAAATTATATTGATTGAATTTGTTGTATAATATTTACTTTATTGATATGAACACATTTCGGGGTCTGTTTCAGTCAGCATTTTATACACCTGTCAGGTAAGATGAGCTTTTTGTATAAAGATTAATTTTTTCCCCGGGACACGAACCTAAAGGCTCGATACAAAAACAGCGTTGATAAAAACAGATGTTTTTTAAATAAATGCAAGCATTTTGGTAAAAATCGATAGGGTCAATCATAAGGATCAAATCTTTTTAACAATCATGGTATAATTGAAACGAATGAATAATTATGAACGAACCATGAATTAATGCTGAGATCTACCGGGCTTAATGCAACTTAAAAATTAAGGTTTTGGTTTTGTCCACAGAGTAACATTTTTATTTACAGTACTCCCTATGCGCTACCTCTGCCTTCAGAACATTTGTTATGGCGCTAATATTCCGATTACCAGATAATCCAGTGATGAAAATCGTGGCATCGATCATGGTTATCACTACTATTTTAATCTTGCCTAGTCTAAAGTCTGATTCTTAGCTAATTGGTAAAAAATGCATTCGGGCAATGTCCAATATAGTCGTTGGAATGTATATAGTGTATTATCTGTGGTCGAAATATCTAATTTAAAGTTAATTTTAAGTCTGTATTCACTTGACAATTGACATTATACTGTTTTTGTTTTTTATATTTCCGCATCAAATAGAAATGTACTCTGTGACCTGCGTTCCGCAATCCGCATGCAAGAGCGATTCATACGCGATACATATTGTCTGTGATTCGCCCTTTGCATTCGCCTATGTTTGTTCCATGGTCCATGTCGTAAAAAATGTATTGTTTTGTTTTCATGGGGATGAAATTATAAATACTGTAGAACTTATCACCTGATGGCTTAGCCATATTCTACCATCAAAAAATAGATTTCTTATTAGAGAATTGATTCAAAATTTTGTTTAAATATTGTCATAAGTAGAGAAGTGAAGGCCAGTGAAAGTACCTAGTTGGCGCGCAGAATAAAATTTTAAAAATGAATTCGTGTACAAAAATGTGGCAATTATGCAATAGATTAAGTAGAACGATTCCTAAACCAATTAAAAGGTAAGAAATGTAGTGGAGACTTAAAATTTTGAGACCAAAAATTTATTTATTACAGCATAATCCAAAACAAATAATTATTAAAATGCATTAGTCATCTCAATTCAGAAAAGATACTTATTCAGTTAAAAATACCTACCTAATCTAAGAATTTTAATATCCAATCATCCATTTTATTGTGAGCCTTGTTCTGGCATACATTATTTTATTTTTGTTGAATTATAAAAAAAACTGCAAAGTTTTTATAAACTTATGCAAAGAGTATTAAATATTATGAATTCCAAGTAAACCTCCCTTACAATTATTTTATCATTCTAATAAAAGAACTAAGATTTTTATAAGAAATCAAATTTATTTATTTCCACAGATATCCACAAGTTCAAATATGCAAAAGAATGAGTTCATATGCCTCAATACCAGACTACAAACGCGAAATGGAGACGTTCCAAGATGTGTATCCAGGTATAATTGAGACACTCAGTAAAAATCCTGGTCTTTGTAATAATCCAGATGTTTATACCTGGATAAAAAAGGTATGGCTATATTCAACTTAAATTTAACCTTTTATAAATAGTTCAGATAAAATAGACTAAGAAATAATAAGTTTGATAAATACAACTGAAGAAATAAAATTTTATTTTATCTTGCCTTCCATTTTTTTTGTAAATAAATATACCTACTTAGGGTGAAGCTATATAAATATTATGTGTTAAAGTATTCAAATTTATTGGAGTAAAGAGAACCCCAACCTAACCTAACCCAACTTCAGTTTCTTGGTTGTTCTTCAGAGAACAGAGTGCAATCTATAGTAATAAATCTTTACTAAGTGCCATTGTGTAGTCACCTACATTCTTATGTATAAGTAAAGAATTTTTGACTTTGACTATTCTAGACATACTAGATAGTAGTTGTGTAAGCATGTAAAATGTTTGGATACAGATTAAATAAATAGATCAGTGAAATAGAAATGTTTCTGGATACTGAAGCAGGAATTTATTGGGACAATTAGTAGTTATTTTATAATGCCACAGCCTTTGCCCAAAATTCCTGGCCACCTCTGACCAAAAAAAGGCTGTGTAATTTTTTGTGGTATCATAAGTATATCGCATTTTCCAAACCGACGAATTTTATGTTTTTTTCTTTAAAAGCTGATATTAAAAGTGTATGTTTGTACACTCTGTATGTTTATAAACAATATATTTTTAAGAAAAAGTAAGTCTTGTATGTTATTAAGTAATAAATTCTCTGGTTGAATATTTTCAGTTAATGGACTATAATTTACACGGTGGTAAAAAAGCGCGTGGTTTGGCGACAATTTTTGCATATGAAACCCTTGAGAATCCAGAGAACATCACAGAAGAATCACTTTGCTTGATAAGAGTGCTCGGATGGTGTGTGGAAATGGTAAGTTACCATTATACAACAAAAGCTTATCTTACGTACATAAACTCAATTCGTAATTTTAAAAATGACTAAATATTCTATAACTAAAGATTAACAGTTTTCGTTAGTAAGTGGTTCATTTTGCCACGAGAGATTTAAACCCTAAAAACATCGTTCGGGTGGGTAAGCACAGAATGTCACCTACTTTTCTGTAAAGAAAATGATCACTGAAATATATGAAAAATGTCCATGCCTAAAATTCCTAAAAAGCCGACAGTGTCAGTGGTCATAGGATTTCACATAGGTGTGTATAATCTTGATGAACTAGCCTCTCAGGGCTATAAGTCGCCCGTCGTCTCGTTTACTTTAAGAATTAACGGTGTGTTAAATATAGATTAGAATTAAATATGTTGTGGCTAGAAAATTAAATCGTTTTAAGAGTTCTTTTACACAAACATAGTTATTTATAGATTTGAAAAGTTCTTTGCATTATAATGTTGTCTGATAACACAGAGTCTAGTAGATGCTAATTTAAATAAATTATAACAACGACTTGCTTTGTCAAATTATTCAAGATTCTGGAATAGATATGGCGGCAAATATTCATATGACGTACGGGCATAATGCGTCTTTTGTTATGGCTTATTTTAATGTAAAAATTCACAAAATACTCATTGTTCAGTATTCAAAACATATGTCTGTGTCTTCCGATTGTACTATGTAGAGAAGGTGAAGTTATAATAGGTACAAATTACAATGCAATAAAAATACATAGATCGAATATTTTTTTTGTGATTCAATGTCATCTGTCAACCAAATTATACCTGACGTCTGCCGAAACTGATTCTGGGAGTCTTTTTAATACTAAGAAAAAAAGGTGTTTGACGTGTCTATGCTTCTGTGGGGCTGAATGTAACACATACAGCTGTGGCATCCGATTTACGAACAGGCTGAAGAATTGTAGTAAATTTCCTATTTGACATTTACCTATTTGATATTTTTTGTCTAATATTATTGTGATGTTGATTCTCGGACAGCGTGGTCATCTTAACAGTTTTTTTTTCTTTAAAGATCCTTAACTTTTCAGGGGAGATGAAGTGTATTGAACTCGCTCAAACTAGGTCGCGCGACGTCCGACATCATATTTAGTATATTATTTACTAGTATTGATTTATATTAATACTTATTAGAATTAGTGTCATTCTATAAAAATAAGTCTTAACGTAATCTACCTCCGTGGCTAAGTGGTTAACGTGTCTGCGTCTTACGCCGGAGGTCCTGGGTTCAAATTCCGGGGAAACGAATGCTTTGGTTGGGTAGGCACAGAAGGCTAATCACCTACTTGCCTGTAAAGAAAATGGTCAGTGAGAAAAATACATAAATGTGTCTGCTCAATGCCCCTTTCGGGAATTCACTTTTAACGTAACTCTTAAAATATGTGTTTTCATACTCCAACATAAGCAACAATGGACCACTACACCATCATCATAATTCATAAGCTTTCCTATTCATAATATTTATATTTTAAGATAGCAAACATGTTTATACTAAAAGGTCGTTCTACACCATAACGCCGGTCGCAGTTATTGTAGGTAGTCCAGCGGCTCACTAATAAAATTATTAATGAATTAATTATTATTGAATTATTTATGAAATAATTCATTCAACATTCGATTCAAGGCAACTGCAGGTATTATATAATAATAATTAGTTACATATTTAAAAAAATGCTTTTTACCTTGAATTGAACCCTGGCCCTACGTGTCATACTGACAAATTGAGTTACGTAGACGGAAATATAATTTAAATGTATTGGAAATTATTGCATTTATGTTTTGATTTCGGCAATCGTGTCTTTGAATACATTCCTGGGTCACTACATTCCAAAAATGTAGGCTCGGCGACTTATACTTATGGCTTACTAATCACTTTCTAATCGACAACAAGTGAAATTGATGACATTTAAAAAAAACTACCTGATTACTAAGAAGATGTATAGATTTTGATAGCTTGTTGCTAAGATCCACGGATAATAATATAAAAAATATAAGAACACGGGTTTTAATTAAACAGTATGAACTTAAAATGTTGTGGCTCAAGCAAAGGATGCTACGGGTTTACTCATCTCTTAAATTGATTCTTTCTGTGTGAAACAAAATGAACACGAAAGTATTCATATGTATCGTTTGCATTTAAATTTATTATAATGTAATTTTTATATTAGGGGTTAAAGTATGAAATTGCCGATTTGTATAGAAAAATTAAAACTAGCTTTTTTCTAAGATGTAACACATTTATTTAATCAGAATATTTACCCTCATTATTTATTGCTGCCATCTAAACGGAAGTTTTTTTATGCCTTTACGATAGAACTCTGGGGATCTAGAGTCGACAGTGTGTGAAAGCATTTTGTACTGCCTCCGAACTTGTACTCTGAAGAAAATGTATCACGTAGAAAATTGTCCATATCACGAAAAAATGGTAGTCCGTTATAGCAAGGTCTGGCGAGTACGGAGGATGTATGGTTTCTAATATTATTATGTCAATTCAACGTGTCTCTTATAACGGAAATTTCATACTTTAACCCCCATAACATATTTCAGTTACAAGCGTATTTTTTGATAATGGACGACATTATGGACGGGTCGTTGACTCGGAGGGGAGCCCCGTGCTGGTTCCGACTGCCTGATGTCGGCCTTGGGGCTATCAATGACTGCAATTTAGTTCAGGCCGCTATGTATGACATTTTGAAGCAGTACTGCGAAAAATTACCTTCGTACAATAATATTATACACCTCTTCAATGATGTAAGTATCCACTCTATTTATAAAGCAAAATTTCGTCTACGTTGAATTAAGTTTTTTCTATGGAAACCGATATTTAAGACATTTTCTAATGTATATACTCGTAAGTATATACAAAGACAGATTTAAAAATCGTTATATCATGTTTAATACATGTACCATGTTTAAAAAATATGATATGTTCAAAATTCTATAAATTCCACTATTTGGCATCGAGTTTGAAAATAAGTCTAACCATAAGGCACCCTTTTTCCAGACGTTATTCTATACCTCGATAGGCCAACACTTGGACTATACAATGGCCCATCGTAATAGAAGCGACTATAGTTTGTTCAATCCGGAAAGATACAATGCAATTGTAACGTATAAGACGGCCTATTACACGTTCAAAATGCCCGTCTTCTTGGGAATGCTTGTCACAAATAATGTGCCACAACACACGCATCAAAAGGCTGAGAAAATATGTCTGGATTTGGGTTATTTGTTTCAAATGCAAGTGAGTGGAGAAAATTGAGTTTTTGTAATATATATATTATAATATATTATATATCATATTGCCCAAATGGAAGAGAGTAGAGTTCTGAGAAGACGTTTTGAGGGGAAATCTGACGGTCGATGAAGCCGTAGCAGACCAAAATTGGCTGGATGGTGTCGAGTGAAATCTTAAGATCACAAATTGGAAGTAAAAGGCATAAAGCAGGACCGACTGGAAGTCTTTGCTCGACCAGGCCAAGGCCCAATGAGCTGTAGTAACAGTATTTTTAAACAAAAATACATTTCTTTATCTGTTTCACTAATCATTTTATGTATAAGGCTGCCATCTAACCATTTTTTGCTCGCGATTCGAATCCAAGTACTCCTGCGTGATACTTAGCCATGCAGGCGGTTATTTTATTGCATTAAATGAGACCTTTATTTTCCCAGGATGACTTTATAGACTGCTTTGGAGCTGAAGACCTAACAGGTAAGGCTGGAACGGACATTCAAGAAGGTAAGTGTTCGTGGCTGGCTGTCCAAGCCTTGCAGCGATTATCTGAAGCGCAACGAAAAGTCTTCACAACCTGTTACGGAAGCCATGAACCGGCACACGTCGAACGAATCAAACGACTCTATGAGGAATTAAAATTACCGGAATTGTACCGACGCGAGGAAAAACAAAGATACGATGCAATAGTACAGCAAACGCAACAGTTGCCCGCCGACGCTGGGAATATGCCTGAGCTGTTTATGAAAATACTAGCCCTCACTTACAACAGGAAGAAGTAGATGATGTATTATCAACTGCATTGATATACTAATTAATATATCGGATAAAAAATATGTATAAAAAGTTATTATTGATATTGAAAATTATAAACATAAGTGTTAAGAAACATTAGTAACGCACGTATGAACGATTCTCAAGTCAAGCCTATTTAAACTACGCTAAATATCGGGACGTTTAATTGTTGAACAATTTTAAGCATTTATTGCTAAACTGTCAAATTTAGAATGATAACCGCGCGGTTTCAGAATCGGGTCTTATTTATGTATTAGGTTTTTTTTATTTATCTATATCTTATAACTTTTATTTATATTTAATTTTTTCAATGAACTTTTCCATTAAAAAATATATATATTTTATTTTATAGAAAAAAAAATCCATACAAAAATGGACTCGGGTATGACTTTTGACATTTAAGGGTTGTGATTTGAGAAACATCTAATACGAGCGTGTCAGGGTGCGGGTTGAAGATTTTGACACAAAAATGATTTATCGAGATTGTATATGAAATAGACGTTGTAATTGTAACTATTAAGCCTTATTCCAAAACGCGATTTAAAGATAGGCCGGGTTTGTTAGCAGAGAAAAACCTCATTTTTGTATGAATGTTAGACGTGTATCCTAGCAACCAATACTGAAACATTAGTCCATGTTTTGTAATAAGGCCCGTTGAGTATTTGGAGACGGTATTAATTTAATACTTTTTTACACGATTTCGGTCGAAAAATTGTGAATTCCAACATATTTGAGTAAATTGTAAATATTTCTATTTTATACTTGGAAAATGATGTCAGAGTTATGTATTTTTTTTAATAATTCAAAAATATATTCTCACATATTATAGTGTTTTATTTTTAACTCAAAATGGTTTAGGAAAGGAATACGGAAAAAGAGAAAAATATTTTGTTCTATTACCATTTATTCAAAAATACATTAATAATATTATGATTGACATCCGGACTCGGGAAAGGTTCCTTTCACATTACAAAAAAAGGAACAGATATATTAAAATAAATACATCTTCAGATTAATATCTACAACTACTTACTTAGGAATTATAAAAGTTATCAATAGTTGCAGATATGTGACACTGGAACCACTTTTTCTATAATTTTTACAATTTTTAACAAATAATAATAAAATAAATAATCTACCGTAATATTATATTCTTATTATTAAAAAATATTGAAAAAAAAAGAAAGAATATATTATCAAAATGTCAAAAACTGTATAGAAATTTTGAAAATATCCGTAATTAAAAAAATCAAATTACTGTATAGAAATTTTGAATTTTTTTTTATTCACGGACATCCGTGAATAAAAAAATCAAATTAATTTGTAACGGCACCAGAAAATATAACTTTTCATTTGAACGTGCTTGTAAAGCTGTTATGTCCTGGAAAACTTACAATTTGTATTAAAATTTATGAACGAGGCTGTTGCCTAATAATTTAAATAATACGCCATGACACTTATTTTTTAGATCTTTTATACATTTTGATTGATTAAAGTTAAAACTTAAAGAACGTTCTTCAATTTACATAAGATTGATAGAAATAAATATTTCAGGAAAAATATATAAATATAAAAAAAAAAATGGTGAATGTTTGTAAAAACTTAGAGAAAATAATTTCAGTGTCACTAGTTGATGAAATTCAAACATTGTGTCCTCCAAGACAACCTAGTTATCCGGCATTGTTTTTTATTCGTCGCGTGAATCGCTGTTAGTGAAAATTAATAACATAGGTGTGCTAATATAATTTTGACTAGTAAGCACCAATTTTCTAATGTCTATATATGGTAATATATTCATACTATTTACATTTGGCTAATAAAATTTAGCCGACCGCAACTTTGTATCGTAAAATTCATCTGCATTTAAATTGACTTTATAGATGGTGTTCTTGCGCACTCATATACAGCGCGTATAAAACAAATTTGAGCGATAAATCGAAGTGATGTTTCATGCACTTAAAGACAAAATTATTTAAGGTAAAAAGAACTCATTTCTCTCATGTAGATTCAGAAGCTTTCAAAATGCAGAAATATGGCCAAGCTCATAAAATGGCCACATAATTGTTATTTCCATGAGGAAATTCTTTAACTACATTTCATTATCGTTGACATCAAGCATTTTGCAATATTTAGTGAATTTTGCGCAACTATAATTATTTTGATGATAGTGTTTGAGAATAAATTGCACCAGTCATATTCAAAAACACATTTTTATACTTTATATATGTAAAAATGATTTGAAAAAATCACCTACATACTAGGTACTACCTAGGTATATAGGCTAGGTGATTTTTTCTCATTCTCAGAATTATTCAGAAACGTATTCTATTCGAAAAGGACAACTTTTCGATGTGAATTCTCTATATTTAAAGTTACGAAAATTCGTGAGGAATAAACGTCTAATCTACTCTTAAAAATTTGAGACAGAAGAAAAAATAGAATGCAGAATTTAAAATTAGGAAAAATTACTTATTCTAAAAATTGAGTATATTTTACTGTATCATTGATATATTTTATAAGAATCTGTACGCTGAATGCGGCGAAACGTCCAGACGAAATATCTTAATCCTATAAGTTTACCTAGCTAAGGAAACTAGTTTTAAGCAAGATGCCATTATTTCTAGAATTCACGGCGCAAGTTGTTCATTCCGATTATTTCAAATCATTGTGAATATCCTGGCGCACTTTTGAAACAAGTAACAAGCCTTTAAAGTAATCGTGTTATTTTAACAACTAGACGCACTTCAAACCTAGATTAGTTACAGAACGTTTTGTCCCCTTTTCGACTTAAATCATCATTTGAATGGGACAAAATACCGGGTATAAAAAGACCGCTTCCAAAAACTACTACATATTTATAAATACATACTCGGTCACTACTTTTATGATTCTGAATAGGAATTCATTAAGAAATGTAATTGTTGTTTTTCGACGTTTTGAGGTTTAAATACGATGGAACAATATTTTCCGAAAATAAAAACAATTTGTTTAAAAAAGACAGTAAAATGTCAGGTGAAACTGGCAAGCACAGACAAATAATCAACCGATAGACGCGCGGGTGTTTGGCCGTGAACCGTTGCCCGATGCAATATCAAGGTCAGTGTGTGTACATTTATGTTCGAGTAGAGTATTGGGCTTTTGATTATTACCGGAAGCTGTCTTGTTACACCCAGTATTACTAAAATGGAAATATAATAAAACAATAATTGTAAGAATGACATTCTTAGCGTAAACGTTTATAAATTCAATGCTACCTCCACAATATAACATCTCAAAAATCGAACATCTTCACATTACTTCTATAGTAAATAATGTTTTCGAGATATCCACATTGAGTATACAATATTAAACACAAAATTCGGTGGTACTTTGTATGATTGGTCTCAGCGACTGTCCTCACAATCTTCCTATCAAACGACGTCGTTTATTCTTCTTTTGGCTTCTGATTCACCTGAAAATACATGACTTATATTTACTAGCATTTATATTATTTAATAAAAAATTTAAGGACATAGTTAACCGCATGCTATGTAGCTCACGCGTCTGAATTAATTTCAACTACTCAATATCAAATGTTTGTTCCCCAGGATTCGAAAACGGGACTAGCAGCACACACAACAGAAGCATAAACCATTTGGGCATAGAAGCAGTTAAATCAATACTCACCATATATATGTGAATCAGCAACCGCCTTCAGGGTGGCGTTGGCGGGGTGTGGTTGTACAATGGCAATTGCGGTGCGTGCATGAGGCGACGATGCGCCTCTGAACCAGTCAACACTGCTACTGTCACCCCAGCCTGGTACGAAGCGGGAATCGCCACGTGACGCGTTCTTGTCTCCGCTTCTGTGCTCCCCGCGTAACGCCATTCGCGGAGGACGTTCGCCACTTGGCCTATAGACAGAGGACGGAAGTTAATCTAAGAAATGGAAGAAATGATATCTGGATTTATTTTAGTCAACTTCCAAAAGAAGGCTCTCAATTTGATACCTATGTTTGTAAAATAGTTGGAATTTTCTTATACAATATGTTAGTCTTAGCTTCTAAACACCTATACTAAGTTTCGTAGGTGTATCCTCAATTTTTTCAAAACCTTTTTTTATTGCCTTTTTCGATTCCTACTTGACGCTGATGATAAAGGAGGACACTTAGGTTATTTAAAAAATATTTTAATTACAAAAAAGGCCGCATCACGCTGGTAGCGAGTTCCAGAAAATCACTCACCAAGTACATTCATTCTGTGAAATCTGACATCAGGGACGGCTGTCAACGGGGACATATCTGTCTCCGGATCAAATCTGGCCACGATGTCCCGGGATCGAATCAGAAGTACCGATGGGGATACCAGCCTGGTCCAAATGACCCCTTCGGGGACACACTCGACCGGATTACAAAGGAAAACGCCTCTAGGGGACACCCCATACACCATTTGATGGTGCCACGCATCCGGAATATCCCCTTCCGCACCCAACTGAAGGTTCATTGTTAGGATTGGGACTGCACCTGGAGGCATTAAAAGGGATAAGAATCGCTAGATTTGACATTTTAGAAAACTTCTAATTCGGTATAGATTGAAATAAAAGATATCGTTGCAATCGCTGGTTGACGCCATAAAACTGCAATTAAAAACTTCAAACAGTAGGTATTGCCAGATAGTCAAATTAATGTAGAAACAATATAGAGATGATTATAATGACTTGAAGATCGTATTCGGACATGTCATGGGTTCTGATAATGATCTCAAAATTGTATAAAAAGCATATAATGAAGTCTATAATAATAAATAATTACATTATTATGTCAGTATTGTGCCAGTACGTACCCAACGATATCCAATCAGCGAGCCAGTGCAATAACGAAAGATTTCTCTCGGGATAAGTTGGGAAAAATCTCGCTGTGACCAAGCCATCTGAGGCCCTTTGTATCCCCGTCACGAGGTCTGCGGCCGTACAGCCCGCGACGGAGCGCGATAACAAATACCTTTGAACATTTTATGCGGTCAGTGTTGGCATTAAAAACAAAAAATTAAAAAAAAAAACGAGTTCAATGTCATGACCTATCATAGAGAATTATCATAAAAATCGGTACATAATTGGCAATGAACAGAATCTATTATATTGTCTATTTCATACCCACCTCTAGTAGATATACAAATTTTTAGTTTTTATTCAAAATTCGGTTTCAAAATCGCATATTGAGTTAAATAGAATCATTTAAAAAAAAAATACACGTCGAATTGATAACCTCCTTTTTGGTTTTTTTGAAGGTCGGTTAAAAATAAAAAAATAGTTTTCATATCCTTGGTTGTCATATTTAGGTTTTTTTAATTATAAATTTTGAATATGTTTGTTGAAGGCCCTATTAAAAATTGCGTTGAGACATACAACTGCCCTATCACAGAACTGACACATATTCGCTATGACGCATATTTCGCTGTCATGAACTAACAAATATTTAATTATATAATAAAGAGAAACTGTCAGTTAAATCTGAGTTAAAGCTTTTTTTTGTAATTGTATTATAATTGGGATGTTATTTCTAAACATTTCAAAATTTTAGGGGCCGCTATGGAATTATTTATTGGACATTACAATATATATTTCATTTTGTTGACTTACTCCACTAATTAAGTCCACGATATCAAAAAATTAAAAAAAAAATCTCGTGTCACAATGGTAGTTACCTTACTCCTCCGAAACAGCTATACTGATTTTTACCAAATTTAATATGCATATAATAGTAGTAGGTCTGCGAATCGGCTACTATCTATTTTTCATACCCCTAAGTGATAAGGGTAGCCCACTCCAAAAATTAATATGGCAAAACAACGTTTGCCAGGTCTGCTAGTAATAAGTATTTTAGAAGACAAATTTGTCAAAAGCTTCTGTTTCAGAGGATAAGAACGTCAAAATTGACCATTTTATTTTAAAAAATAAGGTTACAATGTAATAGGACTGAAGTATTGTATATACCGTGGGATTGGTGCATTATTAGCCCTTTGCCTCGTGCCTACTGCCGCATTGACTCTGTCCACATTTACAGGAACACCTAGTGCAAGCTGAAAAGATTATATTAAGAATTTATATCAAGTAATATAAAATACCTTCTCAAATAAAATCTACTTATCTAGAGGTAATTTCTTTTCATTGTTAATACACTGATCCAATTCTAAATATTTTATCACTCAAGGAAGCTACTCTTCTTGAGTGATGTAGGCTATATCTAGTCTAGACAAAATTGGAAGTACTTAAGACATAGTTATAAATTATTAAGAATAAAGTACACAAAGTATATACTTATTATTAAAAATACTATAATAGTAAATAGTTACTTACAAAAACATTAATAATTGCTGTTGCCCCGCATGCAGATGTGGCAATCTGGGTAACTTGTCTTTCACAGGCTTCTCTTTCAGACCACACCATACACCGGGGAGCCTCTACACATGGCTCACTTGCTTGTGACGGGCCTGCTACAGGCTCATTCTCCTGTAAATATCATTAAACCTGTTATTTTTTGTTATTAAATTTATTTAGACAGTGTTATAAGTCAGTCTGTTGTATTTATAATTTTGTTTAATAAAATGCACATTTTAATGGGTATAAAGAGGCAATGGAGGATTATTACTACAATTAATTGAATTTTTGGTTGTTCAGTATAGTAATAAAAAATCGATTATGCGATTTCAGTATCTACATAATTATAACTTAATTTTTAAATCATTGAGCAAACTATGGATTCGACAATCAAATGTGCACAGTTTTTATCTCAGTTGATTATGTTTTCTTGAAAAATTAACCATCAATTCAACTATGATTTTAATGAAACAAATGGGGTAAATAGTTATTGTCATACTTCTCTGCTGGAACTCGTAGCTTCATCATATTTTCGTTTATCATTCATAAGTCTCTTGGCCATGTTGACATGATATAATGCTGTTGTTAAATTGACTGAGTCAAGAGTTGCATTCTCGCCTTGGTTTATTTTATGGGCCATGCTTACATCCTTGTTTTTTTCATTGTCTGAAAGAATATTAATTATTAAAAAATATGAACTTCAAAGAAGTTCTACAAGAAGGTTTTAATTTATAATAGTTATATAAAAACAAAAAGAATTAAAAGATGGATACTTATTTTGTACCCTCAAAAACTTTAGTTATAGTACTTTAAGTGTACCAATTACATGTTAACTTACAATTCAATATCTCCCTAGGTGAAACTAAGTCTCCACTGGAGCTATGAGCAGTTACTGGTTCAGGATTTGTGCACTGAGCCATTGTCCTCCTAACTCTTAGTCTTTCCCCTCTGACATTCACATGAGTAATGTATTCCATATGAGTCACCTTAAGCTTCTTAATAATAGTACAGTGGTGATGCACATTCACATTGTCTCTGCTTGTTGACGGCACTTCAAATATTAATGGTTTCACTATACAGCTACGTGCTACTGGTGGCATATGTGGTTGTACCACACCAGGCTGATATTCTGGTGATGTTCCCCTTATAATGTGATTATTGGTTTCCGGAACACTTACAACTTCAATATCAACCTCTGGAGTTGACTCATCACCAGTGTCAGCTTCACATGATGGGCCAGGATCAAAGTCCATTTCCAAGAAATCCATATCAGGACTAGAGGCTCGAGAACCAGACCTATTATTAACTGCTTGAGGTACAAGTACTACAACTGGAGGCATGGCCGTATTAGGTGTCAATGATAATCCCATATCTAAGCTAAAGAATGGACTGGGAAGGTTTGCTAAATGTTCACCTCCTCTATATGTGTATATGCAACCATCCTCAGATCCTAGAGAGTAATCATCATTTTCTGTGTCACTTGAACTGTCTTCACCACCAGGGACAGGCCTTTTTAGTTTTAAAGTTGATGGTCTTTTTTTATTTTCTTTTATGTCATTGTAACTACTTTCATACTTGCTTGTAGAAGCTTTAGGAAGGTCACTAGTAGAAGGTCCACTCACTCCACAGACATATTGATTCTCCATGCTTGTTCCTTCATTTTCACATGGTGAGACTATGTCATCATTATAATTTGCTGCATTACTACTACAACTAGCTGGCTGAACATAATGTGAACTTGTTGCATTATTTTCGTAAGGCGGAATGCAAACATATGATCTTTCTAGGTATTCATTCGAAGTAGATTGTTGGTCATTGAGCTCGTTACTTTTAATCTTTGGGATATCGGCTGACCTTTGTACATTTTGTGAAGAGGTTTCTTTTTCGTTTGACGTAGTTTCGCATTCCTCTTCATCGCCATCATCTTGTCCATTTTCTTTTAACGAGTCTACAGGAGATGCGTGGTCTACGTTAACTAATTCTTGTTCCTGTATATTCCTCATTGATGAAGATTCTTCCTTAGCTTCCATTATATTTAAAAACAAGATTTTTTAAATTTCTTCGGCATTGTATACATGAAGGTTACAAAATATGGACTTAATATATCTTAGCAGAGATATAATATGCAATTTAATCTCGTGACGGTTTATTAGTTATCAATAAAATAACAAAAATCATTAACTACCTACTAAATTTAATTGAAAAAATGAATAATAAAAACTAGGTATTTTTCAACTAATAGGTAGGTAGATCTTCTATAAACCTTGGGTAGATCACCTAGTATTTATTATCAACACTTCAACAGACAACAGCAGTCAGCAAGACAACAATTAGGGATGACGATCTGAGATCGATTTTTGGAGCCAAAAATATCGATTTTTAAATCGATATCTTGTACTGAATCGATTCAGTGAATCGATATTTCACCCTTGAAAATCGACATTCGATTTTATTTAATTTTTTTGGTATAAACCAAAAAGTATTCAGAATTAATAAATGTACCCGTATTATAAGAGTGCTGCCGGCTGCCGCCTAAAGAGTTAATTATTCAAAAACTCGCGAGATGAATGTATGTTTGGATTCCTTCACCTAAAAAAACCTTCACCGTAAAAAAAGTTACGTTTGTTTGTAATCTTTGACTTTTTTGTATCTGTGACTGACATTTCTTGTTGCGTCATCATTCATTAAAATTCATGTTTGTTGTTGTATATAAGATAAGAGATCGTTAAATTATAATAAGTATATTGTTTAAAAAAAAAATAGATTTATATTACATTATAAACCAAAACTTGAAAAAAGATCGATTTTTTCAGAAATCGATCTTGTTGGCCTCGATTTTTTGTGGATCGATTCATTAGGTCACGATTCGAATCGATTTAAAAATCGATGTTTTTCGGAAAGAATCGCCATCCCTAACAACAATAAATGGCAAATGTTCAATAGAGTATAGGGTAGGTGCCAGTAGGTGGGGTACCCACAGGGCTCTATAGTCTATACTAACCTTGCCCACTGCCCAGTGCCCACAGGGTTTATTTCAAAAATCTAGGTAGGTAGGTACCAACTCTATCTAACATATGACATCTGTAAATTATCAAACATCGCTTTGTCAAATTGTTCATGACATTTTAAATATTGACCTATCTATCTCAATTCTCAAACCTTACGAATTACGATTTACGATCAACGTACGATTCATTGAAAATCTACAACTACGTCTAATTTATTTAGCGAGACGATTATTATTAATATAACGTAAACTTATTCATTAGGTTTTCATATTATAAAATTTTCAATAGGTGAAGTCAATATGGCTTACGCTTACTTATTTAAATACATCATCATTGGAGACACAGGTATTGATTTTATTTCCTGAAATTAACTTGGTTGTAGTAGTTTATGCAACGTTTTTTCATAAGTTTAATAACATTTTATTTTTATAATTAAAATTGCATTTACATTACTTAGTGCCATGATGCTGGATGTGTAATATATATATATTTTTTAACTGCTTTTATTTTTGTAGAAGTGTCCATTTCAAATAGTGTTCCACCTACGCTGAAATCGGGACTCGATTGCAATATTGTCTCTCCCTCTTCAGTCCTCTTAAGTCCTTTTAATGAAATAAATATTTCATTATAATTTTTGACCACTAAACAAACTTATAATTTACATTTAGTACCAAGGCCATTGTCTTTGTTAGCATGCATTAATAGAACAAAGAAATGTTCTTAAAAAAAGAAAATTGTGGTTTCAATGCTTCTTCCAGTATGAATTTTGGTGCTTTCTGTGGATTTTTTGTTCCAGTTTGTAAAATGTATTTCTATTTCATTAAACTGAATTTTTATTTAGGTGTTGGCAAGTCCTGCCTGTTACTTCAGTTTACAGACAAGAGGTTCCAGCCTGTTCATGACTTAACTATTGGTGTTGAATTTGGAGCGCGCATGATCACTATTGATGGTAAACAAATCAAACTGCAAATATGGGATACTGCTGGACAGGAAGCATTCAGGTATAAGTTTTAAAGCAATATGAGACACTATAATATTATTAAGAAATCCAGTTAATAAAAGGTGAATTAACCAATCCAGTAGTTGTATTTATACAAATATGATAAGATTTTATTTAAACTTCTTAAAGTACCATTATTAATTTTTATGATAAGAGTAATGACATTAATTTTATTGGTAATTATGAGTGTAAAAATATTTATTATTCATTGGCTTTTATGTACACAGACATGTATAATTTTCGAAGAAAATGTTTTGACTTATAGCAAACATAGAATCGATCAATGAAATATAGAGCAGTCTTGGCTCTGATATAAAATTTAGTTTGGCCCAAGATTTTAACTATTATAATATGTGTATCTTTTATGTTAATAAGTTGTAGTTATCATTCACAACTGTAAATTCTATTACAGATCAATCACTCGCTCATACTATAGGGGTGCAGCAGGTGCCCTGTTAGTGTATGACATTACCCGACGAGATACATTTAATCACCTCACAACCTGGCTTGAAGATGCACGCCAACATTCCAATTCCAATATGGTCATTATGCTTATTGGAAATAAAAGGTAAGAATTTATAAATAGAGGTAGATAGACTTTAGCTTTAACAGTGAGCTATTTTTTTTTCATTGTAAAATTTATATTATATGAAACCAATGAGTCATTGTTTTATGATTCATTTATTGAATATAATCTGGAAGGGTCTAAACATATCGTTTTATGTTCTGATAATATGTACTTCTATTGAATGCCAGGTACCTATACAATTTTTCAGTGATCTAGAATCACGGCGCGAAGTAAAGAAGGAGGAAGGTGAAGCGTTCGCTCGTGAACACGGACTTGTGTTTATGGAGACATCGGCGAAAACTGCTGCTAATGTCGAAGAGGCCTTCATCAATACCGCTAAGGAAATATATGAGAAGATACAAGAGGGCGTATTCGATATTAACAATGAGGTTTGTCAAATATCAAAAACTGTGTAAAAAAGGATTACTTCAGATGAGACGTTGATTACTAATAAATTTATTCTAGAGCTATAATCTTATTCTGTATACTGTAGCTTAATTCTTCCAGAGATTCTTAATTTTCTAATAGGAAGGCATCCAAAGGTTACAACCATTGCTTGTTATAATGTCCCAATGTTTGTTGTTTGACTTCTTCATTTATATAGTACTCATCATCATCATAATATTATTCATTTACAGTTGGTGAATAGGAAAAAAGTCATTTTGCCATATATATAATAATATTATAAATTTCGTTTTTTTATTATTATGTATTGACGGTTATTTTTTCAACCGACTTCAGAGCAAGTTCTCAATTCGAGTATTTTACTTTGTTATGCGATTGTGAGGCCAATTATGTACCGATTTTATGATTCTTATTTAGTTGAGGTGTTGCCATAAGTATATATTAATCGCATGTTTGGGCCCTTTGAAAAAATCAGCAATAACTAAATCTGTGACAAGACTCGATAATGTTTCACTCAAAAAGTGTTATTTATGACATTGTTTTCACCACAGAGGTGGTGCAAACATTGCTTCGTATAAATCTTTCTATGTTATTTATAAATAGAATATATTTTTATTAAACAGATTTTTTTGTATTGAATGTTTGCTAGGCGAACGGAATCAAGATAGGCCCGCAGCACTCGACAGCGGGTGGCGCGGGGGCAGGAGGCGCGGGCGCAGGAGGCTCAGCTGGCGGTGGATGCTGTTAGGTGCTCGCCTGCACACACTGAGCAGGCAATAAGGTATTTCTTCATCTTTACTTGTACAGCTAATAACTAGGTGATCTTTGTATAGCTTCAATTATATTGTTTCTTCCCTTGAACCCAGGAGTAAGCGCAGCATTTCATATCCGGCGCGTGACTAATTTAACTAAGGAAACGCTTTTATGGTTTAAAGATTTTTATTATTATAAAAGATACATTTCTTAAGGCAAGGCTGAACATATATCTACATTCAATTCTAATTTGATAAAAAAAAAAATAATCAAAGTCGACAACGCAGCTAGCTGCGGAGACAATAGTTAATTGGCATTGTCAGTGTCCATAAGGTCTGAAATTATTATACTCGAGTCTGTTTGGCTGTAGTGAATTCCCGTAAGCCCTATTAGGGCATGGGGCCAGACATTGCTTTCTGTTTCACTGATCATTTTCTTTACAGGCAAGTAGGTGATCAGCCTTCTGTGCCTACCCAACCAGAACATTCATTAGTCCCGCCGGGATTCGAACCCAGGACCTCTGACGCATCACACAGACGCGAAAACAATTTAGCCACAAAGACAGCCTGTTTGCCTGGCTATTTAGGTTTTCTTCTTGTCTGTTTTTGTTTATTAAAGTATAAAATATATAGAATTTGTGTTTTTTTTAATTAACAGGAATGGTGCAGCTGTGTGCAATGTAAACGGATATGGAACTTACTGCATGCCGGATTCAATTAATTTTATATGCTACAATAGGTTGCGTTTAAATGTATAGAGTAAGCTCCGGTCAGCTAACTCTAGCATTTATATATTCTTCTTTTATTACCTTTTATAGGTAAATATACCGTATCGACAACTTATATAGGATTTAATTGACAAAATATAAACTTATAATGATAGTAAACGATATTTTTGTCGTGCTGTAAAAATCATCAATTTTTATTTTACCGATGTTTTGCCGAAGTGCTTTTTAAAGTAACTACAGCTTTATAATCTATGTTTTAAATTACGTTTATTTATCATCAAATCATAGAAAAAATAATTTAATCACCTGCTGTACAATCACCTATTTTACCAATAAAAAAGTTAATGTTTACTATCGTTATAATATTTAGTAGTACATTATTTTATACTATCGGAATGGTCTTGGATGTGTTGGATTCAAAGAAACCATTAATAAAATGGTCGTTTTTTTGATTCTAACATACTGTATGGACACTCAATAACTAAATATTTATGAAACGTTAGGAATTATGTACGGCAGTAAAGTTATCATCTCAAATCTTTAAAGTAGACATAAGTGTTTCATAATCCAAAATTAACGGGATTGGACCAAGGCCCATGCTTTCTGTTGCAATTGTGTCACAATGACGTAGGTGAGGCACGTGTGACTTAGTCGAACTTACGAATAATAATATATCTAGAAGTGTAATTGAAACTCAAAAATGGCACCACGCAAATAGATACCATGGTACATATTTGCGTGGCCTTTGACCAATCACTTGCTCACATCGCCTTGACGCGACCAATCACGGGAACGTATTGACCTTGATGTTTGTCAATGTCAAACGTTGGTGGGTTCATTTTTGAAGCGATATCTGTATGAGTTACGTTTGTAGACATATTATTATTCGTAGTGTCGTACAAACAAATTTATATGACATTGATATCGGATTACACTTTTTCATACATACGATTGTTTCTAAAGAGACACTATTTGATAAACTTAAATGCCTTAATAAGCCTATTATAAATTTGTATCTTTACAAAATCAATTCATAAGTATTTAAGGAATGAAAAAAATATCCAAAAAGTAGGCTAATTGAGATGTTTCAACTTAACGACAGTGTTGTTTACATTTGTTTTAATTTTAAACCAAAGTTTACAAAAATTTTATACGGCCTATTTATTGGCCACCGATGCCAACTTGGCACTTTCGGCGGCAAATCTAGTGAAATATCGACATCGTCGGCATTCAAAAAAATTATTTTGACTTTAAAAACATTGAAAATATTTAATACTTGCTTTTAGTGAAACTTTAAGGAAAACGTGCAAATGTATCGGTTTTGACCTCTATTTATCTGAATTTTTTGATCGAGTTGGCTGTATTTGTGAGACAAATGAAATAGAATACGATTTAAATACAGGGGGTATTTAAATTTTACATGTTAAATACAAATAAGAATATGTCGTAAATGAATGAACAAACATTTTACAGAAGAACCACCTCGATCACGTCAGATTTTAAACAAAAAACCACATCATAATCAGTCTACTCGTTAAGGAGCTGAAGCCTTAATAAACACGTCAAATATATAACACAATTCTTTTTTTGCGTCGGGACTTAAAAGGTGATCATTAAGAATCATTGAATTGACTTTATGTGACAAAATTGTCTGAGGTTTTTCGGCATTTTGATATAATTGTAATAGTTATGGGCCGGGAGTTAAAACATTGGCACAGAAAAAATAAAACAAGCAGTAGGGAAGCTTCATACAAAACGGTCGAAACGATGCACAGATGCGCGTCTATAAGGCCCCCGAGGCACTCGCGGTGCCGTCAGTCACGAGTGTCGTGTCGAGACTAGTGACGTTCTTTGCGGTTGTTGCGTGCGCCCCAGACCGTACGACATATTTTTATTTAAAGATACCAAAAGCGTAGGTAGGTATTTATCTCAAAAAACAGACCGAGCTTCCATACTGCTAGATTTATTTTTTCTGTGGTATTGGTGTGTAAAATATGTTAGCTTATATGTTGTAGTAAATTGTGTTGCTGTGACGCATTTAGTTTATTTCAATTCGCACTCTGATTTCATTTAAAATTGCTTTTTAGGGCCCTTTTTATTGTAACTCTAAGTGCTCAATCACGTTAACTCGCGGGCGCGGTCACGAAATATCAAACATATGGTGTAATATCCAAGTTTTCACGTACGAAACGCACGTGCGGTCTAAGTAGCGGGCAAGCTCGCGACTGGCGCGCTAGCTGTAATATCAAACGCGTGAAAATGTTTGTGTGTGTTCACGTTGAACTAGCGGCGGAGCGCGCGATTCACTCGCGACGTCAGGTAAGGTCAACCCAGTGGTCTGAATTTTCTGTTAAAAATAAAAGATCGTCGTCCATGTTTTCAACCTCTGACGACACGTCACACTCGCGCAGAGGTCTCGAACGTCATAGAGCGACATCGGTAGAGTTGCCAGCTAAAATCGCTATATTTGTACCCAAAACCGTCTGATTATATTGAAAAATCGGGAGAATTTCCATGTATACTCTGAAATCGTAGAAAAATCGTTATATTTCGGTATTTGGGTAGAAGTACCAAAAAATCAGTAGGTTCGAGACCACTGCACTAGCGCAAACGCCTGGCGGCCAATGTGAACGCGAAATCGCCACGTCTACCGCGCCCGCGCTTTCCTACGTGAATGAGCACTAACTTGAAAGTATTTCATAAGAGATAATTTATCGAAAAACTACCAAGCTTAATTTTAATGTTAAACACAGGAACTTTATTAATGTTTAGCGAATTTTATAAATTTTGGTAGATTCATTTTAGTATCTGTTTATGATCGATACATAAATGAGTCTGATAATTTACTTATTGCAAGGATGTAATAATTATTTATTTTAATGTTTTTGTCTGTATAAATTTTATTTATATTTAACTACAGATTTCCTAAAAAGATTAGTTATTAAAAGCGAACGAACACCTATGCGTAATAGATTTGATTTAATAGTGAATTTAATTGTATCATTATTCAGATTTTATTTTTACATGCAAATGGAATGGTAATATAGGCCTTGATCAAATATGATTATTTTTACGTGAGGCGTAGCACAAGATACTGACATCAGAGTTGTTTAATGGCCAACATGTGACAATTGTATTAAAGAACTGCTTGCATAGTAAAAGACATGAAAGTAAAGTAATTTTTAAGTTTAGCACATTATGATGTAGTAATATTTTATAAGGTTACAATGTGCGACTTATTTGTAAAGCATATTCATGAAATAAATGTTTTAAATGTACAATTGCCTTTTATTTAGATATTTTAAATAAAATTTGGTACATGTTATGATAAAACAGTAGAAGCATATTTTTTGACCGCTTCACTAACAGGTTCTCAACATTATGTCAAAGAAATTTGTCTAATAGGATAAAATTTGATGCTTATTATACCAAGTTCCCACTAGGAACATTTGTCGAGCGACATGTGTCTCCGGAGACGGTGGATGACATCGCCGCGACGAGCCGTATTCATAATTCTCCGGGGACACATGTCGCTCGACAAATGTTTCTAGTGGGGACGGCTTTAATAGTTCCTTCTAATTATTGTTTTGCACTTATATCAAACACATTTTCACCCTAAATAATATCATAAAAAGTTCTACATAATATTGAAGATGTTCCTAGAGCTTATGATAAAATATTTTGAGTTCAACATCATTATTATCAAGGTTTACAAAACTAGTTGTTAGTTTTATAATAAATGACACACAACTCCACGTCGCTACTAACATTTACAGATGCTCTTTCATATTCTAAGTAACTCAATTCTTAACCTTTCATATTCTAAGTAACTCAATTCTTAACAAACTAAAAATAGACTGTGTCCATATTCAAATATGTACTTCTTTAAGCTTTGCATTATCTATGATACTTGTCTAACACAATAAAAAGGGCATTAACAGCCTGTGGGATTTTCATCCTCACCACACCGTTACTCCTTACTTCAGCTTTTGGTAGAATAATTTCATCTAAGTTAAAAATTGTGATATCCAATGACAACATATGAAAAATTTGATTCTGTAGGTTTTGGTACATCACCTGGACTGATTCCAATTCATTTGAAATTTCTCTATCGATTCTGAAATAAAAATGGTTATAAAATATTTTAAGAATCTGAATGCGCTTTAAAAATTTTAAAACAGTTTTTTAATATGTACCTACTTATTTAAGTTTAGTGAGATTATGCACGATCATATTTTAATAAAATAGTGAACATACAAAATGTAAGAGACCTCAAGCAAGTTCTATCTTCTTCTATCTATTTAAAGCATATTAAAATTTTCCTTCTTATTATTTTAAATGTTGACATAACCACCTCTGTGACCAAATTTATGTTGTGCCAAAGGTCCCTGGTTGGAATTCCAGGATAACAAATTAGATTTTGGAGTTGTTTGTAGGCATAGAAATGATGAAACAGAAATGTATGTCTCCCATCCCCTAGTCACAAAAGGCAAGGCAAAATATACTTTATAGTTTAATTTTTCATAAAAATTACCTGTTCCAAATACTCTGTATGTCACCAAGCTCAAATTTCAACGATACTTTCTGACTCAGTTCAGTTTGTGGTACTTTGTAGCCCAATATGAAAAGTTCTGTATTCTTGGATGTATCAATTTTAAGAAAACTAAGGCCAATTTGCAATAGCTGTAACTAAAACATTTAATTGAGTACATATTGCTTTCGGAACTAAAATAATTTATTTCTCAGTAGATAATTCAGTGTTTGCATTTTTGAATATCCTTAGATTATTATGAATATGATATGAAGAAGTCAAAAAAGCAAGATTTAAATAGTAATTACTACTAAAAGGTTGAGCAAGGAGATATAGAATTTTATCCATTTATTTAGTGGGGTAGCAATTTTGTATTAATTCAAAGTTTGAAACAGAGATGTTAGCTATATCTCTGTTTCAAATTTATATAAGCTTTATATTTTACAAACCTGTGAGAAATTATATTCCTTAATGTTACAGTCAAATATATTTTGCAAAGAACTCTTCAAAGATACACTGACTCTTTGTTCGCCTCTTTCAAGCATGTAAGGTAAGTGAATGGCACCAGTGAGTGTTAAATATTTACCCCATGATAGCAAAATTGCTTCATATACAGTTTTAATTTTTGAATTTTGCTTTGATTTAATATTTATCTGAAATTTGAAAAATTTAAATGTTATAGAGTTTAGTAGACATTCATTACTTTCTTACTAACACAGTTAACTACTTAGGTTCTCCAGTGTTGCACGACTGTAAATAATAAAATATATTTCTCAAACATATCAAATTGTGAAATATTGTCATTTAGGGTACTATCCCGATAAAAAATATAGTGTCTACATAATAAAGACCCTTCATATGTTTAGTAAAATCTTAATATTATTATAGAAGAATTTTGAAATATACCTGAAGTGCACTTGAGTCTCCTGAACTGTATTTGAGGTATGGTAACTCGTCGAAAGTAACAGTAAACTCAACGGAGGTATTTACATAAACCGTTCTTACAAGGTTTTGTTTAATTAAGGTCGCATACTGCTTCAGTTTCACTTCGTTATAATGCATATTATTTAAAGGCGATACCGAATTAATCCTCCATTGATTTTCATTGTAAATAACTGAAAATAAATTTTTATTAGTATGTACCTCTTGTTTTTATTTCAATTTATAGAAAATATTAGAACAAATAATTACCCGACAGAGGATCCATGAATGTCAATTGTATTTTAAATTATTAATCGCAATAAAGATCCACTACATAAAAGGGCTTGAAAAGTATCCACTTAAGAATTAAAAAAAACAATTAAAGAAATAATTAAGGAGGCATCTAAAATCAATTGTACAGAAATAAGCATTCCATGTGTATTTATTTTGATTTTTGAATATTCTAAGTTTTAACGGATTTTAACAGCGATGTCAAATTTTGAGTTATACCACAGAATACATTTCATAAGCTATTGTCAAGCTAAATAAGTTTTCCAAATCATATAACATAGCTTCACTAAAAATCGGGATATTTTACGTCCCAATCAAGGGTCAATCGGGACGCGTTCATAGACCCCGGAAAATCGGGATGTCCCGCGTAGATCGGTACACCTCGCAACACTAGTCACGGGACACTCAACATTATTGTGACTTGTGTGACACTGACGGCTTGAGTCAAAATAGGTACGTCCATAGTATTATTGTTGGTACGTCAAAATATTTACAATTTGTAAAAAAATAACAAGTCTCTAGTTCCGACTTCTGACTGCCGACTGCTAATTTACAACTTCATAGTTCATAGTTCATACTTCATTTTGCATTCATTATTGTTCTGACTTCTAACTGAGACTTCTGTTAGTAGTTCCTCGTAAGTTTTATAATATTCATTAATATTAATGCGAATGTAGCTATTAATAAAAAAAATATTTTCACTTATTTTATTGCTCATTTAAGTTTCAACATTGTGTATCTGATTGCGCTGTAGAATGGAGCATTTAAGATTTGATGGTCGCGTTGCTGTAGTTACCGGGGCTGGTGGTGGACTTGGGAAGGCCTACGCTCTACTCTTAGCCTCTAGAGGGGCAAAAGTTGTGGTTAATGATTTAGGCAGTGCCAGGGACGGCGTTGGTAAATCGAATTTCGCAGACGAAGTCGTAAAGGAAATAAAAGCCAAAGGTCAGTTTCATTGTATTCATAATCTTACTTATCATTCAAAATTCTTATCGCTTGCTTTGAGGTAAAATATATTTGTCGAAGGAAGGGTTGGACTATACCCTTATGTGCGCTATGGCGGCGGAACTTAGAAAAATTTCGGACGAAAAATTTTTTTTTATAATTGCGGTTTTTTGACCCGCCACGAGGTAGTCCTCACTAAGTACGTCATCTTCGGTCCCATGGCCCATATCCCTAAACCCCACCGTTTCCGAGATACAGCCGTTTGAAGATCATACGTAATAGAAGAACGGCTATATCTCGGAAACGGTGGGGTTTAGGGACATGGGCCATGGGACCGAAGATGACGTAATTAGTGAGGACTACCTCGTGGCGGGTCAAAAAACCGCAAATTATATAAAAAAAAATTTCGTCCGAAATTTTTCTAAGTCCCGCCGCCATAGCGCACATAAGGGTATCTTCTGACCGAAGGAAGTATGTATTATATATTTTTAAAACATAAGTTAATTTTCGCTTTTAAGGACTTAAAAAAGTGGTTTATTTTATTTTCTAGATTAGGTACATAACTATAAAGACAATAATTAATGAAACTTTTGTGTTCAAACCAAAGCTTATTCATAATATGATTAAATTTGTTGACCTTCACTACATTTTGATTAATTTGTTGATTTTTTCAATTTATTTATTTAACATCATACCATAACCACCCCTTATAAAATGTGTAATGAATATTTCCTTACAGTAAATATGTATATTATATAATATGTTATATTCCCATAAGTATAATTTTCCTTAAGCTAGTGATTTTATGTATATAGTTAATTTCCCCAACTATATAACAAAAACAAATCCATTATATGATAATATTATTATTACAAACTAAACTGTCTGTCTGTTATGCTTTCACTCCTAAAACACTCAACCTATTTAGATGAAGTTTGACACAGAGATATATTAGAGCTTGGGAAAGGACATACACTACCTTTTATTGCAAATAAAAGTACTTGAAGTGGTTGAAGTAGAGAAGGAAAGTTTGTATGAAAGTTCATCATTGTCAAATGTTGTTAAAGGTTGAAGAAGATATAGAAATAGGAAAAACACAAGGATGGAGTTAGTAGTTAGTAATAAAATACAACTTAAACGAAATCATGTATAATGTTATATTTTTGTCAGTATAGGTGGAGAGGCAGTTGCCGATTATAATTCAGTAGTAGATGGAGAGAAGATCATTAAAACAGCATTAGATAACTATGGACGCATTGACATTCTCATCAATAATGCAGGAATTCTCCGGGATAGGAGTTTTCAGAAGATGTCGGAACAGGTAAAATGTGAAATTTGATACATCATGTACATATTATATGAATAATAATAGCCTTCAGGAAATTTTTATATAAAAAAATTTACCTGTTAGTCTAGAACTGTCTGAGTTTTGTTTATCATTTTTGTTACTGTTTTCAAGAAATTGGAAAACATTTCAATTTATTTAAAAAAAAAAACGTTATTAAGGATATTGTAATAATTTTAAAGTAAAAGTTAGAATTCAATATTCCCATTATATGATATAATAGCTTAGTCATTGATTTCATTGATAACAAATAAGTGTTTATGTAGAAATTATGATATTATTTGCAATAATATAAAAACAATTTTATCTTATTAATTTAGGTTTTCTTATCATATTATTTAAAGATAAATTAGATAATATAAAATTCCATGCTGTTGTATTTAAATCTCATAATATCGTAATTTTTTATGCTATTACATTATAAGATAATATGTATGTTTCATACCTAAAAATTATGAACCCTTTTTTACATCACTTTGTTCTATTGTTGTACCTGACTGTTCTAAATTAAATATAGAAAGATACATTAAATTTAATCCTAAATAAAATAAATCACAAAGCTTGATCTGATTTAATTGTCAAATACAGTTCTTTTATAAATGTATGGAATTCCATAATTAGGGAACATAGAGCTGACACATTTTAATGTCTGTTTCACTGATCATTTTCAATACAGATAAGTCTTGATCCCAGGACATCCCTATTCCGTCATAAAACGCATTGAATGTCAGAGGCGTCACCCTTCCAGCCACAGCAGAGAGTTCAGTAACTGACCCACGGTACCTGAAGGCAGGTATTAGGTGTTTAATTTTATATTACTTGTATTAGTATTTAGATGTCTTCTATTTATGATATAACAGGACTGGGACCTAGTCCATGCTGTGCATTTGAAAGGTGCATTCAAAACAACACAAGCAGCATGGGAGACATTCAAGAAACAGAAGTTTGGCCGAGTTGTGATGACATCCAGCAATGCTGGGCTGATGGGCAACTTCGGACAGGCCAATTACAGGTACAGTAGGCGCCAATTTTCTTGATAGAAGTGAATTTGGTTCCGCGCGACGTATGTTTACACGAAACATTCAATTATTATGATATTATATAATGTTATAATAGATATAGATAGATAATATAATGTCACAATAATATAATATGATAAATACTTAAAGATTATAATATATAATATTTGTTAAAATAATCAAGTTATATAATTGTAATTATTATAACTAATTATGATAATTATGCTAAAAGGATTTGATTGTTATACTTATATAAGTATCAAAGATTTGATTGCAAAACAATAACAATAATACTTTACTTCAGACTTTTCGTCCATATCATTCACATATAATGAAAAAAATAAAATGAACATAAAATAATCTAAAATAAAACAACGTTAAGGTAAAATTTTACGCAGTAAAATTGTTTTTCACAAGCCATTAGAATAAAATTCCAACAAAATAAACAATATCAAACAACATTTAATTCAATCACACATAAGTCAAAGGAAATGCAAAGCTTTTTTTGGATTAAGGATCTTTTTTTGAAAAATAAATATCTTTAATAGCACTTTAGAGTTTATGTAATATTTACGAGATATAATTAAAGTTTTTAAATGTTCCGTTTTAAATTATTTGCATGTTGATATTTCAAAAAAATGTTCATTGGTGTCGCTAAAACTGAGAATTAACCGATTTGTATTGTTATAATGTTTTTCTTACATCGTAAAAAAAAATCACTTAGAAGTTCAGGCGAAAAAAAAAATTAAATTCTTGACTTAAATATTTACAAAGCTAGTTTATAGATTAAACATACAAAAACTCATAAGTTATGGCACGATTTAAAAAATTCTTTCACTGATAGGAAGCTGGACTTTTCCCGAGTGACATCACTACATATTATAAAACATTTGCCCGCCGCGTCTGTCTGTCTATTCACGATAAACTTAACTGCTGAATGGTTTATTACACGATTTCACAATTAACATATAGTCCTACATACATATACATCAAACCAATCCTTTAACATGGTGGAATATTCCTCTTTGATAGATCTACAAAAAATGTGTACACCTTTTTAACGACAGCTTATAATTATTCATTTATTGGCGGTTCGAAGTTCGCCGGGTCAGTTAGTAAGTTATATTGTACAACTTATGTTTTTATATAGACCTCGAGTAAACACTGGTTAAATATTTTTCTTCGTCTCTTTTAGCGCTGCGAAAATGGGTTTAGTCGGATTGGCGAACACCCTCGCAATCGAAGGTGCCAAATACAACATCAGAGTGAACACGATTGTACCGACGGCTGCTTCTCGTCTCACAGAGGACATTCTACCCCCTGACATGTTCCAAGCTATGAAACCAGAGCTAATTGCTCCAGTTGTGGTAAGTTCATTTTAATCCGATTCACAAAACTCTAAAATTGATCCAAAAAAGATATGGTTCCATACCATACTCGATCCTAATTAATTGAAATTGCCACTTTAAATCACTGTGGCTGAAATCAACTCAACTCAATTAGGCTGATTTTATTATTTTCACAAAGAAAATCTGAATAAATGAAAACTTTGAAATCGCTAATTTGGAATTTAATAATCGAGATTTAAAAACAGAGCGAGAAAAAAGTTTTTTAGTGCCTACAAATTAAAGTTATGTTTGGTGTTCTTTAGAAGGATAGAGAGATTCGTAAGATCAGACTGAAATTTAGCTGATTTTCTTTATGTTGTGATTGGTTTTTTTGTGTTATTTAAATTCTGTGATTTTCTTTTTATTGTTATTATGTACTATAATCGAAGAGGGCCGATTGTCCGTAAATAGAGGCGCGTTTATCTTTTTTTTTCGCGTGCTTAAAGCTCTTGTGGCCAAACTATAAATAAATAAATTGGATTTTAGCCTAAGTTCTGTCATATAACTCGTCTAAGTCAACACAATATTAGTGTCTAAAAATATTTAAATTAGCAATGTGAATAAAATATACATATTTTCAATTTAAAAAAAAAAATGTTTTTCGTACATAAGCAGAGGATAAATTAACAATTTTCAGGCGTACATGGTACATGAATCATTCGAGGATAACGGTGTGATAATCGACTCAACTCTGGGTTTTGCACACAAAGCTCATCTTGTTAGATCACAGGGTGTTCCATTAAGGTAAGATTAGTTTACGATCCGTATTTTAAATTTTTTAGCAGAATAACTATTAAAAATGTAGAAAAATTCTCGAAAAAGTGTTTATGAAGAAAATTCGTTTCCTAATATATTTACTATGAAATGGCGTTTTAAGCGACACGTTTATTATTCGAAGCGATACGAAGTTCGCGGGGTCCACTAGTATCATTATAAATGCGAACGTAACTGTCTGCCTATTAAGCTTTAATTTCCAAAACACTGAACCGATTTCGATGAAATTTGGTACAGAGACAGATTAGAGCTTAGAAAAGGACATAGGCTTTTATGCGAAAATCTTGAAATAGGTCAAATTAAGGTCTTGTGGGCAAGAGCTTGTTTCGAATGTTAGACTGATTGACTGCAGTATTATTGCGTCTTTAATTTTTAGCTTTTCCAGATAATTAATTTAAAATAGTAACCAACTCAAATTGGAACATTATTTTTTGGAAAATCTTGTTGTGTGTTACTAGACCACAATTTATAGAATTTTGGTCTAGTTACTTGGTTGTATGTGTGTATGATCAGCATCAAAATCTACTATATCAGAAATTGATAAAGGTTTACATAGACACTTATTGTTCGGGTCAGGATCCTACTTAACTCCGAAAAAATCAGTTTCAATTGTGAATTGGAAACAAAAGAACAGAAACTCAATAGAGCACAATACTCAACAAAATTAATTAGTAGGCATCATTGGTTGTAATAATTAATTATATTATGTAATAGTAAATCTGTTGTCTCCTACGAATAAATAATAAGTCAGGAACTCTAATTCAGAACAAATTTCAATCAAAAAGTGGCCCTACCTCAGTCTAAAAGGACATATGTTTCAAAATACGAATCACTTCCAAGGTTACGAATAGAGATGCTTGGTGATTGATTTAAATTTAGAACGAAAGCAGGGGTTGGTTCGCACGCGTGCTGAAATGTCTGCTATGTCAGTTGAGTCGTAGCGGCGTGGAAGATGTTATGCAATAAGTGGACCGGAATAAAACAGTATTATTGTATAATATTTTTTATTAATATTAGCAATTTACCGTTAGAAAATAATAGCAACCACACTAAACATAAATACACTTCGCCCAATGACTTTCCTATTTACTCAAAATACATAACCACTACTCAATTGGACACAGTTTCAATTTGAAATTTCAGTGTAATTAAAAGAAAACAAAATAAGCAAAACACATTTCTGTTATAAAAAATATCTAAATTTTATCGATTTACAATACAATGTCATGAAGATGAAAAAAATCCATCTAAATTAGGTCTGCAAAATTGACTGACTTTTTCGTGCATAGTATTGACCATCTCGGTTTGATAAAGTATTTGAAAATCTTTGAATAGTGATACTAGTGAAAAGTGATCCCTGGAAATTTTATTCTACTATGGCTCCGGCCCACTTCACAACACGTTGGCATGATGTATCACAGCTGTAGTTCAGATAAAAATGTCGCGAAAATTTGAGATGTGCTCGCTTGCAATAACAATGACTGACTGGTGACGCGCTGGACACGACTTTTAAGCCCCGCCTACTTGGACACGACTTATGCTGGGTCATTTTTTGAATGCAGTTACATTTCCTGACTTATTATTTATTCGTAGGTTGTCTCTAATTAATGTTATACTAATATGATTGTTTTTTACTTCTAGGAACAAACCGGCAGATCCAGTTACGATAGAATCTGTGAAGGAGAAATGGGCTGAAGTTGTGAATATGAATAATGCTCGGAGAATTGACAAAATCGCTGAAGTCACTTTGGATCTGGTGCAAGGCTTACAGGTACCTACTATATAATGTATAATGAGGCCTCATGGCTAAGTGGTCTTATAAGCCTACCGCGAAGCCTGAGGTATCGGGTTCGATCTCCGGTCCCGAATACAATTTGTAATTTATATTCGGTCTCTGGCTGTCACTTGCCGGACGGGGTGTCATAAGTAGTGATGTCATTTTATCAAATTATATAAAAATATTGATTTCTTGTAGGAGTTCGAAGACCGCAGTAAATTGGACAGTGTTCATCCTTCGTACTGGTCCACTTACAACTACAATTCTAAGGACCTCGTATGTTACGCTTTAGGAGGTTAGTATAAAAATTTTGTCTTCGCTGAAGTAAATATTTACGAACTTGATAAAATATAGTTCCAACCGTAATTTTTGTCTGTCTAGTTAAATAAATTATTTAATTTTTCAAAAATGATGATACCATAAGAGTGGTTTTTTTTTCTTCAGTGGGTGCGTCAGTAGTTAACCAGTCGGACCTAAAGTTCCTATACGAGAGTCACGAGCAGTTCACAGCTCTGCCCACTTTCTTCATTTTGCCCGGCATGATTATGGAATCGCCCGTCGTGGGCAATGCGATGCCAAAAGGAAAATATGCCGACTTTTCTAACGTATGTTCTTATTATATCCTAATGCCTTTTACAAAAAAAAATCTTCACATATAAATCGCTTTTTTATTACATTTTGTATTGTATGAATATAGAAATTCAATACTGAAACAGGTCCAAACTGCATTAACAGGCCAGTGATCTGATTAGTGAAAATACATAGAAAAGTGTCTGGCCCATGCTAAAGGACTAGCCCTTATAGTGAGTTGTCTATGCCTTTACCAAACGGAAATTTATAGATAAATATGTATGTATACAGATTCTACACGGTGAGCAATATGTGGAATTCTTAGGAGATTTCCCAGGAACGGAAGGCCACTTTACTACCAGGAATTATGTTGTCGATTTGCTTGACAAGGGATCCAGTGCCATCGCAATTGTTAACAGTTAGTATATTACTTTTATATAGTAAATTAAATCAATTCAAAATCAGAAAGTAATCAATCGGCACTCGCTTGATTTTTATTTTTTTATTTAAACATTTTCAAATACAGAATTTACCGAGTTCTCTTAATAATAAATTTCGACCAAGTAAAAAACTAAAACATGTAAACATCACTTCTATTTTTTTAATTTATTTATTATAAGAGCGTCTTTATAATTTTACCAGGCGAGGTTTACCAAGACAAAGAGCTGGTAATCCGTACCCAGCAGCACATCTTTGTGGTGGGTCAGGGAGGCTTCAACGGTCCCCGCAGCAGCGCCAAAGCAGTTGATGTTCTTCCACCACCCAAGAGGGTGCCTGACGCTGTATTGGAACAGCGCACTGCGGAAGATCAAGCCGCTTTATACAGGTAAACTTGTATATTTTATATGGGAATAATCATTTCAGTCGGGTGTCATGGAATTTTATTATAGAACACACATTACAAAAACAAAGTCCCTCGCTGCGTCTGTGTGTTTGTTAACGATAATCTGGAAACCTATTAAACCTATTTTCATGTTGTTTTAATACGTTATGATACCCGGGGAAGGTTTGTGTGTAAATAGTTAAAATATGGCGAAAATTGTTGAAAATTTCGAAAAAAAAAACAAGACTACGCATGTATTTCAAATGCCTGCGAACGAATTTTATAACAAATTTTATAACAAATTTTTCCATTTGCAGATTGTCCGGAGACTTGAACCCTCTTCATATTGATCCCGACGTGGCATCAGTGAGTGGTCACAAGAAACCCATTCTCCACGGATTGGCTACTCTTGGCTTCTCAGTTAGACATGTTATTGCCAAGTAAGTTTTTTTTTCATTTTCGCTACCGTATATACTAAATTATGCCCTAATAGCCCCTAAATACTGACTTTAATATAAACTTTCACTTGAAAGTTTTACTTTAGTGAATGTTACCTCAATAAAATAATTACTAAATTTCATGTCTAACTTCAATAAACACTCGACATTGATGAATCAGTCAGTCAGTTAATCGGGAAATTATGTTATGTTATATATACCAATGTAAATTATGTTACATTGTAATCTCTAAGAGTTAGTAAATATTCATGAAGATTCTCTTTATCTGCTTCTAAATTTGATTAAAACATTTTAGGTATGCTGGCAATGATTCAAAGCTTGTGAAATCAATAAAGGCTCGATTTGCAAAGCCAGTCGTGCCTGGACAAACCCTGGTTACTGAAATGTGGTTGGAAGGTACTCGGGTACATTTCCAGACTAAAGTCAAGGAGACAGGAAACGTTGTTATTGCTGGTATGTAACATCTTCGCCATATTATTGCAGGAATTTTTCTCCATATATAAAAAAAAATAGTTTTGTATTATAAATGAACCTACTATAAATAAAATAAATTTAAAATCGACCTGAAACAGCACTAAAAAAGATTGCCATTCATGGCAAGAGCATATCATTTCTTACTAGCAGTAAATGAAACACAATTTTGACTCATTCTGTCTTACATAATAATTTATTCAACAAAGGATGGAACTTGTAATATCCCCAAATTACTGGCATTTTTTTGTATAATATTTAAATTATAAAAAAACTTAAGTCTTAAAATCAAACTTCAAAGGTGTTTCGATTTTTTCATGAGAAGTATATTATTTATTAATGTTTAAATCTCTCACATAAAAAATATATAACTCTAATAAAAAATATTAACTGACCGCATTCTTGTGCAATGTTATGCGAAAAGTTCGGAATTCGATTTTTGAAAAAAGAAAAAAATAATTCGCTTCGCATGATACAGAAGGCTGACCACGTACTTGCTTGAAAGAAAATTATCAGAGAGACAAACAGAAATGTGAAAATTGAAGCAATTTTTTTTTAATTATGTGAATTTCCGTAACCCCCCAGGGGAGCATGGGGCAGACACATTTCTGTAACTGCTTCACTTATCATTTTCTTTAGAGGCAAGTCGGTAAACAGCCTTCTGTGCCAACAAAACTGCAATATTAATTTGTCCCCCCCGGGATTCGAACCCAGGACCTCCGGTGCATCAAGCAGACGCGTAAAATATTCTCTTCCTCTTCTGAATTATCTTAATGTTGAATGTTTTTTATATCCATACAGGTGCTTATGTGGACTTAAAAGCAGTTGTCAAAGAAGGTGCAAGCTCAGCTCCAGTACAACAAACAACTTCTTCGGTAGATTTGAAGAGTGATTCATTGTTTGTTAAAATTCAAGAAGGAATAAAGGAAAATCCAGACAAAGCCAAAAGTGTTGGTGCTGTATACTTGTACAATATTACAAGCAATGGCAAGATTGTTAAACAATGGAGTGAGTCATTATTATTTGATATTATGCTGCTTAATTTAACTAGTTTCAATACAGTCATTGGGAATAGTTTTTGTAATTGCTCATTTGACTACTTTTTAAACTATTAATCCACTTTTGAAAATTCCACTCAACCTTAATCAATGTCTAAAATGAAGCAAAACACTGCATCAAAATATTACTGATTATTAAATGTTGCATCATTTGTACAAAAAAATATATCTTTATTTACATATTTTATTACACATTAAAATGCAATCGTTTTAACATACAAAAGTCTCATCAAAGCCGCTGGCGTGGTTACCCAAAATACTGGCTATGTTATCGCGTTGTATTGCTATACTAACGCGTTTACCGAAATATGAGCCAGCTTTCGGGTTGCCTGTGGTCGACTAAGCGCGTCGATTCTTTAAACTTTAAAGAGATATCTGGCCCCCATATGGACCCAAAGTTTACTCCAAAAAAGTTAGTTAATTCAGGATAAACCAAAATGTTTAAAAAATGTTTTTGTTTCAGCTTTGGACCTAAAAACATCTATTGGTGTATATCAAGGTGAACCCAAGAATGGTAAAGCAGATACAACATTGACAGTATCTGATGATGATATGATTGAGATTGCAGCTGGCACATTGAGCCCACAAGTTGCATATTTGAAAGGCAAAATTAAGATATCTGGCAATATTATGCTCGCTCAAAAACTTGGACCACTACTTAAGTCTGGTGCTAAATTGTAAAATATAATGGGATTAAAAATTTATAAAATGTTATACAGAGGTATTTTAAGGAAATGTTAATTATTTTATATGTTATATTTACAATCATTCCAACATAATGTAAGGTGAGGGAATAAATTGTATGGTTTTTAAATTATGGGTTTTATTTTCCCTTGTAATACAAGTTCAGCCTCTCTGACTTCATCATCCCAAGCTGTTTTCATTTGCGGCTGGGAACTGAGGTCTATAAACTTTGTTGCTTCAATCTCCGGTAACCCTTTAGTTTTAATTGCTACACCAATTATGCAACAGTAAACTCCTGAAAAAAATTTTAGAACACTATGGGAGATAAATAGTATATGTAAAAGTGTTGAAATTAAATGATATTCGAACTCATAATTAAAATGCCTAATACTATCTACCTCAATGCCTAAGTGTTTAAAAATCTTATATTCCATGCGCATTATGGCTGAGTTCCTGTTTTCAAATCCCAAGGAAACAAGTTTTTCGTTAGTCAAATCGCCACAAAATATGCTTTAATTTATTAAGTTAATGTAACATAGAAAAACTTGAATGTTACCTTTTCTCAATGAATTCTTATCAATAACTCCATCTGCAGTTTCACATTTGACTATTTTAGCTCTCCCTGATGTATCCGAAAGTATTAAAATGTCATTTCCAACTGTTTGTTCAATGGTTCCTTGTACCCAAACATCTATCGGTGTTGGTTTATTTATTAGATCTTTGATAAAAAACTTCGTGGGATTTAGTGCCATTTCTTACCATATTATTGTATAACTGAAATTTAGTTTCATTACAATTAGGAACTAAGATGTTAAATAAATTAATGCAGTGACAAAATAAGTACATACCTACATAATTAGTAAAATTCTTATGGAAAAATTAAATTATTATAGCTAGATTACTCGTTTTCTGTAGATTACATCAATTTAAGAATCCAAAGCATATTTTAAAAAATTAAAGTTCTAAATAATATGTTAGTTTGAATTTCGCTCGTATTTTCGTAAGATGCGTTCAGTTCTCGTTCAATGAGATGAATGAACAATAAGTGTGAATAGTTAATCATTTCAAACAATAAAATGTTATTTTTTCTATTTTACAATAAATAGGACAGTCTTACAAGTTTCCTCGAAATGTTTTCCTTAATGTTTAAAACACTCGGTATTCAGTATAGGTAGATACTATATTTCATGACATAGTCATCGAAAACTCGTTGATATGTACAAAGCACGACTAAAATTCAAACCCCGTACCCGATATCGGCAGTTCGGCACACTAACTATTCACTAGACAGTCGAGGCAATTTTATTCATTCGCTTTTTTCAATCATTCACTTTGTCACAACACTATTTTTATTTCATCAAAAACTGACAACACAGTAAACGTCAGTTGACTTCGTCTAATTAAAAATACGACTAGAACGACGAACTTTTTTATATCTACCTAGTATCTACCATACTCACAGAACACACTACTAATGACCATACTACAGAATGAGTGATGACTTCTCGAACAAGATTTTTTTTATATTCCAATATGGAATGACAGAGTATTTTCGACTCAAGTCTAATAACGTAACATAATAAAATTGTCAAATTTATTTTGACTGTTGACGTTTAGTTGAACCCTATCAATATCTCTGTCAATGTCAATACTCAAATTGGAATCTGCTTCTTCTGGTTTCTTTAGGCATTCACATTTCACGTGCCTCTCCAATCTTCATTACCTACTGGAGGTTGGCCGATAGTTCCGAAAACAGTCGTCTATCCTGTGCGTGATGCAGGAATTCTTCCGCAGTCACGCTACCCGTCCACTCCCTAAAATCTCCATAAGCAGCCATGATTTTTTCCTCCTGACCCGCATATCCATTTAAATATGCTCAGAGTAATCAGCATTCTGAGATTAAAATCATTAATACATTAATAATATTATTTTTTTATATAAAAATATGATATACAAAAATATGATTCTACCTTAACTAAAAATTCAACCTAGATAATATAAACCTATTCTAAATTCTAATCACAAAGAGCTGATGTAACATAATATAAAAAAATGTTAATCAATGAAAGAGACACAAAACGCCAAGGCCAAGGGATATGGAAATTTATGCAACAATCTACCTACTAATGATGTAGATAATATAAACCACCACGAGATTTAGCTTTTTTAACTATTTACTAACAATTTTAATATTTAATAGGAAATATATTATGTATTACCTAATAAGCCTAACACTTCAGATTAGATATTATTACAATATTCTGGATCTACTAAGATCTACTCATAGTTTCGCTTCTAGTATCTCCCGACGTAGGTGGGTACCTATCTATTTATGCATGATCTATGTATGTAGGTACTTCATATCTACAAAGGTACAAAACAGAAATTACTTGCAATACAATTATATCTAATGACGTGATATCGGTACGTCGAACCGACATTATAATTAGTTCAAAATAATAAAAATCTTCCGTCATATTTTATGGAGTATTAAAAATACACAGCTCACCCGAATCCGGTATTTATGTGGCGATGCTGTAATGTTCTCAATATTCAAGCTTCATCGTAACAACTCAATCAACGCAATTTTAAAATAAACGTTTTTTATACAATACACTTCTCGCACGCACACAGAAACGAACAAAAAATACGATTCGACCGCGGCGAAGGCCTCAATAATGACTTTCTCGAGAACTTGTTACATACAATACAACTCGATTGATGTAGCTTTCTTATGCTCTTACGAACCATATAATCTATCGAAAGACTTCAAAGTTTTTAGTGTTATTATAATTATTATTGTAGAAAGGTATATTTCATTAATCATTATCGTTAATTATAGTAAGCATCTACAACCAGGTCTTTCCTTGTAAATTTTATACCTTAGATACAATTACATTATTCAAAAACTACCACAAATAAGAAGATATAATTTTAACAATGTATGATCATAATTAAATAGTACTAAGCAAAGAGCTGTAAATAAATAGATTCTGCGTCTAGTGCATAGTAACTAAGCTCGTAAGTAGGTACATAGTCAGAGTGGTCTATTAGTTAGACTTAGCTTAGACAATCAATCTTCGTCCAATCCGTACATCATAGTCGAAGACAATCTCGTCGCACGAGGACCGGTCGTGTCGCTCTAATAAAACTAAATAAAAACAAGACAAGTCTATTTCGTATAGAAATGCACAGACAATATCTAGGTATATACCTAGAGGCGGCGTGTGCTTGCTTAGATTTTAGCAAACTTTAATTATAAAACGAATCAAATATATAAACATGTCTTAAATAATATAAATATATTGTTGAAATTAATGAGATTTTTAAATGGACAGAGATTAGTTTTGTCAAGTATATTAATAAACCTACTACAGCGATTATAGTTACTAAATATACACTGTACTAAGGTTATCGTCAACATGCGTAAGCATGTTATTCTGTTTCAAAACAATAATAAAATAAACTCTCATTCGTTTAAATTGTTTTAAAAAATTAATAATATTTTTTCTTAAAATAAAAATATTAAATATATCTCTCCGGTCACTGTATTAGGGTAGTCTATGTTTAGCACACTGCACAACGGAGAGCCGAGAGCAGGGTAGGGAAGGGAAGACATTGGGGCTGTCATCTGTGATCGTAGTTCGTGGAGTCCGCGTGGCCCAACACAACTTAATCGAAGGCGCGCGCGCCGATCGACTTGACGTTTCGTGTGTGTGCTTAACAGCGTACTAAAACAATCGTTATCAGTGATATCAATTAAATCCACCTAAAATATACTCATTGCACACAGTGAAATATTTCGTGATATTTATAGTGATATATTTGTGGGAGATCGGAATAAAAATTTCGATCTACGAGCCATGTGACTGCAACGAAAGCGGATAAATAAAAGTATGTATTTCTCTCATTTTAACTTTATTGTGATGTTTGTTATAAATAGACTGATGCTGGCATTCTACGAGATAGTAAAATAATTTAAATTCATAGCAGTTGAAGTTCAGAATATTATTTATCGTACTATCGCAGACACCTTATTTAATTCTACCCACAAGTGAAATTGCTTGGAAAACATGCTCTTTTTCAAGTTTCCATCAAAGTTTGCATCGATATAGCATTCGCCAAAAATGGACTAGCGGTTTAAGCGCGAAAATAATATCTTTCCATTTATAACTTTAGTTGAAATTAACTAATACCTATAGGTATTGTAAATAATCAAAAAATTAGAAAAATGTTTAAGAGAAGAAAAGATTGATGAATGCAGTGCGAAAAAAATACATTATATTACATAATATTATTATTATACACTTACATATTATTATTATATTACATTGAATCATTTGATAAAATTATCTACTTATTTAGTATTGTTAAATCTTTCCCGTGTCCTTAGCTGTAAATTGTAATATAGACGTGACCAGAAATAATATAACGATCTATACGATATGACGTAAATGTATCATAAAGGTTCACAGCGAATATATTATTTTAAAATATATATTTTATATAATCTGTAGTATTTAAAAATAATATCAACAAGTATCTACAGGCTAAGTTCCAGCCATAATTTTCATCATAGAGACATCTTTGTCTCTGCATTCATGAATAAATAACAAAATATCTACTTTGTTGAAAATCTTGCTATTCTGAGTTTGCAACAAATCTAAATTTTGTCATCGCTTAGGTTTTTTTCTATAATTTTTCTACCTACTAACATCGATCTATTCTTTGTAAAATTAAGTACCAATATCATCTGTATTCGATATTATATCGGTACAATATTATAATTTGTTTACGTATGGAGACAATACAAAATGACACATAACATTGTCCCTTTAAGGTTTGTTGGGTTTGTTGTTGGTATTCTATTTGGATCATCGCTGTAGTAGCCGTAAACAGAACTCAACGGCACCACTTGATTTATGGCCTCATGTCGCCCATAATAATGTTGTTTTAATTACTTAGGTACCTGGGGCTACAATACATACAGTAGCTTGTAGTTTTTCAGATAATCTAAGATATTACTAATGAATAGCAGAAACAGTTTTAAAAAAGTTAAAAGACATTAGAGTCCGAATACAACTCTAGTGGCATCATAATGCGTAAAGATTTACCCTTTGAGACTACAGATAAATTAGTGAATAGAAAATAGATACAATAGAATAAAAATATTCTAGATACAACGTAGATTGAGGAATAGAATAGACAACAGACTTACTAGAAGTCTGTTGTCTATTCTATTCCAATATTCGAATTTTGAGAAACCTTGGTAGATTTGTATAGAAAGTAAAGTAATAACAAATGAAATATGTAATTGTTATGAACGGCTAATAGCTAAAAAATAATCTTTAAATTAACAAGCCGCAATAACACGTGCTAACATTTGTATAATCGAAAACCATTGAAACGAAAATACGCGAAGAAACTGCGAAATGGAATTCAATCGCCGAATTCTAAGAAAGGCCTCGTTTTAAGTGACCTATGTTTTGTTTAAATATGTCTAGTCTAATGCGTTATGTAATCGGATAGGATGCATCCCATGTGTGTAATCTCAGTTTGCTCAATTAACGATGGCTGAGTGTCCTCAATATTAAATTACATGACACATCTTGCCTAATCTATTTTGTAGTAAGTTTAATTAACGGAACTTTCTCCTCACTATGAACAAAAGTATCGTGAATTTTAATAAACGATTCTTATGTGAGAAAGTGAAGTTCTTTGATTTTGGAGCATGGATCAGAGACAATTCTACGTGTGTCATATCAGCAACCTACTTAACCTTGTGTGCGATCCAACTATTACTTAGACACAATCGAAACGTCCCTTTTCTCAAAATTCGAACTCAACGGCTACTGTAGATAAAATAGATTTATCTAAAAAATAAACATACGAGTAAATAAATCTGTCTGTTTGCAGTTTGTGATATCAAATTTTAAATATGTAACGATAGAAATAAGATATGTACTTTAAAAAAGTCATTGTTTCTGTATATTTCTTCATGCCAATATTGGAAATGTCTGGAACAAGTATGATGGAACTTTTTGATTTTAATTTTAGATGATTGTGAGGAGTTTGCGTAAGTTCCATAACGTGGGATAGACAAACATATTATTGCGTCTCTTGTTGTGATTATCTTTCGTAATAGGCAAGTAGGATCAACATAAGGTCTTCTGTGCTTTATGGATGCTAAATCAAACCTAGGAGCATCCTTGTTATACGAATGCTTTGTCCGAAGCGTATTTCAGCTGCTAACTTACTATCGCTAATTATAACTTGGTATTCAGTAAGAGTAACAAAAGATACTAAAAAATTCACTGTATGTGTTCTTCGGAATGAGACGCGCAGACATATTTTGTTTAGCAATTCTAATAACGTCACGTATCTTAACAGTTTTTGTATTTGGTATTACGACCGTCGATATAAATTAATCCGATTTATGAGGTGTCACGATACGAGAAACCAATTGTAAGTTTTACGGCCAATTTGGCGGGACTCGACCAAATCTGATTGTGATATATTTGGCCCATGTTTTGGCTTAAGTCACGCCTATGTGACCCCTTTTCCTGTTTACTGCTTTTGATTGTTTATAATAATATTTTGACCGCGGAAAATTAGATCACATTATTATTGACTAGCTTACCTACGTAGGTCGTGATTTCGCAGCGTTACATATTATTAATAACACGTTATTAATAACACTCAGAAAGAGTCTAGTTTTCCGCAATTGAAATAATTTTAATATCGGTGCAGTAGTTTTTGAGTTTATTTATTAAAATTAAAAATATAAGTATGTATTTTTATTACATTATGTATTTATTAAATATTAGTATAGAGTACAATTTGCCATTAACCAATGATCTGCTTTTTTTAACCGATCTTCAAAAAAAGGAGGTTATCAATTCGACGCGTATTTTTTTTAACGCTGTGGTGCCAATTAAAGGTAACAAATGCAGAAATTATTTTGGGTACGCATACCGACGGCTTTGATGAGCCTTTTGTATTTTTGTAAATATATTTAAGTACATTACTGTAAATAATAAAATGTTAGTAATAAAATCATCAGAAAACTATACCCGAAAGCTAAGCATCTGACTAGGTACTATTTCACACGTGTTGAACCATTTACTTTCTGCGATTTATAGGTATTCTTTTTTTTATCCATTTCATTTAATATCTTGACAGATGCTATACAGATTGAAAGAAATAAGAGTTTCCGTTAACTTTTTTCTAACCTAACATATATGGACTTAGCTTTTTTTAACCTTTTTGTTGGCATGGGTATACAAAAACCTAATGTGACTCAGAAAAAGGCTTCGGAGAAATAATTGTTGAAATCAGTCCAGATGTTTCTTATTATTCAATGCAAACAAACATACAACTCTATCTCTTTATAAAATAAAATTTATCTAGATAAAAAATTCTTATATAATCTGAAATATTTTGTTAATTAATCAAAAGAATTGGTCTCATAACTCTCATTGCCGAGTTGCATAATGTAAAGCTCTAAGCAAAAAACTATAAGAAAGTGTATTGCAAGGCTATCGCTAATTGTTTTTACAAGTTATTAAGTTCTCAGTGACTACCTGCGATCTTCGTTTGTTTGCTGTAATAATACTGTTTAAATATTGTTATAGCTACTGTCTGGACATATGGAACTCAAATAAAACTTACCTTTTTGTAACTATCTGTAGGTGAGTTTACTTTTTACCCGACCTTTAAAATAAATTAATTTTAAACAAAAAAATAAAACCGACCTCAAAACGCACTGAAAAGTAAAAAATAAATTTTGTATTATAAATGTACTAACTATAAATAAAATACGTAAATAGTGTTGATAAATAAAATTCGTGTAAAATTCAACAAGGGCATAAAACTGTCATGTTGCTCTTTGAAACGCGGCGCAAAGCCATTCAATTAATTTTTTTATTAAAGTCCAGGAATATTCATTCAGTCTTTTTATTTATATATTTGGCACCGCCTTTCAAAAAGCAACATGAAAATTTTATGCCCTTGTTGAATTTTACATGAATTTTATTTATCAAACTACATCTTTATGTCTTTTATTTATAGTAAGTACATTTATAATACAAAATTTATTTTTAACTTTTCAGTGCGTTTTGAGGTCGGTTTTATTTTTTTGTTTAAAATTAATTTATTTGTTGTAATCTTGACCAATAACAATAACGTGCAACAATAATTAAAGATACATATAAAAATTATAACTATATCATAAGAATTTATTATGATTTGTAAGCATATTCTTTTCTTAATCCCAACTAATCAAAATTAACGAAAATCGAAACAGTAGCTTATGAGTCTCTTTCTATAGTCTATCTGCGGCATCTTAGCCCCAAACCGAATCAACTGATTATGTTTGTTCCATTTATGGTATTTTTATTTGTAAGTAATTAACAAATCTGGGGTTTTTGTCTTTAATTTCATTAACATACTTACCTTATGAGTAAGGTTTATCATTCGATTTCATATTATAACAAAAAATCATTGCAATTTCTCAATTAAGTAATAAATGAAAATTGAAATTCAAGAAGTCTGAGAAATTTGGACCCGTATGATCTTCACAAGAGGACTAAGACCGTCTCAAGAGCATATATGAAAACAATAGGTATCAGGGTATAAAATTTTAAATATATTTAAAAGAACTCAACGTAACTACAAAAATGATCTCTATTATAAAATAATATAGTGTTAAAATTTTGAACAAAAAACTTTTTCATATTGCAACTCTAAAATTACTGAATAGATTCTGATGAAGTTTAAATGGAACCAGCAGCTTTCCAACAAAAAAGAAACACCGAAATCGGTTCACCCAGTTGAAAGTCCTAATTTCAGCGGTTCAGATGTAGCAACTCTGTCAACAAAGTTAAAAGAATTCATAGTGAACCCGTTCTTTAAGTCTAGTATTTGACGCCAGACGGTACAACATTAAGGTTGAAATTGTCCGTTTTCTCAGTCTATGTCTGTGTTATAATAATTGATTTAACAACATCACGTTTATTTTGTATTCATAAAGATTTCTTTAAAACGAAAAAAAATGTGACCAATTGAATTACGGATGTGTTTCTGAGCCGTTATTTTTCTCACATATGCATTAAAAGGTCGTAAGCAATAAAATGGGTTTATGGGAAGGTGTCCCGTTTCCATGAGTTCCCTGAAGCCTTCGTTGCGATATGCACTGATTCTTCGAATTTAACTGTTTTTAACTGCACTCTACGTGCCTAGTCCTTATTTTGATTAATTACCATCGAAGTAACAGTTACTTAGGCTGATAAAAACATATAAACTATAATTTTTTATGCCTAAAAGAAATCGTAAAAGTTCTTATTTTTAACCGACCTTCAAAAAAACCAAAAAGGAGGTTATCAATTCAACGTGTATTTCTTTTCGATGTTCCGCTCGTACGTCGCCATCCGTAGACCGATTTGGATGAGTAACTCAAACGATAAAGTGGTCCCATTTTTTTTTTTAGAATTTTTAATATCAATAGTTTTTTAATGTGATTTACATTTCCTATTAGTTGTGGTCTAAACTCCCTGTTTATGTCTTATACTAAAGGACAAATCATAAAAAAGGTGGTTAGATATCTAGTAAGATTTAAAAGAAATCAGTTGGCGCAATAGGTAGTGCTCCGGCCTTATGTGCCAAAAAGTCCTGCGTTCGAATCCCGGTAGGTGCATTCATTTGTGTGACGATCTCGAAAGTTTGTTTCCAAGTTTTGGCTGTCTATAAACTTATATATGTATTTATTGTGATTGTTTCTGAATACACAACTACCATAGCTACTTACTTTGGGATCAGAGAAATGTATGTAATTTGTTCCAATTAAAAAAAAAAAACAATTATTTAAAAGAAAGAAAGCGCATTTTCTACAATTTACGATTGCTTTCTATATATCGTATTTATAATTAATTTTAATTATATATTTTATTATTCTGTTCATAATAATAATTGTAGAAAATGTTAGAGATTTTTGATGAGTTTTTCCACTATAAGCTAAAGTTCATTCAGTATTTAGGTCTCTCATATTTGATTTAACAATTCATACTACTTGATAAGAAGATAAAGCGAATGTTCTTTGAAAATTCCGAATGACATAGTGACCTGAATTAACACTTAACAAGAGTGATTTGATAATGTTATAAATTAAACAAAGATAAGTTTGCTTAAATAAAACAGGCAATTAAGATAAAAAAATGAAATCAATTCACATTCATAAATGAAGCAATAATTTACCCTTGAGATGTACTTTTGTAATACCTATATGTGAGTCAAGTATAATATTAAGCAAGACTTCCCTATATATAAAAAAAACTATTTGAGAGGGCGATATTTTTTTTAAACACTTCGTTACAATGGAGTGCAACTCTTATCTCTAATTAGCGATCTCTTCCAGGCATCCCCAATCTTTTGTTGGTTTGGTTGAATTTCTTCAGGCAAGCGTGTAGAAATTCAACCACTCCTCCGTGCCACTTATGACACCCCATCCGGCCAGTGGCAGCCCTACCAGAGACCGTATACAAATATAAATTAAATTATAAATTGTATTCGGGACCGGAGATCTAACCCAATACCTTCGCGGTAGGCTTATAAGACCGCTTAGCCATGAGGCTTCTTACTTCTTAGTCCGTATCACTTTTTTATAGAATAAAAATTTAAATTATTAATTTGAAAACAATAAAAAGTGATGCAAAATATTGTCCTAGGGAGAAAAGTGATGCAAACTCAAAAGATTTTAACTTATTCAACTTCGATTTTAATTTTATAACTTCATATTTGAAAATGGTAGCCAATATTATGATGTTAATTTAGGATCTACATGGCGAGAACCAACTTTTATTTACTTAAAGTTAATGAGAACACTTTTTTATTTACATTTCGTATTATTTAAAGCCAAAAAATAGATTTAGGCTTTATCATGGCTGTATATCCTTAAGCACTGTTAAAAGTGTCAAATTTTATACTAAACTAGCGACCCGCCCCGGCTTTGCACAGGTATAAAACATATATAAAAACCTTCCTCTTCAATCACTCTATCTATTTAAAATACTGCATCAAAATCCGTTGCGTAGTTTTAAGATTTAGACATAATAAAAATTTAAGCATACAAAGGGATATAGGGGAAGAAAAAGCGACTTTGTTTTATACTATGTAGTGATGAAGCTTGGCAAATAGATTGATTCTCGTTATGGATATTTTATAAGAATTTCATAATTAATAATACTTTTTTGAGTTTGAGCTATACCGTGATTATTAATTTATAATGTAACACATTAATAAACGAATACAATTGCATAACGTACAGCACTTTAATTATAATATAGCGTACAAGTTAAGATAGCTCGTATCAGCGTTGATAACGATTGAATTACACAATGTAGGTATTATTAATTTCTTAATTTAACAACAAATCCTTCTGAGAAGTTAACTATTAACTTTCAGGTACTCTGTGTGAATTTTTTTAAAATATAAAGTTAAACTTATTCACTCTTATGACTTAACTCAAAATAAATCTGGGGGGTTTATCCAAGGACAGTTTTTTCATATATGGAAATGTCAGTGGAGCAAAGTTAGCATGAGTGTCAATGTTATTCCCTGAGAAAAAACACACGTAACCATCCGAAACATTTGTTTTCCTGGGGTTAAAAATCAGGACCACAGGCATGTTTAGAAATCAACACAAATTTCAAAAAATATTGTTATTTACAGACTCGGTTTGGTTACTGTTTTATGATATGTATAGGAAATATGAAAATGGTTATTACGTTCATGATTGAATGGAAAGTGTCAATTATGTTTTTGCACATTTATGAGTTTCGCTTTCTCAATGTGACGCCTCTTTGAATTTACGGTTCGGTGTCGATGGGATTATAATTGAAGTACATTTAAGGTTTATATTATTCCGATTCAAAATCTTATGCATTAATAAAAAGTAAAATTTATAACCCCTAGGCATGGGGGAGCCACATTTCTGTTCACTGATCATTTTATTTTCAGGCAAGTAGGTGAACAGCCATGTCGGCCTTCCCAACTGAAACAATCATTTGTTTCTCTGGGATTCGAAAACAGGACCTTCGGCTCAACGCGCAGACGCGTAAAGCACTTAGCTACGAAGGATAAGGGAAGGAAGGATCTAATACATAATAAATCTAATCCATTATAGTTTGAGCGCCAAACTAAAGCAGGCAGTTTTTACAATATTTATGGAAGTCCAAAGTAGATTCATATGAAGAAAAGAAATTGTAAAATTGCTCGGAAAATGTAAAAAGAACAATTTAATGAATCAACAACAAAATAGTCGGAAAGTTATTATTTATTAAATAACTAATCGGGAGATTTATGAGCGGTAAAGGCAACAAGTAGCATAATTTACATATTTTATTAGACTTAAAACTATTATAAATATAGGTACAACATAAAATTCTAAAACTTAAAATTAGAAATAAGAAAAAGTAGGTTATATATTGGTTTCCTTAATTAATCAACACTAATCTTACTCGTTGATTAATATTAATTACATTAATCCTCACAAAAATTGCGGTTGTATAAATTGTCAATAGGATAGGACATTATATGTTGTTTTATTTATAAAGAAATTTTAAAATATACATGTAAAATATTAAACTATAATTTTCAAACTAAAATAGAAACTTGATACAAATCTGAAAACGAGTCGAACTGGTTCTTGAGATTAACGAGAGTTATTATAACTTATATATTCTAGTTAAATTTGAATTTAACATTTTAAAGAACTGGGTAAATCAAACATAATATTTGTGAGTAATTACGAGCACTTTTCACACTCGTATGATAATTGGTCGACGTTCTGGAGAAGAAATGTCACAAATATTTGAGGATATAATGGACATTTTTTAAATATGGTCGTCTCTCTTGTGACACCCACAAATTGTATTCAACTTCGTTTCAAATATCTTGAAAATTATAAGTAGGTACACGTATATTGAGTGACTAGAACTCGAAAGATCATCAGAAGATTATCAATTCGCTTGGAAAAAAATGAATCAATGGTTTAATCGATCAAACTTCAATGAAAAAAATACTTTGTTGAATACGTTTAATAACTCAATAGTTTTTTTAAATAATAGATTAATTCTTTCTTGGTAATAATGAATAAGCAAATAGGGTTTTGTTCGCTGTAGTATATTAGCGAGTTGGTAAATAAGAAAACCTTATAACATGCATTTACTTGTATTTCATCTAACCTTAACTCTACTTAAATCTAATTCTACAATGACAACTGGACATTATTAAGTTAGGAAATGATAATGTTGTTTTGTATGTTGCCAAGTTTGGAACCGAAAAGAGTATGTTTTTTACATTCGTGCCTCACGATATCACTTCTTCGAAATGTTGACGTTAGATTTTATCGACAAAGATTAGTTCTTGATCGTTTGAAATACTTGCGAGTCACGAAACTTAACAGGCAACAAAAAATGTATATACAATTTAATTAAGAAATATTTGGACGTTTGATTCTGTAGGGTTATTAACAATGATTTGAAAACAGTTTTCCGTAAATGGACGTCCATGTTATTTGACGTGAATTCTAAAACAAAATGTTAACAAAAAACTTGAACGTAATGTGAAAAACTATGAACTGGCTAGTTATCCTCGAACGCGTTTATATTGAATACAACTTAGTGATGGAGACAGAATTTTGAGAGCGCCAACTATATTGACTAGAAATATGTACGTAGAATAAATTAAGTAAAAGGAGTGATTTTTGTGAATAATTAATAACTTAAAGAAAAGCAGAAACCCTTTCAGCGGCTAAGTGGTTTATGCGCCTGCGTGTTACGCCGGAGTGCCTGGGTTCGAATCCCGGGGAAACAAATTAATGTCCAACCTAGAAGGCTGATCACCTATTTTCCTGTAAAGAAAATGATGAGTTAAACAGATACAGAAATGTGTCAGCCTCATGTCCCACTATACGGAAATACTTTAAAGAAAAACAAATTTGAGCTTATGAATTGTGGTTTTTTTTGACTACCCAACTAATGGGAAATATGGTCGAATCGGCGTGAACTCTGGGATTATTTGTGCTATGTTGTGTGCTTATGGCTTAACTAAAATAGTTTTTTTTAACAAGAAGCGCTATCAATTGTTTTTGTAATACGACACTTGCAACAACTGGTGGGACATCTTCAGACGTTACATTGTTTTCTTTTACCCTCAGCCTCTATACCGGACGTCGACCTGCCTTTAGATTTCAATATTAGGGCTGTCTTTTTAAAGATCTTATTTTCCAAGCGTTGTAATTTTTGACGAATTTTTTTTTGCTACATAAACTTTATTCGAACTGAATTTATTTATTTAACTGTTATTATTTATTCCATTGTTTAATAAAATATTTACCCATATCTTCATCCTTAGTTAAATACTGTTTTAATTTAATTCTTTTATTAGTTTATTTTAATTTTAAATTTGACAACCAAGTTAAAGTATAAAGTAAAATGTATAAAATATATCTTTGTGTTGACAACCCTGACGTTACGGTGTAAGCTAGTAGCCAGTGGAGATACGTGAGGCGATTCTGTTTGTTTACCGAGTAGCCACGCTTCCGAGAACACCGTATCAAGAGGATTACCAAATGAGATAGCTTAAGCCCTCTGTTGCAACGGGAAATTATGTGGTTCAGAATCTCTGCCTATATAAAGCTCTAATTTAGAGAGTAGACAAAAATATTTTCACCTATATTTCTTGTTAAACTTGATCTAAAAAGAAAATAACTCGGTTGACATTTTTGAACTCGTTTTTGAACATCCCTCTCAAATAATAATTTAATATTGACGTTCACATGTCATTGATCATGTAATAAAATTGAATATTATTTTGCAGCACACATTACATGCTAACTATATATTTGTAGTTAAATCTGCGGTGATCAAAGTATATTTATTATCGAAATTGAATACTTATACCAAAACGAAGGGTCCTAATTTAAAAATACCCACAAGATATTGACTAAAAATTATAGTATGTAACAGCAGATAGTAACAGCTCTACGCCATATTAAATTAGTTTGGTTAGTGTTTAACCACAACTTTATTAGTTATATTACAGCGTTTGGAGTCTTCAGTTTTGAATTTTAAGAAAATTGTTTATTATTACCCAATTTGAAGACTTCATAAATAATAATTGATTTCAATTACAGGTAATGTGGTTGGCGGCGGCAGTGGTTTCCTTGTGGGTGGTGCTGAGCACTGCGACGTCGTGCGAGGAGGCGCAGATGCGCTGCGCCTACCGCAGCGGTTGTGGTGCAGCTCTGAACAACTATATGATGCTGTGCAACGATGTCCTCACCCAGCCCTCCAACTACTGCCCCAAGGAGTGTGAACATGCCCTAATCGCTCTCACATCCACCGAGGAGGGAAAGGAATTGATGAATGTAAGTATCATTTAGTTTTTTTTGTATACATCTAATCTTGGCGGTTGATAAGCATAAACCAATGCATATAAAAAGTTTATTTTAAAAATATTAACAATAACGTACTTATTATGTATTAATGTACTTATATATTTACAAAAATACAAAAGGCTCATCAAAGCCGTTAGGGTGCGTACCCAAAATACTGGCTACATTACCGCGTTGTATTGCTAAAAATCGAAATACATATAAACTATTGCACTATCTCACTGTTCCATGGGTATTATTACGAATAATAAATTATAATAGAATATTGTCTTGAGATCTATAACTATTACCTACAAGCAATAGTTGTTTTATGAAATTTTATAGTAAAATCGACCGTAACATTCGATACATCGATTGTGATATAAATAGGTGTAATCTGTGCTTAACCATAACAATAATTAAGTTTACTGTGTAATCATGATTATATGATTAAAGCCAAGATAAAAAAAGTTTAAAATTGCTCGTTTTTAGATTACCTGCATCTCAGCTTCAGATAAAAACGGTAATTAAATTCTTCGAAAATGCCCTAAGTAGGTTTTTCCTTGTCTTTATGTTTTTTGCTCGAATGCCTGGAAAATGAATCATATAACTGTTATTAAAATGTCTTTAATATCTGTTAAACTTTGCTCAAGACAAAATTATCATAACTTTGTCAAACGATAAAGAACTTGCCATTCCATTACGTCAATTTTATGTTCGCTCTTAAATTTCTGAAAAATCACTTATAAATTAAAAGTGAGGAGCATTCGAATAAGTGTATGCATTTGTTGAAGAAATAAATTATACAGTTGAGTTGACGTCGTCACATTTCAATAAGTTTTCATCATTACTGCTCGTTTGTGGCGTCTACTCAATTGATCAATGACCATTTATTCAAGACCCATCCCGGTTTTTAATCTAAATATGTATATGTTATTTGTATTAGCCTAGCCTGTGTATTATTAAATACACAGGCTTTAGTATAGAGATATGTCTTTATATATTTCTCTGATCATAATTTAATAGGCAAGTGCCTACTTGTCTGTTAAATTATCAGAGAAAGTCTAAATGGCAGTCTATTCCAAATTTTCAAGATCGCCACACGAAAATACTGACTGTAACTAAGAAGTGCGTGGTATAGATGGCTAGGTAAGCGAATCCGTCGAGATTCGCTTATGTTCCAAAAATTATCAGTGTATGCGATTTTTTTAAAGTTTGGATAAAACGATAAATATATAATAGTAAGGTATATTGAGGACAGTATATGTAGTTACATCTTACAATCAGCATATTATACAGGATCTATAATAGAATACGTATGTTATTGGCGGTATAAAAATGCAGTATCTCTGCATAGTTTATCGTTAAATGATAAATCCATAAACGTACAAGACCTATAAATAAACGACTGAACCAAAGAAAAACCAAAGAGTTTCCACTCGTTACCTTACTCTAAGAGTTATGCGACTATCTATAACATTCATAATATTTACAGTAAACGTATAATGAAAGATCTTCCTAAATTGGTGTTGTTTGGTACAGACGGGCCGCAATAAAATCTAATTTAGACGTCAGATTTGTCGGACTCGATGCACCGCCATCAGGGGTCGCGGTTGACGACCTCGCTCGCTTTTTTACGTACAAGTAGACAATAAAATTGTCCTTATAGCGTAGGGTTACTTAACAATGACATAACCTAAATAAAATTTATATCTTCATCGTTATCATGAATGTGAATATTTAATCGACTTCAACAAAGGAGGAGATTCTCGATTCGACTAATTTTTTTAAATGTTTGTTAACTCAGAACTTTCGACTGGGTGAATCGATTTTGATGATTCTTTTTTTATTTGAAAGCTGGCACTACTCGTGTAGTTCCAATTAAATTTCATCAAAATCTGTTCAGTAGTTTTAGAGTTACAATTTGAAGTGGGTTTTTTTGTTAAAATTATTTTATTAATTAATTATATCAGTTATGCTTCTGGAAAAGAATCGAGACCACCTTTCATCTTTATAGGAATATTCTAGGATATCTAGATCAATGTGTATTATTTAAACGTAAGAATATTCATGCCATATAAAATTATTGCCTCGTCAATTCTGACACCAAGAAAATATTTTTTTCTTTGAAGTTATATCAGTTTAAAGAAATTGTATATGATCCTCCTACAGATAAGCAGATGCAGGTGTACTTAATTAATTTAATTATTAATAAGAGTAATTAGCTGCCGTACACCTTGCGTGTAAAATATAAATTATAATGTTTAAGGGCAATAAAATCCGACATGATAATTGGAGAAATTCTTATTAAAAAAATTATATATAAATTCAGGATAAAGTAGCATTGTATGTCCCCTTTTCGAAGATGTTTATCTTGATGCCATAGATTTTATATATTTCCGACCCCAGAAAGTTGAGTTCTCGATTAATGAAAACGCAATCCCTAGAAAATTTGACAGATGTAACCAGTTTGAAGTTTAAACAAGATTTGGTTTTCTTCTCAATTATCCAAAGAATCAACAAAAGCTAAAGTATTTTGAACTTACTAAACCATTTACACCAGTCTTTCACAAAATGGGCGATAACGCCCCCTTGTGAGCGCTGGAGGCCTAAAGGGCGGTAAGGGGCCCAAAGAAAATTGGGGAGCTTGGTAAAATAGGTTCTTGAGTCAATTGGAACCTGATATCAACAAACTTGTTAAAAATCATCATATTCACCTTACATTATATTAGTTTTAAAACAAATGTTTAGTTTTGGTAATCTTTAATTTTGAATAAAAGAAACTCTTAATATTATTAAGTTGTATTATTATTGCTCTCTTTGGTAAGGAATGTCCGTTATTGAGGTTTTTAAAGTGAAAAAAATGGGGGGAGAGGGCGCTATAACATAACTGATTTTCAAAGTGGGCGTTAGACGAATTTTGTTTGGGAACTTCTGATTTACACATTCATAACGACGGACTTCAAGGATATAATAATTTACTAAACGGTGCAGCTGTTCTTAAATTTTATACTAGTTTTCAATTAACTCTGGATTTGATCCAGCTTTTCTCCAGTTTTGCGTTTAGCCCATTCATTTATAATAAATAATCATTAACTGGTGCCGGAACTAGTCAAATCTTTAATTATTTCATGTAACGGTTAGGTTATTGTGTGGTTGAGCAATGTGTAACGAAAGGTTGGGCGAAGCGGAGCAGCCTTGAGATTGACGTCTTGATCGCGACCTACCGCAGCGCGCGCAGGTGTTGTTCTATCACAAAAAATAGCGTAAGACGGAGGCTCCTTTATTTATCCGTTTCCTAATTTCGACCTTTAATTAAACCTTACCAGCCCTTACGGATATACATGGCATGTAATATAAAGCTAGATAACCGCCTTCATACGATTAGCTCAGCTGTTGATTACTGACTGTTCTGAAAGATCAGTGAGCAGTTTTATCTATAATCCTCTAGAGGTTATTGGAATCCACTATAACTAGTTAACGGGCTGTTTTTGCTCTTTCCAATGTCCAGTTTTAGCTGTCTAACCATGAAAATATTACATATAAATAAATAATGTTTTGCTAGATAAGTCCCTTAATTAAACAACCAGTATTAATATTTTCTCTAGAGATTGCTGGGAAAGAAACCAAACCCACAAATAATACCCCAAATCAGAGCAGATGAAGTCATGGATATCAGCTAGTATTATGTAATAGTCGTCATTCATAATTTCATTTATTGTCACCGATCTAAGTATATGTTTGTTGGTTGTTATGTTTGCTTCGAGATGTGATTCGAATGAATCATGTCATTAGTTCTTATTGCATGGTTCAATAACCGATAATCTAAGTTGAACGAATGCTAATGCATTTATGGTACAGATAAACTGTAAAGTCAAATAGAGCAGTGTTTTCAGATTTATAGCACACAATAAAAATTATTACTCAAATTAATGTTTTAATAACTGGAATTTAGTATCGTTTTTATGGCTTTCCCTAAATTTATAAACCCAATAAAACTAAATTTAACATATTTTTTATGTGTTACTATATAAAGTAATTTTTTACAGTGCCAATGTGAGGACGAGTATTGCGTGGACGCGAAGCAAAAGATCTACGTGTGTCGGGCGCAGGTGTTAAAGGGAGCGGCTGATGCCACAGCCTCCTGCCGATTATCGCAGCTCATCTGTTTAGCTGATGCCCAATGTGCCACAGCTTTAGACTATTACAACCAAAATTGTCGCTCAGTTTATCGTGGGAGGAAATGCTCGAAGAAATGTCTCAATTCCATTGAGATATTGAGAAAACAAGAGAAAGCGGCCGCATTGACAGCGTGCCGATGCGATGGCAATGAAGACTACGACTGCCCGAGGATGCAAAGTAACCTAGCAAGGCTTTGCTTCCACAAACATTTGAAAAACCACACCAAAATCCAAGAGGGAGGCTACGACGAAAGACATCGGAAAACGCAACAACATGCAGTCTCTTCAGCAAGCAATTATTTTTTGTCTGTTGTCGTCATTGCTCTTTGCCTTCCCTTCAGTTTCAAGTACAAAACGTGACGCTAATTTACCTTAGGATATCTAGGTTATAATTAGAGAAATACGTCAATGTAAATAAGTTTGTACAAATAGCATTGTTTAAGTTTAAAGTTAGCTTCGCAAGGTTGTGTGAGAGTGTGTGCAGATTACTTTTAGGTGTCGTTTGAGTATTTGCAGTTAATATAGATATTTGAATAAGACTTTACGCTTTCGCCGCCCACGGGAGCGTGCGCGGGCGTCGCTATAAATACGGCGGCGCCGGTGGTCCGGTGACAAATGCTAGGGTGTATCATCCCGACGCCAAAACTCCGCCGATTGAACTAACGGTTGTCTTAACTTGTCAAGTAATAATGAGCGTGCTCATTTAACATATCCAAAATTTGTTTTATTTTAAAAAACGACAAATTTAAGTGTAAAGGAAGTGGATGTCTCCAGCGTTTCGTTGCACTAATCGCGTCTCTGTCGGAAGTGCTACAAATATGCGGGACACACATCGAAAGAGTTTTAAAAGCGTTCAACTTCCTCTTACTTCTGAAGTTTCATCTGATAAATGACTAAACCATATGAATTAACTGTTTTAGAGAACAAAATATAATATACGTAAAAATATACGAGCGAAGGAGCACCTCATCCTATGAGGAGCCTATGGGGAATAAACTGGAGTCGGGCAATGAATGAGATTCTCTATCATAATTCTGCCCAGGTGAAGCCGCAAGTCACATCAGCCACTCATTCATAAAGAAAAAATTGAGTATCTTCATCTTAATGAAAAGAACATGAAGAATAAAGTTCATGAAAAGACAATAAGAAAGTTAGGTGTATGTATACATTTGTATCTATAAGAGTATGTACATAAATATTAAAACAATATTTATCCATCGGTATTAAATGTTAGTGTAATTTCACTGTCCTCAATCGAAGGTTTCAAGTAAGAAAATTCTTCGGAGGGCGTATGACAACGTGGTTTCCTCATAAGTCTCGGACCTTGTAATGAAGATATAGGAACCGGTTTAGGACAAGGTCCCACGTGCGGTGCTCCGATTTTTGCCGCGTAAAACGATACCAAACATACAATTTTATTAACGTAACTCTAGAATATTTTTTATATATGACATTAAAAAACCGCACTATCGATTTTTTAAATAGAAAATTTAAAACACAGTTGTTTATGAAACAAATTAAATTAATGCCTGAAAGAAATAATTCCAACCAGTGCCTAAGCTTCTCTAAAATCTAGACATTTTAAACTTTTTAAACACATTTCAGTTCGGTCTAGTTTTTTAATTGCCTTAAATAAATTGATTTTATTAAGATAAACTGTATTTCAAAATCGTGTAATCGTTAAAATAGAGCAAAAATAAAGGATAAATATAATTCTCCTACAGTTATTCAGTTTTGCGATTAAGGCTAATTGTTCACTGAGAATTTCTTTGGGAACAAATTAACATTCTTCTAAAATTTAGTATTCATACCAGCAAAATGTAGTTTACTAATGTTTCAACAGAACACGCTATTGCATTATGCATTGGAGTGTATCGTAGGAATATGAATGAACTTGAGTCTTCGCGATGACATTTAATGCTCACTTGGAAAATGTGATTTATTATCCTTTTAAATCCTACGTATATACATTATTTTAAAATTACTATTTATAGAGTTTATACTAGAAGTTTTTTTTTTGTGAACAAGTGAAATTAAAGACATGTTAATTATAAATATGAATATATAATTAATGAATAAACAGATTGTCAAAAATTGTACCTAAGATAAATGTCATGCTTTCAAACAAAACTGCATGAATCGGTCTTTTCGTTTGAGTCAGATAAACTTATATATACATGTATATGATGTAAATATGTACTATTTAATGTATGTGATTAGACAAATGACTTTATCTTGTACTAATTATTAATTATGACTAAATTTGTTGTTACAAAAACAAGGACCTAATTTCTAATCAAATTTGAACAATGTTAAAAATTGTAAATAGTTTCAAAATAATGGTGTGGAATTGTACGAGTGTTTGATGGTTTATTATTTTACTGTCCCCTACTTATAATCGTAGCTCAATGAAGGTTATATCTATATTAGCGAGAAAGTGACAGAGCATTTGAAATTATTCAATTTCGCATGTTTATAAGTAGTATAGGTTTATAAATCGTATATTTTTAAATAATTAAATTAATTAGGAACACTCCATTAACCACAGTTTACCAAAGTGAGATTATTAGTATTAAGCTTGTAAGTAACAATAAGAATGCTTCTAAAGAATGTAATGTTTGATATCGTACAAAGTATTTTAGTGTATGAATATTTATTAATTTAGTGTAAGCTTAGTTGTCGGTTTAAGTATCTATTTGTTGCAATTGTTTCGTTTTTTTTTTTTTTGCAAATTCGTTTTAAGTATTTTAGTTGTATTTATTTTAAATATTTCAATAAAATTTCTGTTTTCTAACTGTTGTTTTCTTTTTCTGTACAAATAAATTAAAGTTTTATGTAAATGCATACGAAATAACAAATTCTACTACAATCTAGATACCTACTTTCCTATAGAAAAAAGTCGACATCAAAAATTACTGAACCGATTATAATAAAGCCTTAAATAGAAGTTACTAGATGATTTTTAAGTTCTTACAACATCAAGCAATTGTTTGGGTTTTGGCAATTCGAAATAGAAAATGTTTTGATTCGAAATGGTTTAGGAGTTAAGGCGCTCCTAAAAAAGAAAAATGAAAATTTAGCTATGAATTTTGTTATAAGTTCATTAAAAATTTAAATTAAATAATTAATTTTAAATAAAAAAAATCCAATATACCTAGCCATATATTTGGCACCGCCTTTCAAAAAGCAACATGACAATTTTAAGCTCTTGTTGAATGTAATAGGAATTTTATTTATCAACTATTAACATCTTTTTATTTATAGTAGGTTCATTAATAATAAAAAAATATTTCTTACATTTTAGTTCGTAATAATTTTCTGTTTTACAATTCACATAATCCTAATGAGTAAATAGTAAGATTTAAATTTTAAACCGAGATATTTAAATTATAATCAACGCCTTAAAAGTATCGTCACCTAATTAAAAATGACTAGGAATTGGAGTAGAGAACGCTTTCTGTCTTGCCACACCTAGGTTGTATCGTCCGGTCAGATTACTCAACGAAACTTACGATAAGTTTATAAGCTGTTTATTTCATAGTAAGCAATGATGTCTGCGTAACCAGACATTTTACTGTTGTAGACATATTAAGATTTTTATATATACATATATATTTATTGTAGAAGCTATGTATGAATATTTGTGGTATGGCTACGTTATGTGCCACGGTAAATGTATGTACAGTCAGGGGTTCTTAATTCCCTTTCCCTTCCCTTAATTTCTATCATCTATATATACAAAAATCAATTGCTGTTTGTTTGTCTCGCTAAAACTCGAGAACGGCTGGGCCGATTTAGTTGATTTTGATTTTGAAATGTTTGTCGTAGTCCAGGGAAGGTTTAAACGGCGAAAAATATGCGGTCAATACCAAAATATTCACTAGAAATAATTTATAAGTATGACAAAACAACGTTTGTCGGGTCAGCTAGTTATCAATAAAGACAATTTTTATTTAGATATATAATCTATATCTATAATTTATATTCAGGAAGTACCAGAATAATATATACACATATATAATTTGATTACTTATAAATTTTTCAAGTACATCCGTTCCCATACCTGTGTGGACTCATCAGGTGATGAGAGGACCACTAGTTAAGTTAACAAGGGTATGAAGTGGTCTGGATTAGCACTTATGAAGAGATAATAGTACATCCTGAGAGGCTACATCCGTTTTAGAAGCGTTTGTGAGAAAATTGCAGCCGTTGCATATTGGATCCGATTAAAGCTGACCTACCTCAGTGCTAATACAACTGAACTATGAGTGCTAAAATATAGATGCATAGAAGAAAGATTGTGGACAAGTCAGGCAGTAGTGGACGGTGGTGGTTTTACTGCCAAAAGCTGGAGGAAGCTCCAAGCTGGATTTATAATTATTACAAAATAATTATTTTGCCCTAAAACACAGTCATACTCATGTCCGCGTTATGTCCCGCATGTAAAGCTCATATCAATTATCAATTTAGCTCGAATTATATGCCTCAATGAATTATTTAAATATAATTTCTTACTTCTTCAATTAGGTATTGAGTATACCAAAAGTGCATGTCCGCGACAAAATTTATCTCACTCTCTGAGATTAATTTCCATTTCCAAAAACAGTTTTTATAGTCCCAATTCAGGTGAGCCAAATTTTGCAAATTGCCAGTATCATTGTTTTCTACGCTCCGCAATTATGTGTCGCTGTGGGTGGCCCACTATAAAATGATTACCGGTCGGGAAAAATATACATCAGACACGACAGTTAGAAAATAAACAAAATTAACAGAACGGTCCGAGACAAATTGTTCGCTTTCGACATAAATCTAACGTTGGACGCGAAATTTTATGAAGCTTGGCGTTTTGGACTCAAATTCATAGACCGCACTGCGGCTTTTTCTTGATGAAATCGACTTTCATTTAAAAATACGGTTAAAAAACCTATTTCAACGTTGATAGTCTTTTTTTCGTATTATCATTGAAAAAAATATGAATCTCATATAGAAACTAGTTCTAAAAATACTTTTTAAAGATCTGTATAGAAACCCACAGATTTAAAATGAGTCTATTATGAGTCAGCGTAAAGTCGCAAATATGAATGAGTTTTGAAGTGTTATCCTCATTTAAATATTCTAGGGACAAGCTAGGCTAGAATTTTTACGTGTTTCATAGCGTAATAGCTTATAAATCAAATGACTAGTGAAATAAACACATAAGTATATATCCCTATGCTTTGCTAAACCAATGAATTTGCAAGCAAAATTGAAAATATGTATTATCAACTCACTCAATACTGTGTGTTCATAGGCGACCAGTTCAGTGAATTTTAAATTAAGCTTATAATTGTCAATGCATTCCTATAAGATAAAACGGTATTTCATCTCAGTGTTATCATTTGGACCACCGTGGCAGAAGGTTTGTGGCACGACTTTCCACGCCTCTTATGCGCCTGATTGCAGTTTAACTACGACGTAGGAACTAACATTAACTTCTTGTTCTAGGAAGTATGAATATCATTACCAATATGATTTGGTTATTTCTACCTGGGTAAAATTGTTGCAGAATAACAATATTTTAACATAACTAGAAACAAAAGTTATGAACTCGAATTTATAAAAGAAAAAGGGAATACAATATTCATCTCGATGAGGTACAACGTCCTATTAAGGTTATAGATAACATTCTACTAAACTATTGACTAGAGAATGATGCAAGCTCACCATAGAACTTGCTATGAAAAGATATTTTCATGGAATTTTAGAACAGAAGTTGCAAAGGTGCACAATGTCATTCCTATATAAAAAATTAGGAAAATTACACGAGATAAAATAGATTGCATGTTCATAGCACTATTTGAATGGCATAATTATCTCAATAATATCACAGTAGAGGTACATAAGTCCTAGACTATTTTGAAGATGTCTCGCTGACAGAACTGCGAATAAAAATGAAGTAAAGTAAACTCAAAAACAACGGGAATTATCATATATTTGGTTATTATATATACGCATTATACAATTGCCTATAAAAACCCACGGAATAGCGGGGATGTTTTTTGTAAGAACCTGTACTTCCATGTCGTGATGTTGAGAGTGTATGCAATAATATGAATTTAATACCACACACGGTGCTCGGAATGATTGTGACGTAACAATGAGGAAACTATTCGTTTTGGAGTCAATTACAAAATCATTACCGGACCCCTGGAGGTGATGACGTCACACCACCACACAAGTCACGATGCCATAATGATAGTTTAATGATCATGTATATTGCATATGATCTCAATTTAACTGAATTTGTCGTTGTCTAGGTTGGTACTCCAATGTTATAATATATTCCTGACACCTTGGAAGAATTCTGTATATAACGATGATTTTCATTTAAATTTATTAGAATTTTGTATGAATTCAAAATATATATTTAAATGCGAGATTTAAAAGTAATATAGTAGTATATCAAACTATACTCGTGGACCAATAATTAAGTATTAAAGTATTTGGAAAAAAACGTAACAAGTTAGAATTTGGTAATAAATTAAATTCAAATCACACGTGTTTACTTTTGCTCGTATTCTTACTTTTGTTTTCAATCTGTCACATCAAAATGATAAAAAAAACAATCATCATCATCTCTCCCGGTCATTATTGAATTACTATCATGTCACTGACACCAGAAGAATGTACAAATATCGTAGAAGTAGGCACTTTCTACGTTGCAGAGTCGTCAAATTTTTCCCAGAAACAGAACATTAGAAGACTAGGAACCGGCTACCGAGAGATCGAGTTTCGTACTGATCCGTATTATTTGTCCAAAAATATAGTTCGTGACTATTTGATTTGGCTGTCACATATTTAATATACCTCTTAAGTATTTTTACTTAATATATAATATATTTACACTGAAACGTATTAACATTACATGTTTATTGATATAATTTACTTGACTTTAACACTTTAATGCATGTCAGGGATTTTAACATCCTGTACAACTCACTTTTGAACTTCAAAAGGAGGCTTTATCAAAGGTTTATGTGGACATAAAACTCTCTCTTTAGTTACCCGAGGGCTACCGGCATTACTTTATATGTCGCTAAGTAGTTATTAGGATTGTACGGTTTCTTGCTTATTCAAAATCATAAGAAGATTATCTCTATTTAGGGACTTTCTATTGTTTGCGTAAATGTTTGCCGGAGAACGATTACGAGTACTGACAATACAAACATGAAGAAGGGTACTCAAAACTCAATCGGGTGGAAAAAAATCAACAAAGCTATTACAAAATATAGGAAAAAAAATCTAAATACAATATTTTTCATATTAAATATTACATATATTTTTAAATATGAAATATATAATATGAAGATATAATATGAAATATATTTTGAATCTATTTCAGGATGAATCCAGTTAATTTTAATTACTTTTTGCTTAATTCGAATTAATGGCTCTTCTCGAGAAAAAATTCGAAACAACAAAAATACAGGAAAACGTAATGATCATTATACCTATCTTTCTTTATTTATCTGAAAGGTTTGAAGATACTTAATTAGGGCCTAAAGAAACACTATATGCTACTTTGATGCATAAATAAAATAAGTAAATTATTGAATTTTATATACCTAAATATATTCGCATAATGAAATGTAATTTTCTTTAATTGTTAGGTGACTCGAGTTATTAAAAACTAGCGACCCGCCCCGACTTTGCACGGGTATAACATATATAAAAACCTTCCTCTTTATCACTCTATCTATTAAAAAAAACCGCATCAAAATCCGTTGCGTAGTTTTAAAGATTTAAGCATACAAAGGGATATAGGGACAGAAAAAGCGACTGTTTTATACTATGTAGTGATGATTGATCCATTCAGACAATTAATTGACGTAGTGTACTATACTGTAAACAATGTTTAACGTTATTGTTAAACTGACTTTTTCATTTAAGATTCAGTAATTGATCTCAATTAAAAGAGATCCATAAAAAAATACCTACTCCTCCTCAGCAGTCGGGTTACATTTGCGCGTATCTTGCGCAAGCATCTTGTTAAGATAGACGTCAACATTCGTAGTGGAATGAGCTTGGAATAAATCATTGGGTTTTTATAAAAGCATCATCGCCTGCGCACCGCGTCGGCACATCAAAGCGACGCTACTTGCCGCTATGCGCCGAAGCCTTCATTTAACGCTGCCTTTGATTTGTTTCCGATTTCAAAGACTTAATACACATGTAGCTAGGCATCTATGTAATTTATGGTTTGATAGAGATATAAAGTTAACGCATTAATTTGTTTGACTGGCCAGGCCATATTGTGCTCAGAGATGGGAATCAACATTTCATTTGTTGTGATTTTGTTATTATACATCTAGATTCTAGTGTACAGTTTTAGGGTCATAGGGATGAATTTAAACTAAACAAGATTAATCTATTTTATTCGTTTGTTAGTTCGGCCACAATTATGAGTAAAATTTATAAATCCTATAGAGAGAAGCCGCGAAATTGGTCTACGGCCTACGCGTTACACATGGGTTTTATTAATTAATTTATAAAAGTCCAAAAAGGTACTATTTAAGACCTCTTATCGACAATACTCTTTCGAATACGAAATATTGGAGGTAAAAAAGTTTTAATGTTCATAATACACTCTACATAATTTCGACAAGGGCTGACCGAATCTTTTGCTTTATCTTTTTATTAAATGTTAGTGAATGAATCAAGACAAGCTTTCGGCTACGGTAGAGGGCAGCTGTTGAGATGATTCGAAGTAAGGACGCGCCTCGCCGCCGCCGATAGAGTCATTATCTTCCATTACACGGCAGTGCTTCTCAAACATTACAAGTTTCGGACGCCAGAAAAAAGGTTAATTGTATTGGGTAAGATTTAAATTACTTTAGCGCCATCTTTTGACACTTAGCAACAATATTTCAAGTTCATTCTATTTTCTTCTCTAATCTATTTAACTCCTTTTTTCGAATTTAGGACTTAAATATAATTTTTATTTTATTTAACAGCCTCCTAATATATGTAGTATATATTTATTTCCAAGGCTAGGACTCTATTGGCCCTTAATACGCCACGGGCATAAAGTTTAAGAATGTCTGTCGTGAGTCTGATTAACTCGTCGAGCGGGGTCAGGAGTCATCCTCAGAGCGGACGGCTTGGTCCAGACCATAATTTGTATCATTTTCTTCTCACTGTCTCTTGTTTTTGTTTTCGCATTCGAGGAAATATTTAGTATGTTTCCTTTGGAGCTCATGCTCTTGAAAATGTTGCGTATTTAAAACTACTAAAAGTTCTTTTGATCTAAATTAGATTAGTGCATCGTTCCGTTTACTAATGAAAAATCTGGCCTTTACAGTTCGCAAATATTTTCTGTCACACTCAGTTTATAATGGGTAATACTAATAGACTAACCTAGCCTAGCCTAGCCTAATAATAACCTTTATATTTATTTCCGTACGATTGGCCAAACTCAAAGTAGAAACCTTGTCCCGACAATCACAAACACTCACCGAATATTCTCACAAATATTCACCGAATAGGTATGCGGCTTAAAAGTTACAAATCTCTCGTAATTGATATTTACCAGTACAGAATATATACATATAGATAGGTATTTATAACAACCGCCTACTCTCCACATACATGCTTAATTATAAATTTAATAGTATTAAGATAATATCCGAAAATGATTCGTCACAGTTCGGCTGGAGTAATTATAATACAATCGCGGATGGAGACAGGCGTGGGACGCGTCTACACGTGCCCGGATGTTGTGCTGAGGTTTTTTTTAGTGAGGCTCTTACAAAATCTCTTTTTTTTACATCTCATGCAACATGGATACAATATCTTCAGTTCGTAAAAAATCTTAAATTAGAAATCTTATGCACACGTGGATCGGTTTGGACAACTGTGCGAATCCCAAAATTGCAATCATTTTCAGAACTAGATTAAAATTATGTTCGCTAGTAGATCTTAATGTGACAAATATTATTATGTATTCAGAATATGTACTTCTTTACCCGGTAATTTCTAACAAATAATGAAAATTGTTTTTAGTAATAGTAAAAGAAACATTTTTAGTGATGTCAAATAAAAAACATTACGTAGATACCTATACAATCTGAATAAAGCCGTCTAGTGTGGTCAAACAAAAGGCTTTGCGCAATAAGGAATATCTGGTCGGCTTAGGTTCAATATACGAAGCAGCGTTTTTTACATTTGTATGGGTGATAAAATCGCTGTCCCCGGAACTGGTTTATAGTAATGAAGTTGTTATACACTCGTCTTTTTAGTTATTTCTTCGAGGTGTTTCTCTTGAAATGCTTTTTACGCGTTAACGCAATATTTGATGAGTTTTTGATCATTTCATAATAATTTTAAAGTGTGTTTTGTGTGTCGTGAGATACGTGATTCGAATGTATTCGTAAAGTAAGTTTATTAATGTATTTATGAATTATTCGGAAAATTTTGAACCGTTTGTAGGATAAGTCTGCATTTTGTCTTTACCTAAAATCCCATAATAAAGAAAAACACTTGCAATGGATTTTTTTTAAACATCAGTATTTTAAGATACTTCATTCATTTAGAATACTTAGACTTATACCGTTGGGGTGCGTACCCAAAATACTGGCTACACTACCGCGTTGTATCGCTAATTCGCTACAGAAACGCGTTGGCCGAAATATGAGCCAGCTTTCGGGTTTCCTGTGGTCTCAACTAAGCTCGTCAATATCTCTTTAAACAATCAACGCGCTTCTGACCTCCATGGACCCAAAGTCTCTACTCCAAAAGGAACAAAAATATATATGACACTTTCATATCTTCATCTTTTGCTGTTTTCTGCAATCGTTGCCGCGCCACCAGCAACTGCAGAATTAAGTATTTTAATGAATAAAGTACAGCTTTTTTTACAGATCCTACAACTTTGAACTTCAATATATCCCTGAAACTGTAATGGAGATCAGGGCAAGTGTTAGTTTACACTTCGAAGTTTATCGTAAACTCTCCGGCTTTATTAGAGCAAACTTGTTCACTGCAACATAGCCAAGTCTATCGTTTGAATAGTAAAGGTCAACTAACCTGCTTCATGCTGGCTGCTATTTGTAGATATTCCAAACAGAGTACAATAATTATTTTTGTAGGCTTATTTATTTTCTAAAAAGTAAATAAACAAAATAATTGTAAAAAGTAGATCGAGGACGTACTTAAATATTGATAAAAGTTATAATATACCTTAACTCTTGAAAATGTGTGTACAAGATTTCAAGATCGCTCGAGTAGTTTAAGTGTGCAGGCGCAATACAAAATAACAAGTATTTATAATATTAGGCTTTATTACAATAACAAAAAATATAGACGAACAAGTCTGGAATACAGGACGAGTGCGAAACGTGAGTGAGACCTAGCCTAGCACTATAGCATCATAAATTTATAGATCCCGCACTTTTTTGACAAGTAAGAGGCCAAAATCATGCATGAGAGAAGAAATATTTTTAACATGGAATGCACAAGCTTTCCAATAAAAAAAGAATCATTAAGATCGGTTTACCCAGTCGAAAGTTCTTAGGTAACAAACAATTTAAAAAATACAGTCGAATTGAGAACCTCCATTTTTTTGAAGTCAGTTTAAAAGAAAAAAATCACAATCACTTTTTCAATTTACAAATAAAATTATTGGTTAATTATCATTATTACTATACAGCATAAGAAATACCTACTATTTCTTTTATCACGCCCGTTCCCAAAAGGATTGGCAGCAACCTCAGACTGCCACATGCCACGATCCCTACAAAGCTCTTTCGTTTCATCCACTTTCAATAAATTCATCATATTATACATGCTCGTCTATTGCAGGTGCTGTTGACCAGTCGCTACTATTAAGGTCTAGGTATTATTAAGATTGGCTTTATTCTAATGAATCAAATAATGAGAAAATAAAGACATTGAAATCTTTTAGATATTACTGTTAATGAGCATCCTCTATTCATAATAGCCCGTAAATCTACGCAGCTTTACGACTACTCCCGATGATAAAATTGTTCATTGCCGTCTACCGGCACATTTCTCGTCAATTATCTTTTTTTACTTAATTTATATTGAGGGTAACCAATTAAATGTTTATGTTATAAAATTTTATACTAGTAATATAGGTAAGCATATTTTTTGTCTTTTATGGATTAAGGGTACCTAATTGTCAAAGTAAAAAATAAATCAATAAAATCAATAACGATTCGTTCAAATATTTTATTAGAGGTGACTTATTATGTAACTTAACATGTAATATATACCAAAAATAAAAAATACCACTTTTTCCTCTAATACCTTGTTGCACAATATTCATTTATGATAGTTATTTTAAAAATGAACCTATAAATTAAATAATTAAAAAAAATAAAAGTACTTAAAATTGTTAAAAATCTAATAACGCGTTGATGTCTTTTTTATGAATGAATGAATTTAAATTTGTTTGTATAATAATTCTTTTTTAGTAATCTAACTTTATAGGAATAAATAAATTACATTTATGATATAATTCTTGTAAGTCAAAGGCGCACTTGCAGAATCAATAATTTGACAGCCTATTTCAAGAGATAATTCCAGATTGTAGATCTATCTTTCTGTTTTTACAACAACCTTTGCCGGCATATACAATATAGTTTATGTTACTCAGTGCTTTCTGTAAATAAATTAATTTAACATAGCTCCAGTATGTAGTTTTTAATATTAATATAGATATTTGTAAATGCAAAAGCCCAAATTAACATGTGAAGGTAGCTGTATCTCCACTAATTAGTTAATTAAGGCTTTATTGTCGCCGCTCATTTGAATCTTAAATTGCAGACGTGTCTTACCAAATAAGGCGCGTGATTTACATTTCTATGCGAAAACTGGTCACGTTTATTCTATTGTTTCTATTGAGGCTTAATACAAGACTAGACCTTGTAATCTTTTGTAAGATATTTGTATGATTTTGTAGATTTCAACGTATTTTATAAAAATGATGTGCCTTTTGAGAGGAACCTTGCCCTGAGGTTTATGTTTTGCAATGCCGAGATGAGGGTCATATCCATATTTATTTCACCTTATTTCAGTGGTAGGACCACTAAGTCATAAAAAATAATTTTTTACAATTAAAAATGTAATCCCTAATATTAAACATTAGAAAGAGCGAAAGTAACTCTCTGTTTGTTAAGCTTTCACTCCTAAACAACTAAACCGATTTTTATAAAATTTATATGATTTTTAAAGATTTTATAGTGAAAGAGACTTGAAGAGTAATCGCGGTTAAAAGCAGAAATCATATAGGAAGAGTAAAAATATTAGTAAAATTATATATTTGTACTCCCTTAAGATATTTATCGAATTTTTTATTATTTGTGTTATTTATATGCAAAATAAAATCCGAAATCATTGTACCATGAAAGTGGCTGAGATGCTAGGTAGCGGTTCGATTCCCCGCTCGACAGGTTTCATTAATCGCTCTGATCGTGCAGTGATTGATGCACGAGATTTTTTCCACTGATATAATATTAATATGATGTATGGGAGTTTTTTGGACGGAATGAAAACGTGTTAACGGACAAGACTAATATGTCTACGTCGAAAATGTATCCAGTACAAATATTGTATGTAATAAAATTGTATTGTATGATGCAAAGATCAGATATAAACTTATTTTGTCTATGCCCATCCTTAATAGAATGGGCATAGACAACTAAGGATTGAGTGAGTGAGATGATGACTAATGTCGTCATCTCCCTCACTCCTTTCTCATACAATCTGACTCACATAGATTTTGTGATTCAGACTTTTTGAAGTTCCTTTTCCGGTATCTACATTCTTACTCAATGTTCTCGTGGTATTATGACTCTCATACCTCATATTTCATCTGCTGCAATATGTTCGTTAGCTTACGCTTGCTTATTAAACAGCTTATAAGAAACTTATGTTATTTTCAAATTTCTTATACAAAACTTGCAATTTCATTATCACATTGATCTGGTATCTTTCGCCACCTAACACTCAGAACCATACTTCGGCGTAAGTAACTGTCAAATCGAATTCCAAGTATTCTACACTATCTAACTTTACTATCTAACTTTACTATCTAACAGGTTCATATACAGTATACATATAAATTGCTTAATAAGTAGAAACCGGTCAGGTTCCTATTTGAATATCTAATGGTATTTCAAAGCCATAACTTATCTTCAATGCGGGATTTATCTTAACTTCACCTAACCTTATTACCATAAGCTGTGTAACAGTCCGCAGTAGATTGCGTTTAAGATTTAAATTTAGAACACAAATCTTTCCACTTTATTCAAATAGGTATGTATACTGTATGCGGCAGAAACTTTAAGACCCTAAAAAAAGACTTAAAGTCGACATAAAAGTGAAAGAGACGACAGTATTTTGAAATGGGGATGGAGAGAGATGCAAGCTAAGACCACGTGACACCTGCCGGCCGCCAAATGAAGATATCCCAGCTGGATGCAGGGATCAAAAACAGATGTGTTCGACCTTTATAAAAAATTTAGATACACAGTTCCACGTAATGTCAGGCAAAGCTTCGGTCTTTTTGTGTAAGCTAAGCGTGACTTTCAATCTGGTTTTTAGCTTATTATAATTCTGGTTTATAGCTTACATGGCAATTAACTCACACCAATAATGATTTATTTGATGTTAATAAAAATATTTATTACTAATCTTTATTAAATTATTATTATACTTTTTATTTGGAAATGTTAGGTGTTAGGTATTTCTGGATTAATACTTTTTAATAAATTTTGGATAAGTATTTTGTTTCAAAAAATTATTAATTTCATCCGTAAAACTTTAAGTACCTACTTCGTTTTATTTAAATGTAGAGAGAAGACATGAATAAGAATGACAAAATAATCAAACCAATATTAAGACATTTGGTATCTATTTATTGATTTCGGAACGGCCATTTTGATACAATTATAGAAAATCCTATTCAGATTATAAAAGAATGCATTCCTAGTTTCTGGACGGAAATAAATTAAAAGATAGGTATTTATTAGTTTAGCTTCTACTAGGTAGGTACTACCGACTTATACTAGAGCTTGAAAATCTTAAGTATTTATTAGATTACTTGATTTAAGTACACTGAAAGCAATAACTAACAAAAAATTATTATCGACTATGCAAATATATTCGTAAAACAGAACGAAAGCAAACATACAGTAGCTGTCACTATGCAGGTGGATTAAAAAGCAAACAAATAAACGGTTATTACACGAATTTGAGTTCTATCGTAAAGCAATAAAGCATATTTTTATTTTTTCCTAAAATGTCAACTTCATAAAACGGTCTGTGCATAGTTTACTTGTTATCAAATATTTATAAAGTGCATATATAAATCAAATATGAGTAATCTTAGTGGTGTGACGTAGATTATCTTAAAATGAAGATATAATCATGACTACCTGTCCACTGAGTTTTTTTGTACTTCTAAACCACCACTGATGTGATGAATATAATTAATAAGATTGTAGCTTTGCAATTATCATGCCAATAAAATTAAGTATGTTCATGAATTTTCGTATGACATTATATGGCAGATGGTGTATGATCTTTTGTTATCTTTTTCAAAATTCTACGCAAATACTTCGAATTTGCTATTATTTAACGAAACTAATTTAATTTAAAACTGTACATTAATTGTATAACTGTACTGTGTAGGAACTAAATTTAACAAAAACGTATATATTAAAAATCGAACATTTAAAAGAATAGTTGAAATTCTATTTACTATTTTTAAATACTGCTTTATAAACTTACGTAGGTATATTAAAACTTTATAATTAAAAATCAGGCCTCCTCCAAATTCTTCCACCTACAACATCTACCCTACAACAGGGGTCCCTATAAATTAAATTAATTTAATAAAAATTTTATGTAAATTATGTAAGGGAAATAAAAAGGCTAAATAAATAAATACATTAAAAATCAATACTGCAAATAAGCCAAAACTAACGTATGTTTTGTTTGTCTTACAACCCACAACAAAATCTACCTAAATTATTTGTATGAAGTTTATTCTATTGAAACAACCTTTATAATATCATATATTGTATTAAACTTTATAATAAATTATTATACCTATCCGTATATAAAATGCAAATTAAAAACGGCGATATATCCTTAAATTAGTTTTTCACATGCACAAAGCATTTTACAAATCTTAATAAACTCTATACTAACAAAATATCTATAAACTTCGGGATGACAAGAGGAAATAAGAAACGTGAGAATAATATAATTTAGATGCCGCACCTCTGCCTTCGATAATTGAGACGTCAACTTTTTCAACTGGCCCTGCTCGCTCGGGACCGGGGTTTTTGAATATTTATAATGCTAGCTGAGTCGTAATTTTAGTTCACTTCTCGTTATCTGACTTTTTTATCTCGTTTTGTTTCTTTTCATGCCGATGGATATATATGAGGTATGTTCTATAGATAAGAATATTTGAATATATTCTGTGATTAATTAGATGATTAGAACATATTATTTAACGAAATAAATCGTAAGTTTCGGCTTTATATCAAACTAGTTGCACGTGGGACTTGAAGAAATTTTCATTTATTATTTATTAAGTTTAGTTTAGCCACATATTTTAGCCAATAAGTATGTTAAGCAATCACCAGAAGAAATATCACTATAAACATTTAAACACGCGTTACAATGAAGGCCAACACAACGATCACCAAAAACTAAAGTAACGACAGTTTAAAAAATAAATAAATAAAAAAACAACTATTTCAATGTCATGGCACTAAGATCGTAAACAGCCCTTGCCTCCTTAGGCAAAGGCTGTTTATTGCCTTTTATATAACCCGCCCCTGAACAAGTTTAGCTACGCATGAAAACGATTTAGGTGGTTGTAAGCACGCAGAATTCGGACAAGAGTGGCTCGGATACCAATATAAGTCCAAAATTAGTAGCGAAAGAAAGAATGATTTTATTTCGTCTGGAAGAAATTCTCGTCCTACTTGAAGTAGCATAAGTTACTCTTTATACCATCAACTACCTGCAAGTGAAAGATCCATCAAAATCAAAAATTAAGATTAGTATCTCGAACAAAGCGACGGACAGCCGAATAAAACGTTTAAAAAATTCTTTTTTTTTTAAATATTAGTTGTTGCATTTTAAAATATTATTGACATAGTTATGTTTTCAAAATTATCGTAAGTTATCGTTCTAACTACTTCGCTGGCACAATCATGCTTCTAAGCCTTTTCCCATCTATCATTTTATCACTCCGAAAAAAACCTGAATAGGTGATATTTAAGAAAAAAATCTTTTTAAGGCTGTATTGAGACGTCAATCAGTTTAACCTTACTTGAGCTTTGTGCGAACACCTTTTGTCACGAATCTTTTGTTGCAAACGATCTATAAAATTGCAGCTATTACTTTATTGAAATGCACAATGCACTAATAAGTGTAATTTAGACGCGTAAGTAAGAAAAAAAAGCTTTTATGAGGCAGAATTTATTACTTCTTTTAAATAAAAATATGAAGTTTTTGCTATTGAATTAAATCGAAACTTGAACAATGAATCATATTTTTGATCTTTAATTTTACGGTTACTAGTAGGTAAGTAGGTAACCTTCGTAATTTGAAAATAAATTAAAAATTAAAATAAGTATAATAAATATTTTTCATAATAAAATTACATAGTTAAAATTAAAAATTGATTATTAAAAAAAATTATTGTTACAAATAATTTTTCTTCCCTTGATTTTAGCTCAATTACTATCTATTTAATATCATGATTACTTATAACTTTTATGCTCAATGCCCTCTTTTGGAAATTAAGAGAAACGGTGTCAAGACAAGTAGGTAGGTGTATTAACAATCGACTATGTTACATATTTTATTTTTGCATTTTAAATAACAAACAGATTTTTGATAGTTCTACAATTTAGTTAGGCAATTTAATGCAATTATAAATTCTCAGGTTAAATTTAAGAAGACAGACCTCTTTACTTTTCAAGAATTAATAATCTATGGAAATGACAACTTTTTGAGAATTGATAGTTGACGTTTGACAGTGACATATATGTATGTATATTTTCTGAAATCATAGGAAAAAAAGTGAGAGAACTCAGAACAGTGTCATCGTTTATTTATTGTGATTTGTGTAAAATTGAAATATTTCTCAATCGTATCTGCATGTAATTATTTGTTAATAAAAGTATTTTCTTCTAATACTAGGTAGTAAAATTAAAGCTCAGTATTAATTATATAATTCTTTTGTGAAAGTAAATTTGACATCGAAGCAGTTCAATATTTGATTACTTTTACTTTTTGTAATTTGTAGTATAAACTAAAAAATCTGTTTTTTTATCGGTTAATTTTACGAATTTGTGTTGTTGTAAGTTTTTTGAGTAATAATAAATAGACCACTTTAAATTCAAATTTGCTATGTTAAACTTGATGAGGTCAATGTCGAATTCTGATCGATTGTAAAACACTACGGTCTAATTATTGAAATGTGTTAATAATTTTGGCAGCATTATCATTCTTGTCCTCTGTGATCTTAAAATGTCAATGTTTAACCCACACATTTTTTCCAGGTCAAAGTAAAATGTGGATTCACTAATAGTGTTATAAGAACAGAAAGAGGTTTTCATTGAAAAAAATTATTTACAATAACAATGAGTAATGCTGCAGAACCGCCCATCATGCATAATCTACCTCCAGGTGTAAATGCAGAAAATAACATATTGCCTGGAGGACCAATAATAAATCCCACAGTTAACCGAAACAGAAATAACAATCAAAACCCTCTCTTTAATGTTAGAGAGAGATTATTTCATGCTTTGTTCTTTAAATTTGCCATAGCATATGCTAGAACTTTTCCTAGACCAGTTCGGCGCTTTTTCGAGTTTCTCGTTCTATTGAAGGCACTAGTGGCATTTTTTGTTCTTGCTTATATACATATAGTCTTCTCAAGAGCACCAACAACATGTTTAAACCACGTCAAAGATTCCTGGCCCAGAGAAGGCATTTTGAGAGTGGAAATACTCCGAAATCCTGCTCACGATTATTCTATTGAACAAAGCTATGCTAAAGAAAGAAAGCTTAAAAAGGACAAAGATGAAATTAATTCTATGATGAGCATATTGGCAACTGAGGGGTAAGTTTGTTGATATGTAAATAGCTCCAACTATTATACAGGTTAATCCTATATATAAGGAAAAACAACTTACTTTCAGGGATTTATGCTTGAATATGTAGTAAGCAAAATAATATAAAATAGTTATTTTAAAAACCAATATAATATAGCCTGCTATAATTTAATAAATAATTTACCTGATACAGATTTCCTTTGTTTTTCCAAATAAAAGACTAATAGTAATTATTCAAATAAAATTTCAGATTCATAAACATAGAATCATCAACAAATGATGCCACTGATGATGAGTATATTCGCGACGGTACCGATTATGGCAACATCACTAGACTCCATGAAGAAGGTGATGATGTGGGGCTCGCACAAATGCTGGAGGCAGGATATACTCAATCGGAGTATGAAAATATTAACTCTAATTCAACCATAATACCTGGAGAGGAAGTTGAACCAACAACATCCATTTGGGAAGGAATCATGGGCCTAGTAGAAGATATGGATAGAGATTCAAAAATAGTTGATGTAAGTTATAAAAATTGGTTTTTTGTAGTTCTAAGAGATGCAAAATTAATACGTCTGCAGTTAAGTTAACTAAAAAAGTTAACTAACTATTACTTTAGCATAACTAAATTGCATCTTATCAATTATTCTTATTAAAAATAAATGTTCACTTTTTTGACAACAAGATTATTCCTAGAGGCACTGCTTTTATGTCCAGTTTTGCCAGAAACCTTTGCTATCTTGTTAGCTAAGCTGCATCTATTAGGTCCCTATTTCTTCTGCATTTTCTAGCCTTATTCCTAAAAATATTTCTTAGAATGGATATTTGACTTTAGAGACTAATATTTAATTTATTGTTTGCTATTATATACAAATATTTTTATATTTTATTTATTTACAAATTACAAAAAAATAAAGAAATTTTGTATTTAATTTAATTTCAATGTACTTAATTTGTAATTTTATTAATAAAGCTACGATTAATAAAGCTAGCATTCGAAGCGACAAATATGACCATAAAACATAAATAATGATGATAACATTTTATTAAAAATAATAAGATTAAAGAGCAAAGTTGACTTATCATAATAATATTTTTATACGCTAAAGGAATGACTAGTGTACTTTATCCTTAAACCTTATCTAAATATGTTTCAGTAATGTAAGTCGTGTGTTTCAGTAATGAAATATATTGCAGAATACTTAATAACACTACAGTTAAGAACTTATTTGAACAGAAAACGAATGCTGTAACAATAATTTTCTATAACAAAAATCTATGACAGTGTGTGTGCAAAATTTTATTCTGATTGGTTGATCAGTGCATGTGTGAAATCGCAGCAAATTTTTTGCATTTATAAATTTGTTAGGGCGGGAAAAAACTTAAAATTTTACTATAAATATGTAGCAGACACAGTTCTTCGTCTGTTTTACTGATAATTTTTCATTAATAGGAAGTAGGTAATCAGCTTTCTGTTTCTACCCTAAAACACTTTTTTCCTCAGAGATCGAATCCAGAATCTGCGGCGTAACTTAGCTTGAAATTCATACGCGTGAAATACAATCGTCCTAAGTAATAGGATTACAATTATTATTTATTTTCATTGTTTCTATGGATGTTCTTGTGATAAGATATTTCATAAACAATTCATGGTTTCAGGAATCACCCGATGAAGCAGCGTCTAACGACTCCTCTACAGGTAATATTTTTATATTATATGTATTAGTATTTTGGTCATGCATATTCACTGAACTAGTGTAATAAAATTATTTGTATATTTGAATGTATGGTACAATGCAGTCTTAAAATATAATATCAACTGAGTCTGCTGTCATCACTTTGAAATAGGTACACAAAATGTGGAAAAACTAAACCGGTTTTAAGTACTATCTGGAAATAGTTCCGCATACATAGGTCCTCTTAATTTGAACCAAAAGCACTACATAATTCTCAAAGGTTAAGATTGATATATAAATAAACTCTTATAATTTATTGTTATTTAATAAATATAACCAAACTTGGATGATTGAACTCAGTGATTTTAGTATGAATACACGTCGAATCTTATCCCATTAACGCTTACCTTTTATATTTATAATAGACTTACAACTAACGCTTACAAATGTAATGTGACTGCGCGCTAATCTACTTTGTAATCGTGGGTGGGTTTTGTCTACACATGTGGTCGTATGTATGTACAAAAATTCGCCTATAAAAATCTTAGAGCAATGACGCGACACTGAGATATTGACTTAAATGTTATAAGGGCTTACTATAATTTTATTTTTACAAGTTAACACGAGCACCTACTTAGCCACGGAGGCGTTCAATCATGATCTTAAGATTATTTAGTTAAAAACATTTTCAGTCGGTGTATTATTACCTAATTTCCTTTTTTTAACACTACGGGTGCATCTGCTGACGGTCGGTTTACTTATGTCATATAATATCAAATAAAGATCAACCTTAGCAGGGTTACTATGATTTTTGTATTTGAACGCTACCTCGCGGTCTATCTAATAACGTAACATTTTTATCGTATTATTACAGATGACTACATCCTGGAATATTCCCTTGAGTACGGGTTCCTTCGGCTCTCGCCTAGTGCCAGACTGCGTCTCAAGATTCCCGTGAAAATAGTCACGTTGGATCCTCATCGCGATGAATGCTTCGGCGATTCGTTCTCGCGTTTCATACTTGATGAGTTTCTGGGATACGATGATTTGCTTATGGCCTCCATTAAAAGCCTCGCTGAGCAAGAGGATAATAAGGGATATCTAAGGTAATGAATAACCTTCATGAGTTTCTTATCGAAATATTTGATACAGTTTTACTCGATTCACGACAACACAAAACACCAACAGTTTGTGCATAACCGTATCTTCGCTAATACATTTTAATATAAATAGTTTAACAGGTCGAATAGCGCGAATGTATACTAATTTTACTTTTTGTCTATAGAAACGTGATCACCGGTGAGCATTACCGCTTCGTATCGATGCTGACTGCGCGTAGTTCATACATAGCGGCCTTCTTCATCATGCTTGTGTTTGTAAGTAGAAAAATATCATTATAAAATATATGAACTAAGTTATTAATGCAAGTATTGCTATAAATATCTTGAAATCATTTTGTTTTATAAAATTAATATATTTAGGTTTTCGAATCACTTGATAGGTTAAATTTATCGTTATTTATCCCTATATACTTGATTAGGTTGTAACGCCATCTAGTGTTCCTTTTCCTAAACAGTAAAACTTAATTTCTATAAACAGTTCTTTGATGTGCCAATAGATAGAGACTATAAACTCATATTGAGTTTGCATTATAAGTTTAGTTGCTATTGCTTCTACCATTCGCTGTCAGATGGCGATGAAAAATATAATATATTTATGTTATAATAGGATTTAAAAAAAAATCTATAGTAGTTTCTAGTTTGTAAGTCATAACAATCTTTCTTAGTGTAGTTTGTCAGTTATTGATAGCTAAACTACTATGCTATATTTTCGTTAAAGTTTTCACATCGCATGAAAGCGTTGAGTTGAGAACTAAGATGCGTTTTGGAATATCAATACACATAACAAAGCTCAGTATTAGCCGCTGAAATCTATGACCAGCGATCAAAGTTTTCACACGTAATTTTATATACTTAAGTAATTCATAAATTACTTTCGTGTTTGTCTAAAAGTCTGATAGCGATTTAAAGTACACCAGTGCCATTTCTTGACTTTTGGCCACAACAGTGGTGGTGCGCCGATAGTCATTATAATTATTTTAAAATTAATCACAATTCAATAATAGTATAAGTAAAGATGAGTTTGTTTCCGCAACTCGACGACTGCGATGCGCCTATTTTGCGTATTGAGCTGGGCGGCTAGTCCTGCCATCCTAGCTCCTCCAAAAAGTTTATCAAACCTCTGTTGTCACCAATAACCTCGGGGAGAGTCCGTGGTGACTCCAAGTGTTTGGCCCGGTAGGTGGTCACACCCGTGCACTCCAGAATAATGTAGGCGGCCGTTCAATAATAGTATTTTTAATTAAAAGTGTCATAACTCTATCTTATGACTAAGCAGTAACACGAAAAAAGTGAGCAGTGTCGAGAGGCTTTCTTCATTTTTTATTGTTTCGTAAAAAATATGAAGTGCGAGTAATAATCCCGAGAAAGCCTTTGAGGCGTAATGTTTACGATGACGTGTGAATGTCGTGAAGTGGCATACGCTATAAGAGTTATGATCGGGGGCATTATAGATCAATTAATAGGTAACGTAAGGCCCCTCGCCACTAAAATCAGCTCTCCCCAAGTTACAGTTATTGCACTTTTACAGCCCTTTCAAAGTTTATTACGGTTCCAAATTCCGCCTTTATACTGTACTCGTCTTATGTGTGTTAAACAAAACTGTATAGAGCCCGTCCTCGTAAAAATTGCGGTAATGTTACGTTCCAAGTACATTTTAGTTGAAACTATAGAACTTTGGAGTAATTGTAACTTGACCTGCGTCGCGACCGTCTAGTATTTTAATTTGTTATTCAATAATGAATATAAATATAATACGATACTCCGATTATAAAAAGATCTTCATGGAAATTGGTAGAGATTAATTCATGTGTTCTGTGTTTATCTTTTAATGTATAAACAACAGTTAGGAGCTTCTTTACGATCAAATGATCAAAAAGTTATTATAATTATATACTCTATAGGCGCTTTATTAGATACATATTTTTTAAGATTCAACATTTTTCAAATTTTTACCAAGCATTTGAATTAGTAAAAAGTTCACCTGAACGATAAAAACGTATATCATTTATAAGTTCCATGGCTAAGTAATTCGAATCCCAGGCAAACAAATGTTTCAGTTTGTTAGGCACAGAACGCTGATCATCTACTTGCCGTAAAAGGAAATGATCAATGAAGCACACGCAGAAATTTTTCTGCCACACTTTTCTTACGGGATTTGACACTATCGTTTATTAAGTTAATTATTTAATCTTAGCTCAAGTTAAAATAAGCACCGTATATTATTCGTTTTGGTCCGTCTTTCAATAGATTCCCATATTCAGATATTCTATTGCATCAAAATAGCGTTGTATATCATGGGTTTCGTACGAGCTTCGATGCAGCCCACTAATCTCATATACAACTGTCACGATGCACGGAAATTGTATTAATCAATTGTCAAACGCTGTCACCATCTCCTGTTTCTCATGCAACTGCCATTGCGTAAAGCTTCAAGTAAATTGTCGAACAAGAATTTCGGTCTTTGTATACCTAATAAAATGTACTATTCCTAAGAAATTATTTTCGTTTGTTACCGGAATATAAAGTATTCTATGTTAAAATCCAAAGAATGCAGAATTACTGAAGCAGTGTAGGCTTATTTAGAATACCTAAAAAGTGAAGTCCTTTGTCCTCTAGTAGGGTATAGGGCAGATGAATTTCACATCTGTTTCATTGGTAGATTTTTCTTTAGGGACAAGTAGTTGATCAGCCTTCTATGCCTTGCCAGACCGGTTTTTTTTAAATCTCCACCAGGAATCGAATCCAGAACCTCCCACTGTTGTAACGCTTACCACTAGACCAAGGAGGCGGATTTAAAATACCTACGTTCGTATAAATTTAGAAAATTTATGAAAATAGAAACTATTTCATTAGGATCGGCTATTAATTTGATTGCATTGGAATATTCGTTTTATGCAATTGCCGTAGCGGTTTTAGTCTCGGGGCTATGTTACCTAATAATGGAATTAGTATAATCTCATTTTGAACTAGATTTTATGTAACGATGTCCGTGTAACGAATTCTAATTATCATAATGGTATTACATTGTCGGTAAATCAGATGCGAATGAACTTTTAATTAAATTAATAATTTTTAACTAATTTAATGCCGGCGACTTTGTTTGAACAATATGCGGAACCATTTATGTTGTAAAATGTGTGTAAAATGTTATCAAGACCCTTTACATTGAATACATCCAACCAAAGTTTTTAATTTATAATATTTTTAATTGTTATCGAAACCTATGATAAAATGGCTGTTATATTAAGTTTACGTTGACTTGGAATACTGTCTAAAGCTTATGGAAATTTACTTTTGACTGAGATTCATGTCGGACTACATCGATGAATGTCCTACTTTAGTGTTTGAAGGTCGGTTTAAAAGTAATTGTTGGTGTATTTTTGGGAACCATCGTGCGAATTCTAAACAGCATCAGCATCCCCCGGGTAGGGACAACGCAGCCCTATCAATCTTAGTGCCACATCATTTGCTCCCTCGCGATTGAATTTCATTAATGAAACGCTTAGTGCAGATTGAATCGATTTAAGTGATAGTGCGATCGGCACTTCTTAATGTTCCCTTGTGCACTTACTTATACAGTCCGAGCTAAACTAATACTTTTAGTTTACACTTACCGCCCGTCCCTACTTCGCACATATCGACTCGCCTCTCTTAACACGACGTTAACTCGACTGTATAATAATATACTACATATTTTTTAATTGTTATATATAGCCGCTTTTGTTTTAAGTATTTATTCTAAAATAAAGTTTTGACTTCTATTAATTCAAGGCATTCTGTAATAAAGAAATATGGCAGTTTTTCAATGTTAGCGGATTCCCAGCATTCATAGATACATAATATTTAATTCATTACACAGTTTGAAAATATATTTGTCAGTTTTTTAATTTGTTTAATTTCTAAAATAGGATCTTAGCTTAGTAGTGTTCGTTATGTAAGTTTATGAAGTAGTGGGCACTAATTAATTTGAAAGCGATTGTAAAAAAAGATTAAAAATAAATCCTCTTGTTTCAGACCGTTTCGATTTCGATGTTGCTACGCTACGCTCATCATCAAATTTTTGTTTTTATTGGTAAGTTTGATATAATAATATAACCCATTATCAGAATTGATTTTCAGTGTTCCAGTATTATTTTTCAGGTAATGTATGCGATTTTTAATATTAATATATTCGAGTAGCCTTCATGCATTCGGATAATTTTTAACATTTAAATATTTTTCTTGATAATGATAAAAATATGAATATATCGAACTAATTAGGCCATTATTATTAATAGTTAACGGAAAAATAGATTTATTACTTTCACACATAAACCGCTGAACAAATTTTTACTATAATTTATTTATTTATGGGGCGAGTTACATACATTGATCTGATCCCAAAGTAAGTAGCTGAAGCACTTGTGTTGTGGTAATGAGAAACAAGGAGGGTACCACAATAAATACATAAATAAGTTTAGAATCAACCAAGACTCGGAAACAAACATTCGTGCTCATCACACAAATAAATGCACCTACCGGGATTTGAACCCGGGACCTTTTGATGCAGAAGGCAGGAGCACTACCAATTGCGCCTATCGGTCGTAATTGTTGGTATAGATGTTGTAGTTGGTATGAAACATTTTTGAAAAGGATATAGACCGCTTTATATTTTCACTAGACAGCAGAAGAGGCGATCATACTGTGAGAAATATCTAATTAATTGTAAATTCTATAATATATAAATAAATAGGGTATTTGAAATGTTATAAATTTGACTAAATTACATGTGAATGTTTTGTCGGAATGAGGTCTCTGTTAAAATCCTCGAGCCGTGAGCCGGTACAGCGGCAATCTCTTTGTTATTTTATAACAATAATTGCGAACAGCGCCCGCGGCTACCGCCCACCGCCTCATGAAAAAAATAAAAAATAACAAAAAACAACGGATTTACCTACCGCTCGCTCTTTGATCCTTCGACAATTAGTCAGATGGAAATAATTTGTTTCTTTCCCTATTTGCCACTTGGCTTACGGCTCCCGATGATTGTTTTCTACTTCAATCACCACGGAAAAGTGAAAAATCGCAATTGTTTTGACGTTCTGAGAATAAGTAAGCCTGGATTTACCGCTGCGGCTAATGAAAGTGCCTCCCATTTTTTAATGGGCTGTGTTTTTATAATATCAAAAGATACATTATCGTAAAATATTTTTTACCACCCTATAACACCCCCCTATTTTTCATTTCGTTTCCACCGCTCTTTTTTATTTGACTTGCCTGTGTGTTCGTCGCTCCTTAACGAATGGACCGGTTTCGATGCGTTCTTATTTATTAGAAAACTGACTTGATCCATATTGTTAAATTCCAACTTTTGAAGATCTGTTTATGTTAATCTGTTAATGCATCTATGAGATTATTTTTTTGTAATCAAAGTGACAATTTAGAGAGCGGTCTTGTAAGCTACCGTGACCGTGACCCGTGGGTACCGGATTCGATACCCGGGTCTGAATGCAATTAATAATTTAATTAATAGATTGTATTCGGTCTCTGGAAAGGCTGATAGTGGCTGAACGAGTGCCTTAATATTGTTCTTAATGCCTCCTTGGGAGAGCTGAAGCTTATGCTGATGCACTAACTGGACCAGAATGATACCACGGGCTCACAGAATACCAGCGTGAAATGGTGCATGTACTGTACCAAAGGCCTATCATAACAATACCTCAAAAGCCGGCAACGCAAAAAAATGCGTGGATCGCGGCAATCCATGGGCGGCGATCTCTTACCATCAGAAGACGTTCATGCCCTGTTGTCCGCTTTTATATATTTTAAAAAAATTATGGGAGGTGTTTTAAATCGTTTTCAATTTCACACATTATTTTTTAGTTCAAATATCGGCTAGTCGCCAAATATGATATCCATTATGTGTAACCACGTGTAACTAACAACAGCAGAACCATAGAATCGTAATACTTATATAAAATATATAGTCTGAATAAATCGCGGCTTATAATTCATCGTATTGATAATACAATTTTCCACTCGCTTAGCCTGCAGGTATATTTTTCAATAACAAGAGATCCCAGGATATGTCGCCATAGAGACAGGATCCCATTGAACAGATTTACCCTTATCCGATATTGTGAGTTTGAATAGTTTATTCTATGAATGCAGAGCTACTTAGATAGAGATCTCCTTTGAGCGCTTTAAAGTATTTTCCACGAAAATTGATACAACTGTGGGTTGAAAATGATTTTTGTCTTATTTTCACGGGCTCTATGAATGATTTAAGAAAGGAACTTGAAAAAGATCAGATCGAATGTGCAGATTATTCTTGTATCAGAGTTTAAAGGATTATGAAAAAAGAAACTGAATTTTTGTAAAGATTTGATATTATCTGTAGGTATCATACAAACATAAAAAGAGGTACAGCGATTTGTTTATTTATAAGGGACAATCTCTGGATCTGCCGATCTGATGCTAAACTCTTTCCCTGGTAGATAAAGGAGTCTCCTTCCAGGATATATTAAGGCTATATTTTTGTGAAGAAAAGTAGGTATACAAAATGATTTATTTAGCTTTATGGTATTTATTTATTACCAGACAACAACGGGATCTAGCGAAGATCGCTCTCATTCAATTAACATTTTACGCAACAAGAACTGAAATGAGTTTTTTGTGTGTGTTAAAATATAATTTATAGATAACTACTTCTTTTGCGTTGGAGGTTTAAAAAGTTTGTAATAAAATGATAAATTTCAATGTTAAATTATAATTTTGTTATCATTACACATTTTAGAGCAAAACAACTAAAAACAATGAATTATTCGTATTTCTTCTTTATTATTCGTTATTCGTATAAAATCAGCACTTTAATTAAGACACAGTTTTCAGGTCTTACTGTTATTATATGTTTAATCGTTCTCAAACTATAATCAGTAAAAACAGTACATGAGGCGACTCGGATCATGCATGTACAGTTGTTAATATATGCATCTATATTAAATGTTATCAAAAAGGTCACAAAGCAAGTAGCAATGAACGAGTCATCAATTTATTTATGACATCGCGAATTAACGCACCCAGTCAATCGGTAAACAAGCAATGTTCAATGGCTTAGAAATATTGCAATAATGTTCTCATAAAAAGTGTACTATTATATCAACTCAAATACTACAGTATTTTGCTTTTTTAAGCTATTATTATTATTAATGAAAGATAATTAATATAAATATTTAACGCTAATATCACGGGTATCTAGTTAATGTTTTTATATAAGTATGCTTTTACTTACGAATTCGTTTATACACACATATACTCAGTGTAATTCCAATTATAAAAATAACTTTTAGAATTGGAAGTAGTTTTTGAGTTTATTCATAATAAAAACATTATGTTAGTTGATATACTGCCGTTAATACAATTAAAATCAATTTTAACAAGTATTTAGCATTTATTACTTGTGTAAACAAAATGAATGCACTATAAACACAATTAAATTTAAGAATATCAGTAGATATTTTTAAGCGACCTCAGTGTTGTCACCTGTGAAAATTCTCGTACGTTAGCCGATTACCTATTGTATTGCGATCGTATTGTTACGGCGAAGGAAACGTACCCCTGTAATCTGTACTTGTCCAGCCATTGTGGTCTCAACGCTTAGCATCCCTTTGATTTTATTTTCTAACACTAGTGTGTATTGAGAAGTGTCCCTTTATATAACATTATAAAAGGTGTTAATATTCAGAAGTATGTAGAGAGTAAATACATACATTTTTATTCTCATAATAAAAGGATTTTCATAATTCTTTCTCAACTCAACCGCCTCTAAGAGCATAAACGCACCATACCGCACGCCGCACTTCTTTTTATATGAAACCCCATGGTATCAATGCAGTCACTTGTGACCAGCCGTCAATCGCTCCGGTTGTAGGTTAAGTAGGTGACACATTCATTTGTTTCCCCGGGATTAGAACCTAGGACCTCCGGTGCAACAAGTAGACGCGTAAACTACTTAGCCACGGAGGCAGTTGAAACAGGTCGTAGACCTATTCTGTTTTATCTTTGAACAGAAGTTTCACGTGACGTGTGAGCTCCCGTAACACCTCGTATGGGGCAAACACATCTACGTTTGTTTCCAAGAATCAAGGAGCATGTGTAGGTGAAGGGTTTCTGTGCCGTCTAATCTGAAATTTCTTCCCCTGGTAATTGAACCCAAAACCACGCAAAACACTTTCAACTTTGCAAACTATGTTTATTGGTAGACGTAGGTACGTAGACGCGAGCACAGTACGTTATGAAAATATTGATGATATATGCAATAATATTAATTAAGTTTCTGATTTCACCGGGATGATGCCGGCTTAATTGGGTGTGCATTAACGAAATGATCGTACAGTGTGAAATTCTACAAATAGACGGCATATTCCGTGTTTTCGTTTTAATTCTGCTATTAATTATTTTGTCAACGGCTGATGTATTTGGCTTATTGATTGGGATTCTTTTGTAGGATTTTTTGGCTGCCTTTAATACCGTCCTTTGTTATTAGCCTTTGACAATGAACACTGAAATAATAAAGTGAATACATTTATAGCCATTGTAAATGTGGCGTTCATTTCGTTATTTTACGAGGTGATCGGTTTAGTTTTGTACTTATTGTAGTGGTGTTTAGGGCTACTCAATTTGCCGACTTATAGATTTGATTCAATTTAATATTGTAGCCCGCCTTCAGTCGTCTCCGCAACATCATATTATTTTTTTAAATTATGCAAATATTTTTCTAAATGTAATCTGTCGTTTTCTATATATAATCGATTGGATCTCCATGTTCCAATTCTTATAATCTTTAAAGCCTACAATTATTATATCAAAGCGTTATTGTCAGTTCATCCAATAAATCTTCCACTGCCTTAAATAAATGTTATTCTTAAAAATTGTCTTTTATTAATGCGAGTATATCACATTTAAAGAAATCAGTTTGAAGGGATTAAGCGCGTATAAGGTAACCTATACTTAATTAATCAAATGTAAAATTTGTTATAAATATTACTCGCTCAGGTGAATAAAACCGTAGGCTTAAGTTAGCTTTTAAAATTTTCTCTTATATCAAGTAAACATGGTTGTTTATTATTCTTTGTAAATCCTTTTCCATTTAATGTTGCTAATGGATGTTAAAAATAAGTCCAAGATTATACAACAGAGATGTTTTGCTCTCTGCTAATGAATTTGTGAAAAATATTTGTCATTTCTAAGAAATACAATTAAGGTATACATCTAATTAGAGAAGCGAAAGTAAAATTCGCAACAAAAACAGATCAGAGCAAATGGACGCACCATTTTCCGTCAGTCTGCACCATGCTCTATTAAGGGTTACGGAACTTCCTTAGTTCGTAGTATTACACTTATTTCTGTTCCTTTTTAATCTACACTTCTACAAGATTGTATAGAGAACAGATTTGTTATTTTTTGCTATTACTAAACTAAACAACTTGGCGGATTTTATCAATTATTAATTTAATCCAAAGTCACTTCGTGTGTTATAGCTATTTAAATAGTATATGCCCAAAAGGACGAAGTCGCTTGTAAAGCTAGTAGACTTATCTTTTTAGGTACCGCTCAGTCAAATTTTTTTAAAATTCCTCTATTATTTTATAATATAACTTACTATTTAAGCTGATAAGCCTAATAAAACAATTATGTCTTATGAGCGTTGTGGAACAATTGTCGCAAGGGTACGCCGTGTATAGTATTAAGTATACAAATCTGCCGTTTGCGGCCGACTTCTGGTTAATTAAGCACTCCGTTGACAAAGTGCTCTTAAAATATGTGTAACCATATGTTAGTAGTCTTTGTGACTTAAATAAATCGTTTAATTTGGGTACTTGCTTTAGATTTTTATGTAGAAAAATAATAGTTTTAATATTTATTAATTTTTTTGTGATTGACGAGGTTGAGTGATACAAGTTATTGAGTTATGCGCAGTTATATGCCAAAGTTATGCGTTCAAATACATTCGGAAATGAATAAGAGGTTTCATTACTCCCAATACCTTGAGTATCGCACTTACTCGTTACATCATTATATACCTATATGAAGCACTCAAGGTGTATTCTAACAAAGTATGTAATTATGGAGGTATTAACTTAAGAGCAGAGATATGTATTCGAGGAAATGTTAAAGGAGCAAAAGCAATTTACTCCGCAAGTCTTGCTTCGCAGAAGAAGCCGTGCAAGCGATTGCAAATAAACCTCGATCGGAAATATAGCGCCCTCTCGGTGCGTCACTAGAGGGTTCACTCTAGACGTCTAGAAATAAGCTAAGCGACAATATATTTGCTGAATAATTTACAGTTAGAGTGATTGACAACACAGGATTATCCTTATGTGGGTGATTGTAGACTCTAATGTCCTCTGTTTAAATTTTAAAAATTCCAAAAAGAAAGGAAGTTTTGTGTACCTACCGTCTTGTACATAAGGTCTAAGCAATAAAAGTTTAGTGAGGCGGCAAAGAGTCACTCAGAAATACTCTGGGATTACGGGATTGCCCATACTTTTACACTTGACGCTATTAAACAATTAATTTTAATTTCAGTTGTTGAATTATTATTTATGAGCTGAATTTCTTCTGCGTAATACAAATTACTGTGTAACTTTTTATGAAAATAAATGTGCTAAAATATCGTTGTAAAACTTACGTAGACATCAATTCTTTAAGTATCTAATTTGCAAATTTTTGCGCCTGTAAGCCGATTTACGTTCTAATTTGAAGTATTAAGTATCGAAAAGTATTACTTGACTCCCTAAAGCAGTATCAGGAATATAAGCCGGTAATAATGATGTATTGACGTCAATAAAATATTCCCACGTTATTTTCACATAAAAATAAACTTATTTCTCGCGCGCGAGGGTTTTAATTCATCTTTTTGAAAATATTACGAAGGAAATTGAGAGGGCGTAAACAGTTTTAGCGTTTGCTGCTTGAGATATTAAAGGGAAGGTATAGTTTTTTTGTAGAAGAATAAATTCTTAAGACAGCATTAAAATATTCAATTAGCATTAAAGTACCTACGCGATTTAATTCCATTTATCTTTTTTTAATTGGTGATCGACTAACGCGAGTAAATACTGTCATAATATACCATTTAGAACACAAAATACAACCTGTAATTTATTGTTCTAACCAGTATATCTCTGTATCAATGTTTATAAAATATGCTAATCGCTGTAAATGTACGAACAAGCACTTTTAATATTAAGTTAGATTTAAAGTACATAATCTATTCCCAAGTGCGTTTAATTGTAGCTCAGCTTTTTCCTCGTTCGTGTTTCCATGTAATGAGGGCCGGTGGCGCCACCTAGCCGCGTTTTGCGCTAACAATCGTCCCGAGCTCGTTTTAATGCCAATTTACCTGCCACTCCATTGTTTTGAGCGTCAAGAAGCGTTGAGAGAGATTTGCTCGGCTCACTTACGTCTGAAGTCCCATTGTGAATTAATCATCCCTTTATTAGCTCCGGATGTTGTTACAACCCATTAGCCGGCTAACAATTCTGTATGTTATATTGTTTTGATCTTATCGGGTTATATTATTTGCAGATGAGGTACTCATGGTAGTTGGCTTATGAATATTAATAATAAGGATTTGAATTATTTCAAAAACTGAAAAATAATTTTAAACATTTCTTTCACAGATGTGGGTGCCTGGGAGGTACCTTTGTTGAGTGACATAGGTTTTATTATTATATATGCTCACGCGGAACACGTTACAAGTAAAAGCTTGTATTATAGGAAGTCATAATAATAAGTATCTGTTAGTTAAAAAAATTTAACCTTATAATGGGGAAATAGTCCTGTTTCTAGCTCTTTTGACAATCGACGAATAAAGAACATAATATTGTAAAAAATTCTACGTTCTAATTAAAATGTCAGCAATTACAATAATTTACTGAAGTAGGTACTGCGAGACTTTCAAGCTCATACAGCAAAACTGATTTTGTCGTACAACAGTTGAAATATTAAACATTACAAATACAATTTTATTTATTTATGTCTATTAATTTGAAAAGTATGGCGGTCTTGGGTACGATAAATTGTTTTTTAATATTGGCACAGAACGCATACTTTGCGAGATATATGGAAGCAAAGCGGTAAATCGTAGAAGTGTGAAACGTGGGGCAGGAAAGCAACGATGGAATTAATTTCATATGATGAATTATGAGCGATGACTGCGAAATTCACAATTGCAAGATGAAACCTCGGGAATATTGGTTGTTGAATGTTTCTTTATTGGCAATTGTCTGCAATATTTTATGTCCTTACGAGAAGTTATAAGTGGCTGCCTATTATTTTAAAGCGAATTGCCCGAAACGGTATTTTTTGTATATTAAACATTTAATTTGAAATAAACAAATTATCATTTCATTTGCTGTCATTGATCAAAATGATCACTTAGAAATCACGCTAATTCATTCTAATGAAAATAATCATTTATGATTGAAAAGCTTATAAAGTCAGCAATTGTTTGTAATCTATTAAAAAGCTTACATTAACAGAGGGATGTTATTTATAGTTAAATAGAGGTGAAACTTGGTACTTTTAAAGTTTGTCTGTGGCTTCTTATAAACAAATCTATTTTGACTGCCTTTTTGATTAAAAACATGTTATTGAGCTGTTTTATAATTTAAAAATCGGTGAAATAGTTAAAGCTGTATTATATTTTGGATAGAGGCGGTTTTTTTTAATTTGCCACCAAATTTAACTCTTAGAAACCGAAGTGTTAAGCTCCAATACCTAAGAATGTTTAAATCCTAGGTAAATACTAGACTGTGTTAGCCGTATTAAATTTCAAAAGCGTAAGAGTGCAAAGTGCATCACGACAGGTCGCCTTATTCCGTTAGACATCAAAAGAATTGGGAGTTGCGGAAACTGTGCCGGGATTATCCCATCGTGCAAACAACGGACAAGCTTCGCACACGTGGACCGTAAGACGATAAAACCTTTATCTTATTATGGACATTGAAAAAACGGATGCGACTGGCATCCAATTTGAACAGTTTTTCAGCAAAAATAAGATTTAAAGTAGAATATTCAATCGGATTTAAATAAAAGCGTACGTACATAGCATTCGTAGAATTAGATACTTGCTTTCATTCTCGACAAATTACAGGTTATGGCATATTTTTTGTTTTAATCAAAAGCAAAGAAAATTAAAAAAAAAAAATATTCAAGTACTTGTTTAAATACCTACTTATTTTTACGTTTATCGATTTATTACAAAATTTGTTATTGTGTACAAAATTGTACAAATAAAATGAGAATTAATTCTTTGATTTTGAATGTTTAATATAGTTATATATATTATAAATTAAATTATGTGTAAAAGAATATGGTATGTAATTTAAATGGTAAATAATTCTAATTCTTTTTATCTCGTCCGAAACGGTCAAATGGATATTATGAATGGATCAATGTGTACCAATTTGGCTCGTACAGCATAAAGGTTTTCATACTTAAATTAATATTATTAAGTTTATGAAAAATCCGATTAGAATTTAAAATCTATACCTCTCATAAAATAAACGGTATATCTTTAGTTCCGTCGAGTCGTAAAGAATGATCCGATGTCTCTGGCGTCACCATTACTTGTCACATGAAAAATTCATACGAGCCGTTTGATCGCGTTAAGGTACCACGTCGCGCGCGCAACCCCCACGGGTGCGCTAAGCGCGGCTTATAGCACACATCTTTCAACATTGTTATGATTTGTATATACATTATACGAGTATGTAAAATTGTAAACTATTAATTTTATATTGCCTCTTATATTATGCTGTATTTGAGTTTAAAGAAAACAACTCATTTATTTATAAAGAAAACACTTTAGTATTTATGAAACTTCAGTAACTGTTGTATAAGTGTCTTGTCCTGGGTTCTAATCCCGGGGAAGTAAACTAATGTTTCTGTTGGATAGGCACAGGGATTGCCTAAACAGAAAATGATCAGTGTAAACATTTCTATGATCCCTTAGAGCGACGGATTTTTTTTTAACTCTAAATATATAAATATCATACTTTTATTTATTGTTAATGTATTTACTCTTTGTTTCAGTGGATCTACTGCAAATGCTAGAATTTAATGTGACCGTATCATTCCCAGCTGCACCCCTTCTGACTGTTATTTTGGCGTTAGTTGGTGAGTAATTCATATAACTATTATTTTTTATATAATTTCTTGCTGTTATTTTAAGAAAACAAAAATGAAATGCGAATCTTTTATACTTTTCAAATTCAATCCGGACTTCACAACGGCTTTTTTGACATAAAAATGGCATCAATTTGACCTGGCACAACTCAACTGCCTTAAATAGGTACCAAAAAAAATAATTATACAGCTTCTGTTGTGGATATAAATAACACTTTCTATTAAGATTTATTAAATACGTTTACAGACAAAAACTCTTCCTTAAAATGAGAATATTATTATGTGCAAATACTAGTACAGTTGTTCAATAATATTCGAATTTCAATTTGAACGCCAGCAAAATACTCGAATACTCAGATCGCAAGTTAGCTTGACGTCAACAAATTAATAACTTGCATTATGTACGGTGCACATATTACGATAAGGAGCTCTCGGATGGCGAGATGCGGAATGAATACCGTTTCCACTTTGTGAGCTCACGGTGTTATAGCACTGATATGTCATTAGACATGTCTATAAGGATTAAATTGGAAATTTTGTTTGTAAGTAGAGTACTGTCAATTCAATTTATATGCATACAAACCTTATTTGAAAACTCTGGACTGAGACAGAAATGAAAACTACGTTTTGCTAATAAGTGTTTCTGAATAGGCTTCGTCTATATTTCTTGTTACGAAACGTGTAAGAATTTACATTTACTTGATCGTATTTTATTATCGTTTTAAACTTTTTATTTAGGTGTATCTATAATACAAAAAATCTTTATTATTCTGTCATATATAAATAGGTATGACAAGAAAAAAAAATGCTTAAACTAAGGTAAAATTTAATATGATGTAAGGTGAAATATATGTGATTTATAAATGTATAAGTAATCTACTAGTTCACACTACTATCTAGTAGTGTATCTACTCGTTTTACGTGATGTGTATGCTGTGTTTTTTCTGGTTTTCGTTCGTTATTTAAATAGCAATACTTATACGGCCAAATCACTGTAATTTATCACCATTCGAATACGTCCTATTCGACGATTTAAATGGTGATAATTTTGTATGTCGGTTTCTTGTAACAGTTTATTTAATTGTAACAGTCGCTCAATTTATTTCTATTTTAATCATAATCCATAAAAGATTGTATAGAGTAATAGTTTTTGTTACATATAATTAAGTACTAAGACTATAGTAGGATCTTTTTAGTGTGACTTAAAATGTATGTAATGATTGAATGAGCTGATTTAATTGTTAAGCTATGGGATTAATAAATATACAGGGTTCCTTTTGTAATGAATGTATGATCATTACAACTGACCTTAAAAACTGTTACATTTTTTTGCCATGACAACGATATACCTAAACACAATGCATATACATTATATGACACGGTATCGTTCTTAAAGTAAGCACGGATACATAACATGACGATAAATAACAGTAAAGTTGTAAGTGAAATAATCAAAAAAGGGGAAACAAGTATGATACATGATTAATACCATTTCAGATTACATACACATTACATATATACAAATCTACGAATAATAATATGTATTGAAGTGTAACTCAAACTCAAAAATGGCACCACGCAAATATGTACCTAGGTACATATTTGGTCTCGTGATTGGACACATCGCCATGACGCTACCAATTGCGTGGTCTTGGTCTCTTTGTGATTGGTCACATCGCCTTGACACGACCAATCACGTGCGAACGTATTGACCTTGATGTTTGTCAAGATCAAACGTTGGTGGGTTCATTTTTGAAGCGCACGTTTCTAGACATATTATTATTCGTAGATACAGATACATTTTTATAATGTACTGACAAATCGTTCTACGCGCTGTTCTTAGCGTTGATCACTGTTTTATTTTTATTGGGGCAGTGAAAAGAAACTGTGCGATCTAAAATACTGTTTACTAGCATTTACGTCATTACATACATTGTTTTGAGAACTGAAATTGGGGCTCTGTTCTTCCAATTAGTCTGTTAGGTTCACTGGTTCGATACATATACTGTGTCTTACGACGTTAGTAGGTCAGTCAATTCAACAAGTACCCGGGCGTCGCCTGTTGCTGCCTGGGCGGGGCGCCTGTTGCGCCAAGCAGACGCCGAACGCCCACTCTGAAGCTGTCTTGTGATCCTACAAATACTTTTGACCTATTTTTAGTGAATTTCGTTCGTTCCACCTCACGCCGATACGATATATTGTCGCTATTACAACTATAACTTTTATATTTCTTGCTTCGATTACTTCAAAATGACTTCCTTACTATGTGACTCTTAAAATATAAATTTACTGGAAAACAGCTGTTTACTGTAAATATAGAAATTATAGCACATGTCAACTGTATTTCTCATATTAAACGTCTTTACTTACACAGATGCAATTTTTTGTCCTCGCACAACCATTGTAGCGCCATCTTTTAGTTGCAATCTTTTAATTTCTCGTCGTCTTTACCGCTTTCGAAGCTGGTTTCGTTTTACAAAGTAAAAAATCGTTTCTCTTTGAGCAAGTAGATCAACTTTGTCTTCCATACTATATTTATAGAACACGATAAGTGAGGCAAACACAAAATGTTTCTACCCATGCTCTAGGGATTACAAAACTCCACTTGCCATCGTAGTTCGTACAACTCCATATATTCATAGAATATCCTCCAGCCAAATATTTCATGGTAGGTAAACGAATTCATCTTGTCCAATAAGTTGCTCAATTACCTATTGCTAGGAGCCAGCTGAAATTCTAATCTTGAAAGTTGAACGTATATGCGTCCGCATTGCATGTCTGATTAATATCGCTACGAATTCCTACGGCTTCTGATAACTTTCGAATACAACCGCAATGACTCTACCAGGAACTACGACAGCATTGCTTAATATTAGTTTCGTATGAATATTACAACACATATCATTTTACATTACACTTCGTCTTCACTCCAAACTTCTACTGACAACGTCTCTCATTATTTTTTCTTTATTGACATAAAATAACTCGATGTAGTTAATGTGAAGTTAATGTAATTATAAAGGTAGAGGATGGTCTTTGAGTGGTAGGTGGTATTATAGAAATTTAAGAAACCCATTTGGGTACGAGCCTTAGAAAAGTGTACTTATACATATATTTTTCAGTTTGGGAGTAGGTCTTGGGCGATAATCGAACGGTACCAAAAAAATGGATCTACGCAATTGGGAAGAAACTGGCTTCTTATTTGTGAAAGAATTAGTAGAATCGGATCGTTCAAACAATTAAATCGATTCATAGTATATGTCGTAGAAAAGTTTTATCGAACAAACGGGCTCAGTGGATAACTGATTTGAGATTTCTTTCAATATAATATTCTTTAAGTTCGGCACATTTAATAATCTCCATAATCTACTCGACTGTCCCGAGAACTCGTAGACATTTCAATTACCCTAGCCTCAGATTAAATTTTGTCATCTGTGAGCTTTTATACGATTTCTCTTTCCAATTCGCAGTAGCCTATCCCATACTGGAATTACGAATAAAGTCAACAGGGACATCTCAAAGTAAAACAAACACGGTTGGCATTTCATCGCGCAAAAATAATAACAGCGGAACGAAGGTGATGCAGCACCGGGCAGGCTTATTTCAGTTGTCGTGTTTTTGTTTGCTCTCGCATAGCGTCACGTTCATACGGGCACGCACGTACGTTAGAGCAATGCTGAATACTAATAGATAGCATACGTGGCGCTCAGGTCTCGCCACCGAAAATTGGATTCGAATCGTATATACAGCACATCGTATTACTGAAACAATGTCCAATCACAATGTGCGCCTTTGCTCTCGATTCACTCAATTTGATTGTTATTTTGTATTGGAATTAATTATGGGTGTAATGGTGGGGAAATGATGAATAGTTGGTGTAAAACTGGCAAATATTGCATAATTTTGTGTATTTGCCATCCGTGACGGGTTATAATGCCAACAATCGCTTAATCCCTGCGCTATTGTATGAGGCATGAATCCGATTTGTTTACTTGTTGCGTAATAGGTTTTTATGAGTATTACTTATATATATATGATATTTTAATGTCTAATTAGTGAGTTTTCTCCACATTTCAATCATATTGAAACTCTAAACGCAACGCTTCTGTGTCGAAAATAGCTCGGCCACAGAGAATTATTGGCATTGCTATGGTATTCCCTATATATATATTTTTCTATGTAAAACAATAGTTGATTAATGAAATATATTTGAATTCGATGTTGCATTCACACGATATGTGTGGTGTTTTTTTTCATAAAAATAGTTTAGTAATATATACACAAGAAAATAGGTTTTTGTGTTTTCGTTACACGAGCAAGCAAGTGAAATATGTTTTAGTTATCGTCATGGGTTTTTTCATATGTTTTTTTTTCAGTTACGTTATAGATAATTTTCTGAAAGCAAAATACTTGTCATTATACGATATTGAGTATATCAATGAACTATGTAATTCGAATTTAGAAAAATATACTTTGCATTTGTAGGCGATGTCTATATATTCATCATGGCCATGCCAAAGTTAAGAAGTCATTTCTCCATATTTTTAATTGGCTTCTTTTCATACCTACCCACTCCATGGTCGACGCCGTGTTTTGAAGTATGTTATTTATATATATTTGTCTCTGTAAGTGTCCGCTCGTTAAGTCTCTGAATGCTATGAGCCCGTTTGTTATGTCGATTCATAACAGTTCCATGTTTTTCCCATTAGCGGTCCTAAAAATATCACTAAACTTCGGCGAGGGGTTAATAATATATCATATAGTGTTAGCTAATTATATGTCGAAAATCGGGCGGTGGTTTCGAAACAATAGATGGATGGTAGCGGGATGACGCGGCGGCCGCGAGACGGTGACATCGCATTAAAATGAAATCCACACGGGGATGATTGATGAGACACGTAAACACTACGCCGCGCCTGCCTCATTCAATTTGCTGTCACTCCGCTATATTATGCAGTTTTCGACGTTTTTTGGCGGTTAATCGAACGGTTCGATTCAAAGACGGTGACGTGATATATAAATTAATCAAGGTTTAGCTAACGATCTTTTGCTATATAAGTCGTATTTTATTACTTAGAAATGACTATATCCACATTGTTTTAAATAGCATAATAGTTTAATATCGAAAAACGAAATGAAGATCAGAAAACTTTTTTGAACGACTCCAAAATTAATTTAAGTTTTGTGCCTACGTATACGTGTAAGACTGGTGAACAATAAATAATATTTTTTTTAAACATAGAACTACATAAAAGAAATAAAAAACATAGTAAATTGTTTCTTTTGGCAATATTTGTGCCTGTTATAACTCGGGCCGGAATGAATAAATAGGTAGTTACCATGTATTTTTTTAATAATACGCAAGATAAAAGACATTACATGATACAAGAACATAGTTTAGAGTTAAGCAGTATATATAGCTTTAACATATGTTAAAACAATTTAGAATCATAAAAAGTATCCTTAGAACAACATGATGCTGCAAAGCACTCTCTAAATTAAAGTAAGAGGTGTTTTTATTGCCATGTAGCACCATGAAATGTAATTTGGCGTCACATCGCGCCCTGCTGGTCACGTCCACGTAATTCACTTGGCCACGTGTTTAATGCACTCAACAACCTAGATTAGATAAGTTCGATGATAAACCGTTTTCGATTTACTAAATTATCATATAGTATCTTTATAAAATGAGAAAGAAACAAAAAAAAAGCAAACGCATTTATCAAGTAGAATTAAGATCACATATTATTCTGTTTAAAAGAGTTATGTTCATTGTTAAGACTACAAAAGATTTAAAACTAAAGTTCAAGATAGGTTCATAGATTGGTGCAAGCCATCGTAGTTCGTAGCACCGCGTATGGCAATTTGATATCAAACTATAAAACAATTGGAAACAATAGTTTAGAAAAGAACTGTAGGTTAATCATAGTTCAATGTATAACGCGGTATTACTTCTTAAGCTTCTTTTAAATTGAATGTCGAAGTAAGTTTGTAATAAGTTAGTGTCTGGGGCGGGAGTTACCCAACTTGGTGATTGTTTGCCGACAGTCGATACTTGGAGTGCATTCGAGTGTCTGATACTTTTATTATTTCCACGGATTTTGTGCAATCGAATCGAACTCGACAATAAATGTTACGTTTCGTTATTGTTCTGTTCGCAATTGTTGAGGAGTTATGCAAAGTTATAAGGCGATTTAAACGGTATTGAGAATTTTGAATATGAAGTACAAAGCGCTATTGTGTGAAATATAGGCAGCTTTTTTATCAAAACATTAGCAAATATTGCTTTATCCGCTTGTTTTGATGAAGAATAAGATCGATCAAAATATGTGCAGAGTTTCAAAGGTAAAAACGAATCATCAATATTGGAATAAATATTATAATGATAAATGCTCAATTTTATTTGATATCATAAGCTTTTGGAAATTATTTCACTGATAAGAAGCTATTATTTTAGAATATTAATTAAATTTCTATTATTAAAATATTAGCTGTTGTATAAACAATTAGAAAGTAACGAGCTTCTTTAATATACGAGTAATATAGTTCATACTACGATAAGAGTGAGTATAATATTCTTGTGTAAAAAAAAATTGCAAATAAATCATGATGATTACTAACTCTAACCGTTATTAAAAATCATAATATAAGAAAAGTACTTTAATTTCATTTAGTGTTTGTTAATCTCCTCAGAAACAATATGCATTAAATTAGAAGATTATTGCCGAGGGCGTAATCCGTATTCTCTTTCTTTTATGACTAAGGGAATCTAAAACGTAAATCCTAAACTTTGGGAGACTCATATCTCATTAAGTATTAATCCACCGCAGATAGAACTTTCAGACGCTCAATTTTATATCAGATCAAACTTCACCCTTAGTTCTTTCGCTGCATTGGATTGCAAAAACTTTTATGTCTCTAATTTAGTTTGTTTATTATAATCTCAAAATGTAAATTAGTAACTTTTAGAAAGTTTTTATTTGCGGGATACATGTTTTTAATAAATTTAATTTGTCGCCTTCTTATATTTGGCCAAGACCATGTAACATAAAAAAAAATCTAAATAATAACTAACGTTTAATATTACTTGACCTTTTTAGTAGTCGTAGCGAGTTCTACAATTTTGCGTAGTAAGGTCTACGGCGTAGCGGTCTTAAGCTTTCAATTTGTCTAATTCAAAACATTGCTAAGGTTACAAATTCAGTTTTATTTGTCTATCGCTAGGCGTGAAAAGGTGCACAGTGAAATAATGAAGCAGTATAACCAATGATTATATCATCACTAGGTACCTTGTATAAGAGAACTTAGATATCGCTTTTTGAAGTACATCAGCGCTATTTCACTTAGCTTCAACGTTTCAAGTTGATACTGTTTATTTACCTATAATTTATAATAATATTTAATAAAAATTGCAAAAAGTTCCTCGCCGCATCTGTCTGTTTTTTTTTGCGCTAATCTCGAAATCTACGAAACAAATTTTCATGTGGTCTTAACCAATACGAAAAGGTATGATATAAGGGTTTACGTGTAGGTATAATTTGCAATGTGGCGATAATAAAAATTATTGGAATACGTTAAAAATACGAGCTTACGCGGCTGTGGTATAGTAATCCCTGAAAGCTATGTCCGTTGCATTATCGTTCCGAGGTGTAAACCTTCCATCGGACTTAATCTTACTAAGTGAAGTGCACTCTGATACTTGCATGATTCCACAACAATGAAATGTTCTCGAACTTATATAACAATTCAAAATGTACAGTATCAAGTAATTGAAATTAAATTGTTTTTCACTAGGATTGGTAAATAACATTTTTAGGCATAAAAACTAATGTCCTTTATTTCGGTACTATGTTTTGTGTGTAATGTTAGGAACATTTCGATGGATAATCTTAACAATAAAACTGTGTGTGAAAATCGGGTTAAATATTTGGTTATTTAAACAAATGTTTATTAGCCACAAAGATAATCTTACCTTAATATAAACAAATATCTTATTACGGTAGAGCTTTACATGTTTCCTATATTTTCTTAACTGGAGGCAAGAAGGCAATAGCGGCGCTTTATGATAAGGTTAATTAGATGGAACATTCGTTCCCTCGAGCCAGCGTACAGATGAGATGCCTTGAAAAAGAGGAAGATGTAAAAAGAACTTCCGCTCTTTGACGCCCGCCTCGCCTGCCGCACTGTCCGAAACATTCAACAAGTTTTTTCTAACTGTAAAATTAAAACGGTTACAACTCTTAAAGCTGAGATAAGTTTTTGTTCGCGTTCCTTTTGCGAATGTCGACACAGTAGTTTCAAAGTTAAAATTTTAATTTTCGAATTACTTTAAGAACACTATGATATGTTAAAGAATTTACTTTTAATATACAGTTTCAGTCTGCGTTGAATAAGGCCAATATAAGCAAACATATGTTTTATTTTTTTAGGTCCTCTTAATACTTTCTAAAATTAATTCAATAGTCCATTCATTATAAATGCCATAATCTATCGAGGCCTCGATCCTTAAACGCAGTCAAAAGCTACCTGCGCATAAATAATTGCCAAGCCTATAATTAGAACAGACAGATAAATAAAGTGAAATGTCACTACGACACTTATCTTTGGCCGTAAACTAAAAGTTTAATGTTTAAGTTAGTATGTTATTTCATTTGTGATTGACTTCGTAAATAAGTTTCTTTTTATACAAATAAACAGTTGAAGATACTCGATGCCTTTACACAGAATTACAGCAATACAACGCATAGCCTGCAGGCATAGTAATTAGTCGGGGAGATCGAGTTTCAATCTAACAACGCGCACTTCCCCTATATAATTGCTAAGCCTTAGTTTATTTTTCGTTACAATAAACAAAGATCTTTTTCTCTATAAATGTCTATAATTATAAAGATTTAAATATTTTATTTTGCCTTATTATTGTTATCATATCGCGGAGCGGAGTCTTTCCGCCTCGGTGGCAAAGTTGTTCAAACTATTGTGTCAGGTCCTGGGAATCCTGAGGAAACATATTTAAGGCGGGCACAGCAAGATGGCTACTTGCGTGTAAAGAAAATAATTAGTGAAACAGATGCGACAGAAACAAAAATGTTTTAGGTGGTACTTAAGTATTTTTTAAATTAAAAAAATAAATAGTTCATTTGACTATAGTGGCCACGATCGTTAAACGTCAATTAAGTTAGAGAATCGAGTCTATAATTAAAACCTTTATCGGCTAAGACGATGTCAACGTTCCGGTTAAGCTCCGTCAAAGCCTCAGCAAAATGAAGCATAATATAATGCAGTGAAGCGTCAATTACGCCTCAAAGCCTCTAAGTGGGGTGGGGTATTGAAGAATTAAGTCAGTTTGTGTAAATTGGCTACATCCGTGTTGGCAGGAAGCTACCGGTATGGCACAACTTTTGATTATGTCACGCATTCTTACGTAGATGTTTGTTGTACAAATAGACTGTGACTTTGTGAGTGAAATCTTTTTCCAATTTTAGGCGTATTACATACAATAAAACAATCTTTTACTATTTCATGAAACTTATTTTAAAACGAAAATTTTTAAACACAAATTGACTGGTACATCATCGCAGTCTGCATCTCTTAAAATTAATGTAGCCAAACGACTGTATATTAATAAAAATACCTTACCTGCATTACTATGATATGGTGACTAATGAGGTTATCTACTTGATTATATTAAATCTAAACAAGTTAACAGAGATTTTAATAGATACACACACTTCGTCAGTAACATAGGTTAAAAGTTATCGTATCGTACAATAACTGTTTTAATTTTTTATCACCATAGTACATATTGAGTCTCGACTTTTAAATCGAATACTGCAATATTGCTTGGCCTCTCCCAAGTGATTCAGTTGTTTTTCATTTCGCAATGCGTTACCTCGAATCTTTTATAAAGCCAATATGAACGGTCTAGCTCCCACTGTCCCCGTGGACGTGAAGCTAATATTATCCTCTAATAATACATTAAGAGAACGTTTGTGTTCGTATAAATTAAAGGTCCCAGTGCCAAAGGCATATAAAACCATTAGAATATCTATATACCCAGAATAGCTGATTGGTAAATAATATAGACGCTAATAAGTTTTTTTTTATATAAAACCAACTATTATTCGGTAGGTATAATAAGTTTAAATGAAATAATAGCTACTGTTATTTTTAAGGTAATTATTAGTTAAGTATAACTCTGTTAGGTACTACGGATAGATAAATTAACTACGATAAGTATTAATTTTAACTAATATCTGTAGAAAATGCTAGACTTTCTGAGTATATTGTATATGCCCGATTCGCGGAGGTATAAAAGCTAATATGTAATACACGGTAGGTATAAGTAATTTCATAGAAAAATAAACAATAACCGAAAGCGGTCGGCAAGCAGTATCGATTTTCACTCGATACGTTTGCATCTCTTCATATTTCGCAATTGGTGGAAGTGTTTTCGTCTCGATGTGAGTGTTTCTGTACATTTGTTGTATCCGTTTCCATGTCGAATGCTGTTCAATTGCACGTGGTCGAACACTTGGGCGAACAGAGGTGCGGTTTTGTATATACTTTTATATAATATAAGCTAGTAAGCACGTTATAAAGTGTTAACTCTTTATAATATGTGTTTGTATGGTATGTACCTTGAATTCACAGATTTTAAAAACTCTTTCAATGACAGAAAACTAGACTATCCGATTGACAAAGGATATTGATACTTTAATATCAGCGTTTGTAAACTCAGTCGATGTTCCATTAATATATTCGTTTTATTGATATGTGGTGGAGTAACGGTTCCAATGTTATTGAATATTATTTATATATATATTTTTATATATATATTATTTAGTTAGTTAGGTTTTTGAGCTAGATGAAATACGGAATGGATCAAAAGTTTAGTTTGGGAATGAAATCTTCAGTTCCCGTGAAATATTATCTAACATTGCTTACGAATTCGCGGGTAACAGTCAGGTTTATATATTTGTCGCCCCATGGAGTCGTGAAAGGCGTATACTATTAAACCACTGGCTGGAAGGTGTGTGGATGAATAATTTTGTAAATGTAGCATTTGTGCATGAAGATAACGGTTTACCGGGGCAGAAAGTTTAATGCATCTGTGAATTTAGTTTTTATTTAGAAACGAATTAGATCTTTACATAGTATAAAATCGTAAGAAGGGGCGTTTATTATTTATTTATAGCGCATCAAAGTTAAAAATGTCTTTATTCATATTGAATCACATACATGATCGCTTATAAACGTCAGTTAGGTCTAAGTTTACATGCAGTTTAAGAATGCGCCCAAATCTGAGAAGAACAGCCAAGAAACTCCGTCGGTTTATAATTTTTTCCAACCATGTTCATAAATTAAAAATACATTTCAACGTGAGCATCATCATGCAGATGTGTTTTTATTTTTTAGAACGTGTACAGATATAGAAAGGTATTTTAATTATGCAATTCTATAATGAAGTGTTACTTATTGTTGATTCGATTTAAAGATTAGAGATTGTGCTTAATATATTTCAATTCTACTATTACAATATTTACTTAATTTTGACACTGAAATAACACACACACACACATACAGTTTCTGATAATTCTTTACGTTTAAATGTCAGATTTGCTTAAATTCTGACTTAATAACACTAAACATTTCATCTCTGTGATTCAGTTACGAATATTTCATTTTACGTTCGTTCAGAATTTTGCGGAAGTTGACAGCAGACGGATAGCTATAGGATGCTAAAATGTAGGATATTGAATTAGAGGCAGATTTTGCATTTTTTTCCGGGCGAGAGACAAAAAGGCGCGCGGTGGACGTTGAATCAATTACGTTGTAGGTAATTCGATCGTCAGCAAATGTTGATTCGACCGCGAGGCATAGCCGCGAGCGTAGGGACTGCTGCCCGAATGTACGTCACACTGATCCACTTCCTACGGTTTATTGAACTCTCACCTTAATTAAACTGCAGAACTCGTGTGTCGTAAATTTTATCGCGTGCTTTTCATTCATTCGATGAGCTGTTTGCTTTTCTAGATATTTTACATACATCGCACTTTACTATAACACACTTGAATAGCTAGAAAATATAATTATGTATTATGTAAATTAAATTTATATTTTGAGAGCTTTCTTTCGTATTTTTGCGAGAGAAATGTACTCATTTAACCGAAAAGAGCGAATATATTTTCCTTTTAAATGTCGAGATTAAATTTTAATGAGGTTCTTAACTGACACTATGTTTAACTAAGCTTAAAATATGTATTTTAAATCATGTTTTAATAACTTTAACTTACTTAAACAAAATTAAAATGAAAAATCCAGTTTTATGATTACTGAACCACGTAGTATTTGAAATTAGCTAAAAACCTACTGATAACTTGATTGGGAGTCCCATATGTCTTATGTTCAAAGATGACGAAAATAAAGAACCCGCTGAGTTTCTTGGCTGTTCTTAAAAAAGCGTGCTTATTCTCGAATTTAATTCCAATATCAATCCAACAAAACTTATCTAATCCATCCAAATGGAAACTCAATATTAATTGTTGGTTTCTTCTTTGATAGGTTTCGGAAGTGCCATAATTGTTTCAAAATCCTATAAACTGTACATAAGATTAGCGTTCACAAATGTTCTTGTAACTTATATTATGTGAATTCACTTTTTTGCTTTTCCTTTGAAATGTTTAATACAAAGCTATCCAAATGTGTGCATTAATTAAAAATATTTCCTTAAAAACTATCCATTCGACATTATATCTACTAATGGTAAGCGTGAGCAGGTTATAATTAAAATCCTTTTAAAGCTGTTTGGAGTTCGCTTGACAAGCACATTTCGCAGTATGATAAAGCGGATTATCAAAATTAACCTCTTCAACAGCTCGAGATTGGCTTAGCTTCCGTTTCAGCGCTTGGGGTCGATACTTCTCCGTTTATAAAGGATTAGATGATGACTGTTATATAATTTCGTAGTACGATTGAGTCCTTTACAACTACCTAACTACAGTTTGATGAATAGAGATGGTTTGTACAGAAAATTATTTTTAGTTTATTTTCGTTCGCAGACAGTAGCTTATAGTATTATTTTATTGATATAAAAAAACTATACTTGTCTAACTGTCCCACTAGGACACGGAGTTATCACAATTATGCGTTTTGTTTGCTTAACATTTTTTTACAGGACTAAAATCGGCCTTCTCATCCGTAATATTTTTTTTGCCTTCCGTGAAACGAATTTTCGACTTGCATAACTGAAGTATTTAAATCTAATACAATACTAAAAAAAGAATATTAAAATTTTTAAAATGATAAATTAATAAAAAGGTTGCTCGAAAATTTAAAGAATAATATGATATGATATTTGATAATTTTTATGACTAAAGGGCACGTCATATACAGCCCATAGATACTGTCAGTTGGCATATAGGTGCGTTTATATATATTATATTAAATTATTATAATTCTAGTAAATAATGTAAGTCATACTTTCCTACATTACTGCTTTATTTAAAAAAGAACATAAATAAAAGAAAGTTGCGTTGCCAGGAGTTAAGTTCTTAGTTAAAATAGATTCAATATTGAGCAATATAATTAATTAATGAACTGTAAGTAGACGTGTACGCTGAAGGAAGTAGGCCTCGAAATTGTTGCTTTGTTCAAGTGGGGATCAATAGGAATCTCTTGTACGGCTGTTATAATTAGGCTTCGATTTTAATCAAATTTATTTCATTGTATCGAATTTTGCTAGTAAAGGATTTTGTATATTTTAGGGCTGCTTGTTTAGCCTTTGTGACTAAGGTAACCATGTTTTTATATAGCATATTTTTCGATTTAACTTTAGTTAACGCCATTTTGAAATAACTAACTGAAAAAAACTTATTAACATGAGATGGCCTTGGCAAGGTTTGTTAAATGCAAACGTAGATGTAGCTTATGTTTACACATCCTTTGAAACAACCCAGCCTTTTGTGGTTGTGTATGTTTTAATATCTACAGTAGAGTATATCCTTAAATAAATATAGTATAGTTAGAGTCCACTATGAATTGTGTAGACAAAACAGTCTGCTATAGTATCAATAGGAGACTGTAGACAAAATAGCCTGTCCTCACATCCAAATCTGCAGGAGCCGAGACACAATAGGCTTTATTAACATGCATGTGCCGAGGCCCCGTCCGATACAAATTTGCGATGAGATGACGTTCTTGCGGCAGACCCTTCTGAAGGATATTAACTTAGCCACTTGTACCGTATAATGGAGCCTTCAACGCTGATATTATCAAGATGTGCTTAGGATAAAGCTTTACAACTTGCGTTAAATATAATATTTTTTATTATGTTAGATCTCCATTATTGTGACACTTTCTAGTATTTATCGTTATAAAAATCCCTTAATTCTTTCGTAGAAACCTTTAGCTGTACAGCATAATTACCGCTTTTTGGGATTTAAATAAATTTTCTAACCTTTGTGTATAAATGACAATATAATACCATGTCGATAACACTCTTAGTTTCATTGATCATGGTATCATATTTTACAGACAAATATTTGATCAGCTGTATATATATGGCTACCTACATAGCCTGAGAAAAAAGATAGTGGAAACAGAAGTAGAAGTTCTTATGTCGCATGTCCAACTAAGAATTAAGAGATTAAAACATTTTCTCATTATTTATTCTCTTTAAATTCGGTTCTTTTCAGAAACATGCACTTCACCATAACGATTAACTTTATTTAATTCAACGTAATGCGTTTTACCAGACAGCTTGTTTAGAAAAGACATTTACAGAAAGAAGTACTTAAAGTGTGCATGTTTAAAAAGATTGGCACTAATGATACTTAAACTAATTAAGCTTTACAATGCAGTGTTTAGGTCACGCCAAGACTCAATTTTATAGACACCAAATCATTGAATCACTCCCTCAGGATCTGGGTCATTAAGTGGGTAAATGGTTAATGAAAACAGAATGAGCACTAAATATCGAGCAGAATTCCGCCAGTCACCTAGCCGTCGTTAAATGATGTTATCGCTTTGATTAAGTTGCAAACTAAAGATCCGCTTACATTAATACATACAATTCATAAAAATAATTATCATCTGTATAAGCTATTTTAGGTATTGGATTCGAATCTCGGTGGGACTATTGAAAGTCGATTGGGTAGACACAGAAGGTTGATCACCTACTTGTCTGTAAAAAAAAAAGATCAGTGAAACAGTTACAGAAATGTGTCTGCCCCATGCTCCGCTAGGGATTACGGGAATTCACTTTTATAAGATATTTTTATGTTAATTCAGAAAATGATTTTATTTTCTTACTAGAAGTGGCATTTCTCTCTCTCTCTCTCGTTAAAATGTCGCTTGTTTCGTTGGACAAAGAGGAGGTAGATTCACTGTCTGGAATCTTTATTATAGAATAATAGTACTCTTATTTATTCTTACTTTCTAATGTAATTTAACGAATATTACCAGACTTTGTTAGACAGCTTTTTTTCGTATCCTTTTTATCGCGTGTATCAAAAATAGGCCGGGGCGGCAAAAGTGATTGTTAGACGAATTGAATTTGAATGTTCTATAAATACGAATCGCTTTGTATTATAATTTACCTACTAATTTTGCGGCGGACCGTTAAAGGGATCGTTTCCGAATAATTTTTTTCCAAAGTAAGAAACAATAATTGTAACTTGCCCTCTATTATTAGAATTCAGGCTTTTAACGTCTGAAGTCAATACTTTACACATACAAAAAGTAAATTTTTGAAAAGAATGAGTATTTATTTTATGTTAATTCTTTGAGGCGGTAACTCTTGGTTTATGCTTAATGAAACGTATCATTGCTAGAATTATGTATTCTAGACGATGTTGCGGACAACAGCTCCTGATGTATGGTGGTATTTGTTATATTTTTATGAAGGGAACAATGTAAATGAGCCGCTAGAAGTGTGAAAGGGATGGGACGGAGAAAGCGAATAATAATCTCAGTTTACGACGGTAGCCGAGTGAATCAATAAAAACACTAATAATGCACAAGCGTAAGCCGGCTCCTGCAACGTGATTACCGGCACTAACGAGCTCGTAAAGATGGATCCCAGTGCATGGCTTAGCCGAAATGATACGTCACGGGGTGGGCCATTAATACTCAATATTAGGCCTATGATACGCCTTCATTTGCTTCCTGCCATTGTTATAAATTTCTTTTGAAAAAAGTCTCATTTCTTGTTTTCTTTTTCACTTGATTGATCATAGTGTAAATCATTGTCTACGGCCTGCGCAATCTAAATTATATATTGATTTACCAAATTTTTAAGCGCTAATTGTAGGTTAATGATATGATTAAATATATGAATGATAGATATGAATGATGAAAAATTATTTTAATTGTTTATTCTACTGGTATGTATTGTAGTAGGTACGTAGAAGGTATCACGCGGGGACACGTTAATACAAATAATTATTTTACACAGATTATATTTTTTTATTTCTCGTATGTTATTAGGCATATTAATTGTTTTTATGCTGGTTCAAGTTTTCCCTTAGTTACTATTTAAAACCAAAAACCAAGCCCTTTTTGATTAAAAGCAATTTAAAAATATAACATATTTCTTCTCAGCTTTAAGATAAATTATTCGCTTTAAGCAAAACCGGCACAGTAATCTCGGCATTTTTCCGCTGAAAATCCTTAAAATAGTGTTGGATCCATTATTCTCAATTTGCGCCAAGTTGAAGGAAACGCCGGACGCGGCGGGTGTCCCCCTTGATTAAACCTCGGATGTAAGAAGTAACAATTTCTGCGTTTCTCCTTCACATTACCTAGTTCTGGCTCTTGAGTTCACTACATTTTCTATCGCGTCTTACGTTTTTTAAAAAAATCTGACGCCATGACTGTATTGTTAGCGACAGAGTACCTACTTAAAATCGAAATATTTTTTTCTAAAACAAATCTTTATGGTAAAATTTCAATCTATCTATAAAATAGAATTATAAAGATAGAAATAACAGAAGAAGTATGTATTGTTCGATTTAATTTGCATTGATCTTGTTTTTACACTGTCGTTCCGTTGGTCGTCTAGCTAAAGTATGTAGGAACTGTTTGAAAGTCATGGCTGTTAACAATTCAGGGTAGCTGCGACATAATCCGCACCGAGACGAGTAAACAAATTACACTCGGCTCGCCCTGGCCGGGGCCGGTCGAGGCAGCGCCGGCCCGCTATTAATTTTAATTCCGTCCCAAGACTAAGATCGCTCCGGATGGGTGAACGGCACGCGCGAAACATCATGAGCGGTGCAAAATGATTGAAAACTTTAATAACTACAACTAAACACGATGCAATGTTTAGGTAGCTAAAAACGGAACTGAGTGGATTGTCTGCGGCAATGTTTGACGTAATCGATGAGATGTTTGGATCTATCATCTACGATTGATTTTCAGTTCATAATTAACCAGTGCTCTTATGCATTATGTATTCTCTTTCTGTAATATGATTCTACTTATAGTATAAGTCTTATACAATTGAGTATTATTCTTCTGTATAATAATATTAATAAATGCGAGTGTGGAGTATAATTCTAAAGGTCACCTTTTTATCTGAAAAAGGTATGAAATGTGTGTATAAAATTAAATGAATGCAAAATATCAAACGTTGGAGATGTTTATTATTTTTTCTGTATTTGGATAGTCTTGAGTAAATATACAGATTATATAAATTTCTTTAGATACAATATTTTTACAATTTATTTTACCTTTGAGCTTTCTTGCAAATATCAATTAATTATTGTTATTAAATTATGTTAAGCCATGATTTATTCAAACAAGACATTCATCAGGTAAAGTTAAAATACGCTACTAATCGAGGCAATTGTTTTCTGTGCTGTGTTACCTCATTGACATTTCTCTCATGGTGGCGAAGTGCTTAGAATCTATTAATTCACGTTCGAAATTCGAAAATCTACTTTGTATTCATGTCGTGCGTAATTCGGAGTGCGATTTAATTGGGCGAACATAGTTATGAGCGATCCGGTTAAACGTCGTCGGGTCGGATGTGGGCTTCGGATCGTGTTCTAACGTATTTATTGTATCGGTGTCGGCCCTCATCAAAATGCAAATAAGGTGCCGGCGCCGGCCAGTTGTCGGTGTTATATTGAGTTATGCCCCTGACACATTCGAATTGTCTGAGAGTTTGTGGATCAACCGCGATGAATATGTTTCCGCTTGTTTTTATTTAAATCATGTTTTGATCACTTTTATATACAATACTACTCTATTCATACATTTTTACTTGAGGTTTGTACTAAAATGTTCCTAGACATCAATCTTTTACTTATTTTTTAAAGAAAATAAGAATAACTGATGACTCCGATGTCTCTGACAATAGCTGCATAGAGATAGATAAAAATATAATTAATAGTTTATCAAGGCTTTTTCAATACGCTAAAGCGTCGTCTATTAACTGCTTATTAAATTTCTATGTTACATTAATATGTTTGTTAAAAACTATTTAAATGAATAATTGAGATGCACTTACAAAGGTTCACTTTTAAACGACAAGGATTTAAATAAAGTAGAAAGAATATATTTTATCCACGAAATCATTTTTTCATATAAGTAATATAATTATTTTTTAGATAGTAACATAGTATATGTATAAAGGAACGGGTAAATACTTCAATAATTTCTATGCTGAGAGTTGTACTAGAAATGTAAGATTTCTTGAGTAAGTCTCGCGAGGACCTAATTCGCTTCCTACTTGCATGTCGGGCGGTTAATAACTGGTAGTGCTCAGCTTTCGGTCGTTACAGCGTAATTGGTGACATCTAATCAGCGTCACTCGACACCAGCGCGGGCGCCGCTCTCACATGTGACCCGCAATTTATTGCAGTGCAACGATGAATTGCATGTCTTATTAATTGTATCCACCGAGATATCTTCTTTGAATGAACATTTTTTAATGAATTAACTCATCTTTGGATGCTACGTAAAATGCGAATGATATTAGCTGCAATCAAAAAAGAATTGTTCATCCATTTATGAGATATTTTTATTTGTAATGATCATGTTTTTCTTTAATTGTCTCTAATTTCACTTGTTGTGTTGAATATTACATTGCAAGCAATGAAAAAAAATACCTCTTTTAGACTTCTAAATTCTTGCATTTTCATAAATTCGTTTTTTTAATACTTCTAAATACTCCCGCAGGCTTTTACATGTATAACAGGCTATATAAAGTGTGTTGTATCTATAGCTGATGAATTTGCTATGTAATAATGCCTGAAATCAATGTAGGTCAGTTGCGAACTGGTTATTCAAATATAGGTTATTAAAGCAATGCCGATGCTTTATTACCGAGCCTGACACCGGTATCCAGTGACGCTTTCATACGAGAGATATCATTTATTATGAAACAAAACCTTCAAAGAATTGCAAACATCAGTGTGGTTTATTTTAGTATGAAAAAATGTGGTAGTGTTCAGCATTAAAACACAATCAACAAATCCTTACACACGCTACTTAACTTTAAGGTCATTCACACGAGGAAGATTAGTTTTTATTAAGGAATTGTCTTTCTTCACGATTCATTTATTAACAATCCTAACTGTAAAAATTACTTAATTATTTGTGTATTCGTAGAGATTCGTAGACGTGTCTTGGAATACCGTAGCACCGCTACGCCGTAGAATTGATGGCGCCGATATGAACTTAACGATGTTATTAATTTATGTTCCATAAACTAATCATTTATTAACACGCGTTTTTGTGGACATTAAGAATACAAATGTTTCATTCTAAGGTCCTTTTCGAACCCAGTTAATACTTTGAAATTATATAAAAAGTTTGTTTCTTGTACTATTGCAATTGTTTTTTAATCTTTCATCTTTGTTTGTTTGTCTGTGGTATCGTACACGGCTCATAAATGAAAGGACCGATTTTGAAACGGTTTTTATTAAAATGCTGTCGAGATCGAGTTGGTTCTTAGCTATTATTTAAGAAGATCTGTTCATCAATTTATGAGATATTCTAATTTGTAATTAACATTTTTTTGATTATTATTCTTAAATTAAAATTTGTCGAGCTGATAAAAAATATATTGTCCACAGGAATGGAAGCAATTATGTCGGAGTTCTTCAACGACACAACGACTGCATTTTACATTATCATTATCGTCTGGATTGCTGACCAGTATGACGCTATATGCTGCCACACAGCAATTGCTAAGCGACACTGGCTCCGGTAAGTCATAGATTACTACTATTATAGTGATTAATAGTTAGAAATAAAAAAACTTCAATTACTGAGAAGTTTGAAGTTTTTAGAAATGAAACGAATAGTTTGAAGTGCGTATAAAAACTTATTTAATCTAAATAAAGCGACGCTTAACAATTGTTAACAAAAGTAATCAACAGTTGACTACTGTTTAAAATAATATGTAGACAGCTTTACATAACTTATCCCCTCAAAGACGGATCCTTAAGGAGCCGTAAGGTTCTGCTGAAGTATCCGACGGCAACGCTGGTAGGCCTCAGCTGCTCTCAGTTTTCAACAAAGGAATCCCAATTTGTTGATTATTCGACTTCCGAATTGAGTTGTAATAATAGTCTTCATCAATGCGTCGACAGTGTTCAGAGTATATTGGTTACTTCTCAAGAAAAAGATTCTAAGGAATAATTACTTGGTTTAGACTTTAGAATAAAGGATAAAGTAAAATAAACAATTTAAGTACTATAAACTAGAAATACAATATTCAAAAAAGGTTATTACTTTTTTTGAATAAAATTTATTATTTGAAGTATGTATTTCATTCATACTATACCAATTGTACTTCGCTTCTCAAATCTGAAAATCTATTTACTAAAATTAATTTAACGTCTGCCCAACTTTTACAACTGCCGTTTTCGGATAATGCCTCCAGAGCTTTACGGGATAATTTATTTTTAATTAAATTACATAAGGCAGGATCTTTTTTGTTTGTTATTATATCTGAATTTAATACATCTTCGACAGAACTTATAAAATTATTTAGAAGCTTTTCATTACCATTGCATCAGAGTAGAAGGAAGGATATTGTTTCATAATGCAATCATATGACACGATGTTGAAAACGATTTTAGTTAAATAAAAATACCACTTATACTACGATTCAATTATACATGGCAAAAGATATCAGCCTCCTCTAATCTTAATTTTTTTATCCAAAAATCTTGGATAGTTTAAGGTAACTACAAACAGGATTCGGAAGTAGCAACATTTTACATTTACCGCTTTTTTTGTGACCCAGTATTAGAAATCACTTGACTGATTCCTAAAATCTCACTTTATTTATTTCTTCACTGATCAAGTTATAGGTGGTTTTCTAGGTTTTGCTTCAATATCTAATATTCGTAAATTTTTGATCGCGATATGACAATTAAAATCTATCACAGTAAAGCAAAGATTTTATTTAGACAAACTGCCGCGAGTCTGCCGATTGCGCCAATTACTGAGATGTTTGAAGAGCTTTTTAGAAATGAAATGAATAGTTTGAAGTGCGTATAAGACCTGATTTAACCTGACGCTTAAATACAAGAGGTTCATTCCCAAAAAATTAACAATTGATTACGGTTGACTACGGACTGTTAATAATGTATTCAGTCCTAAGTAACTCCTGCTTTTTTAAAAATTATTCTATTGATTGAATCCGATGTTTTAAAGTCGGAGAAAAATCATACTCCAATACTCTAGACACATTTATACATGTCAAGTTAAAACAGAAGTACGTTAAAAATTGTTCATGTTCTTTTAAAATTGATCTTAAATGATCATTAAGAGATCATTGAAGATCATTTTTAAAGTAATCAGAACGCTTATAAACACAGACTCAATAATATGGAGGCCTCATGGCTAAGCGGTCTTATAAGCCTACCGCGAAGCCTGTGGTATCGGGTTCGATCCCCGGTTCCGAATACAATTTATAATTTAATTTGTATTTGTATTCGGTCTCTGGTAGGGCTGTCACTTGTCGGACGGGGTGTCATAAGTGGCACGGAGGTGTGGTTGGCACCGACGAAAATTGGGTAGCCTGGAAGAAATCGCTAATTAGCGATAAGGCCGCCCGTTGCACTCCATTGCAACGAAGTGTTTAAAAAAATATTAAAATAGATAAATTACAAAACACATGTATTCAAAACAGTTCAATATTAAGTTGATTTTAATGTTATACAAATTCCTTGATTCAATTGATTTTGAGTATTTTATTGGAATATTGTTAGAAATTAAAAATATTGAAATCTCATTGAAATAATGACCACCGCCCCGTTTGAACTGAACTGCTCATGTGTGTGTTATTAATTAGCGTATTGATACGGCATCATTTGTCGCAGTCGCATAAATTCACTTAATTAAATCGCGCTGTTTGTTTCAAAATATCCAATAATATTGTATTATGCAATGATGTGAAAATTAAAATTGTCGTACTATTAAAAACCTGTTTTCAACTGATTTCAAGAAATTTGTGTGTTCTTTTGTATATGTATTTATATCATACTTTGTATGACATAAATACGTCATACTTCAGAGGTCTTTATAAATTTTAATGTAAAATTTGATTTATGTAACCTTTTAATTAAAGCAGCAATTAATACCTTGCTTGATACCTTTGCTAACTCGAACGATTCTTAGCACACTTCTGTAATAATCGTGTTTTTGTAGACCGCGTAAAAATATAAAGTGTGTTTTTTAGCAATTAACAGCTTTAACTAAATATATATGGAAGTATATAAAATACGTAATAAAAGGGGAATTTTAATATATTCATCTAACACGTTTTTGCGATGTGTTTGATATGGCTACATCTATTTTTATGATTTCACTGTCAGATAACAGGTATTTTATGAACGATTTAAGATGCGAGTTAGGCTATGTAAAAAATCCAAGACAATATACTACGAAGATATGTATTACTATGAAGATTACACAATAATTTTTTCTTATATGTTTTTAATATACAACTAGACAAGTTAAAAATTAACCATTCATTGTTAGCATCTAAGAAACATTATACTCGGATAATGTTCCCTTTCAAACTTTCCAAAGCTATTATATTATATTGAGGATAATAACCGCTATGATTTCAGGCTTGTATTGAAAATCTTTTAATGAAAATGATTCATAATATTTTTAAATATAATAGGGTCGCCTTTTTACATAAAGTAAAACTAGAGCTTTTACCTAAAGTAATACTGTTTGTAAATAATGAACAATGAAAATTATTTCTAATCTAAAGAAATCTACGTTGTGATAAATAAAATAAAAAGTGTATAGGAAGTTTGTGTTAAGCGATCAAGTGTATTAATATGCCATTGTATTAAAATAGTATACTGTAATTAAAACTAAGATTTTAAGTCTAAATACGTCTTCCATTTCTCATCTTACTTCGTCACAAGTACCATCGCATTCTGGTGCTGAGTTTACCTGACAAATCTTGATAGATATTCAAACCTATAACTTACGATAACACTATGAATCCCACAATTCTTGTTTAAGGTATATCAGGACGGTCACGTATCCGATTCTCAATGTCCCCGAGGCTCACGAAAGTTCAGTGCAAATAGTTGGAGCACTTTGTTTTTACGCCTTGTGCCGTGCCATGTGCCTCTTTAATCAAAAGGCGTCCGGGCACGAAGTAATTTGGCTGGTCGTCCGCGAAAGCAATAAGGAGAGAGCTATTAAAACAAGCGCAAATAAAGCAAATTGAAAACGGCACCGCTTCACCCCTCAAGGGGAGTTAGTTTAGCTCGTCGCCCCGTAAAAACAAACCTATGGTTGTATGGAGACATCTAGTCCCTCTAAGTAAAATCTTATATGAAACACGAGATAGTTACGTTTCTTACTAAGAACACCTGAATTGAACTTTGTGATGTTTTATTTGTTTTTATACTCTCCGGATAAAAGAATTACTATTAAAATATTAAGAAATTCCATGTAAAATATATTAAAAATATTAATGCCGTACATTTTGTATTGTATCGAAAATCTGATCAAGTAGCTTAATCAAACAAATGCCGTGTAAATTACGTATATTTATTTATACAACCAGGTGTTTATCACAGTTAATAACATATACAGAATTTTTTTTACCTTTTCGATTCAAATACGATTTTACAATCGCAAGATGCTGTTATCATTAATGACTTTCATGTTCAATATAATCTAGTAGATTAATAATTATTTAACTTACTCATACTCTATATTTAAATCACTATCTAATTCATCTATTAGTAGCGAAATATTTTACGCTTTTTATATTACTTAAGAAAGTAATATTAATTAGACATATTGAAAGAAAATTTTTATTAAAACAAAAGCTGAGTTAGAGGAGCAAAAATTCAATTCAGGTCGCCTTGTACCTGTACTGTTACAGGATACTATGGCAATATTAGAGGATAAAGTAAGTTCTTTGTCAATTTAACTTTGTCATTCTTCTCTTCGTAATAATGCATAAGTAGGTACACTTTGTTCGCTTCTTTGCGTGTACAATCAAATTAGCATTGTGTATGGAAAAAAATAATGATGCATACACATTTTTAATGTTCTTGTTTTTTCCGCAATATAAGATGTTTCAAACAAAAAGCTGGAGCACGGAAATTATATTTTGAGCAATTTATCAATTTACCATTTAAAAAATAACAGGAAACCACACATTTACTCAAAGTTTACAACCACCATATTGTTTTGATTTAGATTTAATGTTATGGAATTTTTATTTACGAAAGGGATTCACAATTTGATTATAATATCAACTTATCAAATTTATCGTCATCTACGTATAACTTCTTCATAATATTGTTTTCTAGAAATTTTCTATTCCTGTTTGAATTTATATCAGTTTCGTTTTACCTACTTGTAAATTATATATATGATGAAGATAAATAATTTTAATATTTTTTTTTGACTTACATCTATTTATAGCATTGGCACTATATGGGCAGTCTACTACAATTTTTGGTTGTTCTCCGACATCAACCCTTCTTCGACTTCTTTACATCTTGTAAAATTTTACGATTAATGTTCAGAAATAATCAAGTAAATTATATAATGTGAAATAAACTATTATGTTTGACTTTATATATAAAAGTTTTACTAAATACGGTTGAAAAACCTGCAGATGTTTTTCAACCTTTCTGATTTCCGAGAGGTGGAGGTTGCGTTGCGGTCCTGTGGTCGCACAAAATCGTCGTCAGAATGACGAGCGGTGTCCCGCATAAATCTCAGTGACCGCCAATTAAGGCCCGCCCCGACAGTTTGTCTACGGCGACGGTGATTGCTTTCTCTGAGACACGCACTCCCAAACAATCGATAACCCGCTTACATCGATAAGTGATGAATATAACAAATATTTATCACATTCATTGTCATTTGAACAAGCGAATACGCCATACGGTCACACCTCTTCCTCTAAAGCCGAATGGTATTAGAGGGAGAAAGAAGTCTAACATCCTCTAATTAAAAGATGAAAGCAAAAAGTAGGAAAAATGCACTTGTTGAAGAATAAAATTTTATTATTAGAAAAGGCTTTATGAAGCTTATGTATATGAAATGTGTAGGGATTATTTGAATTAAGTTTAACTAGTAGGAATACTGGCTTATTTCACGGTACTCATGTTAAAATTTCATTCATTTGAGATTCTTTTGAAGAATGTAGCCTAATATTACTATTAGAAATAAATAAATATTATTTTGATTATTACTGATAATTTTTTCATGGTAAACATATTTTAGTTAATTGTGGTATATAGACACATGTAAAGTTTGAATATAACATAGCGTATCTTTAACTCTAATATCATATTGTTATGGATGGCAAGTATAATCGAAAAATAAGATTTATAAATAGTAATATATTATTACCTAAATGCTATTCAACTTAGTTCCTAAGAAACCCAACACCTAATTAGCCCATATTAGATGCGAGTATAATTTAGAAAGTAGCGTGAGACGGTGTTGGTTGTTAGGAGAGTTCTCGTATGTCATTTTAAGGATGTGCCAAATTGAAGGCTCCGCCGGGCGTCATAGTGAGGGGAGACTGATTTATGCCGAGGGGCCTTCGCGCCTCGCCTTCGATTATAGGTTTATTCACTCGGTCGAGGTCAATTTATTACAAACTAGCTGATCGCGACCATGTGGACATAAACGTAGTCCCATGTTATATTTTTGCTACTCGATCACTAGCCATAGCTACGATATACGCCGGTTACCTGTGTACCGAATCGGTTTTATTTCCCATGTTCAGTCCCAGAACCTTGAGCATTGGCATAAATGTTTAATCGCAATGAATGCAAGAAAGTCTTCAGATATTTTTGTACAGCGAAGGAAAAAGTTCTACCGCATATAATAAAAAGTACACGTTCAATAAGCCTAATTTATCTAGTCATAGAATGTTTTATGAATAGATTTCATAAGTTTTTTACCTTTTAAATTTTAAGAGGCAATCCAACATGTTTCATGTTGTTCAAATGGAAGTGGTACATCAAATTTTTGGTCGAAAGTAACCAAAAACACCTATTTTTTGACTTCTTATAAATCGATAGTGTGCCCATAATAAAATGACAATTCATGTTAATGTAGTTTAGTAGTAGCTGCTATAAATGCGCTACGTCACAATAGTTGTATGTTTAACTCAGTGACGTGAGACAAACAGATGCTTTCAATATTTTGTAGGGATTTCCATCTTAAATGCGTGCTGCGCCTAAAATCTGAATCCCGGTGAAATACGAAAGTCTTTTTAGTTGATCAAAGGCTGATCACCTATTTTCCTGTAAAGAGTTGTAAGTAAAAAACTTGTCGATTCTTTAAAAAACTATTATCTCTGATAACTATTACTTAATATTAGACAACACTATATATGTTGTAACAGTTTTTACAGCGAACTGTCACATAACCTTTGAAGCGTTCCGCGAATCTGCGGTGACAGCTACTAGTGAGCCTTAATTACGCTTGGCCGACAATAGCGTACACTCTCTGTCTTCTAGATACCATCTTTAGACTCAACAGAAAGTGACAACGTTGCTTGCGATTCGACTAAACCGCTGTCAAATGTCGATTGGTTTTATGTAGTTGATTTGTTATGACATAAATTGTTTTTTTGTTCACTTTTGGTGACTTTATTTCAGTTGCTACACCAATGTGAGGTACAGATGTAACATGCCATTTCATAAGTATTTTTAAAGAAAAAACAGTCGTTTTAATGTAGTTTTGTCGAAGCTTCTTCACTGTGTTAATTTTGAGCAATTTAGATTTATGCTGGGTTGTGTAAAACTTGATTTTTAATGTTGGCTAAATAATAAGCTTTGCTATGGATAGTTAAATATAAATTATTGTTGGAGGTTTTATTAAACTAATAATCCTGGACGACTTCATTATATTGATAATTGTCATATTTGATTTGATTTTTGTATACAAGGTCAACAAAATCATAATCTGAAAAAATCAGAATATGTTTGGACTGTGGAGCATATTGACATTGTGTGGAATTAAGAATCTGAATTCAGATAGACAATTCCGGCTGTGTGTGACCAGCCTAAATTTGAATAATCTGTTTATGTTTGTCTTGGTTTTAGACAAAGCAAATTTTGAAGTTTCATGATACATAATTTAAAAATAAATTTAGTCTGTACAGCTTAAAAAATATAAACTCTAGTATAGTAAAAAAAATAATCCTACAATAAATGCAACTATATTAAAATAATAATGAATCAATCTTCAAATAATTAAGAATGAAAACCCAAAAACTGAAGAACATTATATAATATAAAAATAAAATTGTTATTTTCTTAATAATTTAATTATTCGTGAATGTACAAAAAGTACAATGTTGGAACTGCCCGGGTTTTTTGAAAATTGCTTATCCAGTGATCAAGGCGTACGTCATGAACGGATTCAGTGTCGCAGTTGAGCATTAGTAGTGGTGACAGGCGAGCCCTCGAGTCTGTCGTCGAGATGCAAATGAGTGAGCTAGGCGCCGAGGGCGGGCGCCGGCGTGACGTCACACCGATTATGTGTGCCTTCATTAATTTGTGCAAAACAATTGAACTCATCACCAACGATGTATGTAACGCGTGATTAAGATATAAATTTTGTCCTTTCCATTGCAAAATAGCTAGGCGATCTCTAGTGTACTTGTCAAAGCCTTTGTAGGAATAGTTTTGTGAAAGCATCAAAAGATCTGCTAATATGAAATATTAATAGGACTTGCGTTGTTGCACACTAGTTCTTGTAAGAAATAGGCATCATGTCATCAGATGTACGTACTTATATAAATGTAGAAAAATACAGCTTGAATCTAATTGAATACAAATGAGTGTATTGTTGTATTTAATAAAAGTTGACCCCGCGAACTTCGTATCGCTTCAGAGTTGCGAGTCACAAAAAAAAATACATAGAAAATGTATGAAGAAACTATTTTTTTTCAATAACCATGTTTCGTGAATTTTCTATATCTTTTTATATAGTTATTCTGCTATTCTCAGATTAGACGAATCCAACAAATCAGGGATCATCAAAATCGACCCATTCTTTCTTGAATGATGTAAATAACCGTAAATTGTTCTATTTAATTATATAGATAAATAAAATGTATATTACATCCCGTGATCACAATTCGGCTTATTGATAATTACAATAGTACTTACCGTAATTTCACTTGCAATACTATATAAAATTTAAAATAAGGGTAGATTATTAAATCTTGTCGAAATAGTTTTGTTCTGTTGAACAGAGCAATTACATTAGGCAACGTAATCGGTCGTCGTAATGAAGTTAAGCGTAGCCGACGGATCAGTGCGACAACGCCCTCAATTAAAATCTCATTATGTGCGACACCATACTGTTGATTATAGATCAAGACAAGCCACTAACAACTTGATTAAAATTGACTTTGCTTTGGCTCACTGAATACCACTTGCTATTTTGATGTTTGAAATTTTTTCGAATCTAGTCGACCAGTACGTAAATTTAAAAGCAGAATTTATGCTGAAAATATTGAGTGCACCTTACCTACTTTTAACAAGTGAAACTGAAGTAAATTTAAAAATCCCTCGACCTGATGATTACAAATAAGAATATTGTTATATTCATCTAATCACTTGTATGTAATTAATTAATACACGCTAAATTACTTAATCGTTTTATTATATTATGATTTAAGATACACCACACAAAACATTCCTATAGGGCATAGATTATATAGCCCAGCCCTCTATATTATTTAACAGGAGTTATAACAAATATCTCATAAACGGAATCTATTTTTATGAATTGTAGCTAAGATTAGACTCGATCAATTAAGATTTTAATAATTAAAAACGCCATGGCTATGAATGGCCACAGATACACACATCCACAGACACTTCAAAAGTAATTTTTCGTCGGGGTAAAAATCGGGGTATTTTTCCACAGTGAAAGAGCGACATTCTCAGTCTACGAGATATGATAGTTTTTTCAATACAATTATATATATAGCGTAACTAAATAAAAAATTGTGTACAACTTCGTAATGTTGAATTCAATGAAATGGGTATATACATATTATAGTTATAATTTAAAAAATATATTATGAACTTGTTGTTTTTAAATAAGTTGTATTTTTAGATTCGAAAGTAATTTTGTATAAGGATAACTTGATGGCAATAATTATCTCGCTATTATGGTTCGATTAATTAATTTTTAACATGTATATTATTTAAAAATGTAGGCCGTCGAAATGTTAGAATATTTTTTGCTTAAGACAGTTTAGCACCCTTTTTCTTAACAAATCCTTTTAAAAACCCTTCCGACGTCGAATATCCGATGGATTATTAGTTAATTATTCTTTTAAAGAGAAAAACGATGTTTTTTGTTTATTCTTACAAATTAAATCTACTCTTAATTGGCTGAATTATTAACAACATTTTTGTTTTGATTTTGCTCCTTTCTTCAACATTGTTGTTTATATAATCTATAGGTTTTTAATTCCGTTTTCGTAATGATGATAATTTTACAAGACAAGCCATTTGCACTAATCCAACTTTAGCTTTGGATACTTCTAAATGCCGTTGATAATGAATTTTTTTTTTTTTTTTTTTTAATCTCCTTTTTTCTTGCGATCTGCCCAGTGGGCATTAAGCGAGAGTTTAGTGGTGGACGAAACGTGTCACAAGTCATGAGTGGTATGTGCCCAGTGGCCCAACCAGCTAATAATATACAGTTCTTTCTCCTAATCTTTGATGATGTCTTGAGGAGCTCTTCTTCTAATTCTCGAGAAAGTGACTGTGTTGGGATTCATGAGGTCAGAGGCTAGCTCATTAGGATGGCGGTCTATGCGTTTGGCGTATGATTTCAGTCTCGATGATATTTCTTCTCTGACAGTCGGAATCGAAAGATCACGGTGAAGCTGGTCATTTGTTACATACCACGGTGCGTTTGCGATCATTCGTAGTGTTTTCGATTGGAATCTTTGGATTATATCAATGTTTGAATTAGAAGCAGTACCCCAAAGCTCGGCACCATACGACCATATAGGTTTTAATATAGATTTGTATAGGAGAAGTTTGTTATTTAGGGACAGTTTTGATTTGCGGGTCAGGAACCCATGGAGCTTGCGAAGTTGTGTACTTAAAGCTTTTCTTTTGGTGAAAATATGTTTTCTCCAGGTGAGACGTCTGTCAAGGTATATACCTAAGTATCGTACGTCTTCTTGCTGAGGGATTTGTATTCCGTTTAGTGCAATTGGGGGGCAAGAGGCGTGTTTAAGTGTAATTGTAACCTGGACTGATTTACTTTCATTCGCTCTTATGCGCCAGTCTTTGAGCCAGTTGGATATAAGGTCGAGACTTTTCTGAAGCATGTTAGATGCGACTAACGCATTGGGATGTGACGCAATCAGAGCTGTGTCGTCTGCGAAGGTCCCCACGAGTACATCGTTTAGTGTCGGCAAGTCAAAGGTGTAGATAAGATACAATACAGGTCCCATAACACTTCCCTGAGGGACACCTGCTTGAAGAGGATGAAGTCCTGTTCTGTCTTCGCCTTTTTTGATATAAAAATTTCGCTCACTAAGGTAAGATTTAATTAATAAGTAGTGATTTATAGGTAAGGCTTTTAGTATTTTGAAAAGTAGACCTTCGTGCCATACGCGGTCGAATGCTTGAGAGATGTCCAAAAAAGCTGCAGAACAGTATTTTTTGTGTTCAAAAGCATCATTTATTTTTATGACCAGACGGTGGACCTGTTCAGTGGTGCCATGTGCTTCCCGGAAGCCAAACTGGTGGGAAGGAATTATCTTTGACTTCACCAGTTCTGGAGTCAATCTTTTCATGAATAGAATTTCGAAGACTTTGGATAGCACCGGCAGAAGACTTATTGGGCGGTAGGACGATATATTTTCTGGATCTTTTCCTGGTTTAAGAATTAGAATGATCTCCGCTACTTTCCATTGCGCTGGGACAAATTCACGGCGCAAAACTGCATTGAATATAGCAGTAAGTTGTGAAATGCCTAATTTAGGAAGTTCTTTTAGGACCTTGGCTGTTATCAAGTCGTAACCAGGTGCTTTGTTTAGCTTGAGATTTCTAATCACGCCGAGAACTTCATTTTTTGTGAATTTTTTGAGCGGTGGAGCGAGTTGGTATGGTATAGATAGGCTTTCCGTAATTTCACGGGTTTTTGTTGAGCCGGTGTCAGGATTTGGTGTAAAAACGTTAGATAGATGCTCTGCGAAGAGTTCAGCTTTATCGGTGTCGCTTCGGGCCCAGGTTCCGTCAGTTTTGCGTAGAGGTGATTCGAATGTTATTGGGTTTTTGATTGATTTTATAGCCTTCCATAATGAGTACTCCGTGGCTGCTGTAGCGTCAAGTCCTGTTAACATATTTTCCAGCTTCTGATTTTCAATATCTTGCATGGTTTTTTTCACCTTTTTCACCCATTTATTAAAGGTTTTCTTATCTCGAGGGCTTCTGGAAGTTTGCCACTGCTTTCTGTAATACCTCTTCTTTTGGATAATGTCAGTAACCACTTGAGGGAAGGTTGGTATGCAAGTGTTGGAGTGGTTTGGTGTTGCCTGCCAAGCCGCTGACTGGATACAAGTTGTAAATTTTTCAACTGCCTCGGTTATATCATCATTATCCTTTAATGCAATTTGAGGATTAATGTTGTTTTCTACCAGCTCCCGAAAATAGGCCCAATCGGTCTTTTTGTTGTGAGTTTTACATGGCTTGGTCACTTCGATGGTGTCATTATGCAGTTTAGCTAGTATAGCTGTGTGATCAGATGACAGATCGTAGGTGGAGTAGCAGCGCAAGGAGCGATTAGGTAGTCCTTTGGTAACGAAAAAGTCTACCAGGTCTGGTCTCTTTTTGACATCACTTGGCCAATAAGTTGGTTCACCAGTGGAATAGATATTGAGATTAAGTTTTTGTACTGATTTCTTGAGCTCCCGTCCCTTTGTAGACGTTGTTCTAGAGCCCCAGTCTATGTGTTTAGCATTATAGTCTCCGCCAGCTATAAATTTGTTGCCCAATAGCTTAAAGAAAAAGGAGTATGCTTCAAACTTTAAGTTGTGTTTTGGAGGTATGTAGAGAGCTGTTATCTGTAAAGGGCCAGTTAGGCTTTCTATGATGATGTTGGTAGCCTGAATCTCATTAGTGGAATGAGAGTTAGATACATGGTGCTTTATCTTTTCCTTCACGATAATGGCCGACCCTCCATGGGCTGTTCCATCAGGGTGATTGGTGAAGTAGATTTTATATTTAGGTATCTCAATGTGAGTTTTCGATGTGAAGTGGGTTTCAGATACTAGCATGAAGTCTATGTCATGGGTATACAGGAAAGATTTAACTTCGGGAGTGTGTTTTGATAGCCCATTGGCATTCCACAGAGCAAGTGTTAGCGGTTTGCATTGCCGCGGGGAGGCAAGGTGGGCCGCCTGCCATCCCCCTGGACAAAATCCTGGCCACTGCCTGGTGAGGTTTGTACTCTCAGGTCTGATATTAAGTTTAAGAGTAGGTTAGACATGGTATTCATCTGTTGCATCATTTGTTTGAACATTTCCATTAGTTCCTTGAAATTATTGTAGTCATCATTAGAGGTTTTTGCAATATGCTGTTGTTGATGGTGCTCTTTACTTTGACTTGTGACAGTTGCATATGTTTTATTTTGGTGGTTTTTGTTTGTTTGTTGTGGTTGATTTGTCATATCTAAATTTATATTATGTTTGTTTGTTTTATTTAGATCATGGACTTTGCATTGTTCATTCGAATCTTTTGGGACTTTGCTTTGAGGGAAGGTTTTATTTCGCAGCGGGGGAAACCTTTGTTTTTGCAGTTGTTTGTAAATAGAACACCCTTTATAGTTTGCTGGGTGGTTTCCGTTACATAGGGCACATTTGACATCGTCGGATTTTTCTTTTTTAGAGCAATCAGCGGAAGCATGATCACCAGCACATTTGATGCATCTCGGTTTGCGACGGCAGTATGTTTTGGTGTGTCCATAAGATTGACAATTTGCACATTGCGGAATGGTTCGTTTAGGCCTGGGTGGTTCAAACTTTACAATGCAATGTAGGAGATTTTTCACTTTGTATATGTCTTTGTTATTTGGTCGAGGTTCTAGTTCTACTACAAACATGTGTAAGGGGTTCCCAGTTTGCGTTTGTTTCATGTTCCAGATATTTCTAGTAGTATGATCAAGAGTAGCCAAGGCCTCTTTAATGTCTGCTGTGTTGGTGGATGGATGTAGATATTTTAGGATTACTTTAAAGCTTCTCTCCTGTTTTGGTTTATAGGTATAATATTCTGTGTTTTTTTCATCTAGTTCCTTGACAATGACTCTATATGCATCCCCAGTCGCGGGCTGGATTCTCACCCGGTTTCCAGAGAGGATTTTAACAACAAAAAGTCCCGGTACTGTTTCCTTTAGTAGTTGGACTAGAGGAGATATATTAGCAACTTTGTCAATAAATATTGGCGGTGCTTTTGGCTGTCTCTCAGTCTGAGTTTGGGATTTCTCTTCTTTATCATCAAGCTCTGAAAAAGAGTTGCTAGTTGGGACCGGTTGGCTTAGCCAATAGGAGCCAAGTTTGGTTTGTTTATGACTTTTGTCGTTCTCAGGGCTGTTTCGTTGCCTTTTGCGGTTTGGTACCTGTGTCCATGCTGATGTTGTAGGTTCTGCAGCAACGTTTGACTCACAATCTTCACAAGGCTGGTCACTGGTTGTTCTGAAATCCGACAATGACTGGGATCTTGTCCGGATAAATAAACTAGGATGAAAAGTTTGTTGGGTTAATGTCTTGTTAGCTGGTTTTTGCTGTTGGTTAGTTGGTTTATTGGAATTTAAGGATTGCATATTGTTCCCACGAGTAGGGTCGAAATACAAAAGTCACACACGAGGTAACGCCCATTCTCGTGTGAAGGCTGATACTACAATGTTTGCCAGGTCCATTGAAGTTGGCACTATCGACTGAGCTGCCCTATCAGTCAAGCATCCATCTCTTTGGCATGTTCCCACCATGAGATTTAGGGTAATTTTTTATAGAGGCTTTCTACCTCGTAGTCCGGGCAATGAAGCCAAGACCGCCGTCCCCGCGAGACATGACCACGGGATTACGGTGGTGAAGGTTGGTACCAACACCTACTCAGGTTTGTTAAACCTGGTTTGGAACTTTAGAGGGGATTTACCCCCTCAAGGCCTGCGGTGGCCTACGGGTTATTTACCGCCGCCCGTGCTCGGCGTTGGCAACTCATTTTGCACCACCCAGGGGGCACGTGTAGGGTGGGCCTTAGGAAAGGTGGGACTCCTACGGACGCGAGCTGCCACTACCCCCCTAATGAAATAAAAATGAATTATAAATCTATTAATTACAAGTGAATCCCGCTAACTTAGTATTGCTTCCGAGTGCCGAATAATAACGTGTCACCTAAAAGGTCATTCCATAGAAAATGTATGGGGAAACGAATTTTCTTCATAAACATTTTTTTGTGAACTTCTCTATATTTTTAATACTTATCATCCTATTCCGGACGAAAAATAATCCAAAAACACAAAAATCTAAAATTGGTCCAGCCATTCTTGTGTTATAAATGGTGTAACTAAGACGACTATGTTTTAAATATTATATAAATTAATGATTTACATTCTCCAATCAGAGTAAGAGTTTCATAACTGTCAACTAGTGACAACGATCTGTTCATAAACTTCTATAGTTACAAACAAGTTGTTTACCTATTCCTTAATATGTTGAAAAAAAGGAGAAAGTGTGACACTTGGATTGTCGTAAGCATTGGTTTGTGCAAATGCCGCTTATAATAACAAAGAATTTGATAGTTAAAATGTTTTTTGTTATATTATCAGAAGTCGATTATGAAAATGACATGTCACGGTGCTCTCAGCTGTCTCGCGTCGAGACGTCTTGTGGGGCGCGTAATGATAAACAAATGAACAAACATGAGACACTACGTCGATTCGACGCACCCTTTCGTTGTATAAATATTAAATCGCTTTAAAGCTTTTATTGGATAAGAGATAAAATCGTTTTAATTTGATTGGATGTATTTATTTGTAAATTTGAGTAATTTAATTCATTTAAGATTTAATGCTATTTTTACAAGATATAAATGAAACATATTTGTTACTTCTTTTTATCTGTTATTGTGTACATTTTGTTTATAACCGGAACAAAAAGTAACATTAATAAGAGCTTGTGTGGAAACGTAAAAAATAATGATAACCGATTTAGTTAAACCCGGTACCTCGCTATGAATAGTAACTTACAAGCCCTCGCCTTGGATATAGAACGAAATACAAACAAAATGAGTCGCAATTGCTACAAATCGTAGAAAAATCTACGATTCTTGTATTATTATTTTTTAATGTTTTTAAAATTCAACAGTTATATACATATAAACTGGGGTTTGTCCTTACCTTATAAATCATTCGCTGGTAGCAAACTATATAAGTGTCTTGTTTTGGTTAATTGTCTTTAAAATTTCCGAGGATAGTTTGTTGATGAGTTGTGAAATTAGCCAAATATCAACGCCATCATTCGCTAAATTCGTTAAATACAAGCGAAGACCATTCAGTAGCTTCTCACCTGACAGTATAAAAAGTGTAGACGCTTTAGCGTCGCAGCCTTTAAGGTGATAGCTCGAGTGGCGTTTGTTTGAGCTGGGCGCGGCCGCCACACCAATGTTTGCGGCCCGTGTTTGACGGTGTTCTTTATGGTGGCGGTGGCCACTTCGCTTTACTGCCTACAACCACTACTTAATTATTATTGTTAACGCAATGTTACACTTCACAGTTTAAAGTCGTGTTGTACACGATTTGTATGTCGGCTTTGCACAACAATTAAACTTATTGAATTTAAAAAAGTCGTATTTTTTATAATATATATTTTTTGAATTATTTATCGCGTAGCTTAAAAGTCGCAGCGTGATGTACCATAACAACATTCTTGCAGAAGCTATTAAATGCAAAAACATTATTTCAAATCTGACTTCTCTTCATTTAAATAAAATATTCTTCACAGTATCAGTTCTCTTAAAATCTTTATGATAAAGGTTTTTGGCGGATTGTTCCAAAACAAAAAAGAGATGTTAGAAAATTACATTTTTTTTTAAATTTCATAATTATGTTGAAAAAAGTTGCAATTATTCACACTGTACGTGTTTTTACTTCAATAAAATCAAAACGACTGGAGGAATTTTAAAAATTCTTTCACCGAACTATGTGCGACGTAGTCTATATTGTATATGCCCAAGCGGACGAAGTCACCAACAAAGGCTAGTTAAGTTATAAACATACGCATCAAGAATATTTAATTATTAGAAATTGTTTAATGTTATTTTGCTAGAATGTTCAACTGTTTTTACGCAAACAAAGAAACGAAGACACGAAACGTTTATTCATACGGGATTATGGGAATTTTCTAAGAGAATTGAAAATTCTGTTTACCTAACACTTGTTCATAAAAATTAATATGCCGTAAATAAAATTACCCCTTCATAATGTGTGCCGCACACAATCCCCGACACGAGCTAGGTATTAAATACTTAGAAGCCAAATTGTTTTATGTTTTCGTGTTCATTCTCTGAGATCTCTCATGTTTTTATTGATAAGGGAATCTTCTTAATGAGTGTTTTGTTATTCTAAAAGTAAATTAATCTCTTGTTATATTTTAAATAGGACTTATTCTTATTACATATAAACATTACCTAAGCCTGCGAACATTGTACGGCCTATCTATTGATGTTGTGCTGTATAAAAATATATCTTTTACTAAATTAATGCTCGAGTGCTGAATGCATAAGCAAAATTTGTTAATCTGATACCTTTGTTAAGTCCCGGCAAATAAATAAATAATTGGGACAACTCACACACATTACTCTGATCCCAAAGTAAGTAGAGGAAGCACTTGTGTTATGGTAATCAGGAACAACGAGGTTACCACAATAAATACATACATGTTTATAAACAACCAAGACTCGGAAACAAACATTAGTGCTCATTACACAAATAAGTGCACCTACCGGGATTCGAACCCGGGACCTTTTGATGCAAAAGGCAGGAGCACTACCAATTGCGCCAATCGGTCATCGAAATCAAATTCCCGTTCTGAAATTTTGATACAAAAATTTACTAATCAAAGGTAAATTGGCACTTGGAAAACCAAAGACAGGCATTTTGTCTTAATATAGATGAGACAATTGCTTGAAATATGATTGTACCTTCTGTGTATGATATGTGTATGTATCTTGTAGCTCGATTTTGTGTTATAGATGTTTAGTATTGTTTTCCTAACGAGTCGATTTTAAATATATCCTAATTTTGCTAATATCCTATTCAAATATTATTATTGCGGTTTAATTATGAACAATTAGTTTTAAAATGTTTCCTCCAGCCTTTTTAGTTATAATTTTCCATCTTATAATATTTAATCCGTATTGAAGAGTTCTTTGAAACATAACATGCTTAGCTCTCATTAGCTCTTTAAAAGGTTTTTACAGGCCCGTTCGACTTTATAACTTTGAAAAATGATGTTTCCTTTAGTTAAATACAATGAAAAATGTTTCATTTATAATGTAATACATTAAATAAATGCTTTTTGATAAACTTATGCGTAGAATTTTAAAACATATTATATAGATATTAATGAGAAAGAAAATGAAAAGGACAAGAATCGCCGGAGATCTTGTGTTGGATTCCCGATGGAACAAAAAACAGTTTCAGGTGTGTAAAGAAAACGGATCTTTTTGTATGAATTATACAAACAGTCTGTCTGCCCTCTAGAAGTTACAAGATTTGACACTCCCATCCATAAATAAGTATTGGCATATCACTAGTTAGGATGTAACTTCACCAGTTACTGACAATTTGTATATATACAATCACGAAGTAGACACAACGACTTCCTTATTACGTAGAAGGAAGTTTACACCAGTGAAGCGCAACGTCTATGCCAATTACTTACTTCACTTACACCCAACTCTGTCTTCCAGCTAACTGATTTCGATTTATTGACTCTTATTTAATTGTGATCTCAAGGATTGTTGAGAAATTCTTATTGTCGGTACTAATAAATACATGAATAGTAACGTAGATATTTTTAATTATTACATACAAAATAAAAACTCAAAGTTGTATATTAATTATGCCCATGCGTACAACATCCCAAATAAAAGCTAGTAAATAATACAATAAAGTTTTTAACAGACTTAAATTTTTTAAAATCATAAGTTGGTTCAGTAGTTTAGGCGTGCACATGTATAAGTTATGATTTGGAAAACATTTTTGATAAAATCGTTTAGTACGTGTATTTTATGCGTTTCTATATTACATATTACACGTCGTGTAATAGTATTATTTTTAGAACTTTAACACTTAAAAATGAAATTAAATATGAAAAATGTTGAGAAAACTCTTCAAGGATATTTTGGTTCCAGAAGAAACCGCAAGAAAGCGCTGTTGAAAGGAATCCATGGAAATGTTGTTTTCGTAGTGCAATCGAATTTATAATTCACTTTGATATTTATAAAAACACATTTTATCTAAGGATAAAGTTATACTTTTATTACAATTCTAAAGTGAGTTTTTGAGTGAATTTTTTTAGAGTAACTTTTAGGGCTGCAGCGTTTCGACGAATAAAGGAAACTTTTATATCGAGGGGAAATATAAAAGCGAACGTAGTTCATAAGAGAAGTGTGAAAAAACGGAACATAGGTAGAAATCATTGTTTAGCCAAAATATCGCAATGCTAAAGGGCAACATGGTAGAAACATATATCTACGTCTATTTTACTGTTTCGAACCCGGCGCAATACGCATTGAGTAGCAGACGCGTGCATCAGGAAATTAGCCACGGAATTAGTGCGTGAATTAGCCACGGAGGCGGCGGACGGAGGTTTTGATGTACGCCACTTGCAAATGGGGTGTCATGTGTTGAGCTTAAGATCAGAATTCGTTTCCAATATTGTGTCGGCATAACCTTTTATTATAAGCGCAGCGACACGGAAATGCTCTCTATGACTCCCCGGCGAGTCGACTTATACTGCACTGCATCGTGATATTCTTATAAGACGAATACTCTCATAGAAATAGTATAGGAATATGTAGGTATATTGTGTATTTTTTGTTAGTTCGAACGCGTAAAAAACTTTAATTTCAAATTTGTAAAGTGATTGGTAACATTTTACCACTTTTTTATATTCTAGGTTTTTTCCAACTTATAGGATAAAAATTTGATTTCAAAATATTATTTCAAGAGCGCGACGCCAGGGTGAATTAGTTAATAATATAATGTTTCAGTTAGTAAATAGTTAAAAAATTAACACTTATGAAACATATGGGTTTTGTAAGCACAGCAGATGTTCGAAATCATTTTTAATGAAGGCACATTCGTACTCTTATCTGACCACTATCTACCCCAAACAATCACTTTTTCCTATTGATAACATCATATTTGATGTTTTCATATTATTTCTTATCATTTGAGTGGTCTGGCGTTACGGAATAACTTGCGTTTTCGTCCGCGTAAAAAATATAACTTACTAGTTTCTACTCGCGACTCCGTCCACGTGGGAATATAAAATATAATCCCATAGGAGCACACACTCTCTCTCGCTTCGTCTTCCTCACTAATGAGGGTCGTAACCACCTCCAAGTATGTCTTATTGATGGGGTGGTTTTCTTGGGAATATAATCGCTGTGGGTCCCTCGTCCTTCCGCGTCTATATTTTAGAGGTGATTTAGGCCTCTCGGTCACAGGTTACCGCTACAGGCAACCCGTCTGTTTTTTTTTTTTTTTTGAAGTCCTAAGGCCCCTGGATGGGGCAGAGGGCGTCCACAGTACGTCGCCATTCCTCTCTGTCTTGAGCTACGCGCTTCACTTCGCTCCATGTCATGCCAACTGCCTTCGCCTCCGCGGTGATCGTCCGCCGCCAGGATTGCTTAGGGCGGCCACGTTTTCGCTTTCCTTGAGGGTTCCAGTCTAAGGCTTGCCTCGGTATATGTTGGGAATCCCTTCGTAGCGTGTGGCCTATCCAGTTCCACTTGCGACGCTTGATCTGGTGGTCGATTGGAGTCTCGCCGCATCGTTCTCTCTGGCCAGAATACACCGAGAATACGGCGAAGGCAGCGGTTGATGAAGACCTGGAGCCGCTGCGTGATGTCCTTAGAGACCTTCCACGTCTCACATCCGTACAGCAACACGGTTTTCACATTTGACCGAAATATCTTGAGCTTAACTCTTCTGGTCAGTTTCCGCGATTGCCATACAGGACGGAGCTGGGCGAAGGCTGCTCTCCCTTTGGCGATCCTCGAAGCGACGTCCTCCTCGGTACCTTCCGTTTCCGATACCACGCTACCGAGGTAGGAAAATTTGTGGACCTTTTCCACCCTCTCCGTGCCGATGGACAGCGGCAAAGAGCTTGTCGCTCCACACCTCATCTCCCGGGTCTTTTGAATATTGATCCTGAGTCCCCTCTCCAAAGCCTCCCGTTGTAAAGTAAGGCCCCTGGACGTTCTCAATTCTCCGAACCCATTTCTGCGTACCTCACTGAGACCGAGTAAATGCAACCTGTACCTTAGCATTTCTGCCTCCGCCTGAGCCAGTCGGCTATCATCGCTCAGTGTGCGTACATTCCAATAAGCAATCCGTGTCCGAGTTTTCAAGCCAAAGGTCGTCGTTGTTAGATCGGTCCGGTTTTCTACTGTTTCCGTTTCAAAAATTAGTTAAATTCGGGTAAGCAGGTGATTAGCCCACTATACCCTAGCCTAATGGTGGGGCTGCCACCTTAGAGCCTATGGGCCTGCTCGGTTTTGTTTCGGGTTTCCTCCCTAGTGAGTAAGTTCTGTTTTGAGGCGCAGAAGGTTCGCCTTTTGCCCTGCACCTTCAGCTCAGCTGCAGCTCGAGATAGCGGCCGCGTGATTTGCGGTTGCAGCAGTTCCCAGGAGGGACGACGGGGACGTGAGGTGACTCGGACTGGCCAGGGCTCTGCTCAGATTCGGTGTTCCGCTACTAACACAGCAGATGGTTTCTTGGCATTTTGTAGGTAATGCTGTTCTCACTAACAGCGATTCCCACCAAGACCATACCCTGACTTCCCCTCCCGTCTGTAGTGTGGTTAAATTTCTTCAGGCAAGCCTGTAGAATCAACCATACCTCCGTGCCACTTATAACACCCGTTCGGCAAGTGGCAGCCCTTTGAGAGACCGAATATATATACAAATTAAATTATAAATTGCATTCGGGACCGAGGATTTCTAATACATGCTAGTGACTAGACTAGACCAGGTTTCTTAAATATGTATAAAATTTGTCCATTAATTTTTGAGTTTTTTCATTAGAAACAATAAGTGAAGTTGAAAATGATTTAAAAAAACTCTCCGACACGATGATTACAAATAAAAATATCCCACATACCTATTTTAATAAATTGTAGCTCCATCCATCTCGATCAACTCAGTCAAAAATTCGAGTAACGTAAATTACCGGATAAAAGAAAATATGTTTTCAAAACCGGTGAGTTATCTGCGTTTCTTTAAAGTCAAAGTCAAAAGTTCTCGAGGTATATTTGCATTTACAATATTCTGTTGTTCATAGTTGAAAATATTCTTAGTTTGTGTTGTGTGGTTTAGTTTCGATGTAAACAAAACATCGCGGCGGCCGCGGGCGCGTGCATTGGGCTGTGTTTGTGTTTTACATTTAGATACCATCCTGACTCCCTCTTGTATACTCTATGAGCGAATTGTTGATTCAAAAGTATCAGTTAACGTAAAAGTGGTAAGGAACTAGAAAATGTTTTATATAGGCTCTGTAAACGTCCTTTGAGCACTTCCCGCCCGGATGTAAGACCACTACATCCAAGGTACGAATGGTAGTTGGCCTATAAATGGTATTTTGTATTATTAAAATACATTTAGGGTACGTGTAGTAAAATCTACGAGTCTTAGTAATGCTCTGGATATAGTACGGTGTTAGTGAATGGAGGGTAATTCAACATAGAAGTCTCATTAATAAATAGGATGGAATGATAGAGTCGAAGCCAGCGGGCGGTGACGCACCGCGGACGTCCAGCAGTGCGGCTGTATGGCGCCGCCCCCCTCGGCGATCATTGCTCGCCATTATCCTACCCGTATTAAGCCACTTAGCTCAATCATGATTAATGTTTTACCGAACGCGACCCGACCCGAGGCAAATAGAAAAGTTATTTACTCAACCTCGTAATTAGGCATTCACTTCACGAGTCTACGCGTCTGCTATGCTGTCACTGCTTAGACATAACGGCGTGTCGACGTTCGATTTTTAAATAATGATTGTTTTACGCGTGTGTAAGTTGATGTTTAATTTACATTTTTAAAACAGAAAGAATTTTATTTTGAAAGATTGCTATTTAACGAACATTAAACACCTCATGTAAGCATGATTATCTATATGAAACGTTTATTAACTTAACTTAGGCTGGGTTACTTCAAATAAAATGACCTTTGTTAAAGTTGGCTAAATTCCAATTACACTTACGATATTATAATTTGTTTATAAGTATTTGGTATATGATTATTACTAGCCTAAGCAAATAATCCTATATAGAACCAAATACGTTTTAATTTAAATGTCTTACCCATGTTGTAGTATTGTAGCGAGTATCGTTTCGTCGTTTAATCTCGCTAATTAAAGGGATTATTCTAGACTAGTCGTGTTCTTGATAATAGTGTCTCAATAACGTTTGAAATAACAGGAATTATCGTGAATAATTATGATTTTAAAGCGTTCAATACTTTGATTAACTTGCTTATTTCGAAACATAATTTCTATTTTTTTTTAATAAAGTCAGAGAAATACAATTTTTGCTACGATGGTTACAATTTCCTGTTAGATTATATTATTATGGCATAAAAACTTTGTAAGATTTGATTTGATCTTCTATAGTTTATGTTATTATTCATATTATTGTTTATCTATATACCATGAGTCACTTCCATCAGCGGTAACTGGTTCTCGGCTAACGTGGAGAATTAAAATACTCTTAACATAATAATACATACATGTTATGAAAACCACACTACCCATGTTTGCAGTACAAAGATAAAAAAGTGAAATCCCGTATTCCCTAGTGGGGTATGAGTGGGAAGTGTGAGGGGAATTTGCCAGTAAGTAATTTTAATGTTTTCAACAGAAAAAGAAATATATTTATAAAATAAATATCTTTTTAAAAGAATTTAATTGGATGCTATGACTAATGTTTTGCTCCAGGCTTCGGATTTGTTTAAAAATAAAGGACATGAATTGCTGTTGTTAGGTATTAATTACTGGCTGGGATCTGGGAGTTAGGATAAAGGTTTTATAATAAAACTAGGATAAAAATGGCTTAAACATGAAACAATACATTGAATTTTCAATGCCAGTGTAAAGTTTATAAACCTATAAAATACTAATTATTAATATAAATAATGTTATAAGTATGAATAAGTAATAAATTTTTCAAATTTAAATTATATAACTATAAGCGATTGATTTGTGTCTTGTTCTTATGAAAATATTCAATGCAAGTAATTAAAAATTTATTTTTACATATTTAATGTAAATAAGTTTAGCTATGAAATAAAAGTTTATTTTGAGAAGCCCGTAAAGTGTGATTATAGTACTTATGTATTTTTGGTCTTGTTTTTGTAGTGAAAGTTAATTAAACTATTGGAATACCGCTAATAAACATCAACTGAAATTATGTTTGTTACAATAGCATCTATTAAGGGCTATGGCCGTAGAACTAGGTTGTCAACAGCATGCCCGTAGCGGGTCTACGGGCCGCACGTAGAAGATCTACGAATCTGGGAATTCACGTCACGAACACGGGCGTTTTGTTTGCGCTTCCACTCGCTTTAATACGTAATTTGTTGTGAATGCCGCGAAATTGGCATACTGACAGCGGCTGCAATTGAATGTATCAACCGGGAACATTTGTTAAAGCCTCGCGCGCTGCTCTGTGCTTGGAATCGTACGGAATGACGGCTTGATAGCTTGTCGGTTGAGTTAAAATTATATTTAACAGCCCAGTGTGATTGTTCTTGCCACTTTTCGTGCTTTTCGATTATGGAAAATATAGTACAAAGGATTTATTAAATCCATGTAATGATTTCAACGATAATATTACGTTTGAAGCGGTAATTAATTAAATATCTAGGAAATGTAGTGAATAAAGTCTGAAAATTTTCTGTAAATGACTATTAATTTATTTTATTATTGTTTCAACATGGTGTGAGCTGAAGCCCGTGTTTGGGTCGCCTCTGATATAGTATTAAAATTCTATAGTAAATTTACAACTATCTGTATTGGTAAGGTTATAAAGAATAATTGTAATTGTTTGTGTGAACTAAATCCTTTTCTTAATAACTTTGCAGAAGATTAGTTGTTTGTATTTGATTAATATTAAGATGATATGTGAAGTGTGAATCTAATATTACAAAGAGGAAGGAAGGATGTTTTATGTAGCGTTGGAAGGGACAAATGATAGGGGCATCTCGACGGGGTGCCGGATGTCATGGAAAAATTGTTATTTCCTACCGTCACTAGAAGCCCTATTTTTATATTATTAACTGTATACAGCTGACCTTTTATAGATGTTATCAATATGTTTTCAATTGATTCAAGCTAAAATAATAAATATAGAATTCATGGAAATGGGTGCACTCATATATGTTAAATATTTTTGTGATATTGATATTCTGTTCGTTTCCCGTTACATTAGTTATTTTAGGCTGTTCAAAATGATAAGAAATTCAATAAAACTAAATTTATTGATTTTTTCCGGCTTTACCAATTTATAAATAGTTTAAAATACATTTATATGTAAGATGTGAAAAACATTTTCAAATTTAAATCACAGTTTTTTTTAATTTTAATGTGCATAAGTTTTGATTTTTGTGGTATTCTTGTAAGCATACCCTAATATAGTACATCAAAAGGCTAAGTGACGATAACAGATCTCCCCTCAGAGATGGAATCAAACATATAATCATAAGCATTTCAATTGGATCGGGATGCAGTGACAAAGAGGCACTCGTTTGCGGACACCAACACACGTTGTAGCTATTAATCTCGGCAAATAAAATAAAAGGTAATAATAGAAGTCGGGGCGAGGAAAGATTGCCTTCGTTCTCAATGGGAAAGCCGAGCCCTCCGACGCGATACCATTATTAGTAAGTTAACTCAATTTGCGGCATATTGTTTGAGAGCAGCTTAATAACAGGGTAGAGGTTGGGCGCCGCTCCGTCGTTACTACCCTTGATCCATACACGAATTAGGCATATACAATAAACATAACTATATGTTGCCGGCCCTAAATCAATCAATATTACTATCTTATTGATTATAAATTACTAACTTGACACTTCGTGATACCAGGGAGCCATAAACAATAAGTTATATAAACAATCACCAATAACCTTAGAAAGGAACATGTTATCTTTTATTTGTAGACAGGGTCGTGCACACCTATCAAAACATGATATGAGGCTACGCAAAACAGCATCGTAGCCGTCTGTAACACAGATATGGTTTCGTCACTACGTACTCATGTTTCAGCTATGACTTCAATGATTCTTATCGTTATTTCTCTTATGTTTATTTTCTTCTTTATTCGCTGCTTCGTTATTTTTCACCCTTTGTATTTGCCCGTTCAAACACGTCCGGAGGTGCGCCGTACTTTGGCAATTGATATGTTTGGCGCGCCGGAGATGTTTGAACAAGCGGCCGAAAGCCGAATTGAAACGAGTGCAGGTTTGAGCATCACTCTATGTATGGTAAGGAACTGAAATTTGAGACCAAGATACCTAAATGTGCAAGAAACCGCAAGGTTTTATTGCAATACATTTATTATACAGTATAATATAGTTGTTTCAATATTTATAAAAAGTGATTAATGACAATATGTGTATCGTTGAAGGTACCATAAAATACGTTATTGCTTGTCTTAGCAATTAATTAATTATAAGAGCTTCTGTTCACAGTAAGTCCTCCACATTAAGTCTTACCAATTTTAAATTATTATAACATTTTTTTTTGAAATTATAATCTATCCTTGTTAATACATAGTATTGGTAAAAGTTTACGCACCTATCACATAGATTTTTGTTCGGGAAAATTATTTTTTTATGTTTGAGTATTAATAATACAAACTGGTTTGCAAATGATTGAATATATGTGATGGATATGATATAGAGAAAAATATATCTGTCATTATTCCTTTCTATGAATGTATATGTGAATTTGTTATTTACACACCATACCGCTAAAAATAATGTTCATCAGTAAAATACTAAAAGGGTGAAATATATTGTTAAAATAAATTTACGTTATTTGGTCTACATATATTTGGTTTCGCGTTCCGAAAACTGCTGAATTGTTTAATAAATTCAGTAATGTAATTCATGTAAGCATTCCATGTTTTAAATTACAAGTCAGTGTTATTCTGGATATTTAATGTAGTTATTAGCGTAGGTAGGTTATTAGCGTGGATACATTTTCACGTATGAAAAACACGTCAATCTGTCTTAATTAGCCGTATAATGTATCCTGTGCGAATATAATAAATGGCAGGCGTTCGGGTTACCTGTCCGAGGTCGGCCATTGTGTGCTATTGTTTGTGACATTGAGAACTTAATGGAGTGTCTCACTCAGCTTCGCAGCATGTCACCGTCGCGTTGTCCATGACAACCCGCTATATGCTTACAAACTTAAGATACAAGGGAGTTTTGTAGGCAGGATTCTGAGGAAAATATCGGTTTGCATTTCAAAATAAATATTTGCCTAAGATCTATGTAAAAAGTAATCAAATTTCTTTCAAACCTACACACCATGTATCATAACTCTGACATCCAGTGATCCCAACTCTCTCAACGATTTCAAGCACGCTCAGTTCTTAGTGCGCTTTTAGTTTCTCTTTAAAACCATAGATATAGCAATAAAAATAATAGTTTATAATTGTTCATACCTAAGTCATGCTAAATAATCCATCTTAATCGTATCAGCGGAGTACGCAACACCCAAAGGTGCATATATTCAAGTTGTAATTACTCAGTAATGAGAGTACCGCACATGATATACTAAGTGAGCAAAAGGAGCATCGCTTGACACTTATCTGTAAGATATATGCGTCTCTGTAGCAGCGTGATTCACACCACAGAAACGTTTGCACCTGGGCCCCACAAATTACACAAATATTGTGCTTCATAACTAATACATAAGGAGGAAATTCCCATGCGCTTTCATAGTTTCGAAAATGCACTGGATATTTTCCGCTTCTTTAAAGTGGTCCGTGTAAAGATCATATTCCTGCAGTAGACTAGCGACGCTCCACCGCAATATTTCACCTCTCACGAAGAAATAACAATGCTCGAGTAAGCACTATAGTGGCAAACTAGAACGCTGGCGATACTTCTTCATTTCTGTATGAAGTCGCGAAATATTATTTGAAAGCAGTCTAACAATTATTATTTTACTGTAAACCATGATTTGCAGGTATTTAGTAAGTATATGAAAGTAGGTATATGATATAACGATTATTTGCTTTTGGTCTTGACCGAAATCGGGATAAGTTTAAACTACGTATTTCATCATGAATTTTAAGTTTAATGTATTAAGAGTTATCTTTAATTAAAATGCTTCGTTGTTAATACACGATACCCATATTATCACAATAATTTTATAACTACATACAGATCGTTATAAAAATATAAACCATAAACGCGTTTTAGTTGAAAACATACCTTCTTTAAATTAAATTAACTAAGAAACCGATGAATTATAGCAACTAAGCAAAATTTAAAATATAAATATTAGCATAACATTTCGCCTTTTGTATTTTCAAACAGCTCTATATGAAGAATAAAAGAAATATTTCAGTAACGCTTTCAGAAGTATTAAGTAGCAGACAATACGCAAGTTTTGAGCTCGCACAATGGACATAATATAGGCGTTGGTGTATAAGCTCCCACAGGTGGCACGCCGAGCCACAACTTCAATAACATTTTAATAAAATATAACGCAAATGATAAAATCGTACATATTTTTAGTAATTATTTATATGTATATATTATTTTAAATAGGTATAACTGTTTACTCTTTTATTGAAATGGTTTAAATATTTCTAGTAAGTAATTACGTAGGTATACAAGTTCAAGTAACGCGTTCTGCACAATATAAAACGTGATCCTATGACAGAAGGTGTATCCTTGGTTATGATTAGTGAATTCGACTGAAAAGGTAACTGAAACAGTTATCAACGCTAATAATGGCACCTCCGTCCTAGAGTTATAATGTTTGTAAAGTGCCTTAAGTTTGAAGGCAATTTAAAAATGCCTTAATTTCTTAGCTACACCTTAAGTCTCGTTGCGCAATACAGTTATACATTCCGATGTCTATTTAATATACGTTCAAACGAAGAATTATCTAATATTAACATTCTACGTTGGTTCCTTAAGAATATTGAAATATAACATTTTCATATTGAAATGATGAAAGAAGATGTAATGAGACCGCACGAAATAACAAGTATGAGGCGTAATTCCACAATAGATTGAATCCCACTTACATTATAAATGCGTAAGTTTGTGAGTGTGTGGATGTTTGGATGTTTGTGACTCAATAAGAAATTTGGCACTCGAATATAATATGCTTTTGAAACATATAGGGTAATTTATATACTGGTAGTGTGCCTTTGGGATAATTTAGAGATACGACTATTCTAAATTAACGCGGGTGAAACAGCGGGGCACATCTTGTATAGAAATAAATATTATTCTGTTAGGTTTCATTAGCGGTTCGCTTATGTCAGTTCACTTCATTAAGTCAACCTCTAATGAGATTAATTTGCGCGCTTGCTTTGCTAATGCCGAATACTCTACTATTTTATAAATAATAAATAAATATGTTTTTGTTATGATATTATAACTTTAAGTCGGAATTTTCAAAGTCGCGTCAGCAAATTTGTTTATAGAAATACAGTCTTCACTTATTATTTTCAATTCAATTTTATAATTCCAATAAATAAATATGTAAATTATATAATATAGTAAAAAAATATATTACACCCTATGTGCATAGCCAAAAGCTATAATATTGCCTGTCTCTCTAATATTATGATAGATTAGTGTAAGGATGTTTTATATCTGTATTTTTGAGTTTATTGTTTATAAATAAAATACAAAAAAAAAACTTTTCATTTTATATCCATATCTTTAAACGAAATATTTACGAATGTTTTCTAAAATGAACGAGAACTGACACATATTTAGAATACCAACCCGGGTTGTGTCGAATTCGTTAGTTAAGAACGTTAAAAAAACGGATGCCAGGAAAATGGCTGAAATTTTTCAAGCAAGGGTTCTGGGTTGGGGTATCCGATGTCCGCTCCGGGCCGGGAAATAATACTATTTCCGATGGGCCCCGGCGGGCGTGTCGACAACAAGATTAAGGGAAAAAGACGGGAATTTAATAACATCCGTAAATGTCTCAGGACAAATAAACAGTCAGAAACAGACCGATATACATCATGCGCTGAGTTCCATCATCTTGTGAACTTACGTACCAATTTTTATAAACATCACTTACAGATCACCTATTTGTAATATATAAGAGAGTCAAGGGATCGGTTGTTAGCGATAAGGCCGCCCGTTGCACTTCTAATTATTTTTGTTTTCTTTCTTGTGCAACCGTGTGTTAGTAAGTGTTAATAAATATTTGTAAACACGATGAAAAAGGACTGGTTGACTTTCTCGGCTTTTGTTAGAATAAACTATTTTTGAGTACTTAACACTTAAATACATGTTCACATTACATTGTGCTATAGAAACCTACAGTGCTCAATTGTAAAGCGAAAGCACTCCAAAAACGTTTCTCTTAAACTTAAAAGGGCGCGTGACTCGAAGCAAAGAAAGCGATGTGGCGGGCTTCACATTTTTGTTAAAGTTTTTTTGTGAGTTGCTACATTTTTTAAGATTGAAAATTAAAGACCGCCAGTGTTTTGTGTTATATTAACGGTAAAAATATTATTTCGCCACGACCGTTCAACCTAAATGAAACTGAAAAATAACATGGATTTTGTTATCTTTCGGAATTGTTTGAATGAAAAAAAATTGAAGTTGCCTTATATATTTTCTTGAGTCTGGGCTCTCAAGATATTGAGAAACGGATCGTGGTCGATAACCAGACACATAGATAATTATATACAGTAATGTAAAATAACTACGTGATAACAGGTTATGTAGTTCACTTAATCGAGAAAGAAAAATACGCAGTCTTATATCTCTTAATTATATTATTAATAATTGTCTCTATGAGGTTAACACGTATCTTAACATATACTGTCATTTTTTAAAACAATAAGTTTTTCCTTTCGAATAAGTTAATTCAATATCATGGCGGACAGTTACAAATCGCACAGTCGTTTCGTTCTCATTAATATACATGAATTTATTTAATTTGCTACTTTATTGAAACAGACAGCAGGATTGCGTGCCCACGCACTTTCATGTTAGTGATAATCGTTTTTGTCCTCACCTTTGAGGGTAATTCCGGCTTTTTAGATTAATTTTTGACATTTGTCACAAATATCGTTTCTTTGTACATAAAATGGAATATATTTCAAGTAATCTAATCTATATCTGTTGCCAAAAATGTTTAATATGCAATTGTTCTAAAGTAATTCGCTTTTATTTATATAGATTTAGACTTAATTCCCACAGAATTTTTACATTTAGTGCCAAATAGAAAACTTAAGTAAATATCAAGTACCGATTAAGGAAGTAAAACTTGACGCGCTAAACACGCGACTCGAATCGGGAACGTCACTGACTTGGAAATCTTTACACTGTTGGCTCAATTCATACCGAAATGGCAGCGGCTGGCAGCTAAGTGGCAAGCAGTTTCAGTGTTATATGATTATAAACGTTACTACATTACTATAATACTTAGTATCGCTTGAGAAACTTGAAAAGCTTGCGCGGCAGACCACGGCGCCGCGAGCGCTCCGACGACTCCTTCTGTCGCGCCTTCTCTGCCAGCCGCTACCATTTCGGTGTGAATTGAGTCTAAAGCTGCCCTTTGATAAGTAAAGCGAGAGGTCACGCCTTTCATGCTCTTTCGAGTTGCGAGTGTTGAAACATTGAGCGTTGATAGGACTTCTCGTTTTGTGGTGTCACAACACTTGAGAATTAGTTTCACAATAAGCGGGTGCCGACTTTAGCAAATTGTATTGAATCCACGTTTTGATCACGTGTAGGGTTAATAATGTGTGTTTTTAACATATAAACTGTACATAATAATTAAGACACACAAACACAAAGTTTTAGTTTATATTATTTGTTATTTTTTGAATATTTTACTTGAATTTGTTTAAGTAATATGAGGTATACTCTTTCTTATTAGTAATATTAAACACTTGTCTTTTCTTTATAATGAACTTGTATATTAAGTGTTGTCCGTGTTAAGAATCACTTGTGATCTTATAATTAGCTTTACTTAATAAATGAACTTTATGCGTACATAATGCACATTTTATTAAAATTTAATGAGATGTGCATTATAAATTTAAGTCTATGATTACCTTATTTCCTTAACTATATAGCGTTAATTGCAGATTTTGCAACGTTGCATGGAAAACTTCTTAGTAATTATCTCGTACTTTCATGAAAGTCAGTTTGGAATGCTTTATTACGTATGCCGACGCAGATGAAATTTCATAAAAATTCATTGTTTATTTGATCATGTGAAGTTTGTAGTGACGTGATAATTATTATGACATTATTATGCGTTAACGTAGACAATCTCGTATGCGGATATTATCATTTTCCGCATTAAAGTTGGGGGAAGCGAGTTAGTCCGTTAAACCGCACTTGTCGGGTGCAATGTCAAGTTTCTCTTAGATTAGTGTCGACACCGCCATCCGGAATATTTACATCGTACGAAAACTATTCGATCTATTTCCGATTGTCTTGCGTTAAACTTGCTCTTGCTGGATTTAGTGAGCTTAACTTATACATTTGTGATGTTAATTTGAATGGCCTGACTTTATCTCACTCGATGTATTCGTATTTATAAACGCCATAAGAACCTTGCTTTTGCTAACACTTATAAACAAATTTTGCGCACGAGTAATATCAAACTATTTTAGCGGTTGTAGGCGCTTTTATAAATATACATACTTTTTACTGCGATAAATGCAATAGTCATCGAATTGTCGTGTTTGTTTCTAATAGTTCAACCATGAGTTTTTTAACACACTTTGTTGCACTGAAGTGCAACGGGCGGCCTAATCGCTAATTAGCGATCCCTTCCAGGCAACCCACAATTTTTGTCACTCCTCCGTACCACTTATGAAACCCCGTCCGGCAAGTGGCAGCCTTACCAGAGACCGAATACAAAATACAAATCGGGGACCGGGGATCGAACCCGGTAACTCAGTCTTCGCGGTACGCTTATAAGACCGCTTAGCCATGAGGCCTGAGTTAATAATTTTTCGAAAGGTTTAATCAATAATCAGTGACTGTATCTTTTTACTGTAAATATTTTACGGGTTGATAGTCGATAGTAAAGAGAAAACCTTGCATTTAAAGTCTCCAACGGTATTGAACCAACCGTAGCTAACTTATGCTCTAGTATATTATCTCTAATAAGGTAGTAATAAAAGGTATTGTGTTGTATACTTCAGTAGTTAGTGTACCTCGTCGACTTACCTTCGGGGTACTTAGACCTTACCTCGAGGCCGACAGAAGTAATTAATAGGAAGTACAAGTATGATTTATATGCGGCGTGTCACTTTCTAGCCTTGCCTTTAAGTAGATTGCGTCGACTATTTTCTGCTTCTAGGGACAATAGCATTTGAAACCAATACTAGTTATGGGAAATGTAAATATCATTTACATGCGGTGGTAGAGGGCGCGGTGCGGCAGCTGCGTGGAATGTCGGCGGAATTTCATTTCGTTAGGCGCAGGCCGGAACGCATTCTTGCGGTCGCCCGTAGTGCCCGCGAGGCCCGTATCCAGACCGTCATTCTGTGCCATAGTTTTGTTCAATTCGAGCAACTATTATCCCTTCATTTATGCGCGGCTGTGAAATCCTTTTAGAAACGCTCCGTAGATTTAAAAGATTCATTTAACCTTACGACCGTTTTGTTGCAATACCATCAAAGGCGAGCTTTTGTAGATATGTTCTTTTAGATGTAAACAAATATCCCAAGGTATTTAGGTAATCGAAGAAGCTTATTCTGAGCAAAGAAGCATACTATTAGAAGTAATTCAACCGTTCCGTTTTATAATAGTTAATATATATAATGATTTTTTCGCAGTCTTAGGCTAACTAACTTGTCTGTAAATTTAAAAATTATGATTAGTGAAATAATATGTCTCCAGCCCCATTAGAAGTTACAGTTCACTATACAGTGTAAGTCACATGCACCTATTTCTACAAGAAATAAATATGGAAAATTACGACTTTATGGCAATAAGATCAAGATATTAATTTAGTAATAAATTTAATTGTACATATATTCAATATAAACATAAATTAAGTTAAATCTTCCTGTTGTGCACCTTTGGACGATGTGTTCGAAGTAAGTGAAGTTAAAGTTGGCAATGCAGTATTAAAACTCGAGTAAAAGGAACATCTAACCAGATTTAGCTGTAATCGTTTCAAAGTCTCTCCTCAAATCCATTAGAAGCCTTCTCAGCTATTATAATATTCAAAAAGACCGCACCTTACATCGTTTTAATGTCGGATATCCGTGTACGTTTCCCGTACTCGATGATTCCCCTTTATCTATAAAGAAGTGGTATATTTCGAAAAAACAAAAGAAATTTACACTCGTGACACGCGTGATTTAAGAGACTAATGAAGCCATTAATTGAAATCTTTTGAGTCGGTATACAACGATCTGATATACAAAATTTTCAGTAGATTATTTTTCAGTTCCTTACTTAGGTTAATGGTTAAAGGTCTTGTAAAAAATACGGCGCGATGGGATATAAAATCTGGGCGTTAATCCTATCTTTTGAATGCATCTGTTTCTGTTACAAAAAGAGCAGCCGAGAAATCGGGATACGAATCGTGTACGGGATCGCGGCTATATTAGATAAATAATATTCAAAGCATTCGCCAATGTTCTCAAAGTATTGTATGGAGCAAAGCGACGGCAGCTGCGCGTAATATTGTGTTATACTTATCGAATTTGCATGTTTTTACTGAATAACATTCCTTTGGAGCAGTCGAGATCAAAGGGCGGGCGGAAGTGATTTCGCACTGAGTTAGTTCAACAAGATTCAGTATCGCCCCTCCTATACCGCTCCTGAATAATTTTCATCTAATAAGGAAAATTGTAAATAGGCTTTTTGATATTTCATACGACCTCATAAAATTTTATATTCATTATACATACCTAATGATATTTAACTCTGAACCAATTCGAACCAATGCGATAAAGTATGTGCGAATATTTAATTTACGCATAGAAAGCGATATATTTATATAATTATTATGTACCTAGTCAATTTTGTGAACGCGACTAATAATTTAAAATAACATTCAATATCCTTTCCTTCAATGCTAAAATATCTAACATATTTGTTTATCTTAAGATAAGCAAAAATATTTTTAAAAATTCAATAATAAACTTCATTTAGTTGGTAGCCCCTAATAACTGATATATTCGCTTATTAGATATATGTAAAGTGAAGCAAATTCTACAGAATAATTATGTATCATTTGATTAAAATTTAATCAACTTTTTAAAATTACTACCGAAGTCTGAAGGAATAAAAAGTACACAGACGATGTCCATTTGAATAATCTCATTGGCGTTACATTTCTTTTTATTTACGTCTATAAAATATTGATGTAGGAAACAAAATTAAGAAAACATCGCTTTCTCCATGTATGTTTAATGTTTCGTTTGATGTCGCCGCTAGAACAGACGCCTGGCCAGCTGTAACTGTTATACATAGTAGGATTATTCTCGTAAATCTTCACTTCTATTATATATATTATAAAAAGAAAAGGTTTTAAAAAAATTTTATACCTGCAATGCTCAACAAAAAAACGTACGTTTTTTGTTTAAGCATTGTTGTACTGGACCGATTTTAAAAATTCGTAGGTCTAAAGCCTATAAATCGATTTTGAAGCATTTGTAGTTTCAATGCTGATAGGAGAGATCTATGTCACTCTATGACTCAATTCAGCTACATTCGCTGCAACTAAATCCTAACTATATAAACATGTGTTCGTTTAGTAGCTACTTTGCTGTAGGTTCTTGACATAAGTGAAAAGTTGCTAAAATCGTTAAACGTATTCTGTTCTAAAGAGGATGTTTTGGCTCTATATATGTGAAATGGAATAGTAATTTTTCATTCTTACCGCTTATAAAGGAGACGAATTTTAAAAAATCTCGGATTTTAAACGCTCAACTTGTTACTTACAAGCTCATTTACTGCCTAAAACCGACAACAATTAGTTTATGAAAATGGTGCTTGGATTTGTTAAAATTCAAAGAAGTTTTTTTTACGCGAATTGGACTTGGAGACACTAAATTATTCTTAAGGCGATTTGTCCGTGAAATAGTTCCTTAACAAATACAAAATACACATGTTAACTTTTCCCAAAATTAGATAAAGTCTAAGAATCTTTGTATTTTATATTTTGAATGCATTCATTATACCTTCATCCCTACAAATTCGCTCTGGTATCTATAATTTTGTTACATGATTATTACACCAACTTTGAATTGATTTCAGCTTTTTTTCTTGCGTTGGTCATGCTTTTCACGCTCCATTGTCCCATATAAATTATATGGAATTTTCTTAGTCGATATATGGACAATATTTTTGATGATTGGATAATATGAGTTTCATTAATGTCATTTAATATTTGCCTAAAAAAACTTACTTTGAACATTTTTTGTAGATTTTAGAACCCGTGGATAAGAGTTCCCTTTGACCACCGACAAAATATATTTCTAACTTCTAGATATCATTTATATTATTATGTTTTTGATTATATTGAATTTGAAAGAGATGGTGGACGAGAAACGTGAGTTTAATTCGAAGCTAATTGGTGTGTTGTGTTCGTGTCATATTTGAATACGTTTTCATCATATTAAAACGAACGCTTGATTATCGCTGTATGAAATTATGACAGAGACTTTCAGAATGCCAATATGCCACATTGTACTGCTGTTGCGTGATTCCTTTAATTATTAGCTATTCAGAATGAATTATCTACGTTGCTCCTATTCATACGCTACGTAAGTGGAATATTTCAATAACTAATGCCAATTATTATCTACCTTAACATTTACTTAACTTAATAAAAATTTAAGCTATCATCTTAATTAATTGCTAATGAATAAAAAACGAGTTTATCTCGTAAATATTGTTTTTCAATTACGAAATTTTTAATTTTAATTTCAAATCAGGATAATTTATAAACAGTATGATTTTTAAATTTGAAAATTTGATAAAATCTAGCTAAGAACATTAGAAAAAATCACCAGTTAAAGAGTTTTCCTCTTTCCCCTAATTAATAACACCATTTTCTTCCAATTTAAAGTAATAAAGATTCACAGAAACAACACAATATATAAAATAAATAAACATACAAAACAGAAGTAAAAAAAAATATATAATTTAATGTAACCGATTTTAATATATGATATCTCATTAGATTCATCTTAATGTCGCGAGTGTATTTTACACCGAAGTTCCGTATTTCATTTGTAAAATAACTTTTATTGCGTCAGGGTTAATAAAATTGTTACGAATATAATTTGATTCCTGCTTCTAATAATCCTCAATTAATTGCTATTTACCGCGGTACAATACTATTTACTCGATACAAGCAAGTGTTTATCGCGAATATCGATTTCAAATAAAATTGCAACCTTTTCAGATAACGAGGTGACATTTCCCCTTTTCCGCGGCCCGACTCGACGTACATTGAGAATTTATCCACCGAAATAAGGAGATAACGAACCTTATAGTAGAAAGCGAAAAATATACGACACGATTGGCTAAGGAATTTCAGTGAATTGACAGCGGAAAGACACTCGTTTGTTGTGAACGGCTGTGGAAATTTAGTATCATAAATTGCATCGAGATTTTATTTACTACCTAATTTTTATGACCCAATAATAAATACTTCTACTTGCAGACTTTATGCAATGAAACGCAATTTATATTTCACTTATGTAAAAGCAGTACAAAAAAAAATGTCTAACATTAAATTTTAAAAATGTAACTAGATTTTGACAACTTTTAACGTACCTACGTTATTTTGTATTTTAAGCATATCTTAAATTTCTATTTATTGCAAATGTTCTTAGTAAAACTGTTTAGGATATTTTTATTTTATTATATTTTCCCAAGGATACGTTTATAGGGTGTAATCTCGTAGATCGATTTTAAAAATTATTTCACTGATTTCAAATCCGAGCTTCAGCCTTTGCAAATGTTCATAGGCTATATTTATTTATTTTATTGTTATAAACTAAGTAAATAAACAGAATACTCATAATACACAAGTTATAATTTTATTATATATTCTACTATGTACTAGCTAGAATATATTCTTGTTAGAGGGTGAAGCTTCAGTCCGCCCACGATACGAGCTATGTCATGTTACAAGACCCGTACATACATTATAATATTGAATTTTATAACCAGGACACAATATTGTTGACTTGCAATATTGAAACATTGTGTACTCGTTAAACTTTGTTTAGTATTATTTGTTTGCGAACAATAAACGTAATATCTTGTGCTGTTAGGAAAAACTATGATTGTTGGTTTAATAATGTCGCGTAATTGGTATAAAAAACCGAAACAGTAGACTATTGAGGCATGGCAGGTATATTTCTGAGTCAGTTTTATTGATCACTTCACAATCTTTACAGGCTTGATGAACTTGTTGTTACCTGAAAAATTTATTTGTTTTTCTTGGATTCGAAAGCAGAACTTTCGGTGCAATAAATTGCCGCGTAAACAACTTAGTCATTAAAAAAAACCAATTACTTTAATACTGTTCCGAATGTTAGTAATAAGGTAGAGTAGACTCCTATTTCAGACATTTTAATTTTTGAGGTTCCATATTTTATGAATAAATATATAGATAACTGGTGTTATGTATTTCCCCTTATATGATCTCTATAGATTATTATCACGGGTTCATATAATAGGATCTTGTTTGTCATTATAATGTTACAAAGAGATTCCTATTTCTCGAATTTCGAGCTTTTATTAAAATTATATAGAATATTTTGTTTTTCCACAGGTTCTTCTATTTATATCACTTCTCGTTCTACGCTTACCACTATCGCTTCAACGGGCAATACAGCAGTTTGGCGTTGGTCACTTCGTGGCTGTTCATACAGGTACATATTTTTCTTAATATAACAAAAACGACCCGCATAAGCTTCGCAGAGATTGCTATATCCGAGCAGACATTTTTCCAACTGTTTTATTAAATTTTTCTTATAATCAGCAGGTTATCCAAACACAATTTGTTTTCTCCGTAATCGATCTCAGAACATGCATGTGATGTCAGACACGTAACCATTTAGCCACGCAGGCGATTATTAACGTCATAATTAGTATAATATTACGTTGAAACACAAACATGAGATATATTTGCTCTGACCACTTTGACGTCGGTCAGCCTCGACCCGCAGGCGCCCAAGCTGCATCTACTTGTTGATAAACTGTTTATTTAACGCGATATTAGCTTTGTGATGCAACTCATATTAATATTGTATACAACTCTTATGAGAAAAAGTCGTTTAATTCGTATTAATATCTTTCGTTTGTCCGCCTGGATGTATCAAGTTCTTCTCACTATTGAATTTTTAATGAGAATCTTTTTCAAGTTTAAATCGTTTTTGTAGCTTCGTAGCATAAGAAAATCATAATGTAGTACAACTGCTACGAGTCGTAGAGTGTCTACGAGACGTATTGCGCGCAAGGTATAATGTTCGAATCCCAGGGAAACAAAACATCCCGTTGGGTAGGCTTCCCGTAGACATAAGACTGAAGAAATTAATGTGTTAATTAAAGTGTTATTTTTGTGATCATTGTGAGAAAAATAAGAATCTGAGATTTAAATGAACTTCATAAGCCATCATGTATGTGATTCCATATGAATAAACAATTTTTGACTAGACGAAATACATACGCGTGAAGACGTAAAACTGTAAATCTAATGTAGATAGTATCCCCTAACAAGATACTATATGTTCACTTGATTAGTTGTAATATCCAATTAGGTGAAGTTGTTGAATCTAATTGTCTCGAGGAACAATAACAACAGATCATTATAAGCAGGAAGTGATTACTGAGTTTCGAAGTCCGTTTGATACCGGATGTAGAGTCCACTACAGATGTTACGCGTCGATATCCGGTCTATTTTAGGACTTATAATGGGATGTTGTAAATCTTATATTTACTAAGGTTAATTTTTATTTTATTTATTTTGAATCAGCCACATGTAGTACAATCAAAAAAATTGAATCTAAATTTACTTTAACTAAGTGAGTGAAGTCCCGTGTCCCCTAGTGGGGTATGGGGCAGATGCATTTCACATCTGTTTCACTGATCGATTTTTTCTTTAGGGGCAAGTAGGTCAGCCTTCTATGCCCTGCCAGACCGATTTTTTTTTATCTCCACCGGGGATCGAACCCAGGACCCCTCAGTTGTAGCGCTTACACACTTACCACTAGACCAAGGAGGCGGTCATCTGTCCCTGAACTTTAACTAAGACTTACTAACTTTATTTTAAAATATTAAAGAATATACATGTTTTCTGTATAAGATGGATAAAATTTAAGTAATAATAATTTTTTTGAAAATTACTAAATTCAGGAGACAGACAAAGCATTCTATAACTAGAACTTGGGCTTATTAAATGTTTTCAATTTTTATGTATAACGACCCTTAAAATATAAGAGAATCGTTGTGACTCTACAACAAATGAAATTTAACAACAACGTATATAACAGATAAGAATGACCAGATCTTGAAATCATTAATTTACTTAAGAACCTCAAACATGTCAGCTTTCAAAAAAAAAAAAGTATAATAAGCGGCCAATTCGTGTAGGACCTCCGAGGCTACCACAAACGCATACCCCTTGTTTTGCGGTAATAATGGAACTACAAATCATTTTATTATTATAATATATACCGTATATATGCCGACAAATACTTTATATATATATTTATATTTTATTTGCTACTAGCTAATGTCTGCGAGTTTATGTACGTAAGATTAAGATGCATTACTTTGTTTAATTAATGAAAGTTAATGACCGTTTTAATCATAATATAGTTATAAAATAAATTAAATACAACTGTTACTATAAATGCAGATAAATTAATAGAGTGCCTGTATTTTAACGTAAACCTATCACCCGTTCGTGTCCTTCCCCCGGGCGTGCGTGTGACAGATATTGTATTCATTTTAAAGGAGATTTTACTAAATCCTCGACTAATCCACGAATTTCTCCACTTCAGATGGAACTGACTCGTATTGAATTTACCTTTATTTATGTAATGGCAATTCAATCCATTTTCTATTGTTTAATTCCAAAAACTAGTATATGTTTATTTCAATACTTCTATTATACATACAGAATTTTTAATAAATCAGTACATATTTTAAAATTAAGTAAACCACTCTTTACTTACTAATATATAATAAGTTACTTTTATGTTTGTGTAAAATAACTTCGATGGCACGATTTAAATTAGATACATCAGCGTCATAATTATCTCGATATTTTGCTACAATTTTTTTTTCTAATGTAATATTTAGCTCTTATCGAAATGTATAATCAATACATTCAGTAAACGAGTCGATGTGAGTGACATATAGCTATCCATGTAACGCACTAGCAGGACCCTAGTTATTGTTAATTAGAATTAACTTAATATAATGATTTTAACTTGTGACTTCGTTTAAATTGATTAAAGCGTGAAACAATAACAAACACAAAGGATTTTATTAATCTGTACGTGGGAGCCGCGATCCACCGTACGATCTCGATTGTAAATTCATTTAGATAACTTTAATTTTCTCTGTGTCTTCTACACATGTTACGTAATTAATATTTGATTTTAAAGCAATCTGAATAATGTAATTGTACGTATATCACTATTTGTTATATATGTATTTAGTAATTATTTCTGATTTGATTGCATTTTGAAGTCTTTCTATAGATTTATAAAATAAATCCTATTATCCTATGTTAAGTGCGAGTGTCCTAAGTGCCTCACTTCCCGTCACTGTATTCAAAAGTAATTTGTCATGCACAATACTTAATTGAAATTTATTTTCATGAGTAAAGAAGGTATAATAATTTGAGTGTAAATTCAGTAAAGCGAAGCGGCCGGAGGCTGAGTAGGCTCCGTCGGATTACAGCGGGGAGACGTCGAAAAACAAGAAGGCTCTACGGAATGCAAAGTGGGGGCTTATCTTATAATCATCGGGCGTGTCAACTTATTAATAAAAATCATATTTCATGAGGTCTCTCGCTCCGGGCAGGCGACGCGTCAAGCATCGTAAAATTTTCTTTCAACTTCATACTCGCTATATTTTAAAGTCGACTAGCTTTATTGAATCCCTGAATATTCTGAGTTTTTAAAATACGATGCTAATTTATATTTAACCTACCTTCACGAACACCAAAAAGGAGGTTATTTAAAGTCCAAAACTGGAATGTATTACAAATTTTGAACACGAAAACGTTGTTTAGAAATAAATTTGTGACTTTGATGTTTATTAAAAAATCGAAAAGGGCATTGTTTTCAACCGATTAGACTATGTTCCTTTTTTATTTACAAATATATTTTGGCTCATATTCAAGCAGGGATGCAAAATCTAAAGAATATTAAATATAGGTATCATGTATAGATATGTATACGTATAGTACAAAGATGTTCGTTGATTTCGGTTAATTTCGAGATGATCCTAAGTCAACAGTTAGGTCGGCCATAATGGGCGTGTAGAAGCGGTTCCGATAATCTTCTGCATCCACCGCAAATTGTTGTTAAACTTAGAACAAACACTTTTAGCGGCTCACCGTGTATGATCATAATATTATAAACGCGAAAGTTTTTGATCATGGACGGCTATTAATGACGCTTTCACGCGGCCTACTGAACGGAGAAACTTTAATATATTGAGATAAATTCTTTAATATTAGCTATGTTTATACATGTGTAAATATATTTATGTACATATACAGATGTCTTGGATCGTAAATAATGGACGGACAGTAAAGATGTTGATCTAATCTGATCATGCTGTCTTATCTCGAATACACTTCCATTATAAATCCAATGCGAAAAATTTAAAATTAATATTTAAAATTTTATCGAGTTTAATGAGTTAAGACCCAGTTTGTAACAATAGGTAACTTTTAATTCCGTTAAAACGACTAGCGAATAGCAGCTGGCGTATCTTAAAAAATTGTATATTCATTATTATCTTTAAAAGTTTGGGAACGGCAACTTGATAATGGCAAGAAGCCTGATAATAATTTTGACAAAAATAAAATTAGTTTCACTTTGAAATCTTAAATTAAGATACATTACTTTTATTTAGGAGCTGTCCTAAAGTCCCGTCTAGCTTTTAATCAACCTTTATACCAAAACAAACAAAAGCTTCATCAAAAAACATGCTATAAATGATAAAAGTGAAATAAATTCCTATTTAATAAATACAACAAATTCTATACGCATCGAAAATCATGTATTACTTTACTTTTACAAAAGCCATTCCTTCATTTGAAGGAAATCAGCTAAAACCGTAGCATCTATCATAATCGGAGGATTTAAAAATAAATCTTTCATTCATATAGCTATCAAACAGGGGTCGATGTAAATCTCAAAGCGGCCGTTTTAATGGACGCATAAAGGGCACGATTTTTGTCCATTAAATACCTTTTAAACGTTTGATCCTTTTTTATATTTGCTACGTTGATACAGCGAACAGATTTAGGATGTCATGTTAATTAACCGTATGGATTGTGTTATCCATGAAGGCATATATATATATGATGAGTGAAGTGTAGACATGCAGAAATATGTCAGTCTCAATAAGACGTTGTCCTATTATTGGTTACGGAACTTCATATATAAATGTAATATATTTAACACAACTTTAAAAAGAGTAGTTTGGATGAGTCTACTTTCAATAGTCTGTGTTGTAAGTAGGTAACTAGCTGATCCAGCGAACTTCGTACTGATAAAGTATTGATAAATCTGTCAATATTTCTAATGTCATTAGAAATATTAAAATCCGTTTTTAATACTTAAGTACATATAACTTAGTAATTTGTATTACAATTAGTAAGAAAAGCTACATAGCAATGTCAAAACGCGACAAAAATACAAGAGATCAAAAAATATAATTTGAAATAAGTAAGTTAACGCGGAGCGGTCACAAGTTTCTTAATTAAAACTTATGTCAGGCCACGCTGGGGGAGATCTTTGACCCACAAATAAATAAACGAGCACTCGGCACTGTCACGATTCATCTATTTGTCGAAAGAGTTTACTTCAGACGTGTCTGGTGTCTCATAATGTTTGGTGATTGAAAAATATTACTGGTGGAGTCTTTGCAGGGCAAAAAATATTAATATACATTGTTTATAGTTAAACCTGTCTGCACCTATTCAGAAGAACACATTTAGGTATATTTTAAGGATTTTACTTTTATAACAGAACTTTTTTAGTTTTTTTTACTAGTCAATCTAATATAGTTTTTACTAGTTTTAATCAAATTGACTTAGAGTTGGTGCACGTTTGTGTAAAACTATAATAAAAAGCATAATTTTTAGAAGTCAGACGACCTGTATCTTCATATTCAATATCGAAATCCGTCAACCTATTCTGCATTGTTATTTTACTAAGCATAATATTTAATGTTCTATTTTGTCAACAGCACTCCATGTTGTACTTTTTCCACCATTACGAGTTGCCCGTCATACTACAGCAGGCTCAGTTTCAACAACTCCTGATTCGTAACCATCACGGTACGTTGGGTGGGATGATGGGCTTGGCAAGTATAGCGGCGCTTGCTAGCGGCACTGCGTACCACGACGCTCCAGGAACTGGCACGCAAGCAACACCACCTACCACTCAATCGACAACCCAAACTATACAAAACACCGTACAATCCACTACACAAACATCTCCCTCTGTTTCTAGTGCGGAAACTAACACCAGTCATACAGGAGATGTTATCTTCTCTCGAAATGTGACAACAGAAACCAATGCCACGGGTACCAATACACCACCAACCGATACTGATGACCGAGCTGTGGCAACTTCCGAACCGCAAATAAACCCAGTTAAAAACTCTATTTCTTCCGATAAAGGTATTAAAATAGAGGAAATCAGAAGAAGAACATCTAGCAGTGACATTCAAATAATACACAACGAAAATAGCGTAAGCAAGGATAGCGCTCAAGAGACTTCAAACTGTATTGAGCCAAGTGATAATATTGAATCTGCGGAATCGCCGAGCTTGACTCTGGACCGTCGACGCAAATTCAAAGTTCCAACTACTGATGAACCGATTTTACCAGAACTAACTAGACTCGCCCCGAGAGCGTCGCCAGAGGCTGACGATCTAATTTAGCACTATTCAAATTATATGCTTTGTATTTAGTTAGCGGACATTTCACAATACAAAAATTCAGTCATGCAGAGTAATATAGGGTACTTATGAGTTAAGTTATATGTATTAAATCATTGGTGGGTGACAGATGTGGTAAATGATTTTATCGCATTTTTTTCAAATTAACCGCAAATGTTGCTGTGTTTGGGAGTTGATATAATGCTTAAGAGGGAGGTTCTCAGAAAAAGGATAATGATTGCATCCTAAGGGTTGCATTTATTTATAACTATTGCTTTTATTTGAAGGAAAAATCTCTTTCCATTCGAAACAAATTACAATGAGCAGGCAATTATTCATTCTGTATTTTATAGATGTTCACAGAACTTAATTTTTATATCTAAGTAATTTGTGTATCTAATTTAGTTCATTATAAATACCGGTGTTTATACTTGACAGTATAAGAAGTTAAAAAAGAGATTTTCTCACTTTCTTCATTACTTAATATAGCTACTAATATATTAACATATATGTATTATATGCTTATTGTAATTCACTGCTCATTGTTTTTTTAATTTTCATTAAGATTAAGGTGTTGTAAGGCGTTTACGGAATGGTGATTGTAGTTTAAGGCTGCCTACACAGCAAGTGTAAATATATTTAAATATTTAATTATTTCTTGTATCAAACTTAATTTACCACAGAATTCATAAGAACAGTAGTAACTTATTAAACGCATCAACGAGCTGATACTGAGAATATTTATACTAATGCAAGATTCGACAAGAAATCTATCTATCTCTATCATCATGAGTTTGCTGAAGTTGTGTTCGGAAATATTTTATTATAAATAAAATATTTTAATGAAAAATGTGATGTAGCACCCTAGCAATTACGAGCAAACATAGTCTATATGGAATGTGACATAGCGTAGTACCACGCAAATATACACACCGGCACAATTAGCGGAACAGAAAAAAAAGAGAGACTATGAGATAATAACGCATATATTTAACGAAAATGTAATTAGGCACATAATAACAAATTGATTAACATCTTTTAACAACGACTTTGAAAAGTCTTCGTTATTTTTTTATTGAAAAATAAAGAAATTGGAAATAAGTGAAATTTTTAGATGATTATGAACCATCACAAAAAATAAAAAAAAAGTAAGCATTAAATGATTTAACAATAAAATTAAAGCAAAATTAATAACGAGTGTTTCCCCCTCTTCCTCTGATTACGGTTTCCATTCGTCTGGGCATGCTACAGATTATGTTATCGATGATTTCTTGAGGCAACCGCTCCCACTCCTCAAATAATGTGTTTCCAAGTTCCTTCAGATTTTTCGGGGGTGGCATTCTGGATTTAACCCTTCTTTTTAGCAAGTCCCAGACATGCTCTATCGGATTCATATCGGGGGAATTTGCTGGCCACTGCATCACCGGTATACCTACGTGGCTCAGATATGCCTGTACCGATTGTGCAGTATGAGCACGAGCATTATCTTGCATTAGAATAAAGTCGTCACCAATAAATGGGGCAAATGGTACAACATGTTCTTCTAAAATGTCTCTGATGTATCGATCTGCTGTCATGGTCCCTCCTGTGACTATCACTAACTCCGTGCGAGCTCCCAAACATATCCCTCCCCAAACCATAACCGAGCCGCCACCATAAGCCACTGTGTGTTCAAAATTAGACTTTATGTGGCGTTCTCCTTTGCGTCTCCATATTCGCTGTCTCCCATCGATCTGTTTTAAAAGAACTCTGCACTCATCAGTAAAGAGAACCTGCTGCCATTCGTTCAAATCCCAATGACGATGTTCTCGCGCATAGCTTAATCGGTTTACGCGGTGACGTCTCTCAAGTTTTGGGTCTTTGGCAGGTATATATGACCCTAAACCAACTTCTTCAAATCTCCTGCGAACTGTACGCTCACTTACTCGTACTCCTCGAACGTCTTCCAGTTCATTTCGAGCTTGTACAGCCGTTAATCGCGTATTCCTACGAACTCCAAGTTGTAAAAACCTGTCATCTCGCCTCGATGTACATCTTTTTCTACCTTGACCCCTCCTCCTCACAAGAGAATTAGACGATCTGTACCGCTGGATGCTGCGATGAATCGTCGATACTGGTCGACGAAGCCTTGAGGCAATCGATCTGTAGGTATGGCCATTTCTTCTCATTTCATCAGCCCTAATGATTTCCAGTGATGTTAAGTCAGGCATAATAAAGAGCTTTTAATAAACAAAATTGAATATAGAATAACAAATTTATAAAAAACCATTAAGTGCAATTTTTCAAAAAAATTACAATTACGTAGTTATTACTCGAACGAGTTGACAAAACGTATTGTTCGGGAAAATAAAACAAATGAAAGAAAAAAGTGTATGTCATCTAATTTTTTATTTTCAAATTTGACAATAAATTTAAAAAATATCATAACTGGTCAGTTCCTCAAGTAAAAGATTTTAAAATCCTGATTTTTTTTTGTGTTCCGCTAATTGTGCCGGTGTGCATATTATCACTATGGGAGACAGTTGTCGTACGGAACAGTACCGAAAATATCAATAATAAATTCATGGTTCAGGTGGTATTAATGGTTTGCCATTAATTATTTTTATGAAAAATTTTTCTTCATTAAAACTAAACAAATGAAAGAAAATTTAAGCTACGTGTCACTGCTCTGTGAGTCATATAACTTATGTAAGTCTAGTATAAAGTCTAGATCATTAACAGGTTAGATATTTTGTTAATCATTGAGCATTGTAAATAATATATTCGAAGCTCTGTATAGAATCCTGAATCGAATCTGATAGTCTAATATTACTACCACAGGCATACTAAGTTCATTACTTTGCAACTGACTAACCATTGTAAAAAGAAGATTTGGATTGTATACTTTGTCGAACGCAGCATGAAGCGTAGCTCTGAAGCGTTTTTGTCCATGGTACTACTGACTTTATTTTCGCTTTGCGGTTGGTAATAAATAGAAACTTTTATTTAGTAATTAGTTAAATACATTAAATAAGTTTTCATACATAAATGTATTTTTATTAACGTGCTAAGACCCAATTTTATTTATTTGTATTTGGAGGGAAGGAAATAAAATTAATTTTCATTTGAATCGTCTTTATTTGTATTTCCTAAGAATTAAACTTGACAAATAGGTAATATTTGACGTTTTTGAAAAAATATATAATTTCAGTTAAATAACAAACATTGAAATAATTTTAAAATATACAATACCGATATACTGTACTCATTACTGTAGTTAACATTAAATACGTAAACTTAGTCTTTCTAGAGAGAGGATAAAATTATTTGTTTTTTAAAGGATATTAATAATATATTATATCTAATATTTTTTATTAATATAGTTTATTATAATTCCTATTAAATATTATCTTCTATACAATAAAAAAATAATGTTAATCGTCAAGTCGTAAGATAGGTTCATTCTATAAAAATATTTGTGAGAATTGTTTTCATGTTGAGTGGTTCCCATTGAGCCGCGGGCAAGTACCTGTTGATAAATAAAGTTTATTATGGATAACTATAGGAACATATTGAATTACAAATATTTGTATACAATCGATTATTATATAAATAAATACAAGACAAGATGTACAAACATTTAAGCTTAGAATCTATTCAATAAACATTTTCTGTGCCGAGAGAGCAATATGTAATAATAACCATAAGTGCTTTAGTATTACTTTTTGAGTAAAAAGTAACGGAAATCTTCTTTTATACGAAATAAGATAACAAAAAACATAGTCTTCTTTGTACTTGGACTTGATTCTTCTTTTAATCGCTGATTATCTCCTTGTCAGCTACGTGTATTCTCAAGCAATAACATCTCATAATGTGTGTTAATTCCCCAAGAATACGCGTGACCTTCAAGTCTGATTTTCTTCTTTCTTCTTTGGATTCTTTGAAAACAAAAAGTGAATAATCTAATGGGGTTGGCAGGCTTCTGCGTTTTACTGATCATTTTCTTTACATGGGAAGCCTACTGTGCCTTGAAAAACTTACTGTTTATGCTGAAAATATTTTATGATGACAAGGGATAAATTATCAGGCGAAAACTGTAAATATGACACAAATCAATATTTGTAAGTACTTATCTATAAATTGTCATCCATGACCGGGTTTGATCGACGCAAGGAGGGCAGCGGGGCTAATCGCTGAACCGTGTGCCGTGTCACGAACAATCCCATCGTCACATCCGGGAATAATCCGGCAACCCGGACATCCGGATACAGACTGCATCACCGGATTTAACTGCGAATGAAACAGACGGCTGATTGTCGAGATTAAGCGGTAAGTCTACGGTGTTTTAGCGAGCTTTACCGTTTGCTATATGTATTCTCTGTGCAGGTTGCGTTTTAATCTTTTGTAGGATTATCTGTTCAACTGATAAATTGAATATATCAGGTGATCATTGATTGTTGTACTAGTGAGAGTTATAAGAATAAAATTTGATTTATTTTACGACCTGATATGTGATCTTGTCGCAGTGACTCCAGAGAAGCCATTTCTTTCACATTTCTATCAATCTTCTTATTTATTCGTAGGTTGGTGGTTATAAATTTTGATTGAGTTAAACGAATGTCTAAAATGCTCAACAGTCGTCTCGATAGCGTGAAGTGGTTTTAAAAAAGACAAAATTGATTAAGTACTGTGCTGTGAGTAAAACTGAAACCAACAATTATTAGCTAAAGTATTACTTCAGTAAATTTAACCACTGAAGGTGGTTATTTCTACGTTTTATAAGAAGATTTATCACCTTAATAATCCATTTGTGCTCGATTCCTCCAACAATCAGATATCAAACGCTTCCCAAAAAGGTTTAATTCAGGGCGGTTTATCTTTCGTCCTCTTTGATATAGGCCGGCTTTGAAGTCTTCCTCTTGTCAAACGAGCAACCTGTAAAGATCATGAATTTTAAAGATTATGTTACTTTAAGAGAACATAAGTAAACTATCTATTAAGTGAAACGTTTACTTATTTAAAAATACTATATATCTGTTCGAAAACAAGCTCTACCCGTTACTCCTGTTGCTTTAGAGATGTAACACGTATGAACTGGGAGTTGGATTTGTTAGCTGTTTTCTTTGATAGCGTCTGCGTAAAATATTAAAATAAAAAATGTGCCACAAAGTCACTATTATAAAATTGTCAGCAATTAAAATTTTATATATATATATATATATATATATATATAAATGTTATATAAAAATATTTCGATCGTAAACACTCATGGTTGAAAAAGATCTCGTAAATCAGCTCTGCTTTTTCTTTGGTATTAAAAAGTTTATTTTAAATCGGGTTGGTAGCTACTTCTATACATACATAAGTTCCTACATTATTTTATATTATTATTTTTTCATTATTTATATATATATATATATATATATATTTGTCTCAAGTTATTAACACCATTGCAACATGCATTACCTACATAATCCACTGTACTTAAAAAGAATAAAACTCGTAGTAAAAACAGAATTAAGTGTACCTATTCCAAGCAACGTAGAGAAAGCTTTGTAATAAAATAAAATATATGGTCGATACAAAAAGTGCGCCATATGCAAATAGTTTTATCGTTTTTTTTATTGCGCCAGATGAAAAGTATCGCTTGGCTATGGCCAATAAATTTTTGTACTTAAAATCGAGTATCTCTTACTATATAAAAGGTGAAATCTCATAACCCATAATGGAGTAGGTGCGGAAATGTCGAGATTTAGTAGATTTTTAACTTCCCTGGAATTCGAACACAGGACGTCCGTTGCAACACGCGTAAACATTAGAACCCACTTCCACCCAGGTTTTATATCTAATCTACGAGATATTGGTATCTACAATATGAATGATAGTTATATATAGAAGATATAAAAATCCTTTATTATAGAAAGGGCTTTCATAGAAAAAAACTACTACAAGTAATTACTATAACTAAGACTCGTATAGATTCCGGGCGATAGCCACAAAAGTGTTACATATAACTCGCCATATTATAAAAGGTAAAAGTGAAGTCCCGTGTACCCTAGTGGGGTATTGGGCAGATGCATTTCAATTACTTCATATCTCCACCGGGAATCGAACCCAGAACCTTTCGGTTGTAATGCTTACGCGCTTACCACTAGACCAAGGGGGCGGTCATTAAAAGGTAGCTAATATAAAATGAATAAAAGTCTATGTATGTTACGTTATAAAGTTCAGTTGTAGGTACAATTCCTCCTAGATTCCTCGGTCGCACAAAAGCAAAACTAATTTCAAAATACACTGAAAGAAATTAACTTTCATCATAAATAGGGAAAAGTGGAAGTTTCAAACAAGGGAACACTCGGAAAGACTTAAAAATAATAAAGAGGACGTAAACATTCGTTGGGGACAATCCCTCGCTCCGTTTCATAAATCTAAATTGTGTGGCCGTGTGAATCGGGCATTGCTTTTATGAATACCGAATAATGATATTTATTTCTTTAAAATTTATACATACACTTATGTTCTTCAAAATAACCTTAAAGTCCCTGTTTTATATTTAAGTAGGAAATACGTGTTAATTTTTTTTTAAATTAATTCTTTAGTTATAAACGTCATTAATAGGTCAGTAAGTACGTCAGTGAGGAAATTTGAGACGAAACTTATGGTAAATTCATAAGTAAGGGTTCAGTAAAATGTTATACTTTATAGAATGTGGATGTATGAGTGAATCCTACAGTAGAACCCATATACATAAAAAATATGTTAGAAAATCTGTTCATTTATTTATTCATTTAATAATCGAAGACATATATATTATATATGGTTTAAACAAACGAAGTCATTAGTTACCTTATTATCATAAAATACTTAAAAATAACTTGTAATATCTTTTGGATTACCAAAAACATACACTACAGTTTAAAATATAATAAATTTAACCTTTTCAGGCTTAAGGAACCCACAATTTTATGGAAACGAAAGAAATGAATTGTTAATTAAGTTAAGAATGTTAATAATAAACGATCATTTTTCTTAGGTGCTAAGCAGACTCTTATTTCAGACATTTTAATTTTCCAAGATGCCCCGCCTCCCCACGGAGTGCTTATGCAGTCTACGACATTTCAGACTAATTTTTATATGCCTTTTTACAAGATCCAAGGATAATCGAACTGCCAATCTGGATATTGAACAAAGGCTTCTGCAAAGAGGTAAAACTAATAGGAAACTTCATATAATGTACTAGATGTTTCAGCAACAAGAGTAATGAAATCTGGAGATTAGCTTAAGGATATTTAATATATTTTCATTTTATAACCTTAACTAATTAAATGGCTTGATATAAAATTAAATATTGTACTAACGATTTTGCAATAAGTAAATGATGTTTTTTTACATTACATTTTTTAACCGGACGAGAATAAAAAAATCTTTTAATAAAATATATTTACACTTCTTTTTCGAAATATGGCAATTTAATAATGTTTCCATAATGAGAATAAGTTTATTATCTATAAAATAAAAACTGAAAAATTTAAACAGTGCCTTGTTTAAATTTTTAATAGAATACTGTCTGGTTTTAGATGGCGAAATCTTGTTATAATTTACAGCATACGCACTCACAGATAAAGAAGTTTTCTATACCTATTTAATGATTATAATATTCATTTAACAAAGTTATAAAGACTCGAAGACACAACGCACAATTTTTAAGACGAAAATACAAAATTATATGTGAAAAATTCTTTAAAATAGTTGCGTAGTTTTGAGTTTATATGCATAACAAATATCAAATCTTTACAATATTATATAAGTTATATAGAGCCCCGCATATGTTTTTATTAAAAGTACTATCTAGTCTATGATAACATCTTTGTATTCTGTTATAGTTCTTTAAGCTTCCGGTTTTAAATTATAATAAATATCGTCTATTATTTTCTGCAGTTTGGCTTTAGAATGGCGGGTTCATTGCTGTCCCGCGGTTGATTAACATTTTAATTAGCTGTCCCGAGCCGGCTCACTCCGCAAGCGCTACCAGACTGCAGCCACCTGCAGTCTTTTGCAGATTTCATAATATGCAACCTTCTTAGCCATTTGTCTCTTTGAGATGATTTAGTTTTGTTCAATTTGAAAATATTTTAAGAAATTGTGGATAAACATGGCAAGGTACAGACTGAAATAAATAAACTACCTAAAGTTACAGACGACAGCCACCTGCTGTCTTTTGCAGATTTTACACTGAAACCATTTGTCATTTGTCTTAGTTTTGACGCACAGCTTTTGTGCAATTTCAGAATCTTGGTTGATACATAAATGAGTTTGATATAATATTATAATTGATTAAAATGTCTTTGGTTGCATCTGATAAGCATGTAACGATCTTTGTTGTTTATCAAGATTTATCTAACGACCGTTTGGCGCAATTAGTAGTGCTCCTGCCTCCTGCATCAAAAGGTCCCGGGTTCGAATCCCGGTAGGTGCATTTATTTGTGTGTTGAGCACGTATGTTTGTTTCCGAGTCTTGGTTGTTTATAAACTTATATATGTATTTATTGTGGTACCCTCGTTGTTCTGATTACCATAACACAAGTGCTTTAGCTACTTACTTTGGGATCAGAGCAATGTATGTGAGTTGTCCCAATTATTATTATTCCTTTATATATATTTAGATATTATAATCGTACTAAACATTCGACTAACGATTCTGCTAATATCTAAATTCATTTATTGTATTTAAAAGTAATTTATTTACAACGTTTTATCTTTTAAATTCAATATCCTTAATTGTTTGATTTGACGGCGAGACATTTCGCACGGATCATTAATCTGGCTAAACTCGATTTAAATTAGTCGCCGACATGTTCCACGGAGCTGAAAACTCAACTCATCTGTCGCCTGTCACGAGCTCCAAACATCAAAGGGTGAAAGGGTTATCCCGAAATAATCCCACCATAAATGAATTCGTTAATTACACTAGTGTTGATTTTCTTAGAAACGCCCGAGGGAATACTCTCATTTACCTATCAACAAATTAAACTTAGTAAGGCATCGTATCGACTTACCCCGTGTCGCGTGAAAATAACACATACGCTTAGTGAAGCTCATAAGTGATTAAGCGATTCCCTAGATATGATATTAACCTATTTCCTTACTGTTTGCATAATTAAAGTTTCACTTCGTATTTGTTCAATATCTATCGATTTATTATTAATTTTATAATGTGGCTTAATACACTTATTTATGTGCTCTGTTACTTCCGTGATTAAGTGGTTCATGCGTCTACCACGCAATGTGTGTAGTGCCAGAGGTCCTAAAATCAAATCTCGTGAAAACAACCAAAAAACGCAAAATTAGTCTGCCCCATGTTCTTCTAGGGGTTGTCACGTTTACACGTGACGTTAGCTAAAAACGGTTATGTAAATATATTATGAATAAGATAAAGTAATAAAAATACATATTAGCTCTGAGTTTGTTGATCACTTAAATAATATGAACATAATAGCATATTCCCGGAATAACTAACTTCAAACATAATTATCTCTCTCGATTTCCCCTAAAATTGGCGATTCCCTCGGTGGGGCCGATATTGCTCCGGCAAATTTCTTGTGCCAACACGACTATCGATATTATGAGGGTCATTGTTTGCTCATCTCATTATGACCAGATTGATTTCATCTTTCGTTAAGATACTCATATCGCGAAGAATTTCATAAGAAAGTTATGAGAGAAAATATTACATTACAGTGTATAAGCCAAATTCTAATGATTATTAAGTATGAAATTGAGTTTTGATGAAATAAACGGCTACTTATTAATATATTATAACTTTTTTGTTTTGATTTAGGTATATCTTGTAAGTAGCTGTGATAAGCCACGTCTCTAATTTTAGTTTTTATACAGAACTCTAGAGAGAAACCTAAGTTTAGTACTGATAGAGCGCGAATTAATGTTTTGAGTTATTTATACATTTATTCGAACCAACTCGTAGAATACGCAGGCTGTAAATTTTAATCTAAAGACTTTTAATATATTATAAAGTTATTTATTATATATACACATTCACATAGATGTTCAATAAGAATAGAAGCAAAAACAATAGAAAGGGAAAGATGAATGACATATAGAAAAATAAATTTATACAGAGAAAAAAGGTCTATATCAAAACTATATACTTACTCTTTTTAGTCTAACAAGTACTAGGTTAACTAACCATTTTTTCAAAGGAAGCTAGAATTAAACCACGCGGAGTCACGAGTAAAACCTAATGCCATCACAAAAAGCTTTCAATTCGTACAAGTAATTTAAAGATCGGTTCAACTCCATTAAGTAAGCTATAAGCCATTCCACTCGTGCTAACATGCAGAATGCATATTAAATGCAATGCAATTGAACGGAGCTGTCAAGCTAGGGATAAATATAAAATATGCTCAGTGCAGGGCACGCCGGATGCATACAAAGTAGGCAGACTTAACGACAAATGATTTTTAAAACTACCTCTTTAGAGCGGTAATACAGTTAATGGAGAGATCGTATATGGCATTACACCTTTTTTATTTCGATTTTTATTTGGTTTTATAATACAAAACCTATTATAATTTAAATTTAAATAGGTATTTTAAACGAAAAGCAGTCTAAATTGATCATTACTTTGCTATTTAATCTACCCTATGTACCAATGGCGTAAAGAAAGCGTGGCCGTTTAAAGCAGTCTTGGAGGCGAACTATCCTGTCTGAGATACGAGACATCGGGATGACGTGGAGCGAGGCCAAACGCGTGGCCCAGGACAGGATGAGATGGCGGAGCGCAATGGACGCCCTTTGCGCCGCTTAGGGGTCATAAGATTTTAATAATAATAATAATGTACTAATGGCAGCCTTATACATTTTGAATGATACAAAATATTTATCGTATCTAAGAATAAGAACAAAATACCCATGTAAACAGCGACGTCTTAAATAAAAAAGTTAATTATTTTTCAAGGTTCATAAAACTAATTCAAATATAGGAGTAACAAAGAGTCCATTCGCGTTAATACCTGTATTCGTAGGTATATAAACTAAAAAATCTCTCCTTTATGAAAAACAAATTTACTTTTATTACAATTTATATTCTCGCTTTGTGAGCTTACCTTAATGGTAAACGTTTAATAATCATTTTGATACCGTCATATGTTGTTAGAAGAAAATGCGGTTTTAACAAATAACAATTTTACATTAGAATTTAAAATCATATCTTGATGTATGTACCTACTTTACAACTAAGGAATTGTCTGATGATGTCACGTAATATTGCAACTGTCACATAAAATTGTCTATTGTGCTCTGATGTGCTGACACCAGATATCAAGTTAACAACTTTTTGTTTGTAATTTGTACAAAGTTCTAACAAAACATTGTAAACACAAATAATTATTAAACACAAATCAAAACATTAATAAGCAAACAGTTACATAAACATCAGTGTCAACACTTGATGTTATTTAAATGAGTTTTATTTGGAACGGGTATCAAGATCTGATGAAATTAAACACAAAATAGCGAAATTCGTAATCCATCAGTGTTGAGAGATGAGCCGGCAAATTTTAATTCGGAATGAGGCTCTTAAGGGCTCGGTTTATTGGTGAGGCAAAGTTAATGTTTCGCGTGACTCGACTGCCAAGATATGATTTTAATTTTAGCCCCTTCAACTCCGCTGTCTCGCCTTACATTTGACGAAAAAGAATTTGGCTGTAAACAGATCAGGGTAATAGCCATGATCTTATATTTAATATAACTAGCTTGCGTATGTGTGAACTTTCGATACTATGAAATTTGTTAATGTTCTACTAAATTAGTTAAATTAATTCTACAATATGAACAATCAACAGCAACTCAATAAAATTCAAAAAAAGAGTATAATATTTTATATAATTACTTCGCAAAATATATAGATAAATGTTTTTAAGAATTTTGACGGGGTAAAATTTGGTGTGTTACCCATTCATAACATCCATAAAAATCCATAACAAAATAAATTTCTAACTTGAGTATAAAATAAATTGTATTTTATGTTTATCTTTTAAAAACTAATTTTTTTCCCTTAAATATTTTTAATAATAGTTATTAACTGTCCTATTACTAATTTATTTTATTTACATCATCAAGAAAGACACCATAATACTTTTATACTTTTTAATATGACGTAGTCAAAACAACTCAATAGAGTTAAGTTACAAAATAAAAAAAATATTTTTATTTGAGTAGCTAACTATCCTTGTCCATTCTTGTAATTAAAAAGCCATTATAATCACACAAAACAGTATATATACAGTATACACAGTATGTAGTCATAACAAGATACGTAATTTAATAGTGTAAATTGTAAGTTCCAAAATATACGCGTGGAGCGTGTAAGCTCGGCGCGTCTAATTAAATTTACTTTGTGGAACTTCGTAAGTTCGTATGCAGGTGCGTGTAATCCCAAACTTGGCTTATTGTAATAGTGATCTCTAGCGGAAGTCTTCCTTGTCTTAATCTCGAAATATTAATGAGTGGGTAATGAGTAAGGATTTTAAAGGCCTCTGTGGCCAAGTGGCTCACGTAGTACATCTGAAGCCTTGGGTTTGAATTCTGAAGAAGCTAATGAAAATGTTTCGGTCGAAACGGAATAGAAAGGCAAGTAGGTGCCTGTATAGAAAATGATCAGATAAAGAATGCAGAAACCTGTCTATCTCCTGCTCCACTATGTTAGGGGACTTTACGAATTATTTTCTTTATGAATACTAGTTTTACATTATAGCCATATATTATAATCCACTTTTTCACAACCCAAACTAACTTTACAAGATAGTGATAAAAAGTTCATGTACTTTTTTACATCTCTATAAAATTATAAATATTGATTGGACTGTTCAAGCGTGAAAGTATTTATTAAACTTTTTGTAAAAGTCATTTTTGCATGGACATATAGCCCATATAAGTGCAAATTAATATAATTTAGAAAGAATACTGCTTTTCAACATAGAAATAATTTTAATAAATTGCTCCTTTTCCACTAACTCAAAATTATGAGTTTATTCATGAATAAAAAAGACAAAAAACGCATAAAATTTTAATGATCACAGCGAATAAACGAAATTGCACCTCGTAATGCGACATCATTGATGCTAGTGTGGTTGTCAATAAAGTGATGAGTTCAGAAGTAACCGCCGTTACGGTGTCACTCGGGGAATGTTCAAAGCATTTCTAGTTTTAGTGGTAGATTGCGATCACCTACTTGCCGGTTTGCCGCGTGCTAAGTGGATTGGAGTGGGACCTCATCTGTTCGCCGTCAGGCGTGGGGTGGCCCCCTTCGCCTGCGAATTGCGTTAAATAAAGTCAAATTGAGCAATAAAGGCTGGCTTCCCGCAGTAATGCAATAGAATCGCGGTCTGACGACGCTGAAACTATACTCAGTAATTTACACCGGATAGACTGTAACTTTCCAGTAAGCTCCTCAAATTAGTTCACGTGTTTCGTTTAGTGTCTCCGATATGCTTAAGGAAAAGTGCTTACATATTTATATGTATGCTTTAAGTTATATCAACTATTTATATGAAATTTGAACTTCTGAAACTTTTGTTTGTGGTAATTTATCAGCATATTGGGTACGTATTTCAATGGTTATAGTGAGTCTTTGGTTTTATAATTATTTATGTTCAATATAAAATTATTTCCAATTGGCAAATATAAGCTTTTTCCATCACTTCGTCCGTATGTTTTCCCTATATCAACCCCTTTAAGTTCTAAACTTATCTCAAAATTATCTATGTATTTCTGTGCAAAAATCTTCAAAATCGTTCCAGTAGTTTAAGCGTGAAAGTGTAACAGAGAGACGGATTTACTTTCGTATTTATAATGTTAAGTAAGGATATAAATTACAATCCAGTTGATTGTGGATTTCGTAGAATCATGTTTTCGTAGAGTGCTACGTATTGATGCTACGCGCTATGCTACGACGCATACTGTTCTACGAAGATTAGCGAAACCAATAAGATCACGTTTTTATATTGTTATAATATATGAAATAACTATACTTGATATAAAAATAAATTTAAGCAGTCTGTTCAATTTTGAAGTCTGGCTAACATTTATGTTGAATTTTCAAATACTAGTGGACCCTGCAAAATTCGCATCGCTTCAGAGTTCCGAATAATAACGTGTCACCTAAAACGTTATTCCATAAATGTATCAGGAAACGAATTTTCTTCGTAAACACTTTTTCATGATTTTTTCTATATTTTTAATACTTATTCTGCTACTATCCAAATTGGAGATCATCAAAATTGTTCCATCCGTCCTTGATTTATAAATGGTGTAAATAAGCCGACTTTCATTTATAGATTATTCATGAAATAATATTATTAATAAACGATCAAGATAATAAGACTCCAAAATACATTTACGATGTCAAATAAGTGAGGTGATGATAAAAATTAGGTATACGTTATGGATGTTAAGTATAGGCGAATAATTATTTCAGTATGAAGTAGATTTATAGTACATTTAGTTATTTTTATTAATATTTTTTCTAATAAAAATAAGAATTATTGTAATTAAGCCTAAGATAAAAGTCGTGGTAAATAAAATTTTGTGAGTTTAGTATAAACAAATTTAACTCGGAGTGACGAGGGTAGGTTGAAGTTGGTTGTTATGAAACGGTCGCTTAAAGCTAAGAAATCATCACTCCTATTACATAGTTAGGGGTGTCAAGTAGTGCTTTTTGATCTTTGGGGATTATAAAAGAAAAATCTTTTAAAGAACACGGACTAAAATAAAAATAATTTTAAAATAAACAAAGTTGAAATTTGAATTTATATTTTTAACTCACAGTTTTTCACCGCGTTTTTGATACTTTTAATTTTATATTCAGTAATATACAGATAATAAATTTAAAACTGTAATACTGTATTATTAAAAATACAATATCATATTTAAAAATTGAATCACAAAGTAATGCATTCTTTACATATATGGACAATAATAGATTTTTTTTTGGATTAGTTGCTGCAGTAAATATATCATTTTCATGAATCGGTGTCAACCCTATACGTAACAAATAACCCTTCCTCAGTTTTCCGGAACATCTTGTAGTCGCTACGGGGCCCACAGGGCCATAGCGGGAGGCGGTTAGCTCTAAAATTCAATTTATATCAATTTGTGTGTAATCAGCGGAGGGGAAGTTAATACAAAAATGAACGCGCCTGTATCGCGAAACGTTCATAATGTTAAGAATTGTAACATAATCTCACAATTACGGTTATGTTTTTTATTCAGTTAACTGAAACCACTTCCTTGGCTACGTGGTTTACGCGTCTGCGTCTTTAGAAAGAATCTTTGGAAACGAAAAAATATTTCGGTGAGGCACAGAAAACTATTTGCCTAAAGAAAATAATATGTGAAATAGATCAAAGTGTCTCGTGCTCCGCTTAGGTTACACGACATTACACGATTTAACTTTTTATTTAAATAATAATGAGACCGCTTAATAATTAGCCTCATGGCTAAGCGGTCCTATAAACGTACCGCGAAGCCTGAGGTACCGGGTTCGATTCCCGGTCCCCGATTTGTATTTTGTATTCGGTCTCTGGTAAGGCTGCCACTTGCCGGACGGGGTGTCATAAGTGGTATGGAGAAGTGGTTGAATTTCTACAGGCTTGCTTAATAATAAAACCATACGTTTATACCGTTTATATAAGTACTTAGCAATGAGTGGTTTGATAAGTATGAACGAGTGTTACGAGTTCATAAGAATAAACAAACAATTTTTAACTTCGTAAGAAAAGGAAGCGCTCGCCTCTGCAGTGATCGTCCGCCTCCAGGATTGCTTAGGGCAGCCACGATTCCGCTTTCCAGTCTAAGACTTGCCTCGGTATATGTTGGGCAACCTTTCGGAGCGTGTGGTCTATACAGTTCCACTTGCGTTTGATCCGCTGGTCGATTGGAGTCTAACCTCAATGTTCCCATAGATCGTTGCGGACGTTGGAGATCCTCAACGGCGAAAAATGCGAAGGCAGCGGTTGATAAAGACCTGGAGCCGATGCGTGATGTTCTTTGTGACTTCCACACTGTGTCACATCCGTACAGCAACACAGTTTTCACATTAGATTGGAATATCTTGAGCTTAACTCTCCTAGTCCGTTTCCGCAATTGTAGTAAATTAGTATGTAGTAATAAATTATAATATTTAATAAATTAATCTATACGTAAAAGGTAACAGCACAATAATATCCACAGAGTATATAATAATATTGTTAGCTACACTAGTACACTGTAGTATCAAAGGTAGCAATTTTTCTGTTCCTGAGTATAAATTTAGACGGAAATAGCTTATTTGTGAAGAATAGACAGTGCAAATTCGACTACTGCTTCCGGTCTCACACCGTCGCTTGTCACAATAAAAATTCAAATAAAGCTCTTTGTTGTCTTTTTAAAAACGTTTTTAATATTCTCAGACCGTCTTTGCTTTGGCAATTTCGCCTTGTATTAAAGCAGACAAATTGAGCTTTTTTGTTTATACAAGTTGAGAGCAGTTGGAGCGTAGGTAATCTTTTACGTTTGTTGGATTTGAGCCTCCTTAGTTTTCCTTTTCGTCATTCCAAAGTACTGTTTGTTCACGCCGTTTCGTCTTTCACTGAGATAGCGTTTCCGGGCGAGCGCGCGATCGGTATGCGTGTAAATTTTTAAGCTTAGTAATGTTTCGTGCTGTATTTTTACTTATTGCGTCTGCTTTCTTTCGGGCTCGTTTGTAGATGTCAGCTCAGATATTCCTTTGTAATGCTACTGAGCGTTGAATGTTGCGATTTGTATGCACAAAAATGAAATACGAAATGCAGTTTCGCTATCTTGACTCTTTTATTTTACGTTATTTTATTTAGAGTAAAAATGTTCATTCGCGAGGATTTTTGTTATTAAAGATATCTTTCAAGTTGGAGAGGTTTTCTTTGATGCTATTTTATATAAAATAAATCTTTAGCATTTGATTCGAATCACTTTTGGACGAACTATTGATATTGCGCTAATGAGCGGTAATTTAATTTAAATGAACTTTTCAATAAGAATTTTTTGATTATTATCTAAAAGACGAATTTAAAGTTTCTTTAACTAATAAACTAATTATTATTATTTTTTACATGGAAGACATCGTTTGTAAGCGATAACAGTTGCACTCCTAATCAATTATTATTTGTTTTTTTTATCTGTTCAACGAAGTATAAATGAAAACAAATATAAAAGAACAGCAGACATCTGATGTAAGTGTAAAAATAAAAGGATGCTTGACATAAAAGCAATGGGTGGAAAGCGAGTGTTGTAGCTTGATAAGACAAAATAACCCGCCAACAACTCTGAGATGGGTGTTGAACTGATGTATTTGCTGATTTTAATAAAATAAATCTTTAAATAAATCAAATAGTACCTACTTGCTTTTATATATTAAATTTAACTGAAGTTAAAAGTTTTGAGAGTTGACAGTTTTTATGAAACAATTTAAGCTTTAATTTAAAAATGAAAATTTAACGTAATAAAATACATAAAGCTTGTATCCGTTTTGCACAATTCCAATGAACACGCTCTCAAAAAGAGCAAAATCTAAACAGAAATTGAGAGAATTCTTAAAGAGGCGAAGACGCAAAAAGATAATTTCGTGTTCGCCCGGGGCCAGGGTTTGTCTTTGCTATTGTGAACTTTTTATTCACTTTTATGAATTATTTTCAGTTGTTTTTATCACCGGTAAATTTAAATGGAAGCTCTGGGTAAGTTCTTGCGGTCTGCAGTTTTAAATTTTGTTCTCAAACAAACGTTTTATGAAATCATTTCACGGAGCGTCTGCGTTACTTTGTTGAATAATGAACACAAATTGTATTCACCTTTTCTCAAATGCTTTAGGTATTTATGTAAAATTATGCCTCAGCGCGTCCCTTTACTTATAATTTGTTAGGTCTTAGGAATCAAAAACTTCTGTCAAAACGTACCTACCTAATTTTAACAGCCCACATATTGTCATTATATATACAATAATTATATATATTTAAACGCATATATATCATATTTTTTTCTAAGACAATATGTATCTTTTTCGAATTACGAATGAATATGCAGCAGAGTATGTGTCCAATTTATTATATAAACTAGCGATTTGCCCCGGCTTGGCACGGGTAAATCTCGTAGGGCTTAGCCTGCGTTTACAATGTAAGCGGAAAATATGTAATTATTTACGACATCACATTAGAAACCTCAAAAATAACAGTATTTCTCCACTATTTAATGGATGTTATTATACATAATAAACCTTCCTCTTCAATCACTATCTCTCTATCTATTAAATATCACTATATCTATTTAAAAAAACCGCATCAAAATCCGTTGCTTAGTTTTAAAGATTTAAGCATACATAGGGATATAGGGATAGAGAAAGCGACTTTGTTTTATACTATGTAGTGATTAATTTAAGCATCTAGTATGCATATATAAATAAGATATTCCACCTAACAACCAAGTTATGTACGATAATTCAGTAGTTATATCGTATCTAACATACTGTTAGCGACCTATACGCATTCTCCTTAGACCGTAAAAATGTAATAAAAACCAAATAAATCCCCTCACTCCCCTTTGTCGCGTTATTATGAACACCGAAATATTACGCCATCTTCCTACGCACTTAGAGCAGAACTAATTTGAGGAAATCTATACAAACTCCTTACTAATATTATAAATGTTTAAGTGTGTTTGTAAGTTTGTTACGCTTTAAGCTCAAACTACTGAACTGATTATAACACTGTGATACAGCCAGGCACGTATCCAGACTTTTGGTTCGGGGGGAGGGGGGGGACAAACATTGAAACAACTATGTGAACTGTGTAAAAATCGCTGTTATCACTGTAGGTGCTATATTTTTGACTTAAAGAAGTATTCTACTATCCATATTTTTATTTTACCTACTTATTGAAAGAACACGCAAGCAATAAATAAACAGACGCCTAAAAACTTTTTTTTTTCAGTTAGATTTCGGGGGGGATAAATTCCAACTATCTCCCCCTCTGTATACGTGCTTGGATACAGCGTTATTAGCTTTAGTAGGTTATGTCAGTTAGTCACGAATCTGACATTCTAGGCCACAGACTGATGATTACATTAGATTACATTCCATAAAAATATTGAGTATAAAACAATATTATAAGCAATAATGTAAAGAAATATAAAGAAAGTTTGGAGTACTAGTTATTAATAAATATATATTGAATTTCTTCAATTACATATTTATCCAAAAGGAATACAAGAATACTCTTAAATCTCAAGGTTGTATAGTTCATCATAAAGGGATCTGTTTAGCCATAGATAAGGCCAAGTATGTGAATGTTGTTAATAGAGTTTGGGAGCGATTTACTACACAATATTCGATAAAGATTTCCGAGAAGCCGCGACGGCGAAGTTTCCTAACATGATCAAACTTTACAAAAGATTAAAGCATGTGTGCACAACAATCTAGTGCTTATGTCATTTAAATTAAGACTAGTTTTGTATGAAATATTTGAATATCATATTATTTTAGATATTTGTTCAGATTCCAAGGACAAATGAATGAAAGAAGATTTTTCTATCGCTATTTAACCATAACAACGTTGGGTAAGCTTATATTTGCGTCTAATACAATGCACCTTTTGAAACTTTCCTAATTTTATATTGATATAATATTCTAACTAATTACTCATTATTATTGTAAATGTGAAAGTTTATATGTAAGGCTCTTACTCCTGGAATTAAAGGAGCGAAGTGAAATGTGTAGGCTGATAATAATGGATAATATTTACTCAGTCTCACCAGAACGCTTCAACCCTTTTTTTGTTTTTTAATGTTTGAAATGTAAGATTCCTGTAAGATTCGTAAGTTTCTAGGCGAACGATAGGGGTAAAATTTAGTTTATGACTAAACTTTTATACGAATTAAGCTTTAGTTTATGTATCGTCAAGGACGGATCAGTGACCGTCGATGCATACCAACTTTCTACACAGCCAAAGCCAGGCATTAGATTAGATCTAAGAACTCACCAACACTGCAACGTAGTCAGTACGTTTGAGGCGCTATTATAAAGTGATATCAGTCCGTATTATTTTAACTAAAGGAGATGGGCACCATTTAGAGCACAACTATTAAAAAACTACCTATTCGATCACAATAAATAACAATGGAAATACAATGAACAAGATATGAAAATCCACTAAGTCCGTCACCACTCACCAGAATAAGTTCTTATTCTTTTTATGTACGCACTAAATGGGAACAAACCGAACACACTCGCGGTGTGAAGAAATTGACGACAAGTAATTAATTCAATTCTATTCTATGCTAGATTCATCAAAATGCAACTAATCCACGCTCGACCCGCACATTTACTTTTCTCGAATGCCTCACGTCACGATGCGTCTACCAACAACCGAAAGCCGATACCCTCATTTAGTAATAATGTATGAAGTTATGTTTAAAACGGTTTATTTGCAAATTAACTACAAATATATACGCTTTTTATTATGATTGTTACTCTGAATGTTGCATTACAATAATCCTTATTAATATTATAAATGCGAAAGCAACTCTGTCGGTATCTCTTTTTGTCGCGGTTTAACGCCAAAACGACTGAACCGAATTAAATGAAATTTAGTATACAGATAGACTAGAGCTTGAGGAAGGACATAAACTACTTTTATGCAAAAAAGGGTTGTAAGAGGTAAATTTTTAGTACCTACTAGCTGTGCCTACTAGGTATATAACTTTAACAACGGATTGGCTGAAATTTATGCTTTCAAAACTTCCAAAAGTCTCAGGGTTTAAAGTTCTTTTTCATTGACTACTAATTAACAATTGTTATAATATTAATTTCAATATTAAATCCTAGCGATTCCTATATCTACACAAGACAAGTTCAATTGATTACTCTCCTTTGTGTTCTGTAGTTCTTCTAAGAAGATTTTGAATACAAAAAAGTAAGAACAAATAAGAATCAACAAAATTAATTATACATTTAAATTCTAATTTTTGTAACGTTATAGGTATAATATATATTTGAATTTGTTTGTTTGCCCCTGCAGTTTCTGATGAATTACTGTAGGTATTAAAATAAATTTTCATGTAGGTTTCCGTTAGCATAGACGAACATAGAAAAAATACAAATTGAAAAGATTCTTTCAATATCTATTAATTATTTTACGTTTATATGATAGGTATATAAGCATAGCTATTTAATAATATTTCTTAATCCTATAGAAAATTGTAAATATATATAAATAAGGTGTTTTAGTAAAATAATCAAATTAGCTGATAAAAAATTAGCAAAATATTAGCAAATATGTATTTAACTAGTAATATAATTTAAGCAGTCATTTGATTCCTATAACAAGTAAATAAAAAAGAATGAAACGCTGAAAGCTTAGTCGTAACTTTTAAATGGCTCAGGTTTATGGAGAACGATCGCAGGGGATACATTCACACAAACTATCCAGGATTAAACCGAAAGCAACCGGTTAAATTGGCAAAAATACGACTATAGTTTTGTCTACCGAAAACAGTTCAAATTACATCATTGATCCAATCAAAAAAGAATCAAATACACTTTTTAAATAAATCATTTACTTATTTTGTAATTCCTTTGCAATTTCTTTATTTTCTGATCTAAATCAGTACTAAATTAATAGATAAGTAAATCAAAAGAATTCTAGCCATGTACGAGTAGGTGATCATCACAGGCACATTTTGATAATACGGAAAAAGGGCAAAAACTAATGAATAAACTCAACAATCCACAACTTAAATAGCTATATTATATAGGTGAAACTTTACTATTATATTTAACATATATATGTTATACTTTTGCATTAAAACCGCCTTCTTGGCTAAGTGGTTTACTCGTCTACGCGTTGCGCTGGAGGTCCTGGGTTCGAATCCCGGGAAAACAAATGAATGTTTTGGTTTGGTAAGCACAGAAGGCTGATCACCTACTTACCTGTAAATAAATTAATCAGTTAAACAGATACAGAAATGTGTCGCTCCATGCCCCACTACGATTACTCACGGAAGTTCACTTTTTTGCATTAAAAATGAATTTATTATATTTATTTAAATTTTTTATTATTTTTAAATTCAAACCGCAGCATAAAAATTAATTTATCTTAATGTATTTTGGACTATTTTCTTTACAGACAAGTAAGTGATCAGCCATCTCACACCTTTCTAATACATATTTGTTTTCCTAAGATTCAAACCTTATACCTCTGGCGCATCGTGTAAACAACTAAATATTTCTGTGATTAAAAAGAGGAATAGTAGATATTTAAATGAGCAACTATGATATTCATTTAAATAATGTACAATACTTTGTAACTTTTGAAATTACTAAACACTAGCTAGCTATTTAATTATTAAACAAAAAACAAGAGAAAGGAAAAACGGAATAAAACCGCCCATACCAGATTTCTCGGCGAATCCCCTGAAAAGCTGTTCAATATAAATACCTATCATTGAAATGAATATAAGATTTTACTATCGGAAAACAAAAACCATGGAGTCGAATTCATTATCAACTAATTCCCTGGCATGTTTATAAAATACCACATAATTATGAAAGAATAGCAAATATTTAAATAGTTCATCAAAGTGACATTTTATTTCTTGGTTGTAAGTAAAAATCAATATAGACTAAATAAACATAAGCTAAATAAAAATAGAGCGAATTAAAGCGCGTAGCTCAAGACCGAGCGGAATGGAGACGTACTGTGGACGCCCTCTGCCCCATCCAGGGGACTTAGGACTTCATCATCAAATAAAAATAGGCTTGTCATAATAAATAATAGTATTTAATATCAAGCTTATTTTTAAGGCAAATTAAAATGTTCTCGTGAAGTCGTCACCTATCCTTACAAAGATCCCACTTATCGCTGTGCTAAAACGTATCTGAATTCATTGAGTAGTTTAACTAGAATACGTAAGATTTTAATATACAGACATCTCAATATGATGATGTATATTCCTCACAACATATATTGCAAGCTTTCTTGATTTAAATTCGACTCCATTATTGTTTAAACCTTTGTTCAGTTAAAGGGGCTAGGAGTTTCCCCTATTGATTACCCAAAAAGCGGAAAATAAAATTGTACTTCTCGGCCTACAGGATCGGTATTAAATTCGTAGTAGATTCGAGATACTTAAATTCTATAATATTATATTCAAATTAGTATCGCATAGTGTATACCTTTTATGATATAGATCGTGCGCTAATGGATAAGACCTGATGTATCTTGTAGGCCTTGCCAGAATAATGTACACAGACATGTTGAAGGATTAAGTTCTAATGTATAACAGAAATCAAACTAACTTAATTGAGACTTTTGAAAGCTTAATTTCCAGCAAATGCGTTGGTAATGTTATATAATTCTATTGTAATGAAAAATTTGGGGTATACACTTATAATAAAAAAGGTTATATGTAAATAAATAATCATATTTATATCATGACAAACAATTAAACCTTGTAAAATTGTAGTGAAACTCTAAAAAGTACTTTAGGCTTTACACCTTTAGTGAGTATTGTACTGTACTTTTGTAATTAAATGTGGATCTTAAATGCATATTATACATGTAATTTTTAATTAATTACTGTAATTAATTTATCAATCATATGTATGTATTTCATCAATGTTAGTATAAGGCATTTATTTATGTAAAACCTAGCGGTTCATTCTCTTCCATAAGTAATATTTAAAGAAAAAACGAATCAAATAACGAAACGGAATCTGGCGCGTGCTCTCTAAAATAAAAAGATTACAGAGTAAACAGAACCGATAGAAATCGTGCTTGGAACGAGACCAGTCGTTGACAGCCTAAGCCCACAAATACGAAAGGTAAAGTTGCAACAGTGGGGACCTATTTTCAGCCTCAATCATCCACTTGAGACGCTTGTCTGAGCTTTCATCGGATTATTATCGATACCACAATGTTTTTGGTTTTCTATCCATAAGAATATAAGATAAAAATAGTAACCAAATTTCTAAACATTACTCGTATATCAAAGTACATAATACTGAAATCAACGAATTACTCGCGTTTGTAGGAAAGAACTGATAGGGCGTCAGAACTCCATAAAACAAATGAACAATTACATAATTACAACAAAAGACTACTATAAATGTTTTGTGAACCGTTCTTAGCCATTAGCACATTAGCGATGATGACGTGTCTGTTAGCGGCCATTGTTGGTAGGGCTGTAAAATTTTAATTATTTATTTATCAAAGACAAATAAACAACAACATATGTAAGTTGTATTAGTCGGGCTTTAAATTGGCCTTCCAAGACCTGATTCGTCTTATCATGTTCTTTTTCATGAATGGCCAAATCAAATTGCCCACATCGTTTAAGAATCAACGTTTGATGATACATCCATCCACGTCTTATTAATGTAGGAAGCTCATGAGAGTGTTTTAGATTCCATTTCCATAAAAACTCAATAGGATATAGAATATCGTCAATCATATATGATAATAAAAATATGATGTTGCTATATTGAGTTTTAATCAGTTTGGTGAGATAGTTTTGTTTATGTCAAATAAATCCGTTATTACAAATTTTTTATTTTCTTTATTTTTTTTAATTAATCCAATTTGTGAATTGCATGGTAATTTACATGTTACATTTATTGCGAGAAAATTATTCTGATGTTTAAAATTCTTATATCTTATATATCTTTAAAAAGTTACTAACAGGTGGAAAGCCCTAGTAACTATAACAGGTATTGCTACAGCAATACAAGCTTACAGTGAATGTAATAGGGTGCAGATTACAGTTAATAAAGGAAATGGTTAGATGAATGATAAACAGGAGGTGCGGCGAATCGAACAGAAAGTGGATTAGCTGTGGAACGTTTTATAGCTATCTTATATTTGTTTATTCGTTAATCAGCTGTTTTGACACAAGTGATAATGTACCTAAATACAGAAAATAATGGTCGAAAAGTAAGTAATCATCAGCAATTAATTAACTTCAGTATCTAATGCCCATGTATATATTGTTGAATCAAATCTGTTTCGAAGTTGCAAATAATTACAACAATAGAGCCATATCTGTAAGAAGTACGTGATTTACTGACAATATATTGGAGATCTTAACGATATAACAAGTAACATTGCTGCTGAAAGAGTCTGCATAAGTTTAGTGATATAATTATGGTATTTTAAGTGGCACTAGAGGTTTAATAAACTTTTTGGTGGAGTTGGGATGGCAGGATTAGCCGCCCAGCTCAATACGCAAAATAGGCGCATTGTAGTCGTCGAGTTCGGGAAACAAGCCCGTCTTTACTTATACTTAGATAAATAGATAAATACATAGATAAACACTTTATTTGCAACTTCAGACACACACACACAATACAGCAATTATATAGGACACTAGGAAAACAAGTAATAATGGAACACATTTGACTAAAACAATAAAAAATAAAATTAAACAAACAATAAATTCAAGTAAAATGTGTGTGTGTGTGCTGCAGTATGTCAAAAAGGCCTTGGCTCAACGTAATGTTTTGCAATACTTATAATAATAATTAATACTCATGGTATTTTAACTCGTAAGTTAAAACGATTAATTAAAACTCCAAAAGTAACAGACTCGGCGATGATACTAACACCGGTTTGAAAAGTAATTAGAACGGGAAGGCTCTCAAGCGTGCGATGTTTTGTTGATAATTCAATAATCCAACACCCGCCGCATCTTTTCACGACGCTGCCCCTCCCCCTCACCCCTCTATCCTTTCAGCAGATCCGATAACGTTCTTACGTAATCTCGTTTTTTTATTTCCACAATGTTTAACTCAAAAAGTTATTTTAGTCCCAAATATTGGCACGATACAAATAAAGTTAAATTGGTAAAGTTGTTCCTGGAGGTGCAGGTAAAAGACATCTATTACGTCTCTGAGTACTTTTAGATCTTTTTGAATTATTTTATTTACTGATGCGATAACGATAGCTAATGTTCTTGTATTTGCGTATTTTCTTCAGTGCGACAGGTAAAGCCAAGCAATAATGTAACCAATTTATTGGATGTATGAATAAGTAAAAAATATTGCTGTTAGGTGCGGTGTCGTGGCCACTACCGTGCAGTACAAATTAATTGAATTAGCACCTCGGACGCAAGTTTTATTTCATGCTGAAATATGGTACTTCTATTAGGACTATATTTTAACAGCATATGTATGGAACGGAAGAAAAAGCTTTTTAATTTTTTTGAGGAATACAAACTATATAAGGTTTAATTAAATTTAAAAGTAGTCTAGGTTATTCTAATTTTGCGCCTTAAATTATTTCTTCAACAATTAGATTCTGAAATTTAAAACTTATTGGCAATGGGCAGATTTGTTTCAGCAGATCATATTGGAACAAGTAATAAAAATTACAGAGCCTCCCTGCCGTGTACAAAGTTGACACACGCAATAAAAGCGGGCAAAGGCAAGCATTAAATACAAGTCTAGCAGACGTCGGATTTTCCGGGGAGTGTTTTTAAGCGATCTGCGACGAAGCGTACGATCCGATATACGTTGGGCAAATTAAAAGCAGGCCATGCGTGCGGGCATTGTGGCGAGAGCCGCGTTTTATTGTTACCGATTTGTCTGCCCGGGGAGACACAAATGGAGCGGAGCCGGGTTAAGCTCTTTGTTAATAGAACACGCCGATGTAAATGATATCGCGGTCGTCTCACAGACGCCGACACTCGTTTGCTAATTGCAATGTTGAGAATTCTTAACGACAAATACTTTTTGCCATTTTAGTATTTAGAGTTAGGGTCGGTAGCAATCGTTAAAACTTCGTTATTGTTAATTAACTAATATAAATATCGATAGCGAGAAATAATACAATTGACATAATTACTTTATATCATTTCAAAGCTTTCAAATGAATTAATACTGTATCTTTTTCGAAAAATTATAATATCTAAACCTGATCCTAAGAAAAGTGATGTGTTCTCTTTTGAAATTATTCAAATTAGAAAAAATTAGTAGGTAAGAAGCCTAACAATAGTTTGAGAGCCCTTATTATAAATGCAATTTCACGAAAAGCTTTATTATTGAATACATTTATGTCAACATATCATTCCACATTAACGTTCTTCACATTACATGTTTTTACTTTCTACGGCTTCAAATATTAAGAAGCATTATGTGAGGTGTTCCGGGGTTGCTCGTGTGAGAAATAACTCCGAATATCTGGAGAGGGATTCGTGTCCTTATTTCCACGGGATCGCGTCGCAATGACAACAGATTTAGGGAAAGTGTCAAGCGAGCTGTGAAATGTATCAGCGTGTTACGTCTCATATGACATTCTTTGCACCTACTGTAGGCGGCGAAGCGATTTCGTAATCTTTCCTATATTAAAAATATATCTACATAAAACGATTAATAATATAACAAACTCCAACATACGCATAACGCGCACAACTAGTCATAAAAATAATATTTATTAATAACAATTATATATAATTTATAAATATTTGACACTCGTGATTTTGTTAGCGTTGGCTTACTAGACCTGCATGATGATGCATGCAAAATATAGTTTATGACATTCGGAAGTAGTTTTTATCAGTAAAAAAAGTTGTAAACCGGTGCAGTAGTTTTGAAGCCCATTAGAAACAAAAACACAGACAGAAAAATGTTTTCTCTTTATAATATTAGTATAGATTTAAAGAATACTTAGAATTCTAAAAACTTCACTCTGAGGTCTATATCGGTAGTGTAATGTTGTTCATTGTGAACGAGCCCAACATTGGGGGAAGATTTGCATTCAATCCTACTTGTTCCGCCTCACAGCTTGACACTTGTTGGAATATGTGATTTCTACGAACAACTTTATGCTTGTTCTCTGAGATAAACTTATAGTATGATATATTATAGTTTCTTGCATCTAATATGAATAAAGAATATAAATTAAATAGATTTGTAATTTTAGAAAATCGATGGAAGGCAAAAAATTAATATTGTAAAAGCAAGAAGGTACTGTGCGTTACATTTTTATGCTAAGTCGCTGAGCATGTTTAGATGGAATTTAGTATGAAGTTTAAGATTATTAAGCGAGATTGAAACTTAAGATTCAATAACTTCTAAAGTACATACTTATACCTATTGCGTAAAAGAAGTCATGAGCAAATACAAAAAGAAAAGTTTTCAATTATAATGTTTAGAAGAATAAGTAGTTTTTCTACATCATTCTAGATTAATTTTAAAGATCCCATTAAAATCAATATTAGTACAGCAGTTTTCGCCTGACAGTGTAAAACGCAAACTCAATTCAGTTTTCAAAATATAATGATCAACATCACCAAAGTTTGTTAGAGGGAATAAAAACTTAAGCATGCTTCCGAACAATTCGCCACCCTTATAGATCAAGATATCATCCTTTAGAATACTTTAAAATTAATTTCAAAAAACTCAAGAAACTTCTTGAAAGATTCTCCAAGATGGGGTTCGAAGCGAGACGACACTCGTAATTAGCTTTGTAATATGAAGTCTTAACAACTTTGGTTATACAAAACCCTTAATTAAAAATTAGCGGGCCCAATCTTACCGCAAATGCGGTAATAAAGATCTCCGCTTAATTTTACAACTGAGAAGCAATGGCGCAATTGATAAGGTTTAATTTTTGAATCATAATTTTATACCGGTATAACGACTACGTAATCAACCAGTAACTTAGTGTGCCTTTTTTTCTACTAATAATCCCTATTCCTTATCTTCAAACAGTATTAACTCAGACCATCTATCAAATACACAACACATTTTATATTAACATTTTACTAAATACGAAAATTTAGAACTAAACTTAACTTACTACTTTAATATGATATTTAATTATTAACAATGTTTGATGTGTTGGATGTGACAGTTGGATCATCTACCTGCCTGTAAAGGATGATCCGTAACTTTTTTTTTATATTCGACAAAGTCTAGTTTTATATTCGAAGTCGGTGTTTCCCTGATAGCCCGTGGGACCCCTGGCCCGTAGGTGAATAGCTATAATCAAGCCTGAACCCTCATTTAAATATCAAAACAGCCTCTTTACGGATGGTTTTACCCAGTCTCTCCGCAACATAACACAAACAAATTAATTCGAATAATATACCCTAATAAATAGGGGTAAAGAATAAACGTTATAATAATTGGTCCAATCTACAATTTACAGTTGAGAATTTTCGGAAGGGTAAATTAATTTAAGCAACAATAACAGCTTAATATTGGTGGATCATGTTTTAAGGCAAACTTTTTTGAATCTTAACTAAATCTGCATATTTAAATTGTTGACTACCTCATGTCTGTTGAAGGTATTTAAAGAGGAATATTTCCTGAATTTCTCAAAAATCTTGCAAATGTACCGCCTAGCCGAGATATTAAAGATGCATCACAAGTTATTTAATACTAGCTTTTACACGTGACTTTGTGCGTTACGTTATACTAATAATAATAATAATTGGGACAACTCACATACATTGCTCTGATCCCAAAGTAGCTGAAGCACTTGTGTTATGGTAATCAGAAACAACGAGGGTACCACAATAAATACATATATAAGTTTATAAAAAACCAAGACTCGGAAACAAACATTAGTACACTTCACACAAATTAATGTACCTACCGGGATTCGAACCTGGGACCTTTTGATGCAGAAGGCAGGAGCACTACCAACTGTGCCAATCGGTCGTCATACTATAATAACATAGCCTGTATGTAATAGCCAGTCACTCAGAAAGATATAGATTCATATCAGCGAAAGAATTATTAAAATAAGTCCAGTAGTTTTGAGTTTATTCATTATAATTATAAATTAATATTTTCCCTTATTAAATGTATTTAGTCACAGAAACCAAATATCTACTATATCTTCTATATCTGTTATAAATTACGCCCTTTACTACTGTTATAAGGTATTATATGCTACGCGTCTACGCAGCAGCTACGAGCATCTACGAGATTCCTATTTCTTTCTTCATTATAAATTTTTAATAGGATTTATTTTATTTATTTATAATAATGTAAGTAAGTAAGTGAAGTCCGTGTTCCCTAGTGGGGTATGGGGCAGATGCATTTCACATCTGTTTCACTGATCGGTTTTTTCTTTTAGCGGCAAGTAGGTGATCAGCCTTCTATGTCCTGCCAGACCGAGTATTTTTTATCTTTACTGAAAATCGAATCCCTCGGGACGACTTGGTTGTAACGCTACCTCTAGACCAAGGAGGCGGTCGTTTATATTTCAATATAATTTTGCTAGGAATTAATAAAAGTTTTATAGTGAATTCTCGTAATCCCTAATAGGGCATGGGGCAGACACATTTCGGCATCTGTTTCACTAATCATTTTATTTATTGCCTGTAAATAAAATAAAATAAGTAGGTAAGCCAACCCAAGGCTTGGTTCCTACCCAAGTGAAACATTTGTCTCCCTGGGATTCCCAGGTTTTATAACCCTAATAAAAGTTTAATCGAAACCTCATTTAAAGTTTAAGTTCATGAAGAAGATTATTAAATCCATAAAATCACCTGAAGCAAAGTTTGCGTAAGTTATCATCGATCAACTAACAAAGCTGAGAGAAGATGTAGCATGAAAAATGGTCTAAATTGTTCTTCAACTATAAACTGTACAGTATTTTTCAATTAAAACTTTCAATGGCTTTGCTAATTATAGCACGGACTAGGGACATCTATTAGTATAAAATAAAGTGGTTACCGCAGCGCAGACGGGCAACCCGCGTCGCGCCCCCATCCTAAGTGAATTCCGTTAATTAAACCATAAAAACTTCAATAAATTAAGATCCAGCCAATTCCCCCTCTAATATAGTCCATAGAAAAGATTTCAGATGCAAATGGCTTCGGTACCGGTGACATAAATTGTTTTCTTGCCCTTAACATTTGTTTGTGCCTCAACTGATATATTACGTAATTTAGACACTTTGTTACCTAATAAAGATCTAACGATAATTCCCCTTTTTGTATGAGGCTTTTGAAATTAGCTTATCATGCTACGAGTTTTTATAACCGTCATTCCTACCTATTATATTTCGTGTTCGGGTCATTGCGAGATAATTTTAAGACTAGCTTATCAGTTCATCGAAACATATATAGAAACATGTCTATAATAATAAATTAAAATAAAAACTAATGATAAAAGCAATTTTTTTTTCAAAGAATACTCAACCCATTTGTACAAGACCTCTGAAGTAAGTATCTTATCAAACGAAAAAATGTTAAAAAAACATACAGTGAAATTAAGTACTTCCCTGTGATTCAAGTAGGTTGAAATAAGACATCACATAAATCCACAACAAACAGTAAATATAATTTCTCAATGTATATGTAATTTATTACAGGTGCAGCCAATAAAGTAAGAACGCTAGTAAATTGGAGCGAGGATACGTACACTACATGGGAACACCATACGTTAATTACAAACGGACAAAAGCAATAAGCCACAGATAGGCGATAAGGCGCGCCCTTATGTTGTACTTGTATGGAAATTTTCATTAGTGATATTCGAGGTTAAATGTTTGTCGTCGGTAATTGGTCCGTGCGTCGCGCACGACACCGCCGGCTTACAATTCGCTTTAAATTTTAACATTAGAACGATTAATAAATTGGCTTTTTAATTATCAACTTAGATTTTAAAACAAGTATGTTTAATAGCTTTTACTAGCAATTAGCAAGGCTAGATTACCATATTTCATTTTTCATTAAAAAGTGTACAAATCATATATGTACTTATTGATAACAACGATGTATTGATAACTTTAAATAAATGAACGTATACCAATTAGGTATATAGCCACAAATTGTTAAAAATTTCGCTCATTTGACATTTAATGCGTAATACGGACATCCTGGGTTCGAAACTTAAGAAACAAAAAATGTTTTAGCTGATGCACAAAAGGCCTTGCGCGATTGAAAATGATCACTGAAATGGCTGTAAGATTTGAAGGCAATTTTGTTTTGTTTTAATATTGCTTGAGAATACACGATTTCTAGATTGACAGTGTAGATACAAAAATTACTTTTTTTGTTAAATTCATGTATTTATGTATAGATGATATATATAGATGACAATGTTCTGGATAACTTTACTTATTTTAACCGTAAATTTTAACTATACTATATGAAAACAGCTAACATGTCATGTCATTACACATACCTATATGAACTGAGTTCGAAAAAAAGTGACAAATTATTCTGTTACTAAAATAGACATATTGAGGTGTTTAAATTTTTTTATGTGTGTGTTTGTACTTATAACGTATAAAGCGATGAAAAGCTAATAAAACTATATAGTAATCGTTTGGCAGACAGCGCTTTCGATAAAGAAATTGATAAAGCAATCCACCTGTTGAATGGTGGATGTGAAAAGATTTTATTGAGAGAAAATACTGAAGAATTTGTAGGAGACGCCTTCACCGGAAACTTTCGTTTGAACAATTTGTCTTTTGAATGTCTGAATCAAATGTGCGAATCTCATGTAAAAAAGTTATCAGCAAAGCTGCACCTATTTCCGCCAGAAAAAAGGTTTGTATAAAAATGTGTAAAAATCTTATGGAATAGTAAGAAATTTGTTTTAAAAAAACCTGGTATAACAAAAGTTTCTTAAAGGTATATTAGTTCATATCTCACAGGTTTTTGTATTTGAATTGAGAAACTTATATAAATGTAAAAACTATGAAATTCATCCTAAATCCACGACGCATTTATGATATTCACTTTGAGAGCAGAAATCCTTTGAGATTGTATGAAACGGCATAGAGAACGACAAACGTTTAGCTTCCGTGTTAATCTGTCAATCAAACTTAGAGCCTTCTGAAACTGACGACAATAAGTGCCTTTTCACACGTGCCGGGTAGCCGGCGCTGAATACGCGGCGGCCAAGTGTATGGTCATATCAGGCAAATTAGGCCGGTACGTGTGTAAGCTAATGTACATGACCATACACTTCGCCGCCGGGTACCACTTCGGGTATCCGGCGCCGGCTACACGGCAACCGGTACATGTGAATAGGCACTAAGACTATCTATCCTGATTAAACACCTGCTATGTTATAATGAAACTAATGCGAAAGGTGAACACAGTGCCTGTGTTTGAGGTAAAACTTCATCAATCACAGGAAAATCGTATTCACTTTTTAATTTATATTTAGTTTAATAAAGTTTATTATTTGTTTTTAAAAGGCCTTTGTTGAAAGACAAGCTGTTGAAACAGAATGGATGCCGAATAATATTTAGTTTAACAATATCTAGTTTAGTATATAAGCACATATTTTCTTATGTATTTATTGTGGTACCCCTGTTGTTCCTGATTACCATAAAATAAGTGCTTCAGCTACTTTGGTATCAGAGCAAAGTGTGTGAGTTGTCCCAATTATTTAATCATTAATTATTAAAACAAACAAGCACAGTCGCATTCAATTTTAAAAACTAAAAGCGCATAACGTCTGTAAGCGTTAAATCCAGTCTCAAGAATTGAAGTGACAAAGTTTATTCGAGAGTCCAGCAAGCTGGCTGAATACAGATTTAAGTAGTTTACGTCGGAAATCCGTGCGGTGGCGCTGTTTGCTCACTAACTCGATATTGCACGCTCACTTCATGCCCAACTTAATGTCACGTTGCTCCACGGCTTCTTATTCCTGCGAGAAACATTTATTAGTTTTCTCTCAAGTGCAACAAGTTGGTCCTTTGTTTTCGGCTGCCAAGTTTTACTTGCATTTTGTCTGAGTTTGTTTTATTTTTGTCTACGAATTTCGATGTTTACGTAGCTACGTTAAGATATATCGCATATGAATATTTAAAGTCAATTGCGCGTTAATCGAATATCCCCACAATGGTATGGATCATGTATTTTTAAATCTACCTATTAAAATTCTACCACTATCTATATATGCGATGTTAGGATGGATGAATGCTACTAAATCAATGAATAGCGTATTCTTATACAAACATGTTATAATTGGTTGAATTCTTCTTAAGACATAACTACACTCTAATTAGAGAAAATTCTCTTCATTTTATAATTATTCACATTATTCTTCATTATTTAACGACACATATATTTCTTACCTACGTTTTACTCGAGATTTAAGATACAGCTTAAGAATTGCCCCCGTATTTACGCGGTCATTAAGCATAAAAGCGAGCGTCTCTAATAAACCGGAATTGACGAGTGTAAAGTGATCCAGACTTAATGGCGGGCGGGTACAATCTGGAACATGACATAAAATGGTATTAACCAGGCTGAGATTCAGACTGAGTCATGTGCAAAGTGGGAGTGGAAGCGGATATAAAATAAGGCATTTGCAATTGTCCTGGTAAGATACAAGACATTTCTCGCTGTTTCATTTGTAATTTTCTTAACAGGCACGCGGTACGCGTCTCGCCTCTGTCTAATAGTCACGCATCTGTTATTCAATGTATCTTGCGGAAGGTCTCGAATTCAATTTGCGAGAAAACAAAATATGGTACATCAATGCCTTCGGAATTGTATTCTTGGGACTATAGGAGACTGTGCTTAAACAAGATTGTGTAGCAGCTTTTGCGTACTCTCGTTAGCATCGGCAGACGGGTGTACGCAAAGTCTGGCCTCACCCTTTTATTATTATTATTTTTGTTTATTTTATTATTTACTGACATTAGTTTTAAAATAAAATAATATTTCTAATAAAAAGAATCGATGTTTTCCGTAAATTATTATTACTACTCTTTATTTAAAAACTTAAATAGTTTCGGATTTATTGTGTTGAACTTCCGATCTTAGACTCTTTAAAATCACTATCTCGCAACATTAATACGGCTGCAATAAAATCTAACATCAGCCATAAAAGAAACGATGGCTATAATATAATCTGATACGAGCTTCGGTTTGCATAATATCATCATAAAAGCGAACAATCTGCCACAAATATTTAAAAGCTGCAAAGTGAGCGTGCAAGGTGTAATGAGCTTACAAACTTTTGTTCAACTATGTCCTAAATATTGTGCAAAATACTTCAAGTTGAGCATTCGGTATTGTTTACCAACTATCTCATTATCGGTTACACGTCGATGCATAGATGTAAATTCTTTAATATTAAAAACAGGCGTTTTTCTGCATTCCAATAGATGGTAAGTTACACACACAAGTAGATTATAAATACATTTGCAATATTATAATGGTAAAGGAGAATATATTATTTAAAATTCAATAGTTTTCAATCAGTGTGTGTTGAAATATCAAAAATGCAAGTTTCTAAGCTGTAGCCGACAAAGGACACGATATATTTCCTCTCTGCCAGACAAATATTTTTTCATTTCACCGCCCCTAGTGGGGATTAAGAATATTGTTTCACTATGCTCTCAAATTTCTATAGGTTTATAGCAATGTGTTTTTAAAAAGATTATAAGAAAACGTTTTATTTTAGTAAGCTTTTTATAAGGTTAAATACGAATTTCCATCTTAAACAATAGGGTTAATAATAAGATGAGGAGAATTCCCGTACTCCTAGTGGGGTATGGGGCATACATATTTCTGTATCTGTTTCACTGATCATTTTATTTACAGGCAAGTAGGCAATCGGCATTCTGTGTCTATCCAACATTCATTTGTTTCCCCGGGATTCGAATCCAGGACCTCCAGCAGAACACGTAGATGCGTATACCACTTAGCCACGAAGTCGGTTAATAATGAGATTACCTCTATTAAAATTATACGTATAAATAAATTCATGCCTCTATTTAAATTTATAAAAAAAAATTAAATTAAAGGGGAATTAACTTTATGATTATTCCAAAAGTTCAGATGAAAACTAAAAAGTACATTTATGCGTCATAATCTCAGCACTTTATGACGCACTTGCATTTTTTAGTAATATTATTATTAGGTAAGGCAATCTGAAATCAAAAATATACTGTTCAGATATTGAATTTTCAAAGGTTTATTTAGTTTGCAAGAGGATAACCCACAGATACGGAAAGGTTATTTTCGTGTTACCCAACATTGAAGAATCTTGACATGAGTGGTCTGAAGTGGGATTGCACGAGAAGGCACATTTCTTCGAAGTGCATTAGTGTGTGAGTTCACCACAATGCCAGTGATATCGATAAGCAAACAGACTGGTTACAGGGCTATCTTCAGAAGTATTCTGTAATTCATTTAAGTGTTAAGGTTAGCCGACCAATCGCTGCGCAGTCAAGTGAATTCGATAGATAATAGAAAGAAACAGAGAGCTATAGTATTTATTCCCTGTATCTTCAACGTATTGTCTATTAAATATAAGCATCATAATTTAAATGTTATTAAGATTTACTTTTTCATTCACCATTTCAAAATTACTTAACGTGATTTGCAGACATTTGGCAAATTGACGTTAAATGGAATAATTTAGTTGAAGCATCAGCCTGAACATGTTTGATTCTACAGTAACTTTCAAAAAGAAGAAAGAAGAAGATATGAAAATCAATTTTAGGTTACTTTATAAATCTTGCAAAAAGTCCAAATTTAAAACCGTTCATCTTTAATGCAGTCATACTTATATTAATTTATATTTAAGAAAATCACTTCATAACAGCATTATTGACTTTTCTAAATAATGTATTATAGTTTTTTATCATCATCAGTGATTGCTGCTACTTGAAATTATTGGACTTATTATATCAAGAAATAATACAAGAAAATATTTATAAAGCGTTGTTACATAAATGTAATATTTTCCGGCAAGCGACGTCCCTATGGACCAGGTGTCCCCCGAGCAAACAGGACCCTGCCCACTCCCGCGCCGCCTCAGGCTCTACATCAAAATGACGACAATCCCATATTGCCCACATCGAAGACGGAAGCACAATTTTATAAGTTAAGGGATTTGTGTCAATATTTTACTAGGATAGCTCGCAATTCCGCGTAACATTTCACGTTTGGCGACATTATATCGAGTGAAACTTTATTAATTTCCGACTTCGCAAAAAGCTAACAGTCGCGGCACATTTGTTAATCGTTCGAGTTTACCGAATTGTTGAACAAGTATTTTGTTAGGCCTCGTTCCAAATTCAAAAGTATCAAGATTTATGGAATACATTTTAACGCGTCATGACACAGCCAGGAAAAATACGACAATATGATCATGATAAAGATCAAGTTTTCAACTTTTCACATGTTTGGATATCTTTGCTTTCTGTTATTAAAGGTTGTAAAAGTCAATATTATAATGTTTTGCTCGCAAACAAACGTAGTAAGTATTGTTTTTGATAGAATTAACTCATTCGTGAGGCATGTTTTGCCTTAGGGTTGGTTTTCTTAAGAATTTTGGTATATTTCATTAATTTTAAACATGTACATGTTGGAGAAGTTAATTGAGATATAGTCATTTACATTCTGAGTTCCCAGTTTTTAAGATTTTTTTATAAATATAATAAGTAAAGAAGAGCTTTGAATAAAAATCATTACTTATCTATATAACAACTCTGAATTACGTCTGAGAGACACAGAATAGGGGTCGATCGTCTTTTAAATTAAGGAGCAAGGTGCGGAATCTTTGATCGGCCGCAGTCTCCCCGCAGACCCGAAAGTTAACTCCAAACCGCGGCGGGTTTAAATTATTCTCCAAAAGATTTTCTAATTTCCACGCGTACTCCTTTAGGCTAATACACGCTTCACTTTTAGCCCTTATATCACCCTCCGAGAGTGCTTAAAACCACGACAAACAAAAATCAACTTTAGTATTCATTAATATGATTGAGAGTGCGTAAACGGCAGTTGACACGTTTCCGGTATTCGGCGCGCGTATGTCCTTTGGGTAATGTTACGAAATAGGCAGTGAGGAGCCGTGATTTTGTCAAAGGTAGGAAAATTGGTTATGTTACAAGATAATTTTCGGTAACGTTGAATATGTGGATTATGCCGCGTGATGTTTGATTTTCTTGGTGTAACTTTATGGCTTTTATATACATATTTAGTATTTTGTACTGCAGTACTACGCAATTTAAAAGACTGACGGAGAATCCAGGGTAATTAAATACTTAAGTTAATAGAACAATTTTAATAAACTCGCAACGAATAGTCGACTAAAGCCGCAAAAACTATTTTGATGATAGCTGTTACGTAATTGCTATTGTGGATTTTTTTCCAAGAATTTTCATTAGTTTTTAAAAATGTAATATTTAATCACGTTACGTTAGCGTTTCATTTTTATAACAAAATTCAAGGGCCCTCGAAGCTTCCCTTTGGTCGCGTGACCTAATTTAAGGGAACCTTATTTTGCTCACTTAATTTGCCGTATCTCTGTTTACATTGTAAATGAGGAACGTTTGCGGGCGAATTTTTTATTTTTCTTACGCGAAAACTTAATCTTAACTTAATGAGTCAGAAGTCGAGAGATGACAATCGCGATGTTGCGCCAATAAACGTTAAATGTTCAACATCTCCGAGTTTTACGGAGTTTTATGTCCGAAAAATTTACGCGGAGAACATTGTTCTGCGGTCTTTATTGCTGCGGAAGAATGCGCGGGCAGACTCCCGTAATTGAATGTAATTTCGTTAGCTTCTTTTACAGCTGTAAAATAAAATTTTACGTCTGATTTATTGTCATGAGCAACAATACCTGAGATTTTCCGCACGTACGGTACTGAAAGCTGCAATAAAATTCTAACGAACGCAAATAATGTCTTAGTAAATTAAGGGCGTTTTCGTACACGATCAATAGGCGTAATATGATGGTGAAACGAAGTATTTTACCGTAAATTTTATCAGCTATAAAAACAGAACGAGCCTCGTATACCGTGAAGTAGCTCGCACTTAAAAGTTTAATTAATTTGATCGAAAGCGTATGACAGTGCACAAACTCAATTCAATTAGTACGGAAAAAGTAAATAGAGTTTTATCGATTTTCCAACGATCACAGATATAAAAATAAACAATATTTATTTTCATTTAAATATTTATTACATTGAAATTTACGTGAATGAGCCAAAATTGAAATAACAACTAAATTTAAGATTTAAGCCAAAATTTAATGAATTTAAGCCGAAAGTACATATGTTGAAGAATTAAAATGTGTTATATACATTTGATTATGTATGTAATAATTTCTTAATTTCGATTTATATCACTGCTTTATTTAAAATAGTAATTCTTAATCCCTTAACAGCAGTTGAGTTTTTACATTTAACAGGTTACCAACCCAACACTTAGTGGAATTGATTTGGTGATGTCATAACATAGCTTAGCTCTCTAAGTCACTAAAATTATATGAATCGTGAACAGCTGATTGATCAGATTAGAGTTCATGACCTGTGACAGGTGAATTACCTAGAGTTTGGGGTTTGAATTCGCAATTCATTTAGAAAAAACTTAATTTTAAATAATAAATGTAACCATTTTTCATATCCTATTCCTGTGTTGTTAACTTTGTTTTGTAGGTAGGTAGAAATCACCAAAAACATTTTTAACACAGAAATAGTTTTAAAACATGAAAAATCTGAATAATGTGAACGGTCCATCCGTTTATCACAGATCATGACGCGCAGTAATAAGCCTTTTAAAATGCGTTCGTTATGAAATGCAAACTACGGGCTGCCGATTATTTATTTATTCTATAAAATGATCGAATTACTTGTTATTTCTCATTTATAGTATATTGTTTTATCAATAAACATTTGTATGTTAATCTCATTTGATGAGTTAATAATATAGGAATTCTTTTCACAAGTGTACATTCATAAAGGAATATATGTTATGTAGAACCATCCTAGCGCTCCCTCCGACATGTATATATAAATTATAATTTATCTTATAATTTTCCTTACCACAAACTACGAACTTATATATGTATTGATTACATTTCTATGATCATCAAAAAGTTTTAAGCTCCTAATATAACTTCTTTAGATGTTAACGTCTAATAAACTTTTTCATAGACCAGAATGCGTGCTTAAAAAGAAATGTAGACTTAGTAAGAAAACTACACAAACAATGAAGGAAGATGTTTTACATGAAATAAATGATTTAGATAAACGAAACTAGTTAGGTACCATTCTAACGCAAGTCCAACAAAATAACAAAAGATAATTAATGAATTAAACAATTAATTGAATAAATATGCATGTTTTGTACCAAATCAAGATTCATTATTTACTATGAAAACCTCAGTTTCTTAAAATGTGTTCTAAACACAAATTTAAATGGATGAGTATAATTTTTCTGGACACAAAGTTACTCAGTTACCGAAAAGACAGAGTACAATATCTATTCCGGGTATGTAAAAATTACACGATGAAAATGGTATGGTATAAATTTAATACAAATCACAGACTCGTCATTAAAACAATGGAATTGTTATCGGTAGTCAATTGATTTGCAAGCGTTTGCATTTAGTTAATTATTGCATACCATTCTAACACAAACTAGAATACGATTCAATAACATTGTAGCGAGAGCAGGTTGCAGCGCAATAATATACCGTTTAATTTTCAGGCATACATATTATTACATATGTTTAATGGAATGCGTGGTTGCTATGCAATAACGCTTTACAAAATTACAAACATACAAATGCTACAGCAATTATGCAGTAGGTATTATCATATGCATGTCACTACATAGTATAAAACAAAGTCGATTTTTCTTTCCCTATATCCCTTTGTATGCTTAAACCTTTAAAACTACGCAACGGATTTTGATGCGGTGTTTTAAATAGATAGAGTGATTGAGGAAGGTTTTCATATATGTTTTATATCCGTGCAAAGCCGGGGCAGGTCACTAGTTGATTTATAATTTAAATAAGCTTGACGAACTTGTATCGGTTCGGGCAAATCATTAAATTCTTGCGTTGTGATCGTAAATGTATTAGTGTATATAGAATGAGAAAAAAATTCCATGATAAATAGTTTTGCAGTGAAGGTGTTCAAAGTTTACAGTTTAGCCTATCTAAAACTTATGAATAATTAATATCCATTTTAAATTGCTAGTAATTTGCAAAATTTGCAAGTGAATTAACGTAAATTTAGTTCCTACAGAAAAATTTAAAAATAAGTAATTTTACTTTCTATTAATAATTTACATAAGAACTTCTTAGACCAAGCAAACCGAAACGGAGCAGAAGCTGGTATCAAAAAAGGCAGTGTAAATTGAAAGGAATTATGAGAGGTACTATTGTATGACAGTCACACATTCAGCGGCCACATTTCACGTAGTCATTATTTCGCCTTTCTTGAGTCTGGGGGCCGTTGTCATGGCAACGCCGGATTTAGTGAAAATGCGACAGACATACATTTTGATATACGCTTGAGGCATCCCGCGAGGAACGCTGCGTAAATAGTTTAACTTTCACGTTGTTGTTTCAAGATTTTGACATTGTTTGCGAATAGTATTTACAGATTTCAATGGCAAAGAAATTCTTTTAGACTTTGGTGTGAGTTCGTGTACCATATTGTTTTGTATATTTCGCTACATAAATGTCGCTAAAACAATTAAATATACATACTAAATTATTTTATCACTATATTATCAGATACAAAGAAAATAAAAAGCTATCATTTGAATGGTAATCTATGCGATCATCCATAAATACAATATTTCTATATGTACAACAATTATACAGGTTATTTACTATATATAAATAGTAAAACATACCTATAAGTATAATTAAAATATACCTAATTATTACATAGCTATTACAAAAAGTAACAAAATAAATCCTAATTAGACACAGGTCCTTTTCGCTACATAACAAAGCAATTCCATTTGAAACGATAAATAAATTAACACACCATCCACTAAAACATTTAACAAAAAAGCAATTAATTCAGGTAAAGTCGGTACAGTTGCAATATGTGTAGCCATTAATTTAATTCTGTGTGGCCGAGACACTGCCTTAATTGTGATTTAAGAAGCCTAGGGGTGGCTTTTTGTTCTCTATCTCGCGGCAGGATACTAAGCTTCAAAGAAATTGTTACAGTGTTGTCTTTTTGAAACTAGAACAGAAATCGCTGTACGAAGATCATGTCTTCTTTAATATGGTTTATTTAACATTGTGAGGTTGAATTTTAAAAAATTAAGCTATTATATGTGATATTTTGCTAAATTCTATATAATACCATTTTTTTAAAGGTTTTATCTGTTCCACCTACTTACCAAGCAATATTCTATTTTGAAAAAGGTATAAGAATTGTTAATACAAGGTATGTGACTAACTTTAGGACCATGTTTTTAGATTAAATAAATAAATTCTATTGAGAAGTTAATTAAAATAGTTACTAAAAATGATCTATTTCACTATTCTAAAGTACTAATTATTAAAATTTCAGTTCAAATTTTTTATATTTAAAGACATAAACCATTTCTAATAATTTCACAATAAAAAGTTTATTGAAAAATTTTGTTATAAAAGTTGAAACATTAAAAGGAAAACACTGTTCTAAATGGTTTTTGTTACAAACCGAATATTTCATTCTCAAACGTTTTGAGGCGGTTAATTTTAACTTCATACAAATACATATCTTTAGGGCTTATCCTGCCATCTCTAATCTTACCCTACCTTGATATCTGCAGAACCTCCGTTCCTTCCCCTTAAGATTTCTCGAATTAGCTTAACTTTATAAAATCCCTTTTGATGTACAATTAAAAATTTTGAAACTTTTTTATTTTCTTTAAAAAAGATTCTTTTTAACTATTTAAAGAAAAACAGGTTTTAGGTATACAATGGCGGCTTCCGAATATTCGTAGACTTTTTATTACATTTGTGCATGATAAGATGTCTCAAATTCTCTGTCTCTTTCTTGATGATATGCAATTGTTGTGGCAAACGAGATAAAACACTTTGAGATAGATCTTATTTTTTTATGTATTTTTAGATTAGTTGAGTAACGTATATGTAAGAATAACCTTTATAACAAGTTTGTCAAAATGCGATAGAAGTTAATCACCTAATAATTTGTTCGATTGGTATATTGTTAATTACATCGAGATAAGTTTGAGCAAACAGTTCGAGATGGCAAGATATAATTAGGGACGCATCCCTTGGGATCCGAGACGCGGTGTCGAATTCACTGGAGCGAATAATAAATCTGTTGACAACCTTTAATTTTGTCTCAAAAAACCTTTCCTGATATTTCTTCTGCATTTATGAAATGCGAAAAATGGCGTTTTAATACATACAAACAAATTTTTTGCTTTTTGTATTGCCATATATATATAAAATATAATATATATATATATATATATATATATATATATATATATATATATATATATATATATATATTAGGTATATATATATATAATATATATTATATATATATTATTATTATTATTGTTTTTTTTTGTAATATATTTTTTACTCAAAGAAATTTATTTTAATTCATAGGCGTTGTCTCATCTAATAAATATAAAGCAAATTGGTTTATTTGTAATTTGGTTATGCTTAATATAAAATAATAAAGAATTAATTTATTATTTTTTATTATTTTTTTTATTAAATATTTACAATAATGTACTTAATTATATTTACAAAAATACAAAAGGCTCATCAAAGCCATTAGGGTGCGTACCCAAAATACTGGCTACATTACCGCGTTGTATTGCTATACTAACGCGTTGGTCGAAATATGAGCCAGCTTTCTGGTTTCCTGTGGTCTCAACTAAGCGCGTCGATATCTCTTTATTAATATATAAATTTGATCAATATTTTGTAATATACATGAAACCAATAACAAAAATAGTATATAAAAAGTCCTTAATTTTTTTACGTCTATTTCAACATGTTCAAACTTATCAAATAAGCTGAATGAAAACGAATATTATTAAAATTCATCGGTTTCGCTCTCAGAATCGAAAGTCAAAATAAATTGCCTCCACAATCAAAGCGTAGTCGTAGCAATGAAATAGAAAGGATTTAAAATAAAGTGGTCATGTGTCCACTGTCCAGAGTACAGCCTGCAGTAAAATACACATGCATCGAGACCGCTCGTAGCATCCGGTGCAAATTGTAGCCATAAGCTAGGGGTGCCTGCGTTATATGGGTTACAGAGAATGCATTGTCTGTTCTGTTTAAAGGTACTTAGAATTGCTATCTACATAGTAGGTATGTCTATTATAATTGTAACTGATTTCACGACTTTTATCTTTAGTATATTTATAGAACAGTATGTCAAGAACCACTATACTATCAATTTTTTAATTTCAGAAAAGCCATGTAACTTTTGGCGTAACCACCAAGATCACTACTACATTTTTCATGTATATATTTAATGCAGCATCAATCGGAAAATTACTTGATAAATTATATTATATTAATAAAAGTTAAAAGTATGTAAAATCTTATTTTAAAATATGTAATTTTTTTACTAAACGTGACGAAAAGAAAATAATATAACCGGTAATATATAACATGCATACTCTAACTGTCGCTAGTTTTTATCTAATAATGAGGAAACTTCCTATTACGGCGTAATATTTCGAAATATACGAGTCTCTTTATTAATCATTTATGATTTAATCAGCTTCAAAGGAAGCCTCCGTTTTTACTACTTTGTAGGTAATTAAAAAATGTATCCTATGTGTTTCTTATTATAATTTATTTGTGATGTGTGTTTGGTATTACTGAACTTTTTATAGAATAAATTTCTCTTGTTTCTTTTCCCTATTACATTAAGATAACTTTAACAAATGAACGTGGCTTCTTTTAGACAATTGTCGTTACTTCTAAGTGAAAACTCACAGCCGAAAATTTCTGTAATTGTTTTAAACTGTTCAACCCTAAGGGATGAAATACTGACCCCAAATTGTATATGGGACGATGTAATTTGTGCCTCAGGGTCGGGGACTGAGAAGAATTGCCTTTATTAACCCATTTGCAGGCTTTTTGAAAAATCTTTTAATATAGAACACTTCCTTACTTCTATAAGAAGATAAATTTAATTGATAATAATTATTTTATTTAGATATAAATTTATGTTTATAGACTTTACTGCCAATCAAACATTTTTGAAAATTTATTTTTTAATAAATTCTTTTTAAATTTCAGCATAACAGGCACAAAGATTTGAATTCTGTACGTTCCAAGCCAAATTTTTTTTACCCGGTATCGAACTCAGGTTCAGCATAACTCGCATTATATGTTGCAAGGATAACATAGCCCTTGAACAAATAAAAGAAAAAACCAAAACAATTAAACTACTAAAATTGTCGAAATTCCCGTAAAACTTAGCGGTAGAAAATAGATTAAATAATTCATTTCCCAAGAGAGGTTGACATAAAGTAAATAAAGTCTTAAATGTAAAAGTTTCGAGTAGAAGGATATGTTCCCTGGGGCAAACTGCTGGACCCTTGTTCTAAGTCATTTCGCTATGACTTATCATACTTGTGGTCGGTGCGAATTCTCATTTTGAATGTTTCGCTTTTATGTAATGATGTTTAAGATATGATGATACATAACAATAAAATAGTTTTTTAATTAGTAATAAATATTGTTTGCATTACTTTTATTTTCATCGGTGCTTTTTCGACTGAATAATAGATTCCGCGAAAAAATTATAGGTAATTTTATTTGTCTGCGTATTTAGATGAAAAAAGTATGATGACTTTCTGAGGTCCTATATTAATTATTCGGTGGTTAATATCAGAAACTGCCGCTGCTATTTTGATAGGATTTTCAATGATAACTTCCTAATAATTAACGTAAAAAGTAATTAAAAACTTGCTTATATACTTACTGAATCTTGGAAAAAGTACAAACAACTTAATTTCGCATTGGGCATACTAAAGTTCGGATTAGGTTTACTTAAAGTGAGATAAAGTTTACCTATATACTGGAATATAAATATTTACAGCTCTGAAAAGGAATATCTTGTATGGACTTGTGTAACTGCTTACATGGTTTGAAGTATTTATTATTTATTTGGGAATACCGGGCTCGGAGCGGCGTCCTCAGCCGGAATAGTGGAAAAATAACTCATCTCCGATGACATATTGACTTCGCACAGGAAATGGAGAAACCTTTTGGGAATTGATATACTAAATGTTACTGCCGATGTTTTTCGACAGGTGATCACGTGTTGATTAGTTTTAAAAGGTTTTTTAATATAAAAGCTTTGAGGTTAGTCGTTTTTAGTATCTAAATGAGGAGGTGTATTCTAACATTACTGGCAATACTTTGCTTCTTTATTTGTATTCTAAAATATTATTTTTAAGGTCCTAAAATATCTCAAGTTTTTCACTATTCTATATTTAGCGTGTTTAAGTCAAATTTATTCTGTATTATAGCCGAGACATCACAACAGCGGAACTACAAGGAACAAATCAGTAGTTGCCTTTTAAATACGGTTAAAACTCTTATCTAATTGTAAGTTATATATTTTAAGCTTCATCTGAAGCTGAAACCAGACTGAAAAATGGCTTAATCCGAGTACAACAACGCTTTCTATTTTCACTACCCTCAATAAAAATTATAAATTTTATTCCCACCAATATTAGTAAAAATAAATGTTAATAAGTTTCTAGATAATATCAGTAGCGTTATACCTACACCATTTTTTCATATTTACTAACACCCATCTACACAAAATAATTATCTAGGAATAATAAATACAGGTACCTTCTACATAAGGACTTATAGTTACTCAGATTGTCTTGTCACTACAAAGTCGCTTTCACTATCCCTATATCCCTTTGTATGCTTAAATCTTTAAAACTACGCAACGGATTTTGATGCGGTTTTATTTAATAGATAGAATGATTAAAGAGGAAGGTTTATATGTATACCTGTGCGAAGCCGGGGCGGGTCGCTAGTTAGTTATAAAAGAGGTTTTTAAGACTCTATAGTCTTATCTTAAGAAAATATTTTCTTTTATAGTGTAATTACAAAAAAATATTCATTATTTCTACCCTGTTAGCACAGGATATACCTAACATGCATTGTTTCGGTGGAAATGATCATAAAAGCAATCAAAGCAGCAACAATGCGCTGATAGAAGCCCTTTTATTGTTCGTTCACAAGAAATAGTACTTTAACCGAAACGCAGATTTCAATAACAGTAGGGTTCATTGAATGGAGTTACCTCATAACATTTTTATTGAACAATAAGAGTATTTCCGAGGGAATAAACGCGATATTGCCTATATCGAACGGTATTTTGATACGCGTTTTATATATACGTTTATGCTTCAAATTTTATGTACGTTGATAATTTATTTGGTAACATGCGTACAAAAGTAATGTTCGAACCTTTCTTAAAAAGTCACCAGTTAATGCATTTTATTTTGGAACTTTACATTTTTCATTGCATTATAGAAAGACATATATTTAAAATGATACATCATGTTATTTTATCAACCCCACAATTTATCAACTATAAACCCATAGCATCTCGTAGCCTACATAGATTATTAATTAAAACTTATACTCATGTAAATAAAAAACTTTAATAAATTTTAGGTATTTTTAATAAATTAATCAAGTTTCATACTACTTAAGTATGAAAAAGTTATTGACAACTGTGTGAAAAAATTATTGATAACAAGAATTGTCTTGTCAAGCTTAACAGAAATTGAAAACACAGGTATTACTTATAAAACTGTGAATTAAAAAAAATATTTTATTTTATAATACACTTTAAATCTTGTTTCATGGGTTGTAAGAATAATGCGAACGAGTGTTATGAGTGTCGGTTGAAATAGTTGAAAAACCGCTTCCAACCCCACCTCGTTTGGGTTAAGTCACTCAGAAACTACGATTATTGGGTTTTCATATCTCTCCGGTATTTGTTTGATCGAAGGAAAGCGAAGCAGGAAATGTTTGTCCATTGTAAGTGTTCTAAAATCTATTGAATTTAATAAAACTAATATATCTCTGTGTAATGTCAAAGTAAGGTTTTTACTTACTTATGAAGTGTGAGACAGACAATCTAATAACTAACATTAATAACTAATCTAATAATTCTAATCTTTTAAATTTGTAAGCCTGACGGTTTGTTCCTTGACTTCAAAGTGAATGTTTTAATTACATTCACTAGGAGAACATCGAGTGTGGCTTTACCAGTGCTAGGCTATACAAGTTCTTTAGTAGTTAGTGCATCTAGAATTTGTAATTTTCGAACACCAATAATCCTATTAAAAATTTCGATTAAAAACTCTTATTCAAATGTAGTGTTTAGAATTTAATTTCTGAATCTCTATATTTAATTCTTCAATATTGCGTTGTTTACTCCGCAAATGTGTTAGTTAAAAATACCAATTAAAGTTCGTTGGAAACCTCTTTTATGAATGGACATTTCGCAAGTCAACCCGCAAACAGATCGTAAGACGTTCAAAAACATCTTAAAAACTTTTTCATCTCTCGCAAACTCATTAACGATTTAAGCATTTCAGTTTACAAAGTGTTAACCGAAAAGGCTTCCTAAAAATCGCATAAACTTTTATTCATCTGATTAGGAGTGTCACCGTGCTATTGCACTATAAAGGAGATAACCCGTGGAGTTATAAAATAGATGTCCGGGACTTTTAACTTCTAACATTGGGGTTATGAAAAAACATTTTCCTAGTCTTTACGAAAATTCATCATGTAATAGTTTGAGATTTAAAGGATAACAAACAAATTCTAGTTAAATTTATCACTCATAAGGTCTAATATGATAAAAAATATACATTTTAATGCAATTACATTAGATATATTGCTCGTTTATATTTATCATAATTTATTAAACATTTAAAAACAAATTAATTTTTTCACAAACACTAATTCAGACTCAAATTCTAAGAAGAACACAAAAGGAATGTTTTGATAAAAAAACACAAAATTTTTTAGGCATATTCCGACTGCGGTAAACAAAAGCATACACCGTACATCTTATCAAAAAATCGGTTGAGCCGTCGTTACGAGTGGACATAGAAACAGACAAACATGTAACACAAGTCTTTGTGTGCGAAGTGGAATGTGGAGGAGAACTGGAAAAACCGGTCCATCTACATCCTTACTGACAGTCAAGCGGCCCTTGCGGCCCTTGGCTCCAACAGGATTACCTCTGGACTAGTCTTGGACTGTGTCAATGCCCTAAACAGACTTGGCAGACGGAACAGACTAAGGCTGGTCTGGGTACCGGGCCATATGGGAATAGATGGCAACGAAAAGGCTGATGAATTGGCAAGAGAAGGGTCGAGTAAACCACTGATTGGACCGGAACCCTTCATCGGACTGTCATATGGAACAGTAAAGGCGGCGGTTGAGACATATGTTGAAAGAAAACATGAAGCCGAGTGGAGAGCAAAGAGAGGACTTATGCACTCTAAGGCAGTGATTGGTACGGATGGCAATAAATGGCATAAAATGATCTACAAATATGGCAGATCACAGGCAAGAACTCTAATAGGAGCCCTGACTGGACACTTCGAGTGTCGCAGCCATCTCTACAAGATGAGGCTTGCTGAAACCCCAACATGTAGAGCATGTGGGGAAAAAGAAGAGTCGATAAGGCATATACTCTGCGAATGTGACTCAAAGGCTGGCAAGCGACTGGACCTCTTCGGATCGGCATACCCGAACCTAGGGGATTATCGGCACTTCGCATCCAATGACATCCTGAAGCTTATGCGGTCCTTCTTCGGAGATCTTGGAGTGAGTGAGTAAGGCATGGGGTAGGTACAAAAGGACCTAAAGGTTCGACGTGCATCCCGTCAGGGAGCCCCTGATGATAAGATAAGATAAGATAACACAAGTCAAACATACTTTGCCGCAATTATCTAAAAACTTCTAAAGTGCAGACTTCAGTTTATACGTATAGGTTTTCCGTGTCGGCGAAAGTGCGGAGGCAAGTTTATGGTATGCTGCAATAAAGCTTCAGGTGATAAAGCTCGCGGTTTGTAAATTCAAGCTGCATTTTAATACTCCTTTGAATTATTTCACGGCTTTTAAAGTTGCATTGCGAGCACCAGATTGCCAGTTTCTTTTACGACTTGCGCGTACTTAATAAAAATGCGGTGCTCAGAATTTTCAAGTGATGAATACCCATACTAAATAAAATAGATATTTCTTAGTACAAAGTTACTGCAATAGTTGATCTATGTCAAAAAAAGCAAGTCAATAAGAGTTTGATTTTTTCTACAATGTGTACATAAAATGCGTTTAACTAAAATGACTATTTTAATATCAGCTACCATCTGTAGGCGCGACAAATATCGAATAAGAAAAATCACACAATAAGAAAACGGTTTGAATAGATTAAAAGGCGAATTATTTATCACAATTATACAATTAATTAACTTATTAATAAATTTTTGTTTCGATTAAAATTTATTTGTTCACTAAATTAAGTGTTATTGTAATAAATACATTTCTTTATTATTTTAACCTTAGGTGTCGTTACCAATGAAACATATCTTTGTTTTATGCAACAAGAACAAACCAAATAACTTTAACAAGGTTTTTAATTCACATTATGCTCCTAAGCGGTAAACAATATTTACTTACTATGAAAATTGTAAACCTTAAAACCATTATGATAATCATGTTTCGAAGAAATTTTCATGTCTTTTGACGTTGTTTTTGAGTGGTTTGGTTCATTGCAAGTAAGAAAGGGTCCGAATAATAGTAAGTTTTGTCCTACTCATAAGGAAAAATGAATTGTTCAGACATAAGGACGCCGTATTGCGACACAGGACATTCTCAACATTTTATTAAGAAGCTTTAGGGATGGTATTTTCATTATTTACGTAATGTTATTGGGTAGTCATCGATAGTGGATGGATACTCAAGATTAATTGAAGAAATAATTTATAATGGCATTTAATTTAGGCATTTTATTCATCTTTAAGCAAACCCTCTATTCTAGTCGGGTCCAGTCCCATGACGAATGGAAACGAGGGAAAGTAAGGGGTCTTTTTAGAGCCCTTATGTGAAACGTGATATACCGTGAGTCTTGTGCGAGGCATAGGCCAGACTTATTTCTGCGTCTGTGTCACTGATCAAATCAGGTGATCAGAAAAAAGAAAACTGTGTTTGCAGCCGCGTTGTGATACAAGATCCACGTAAACGAAAACATGCGACAAGACATAACTAACATGACATAACTGACCAGAAATTAAACAATCACTTTTCACCAGTACGGGTTTTATTATTCTAGTAAATAAAATCTAGTGACTAATTTATTGCTCTCATCGACTCTATATCATGTCACAACTCAAATAAACACTCAAGACGAGTGTTGAGGTAATTCGACACTTCCAATATTCTCACCCCACTTTATCCCCTCGGAGGGGCAACCTCCCTGATCAATCATCTATATAAAGCATGGTCGATGATCAACTCATTTATCTAATGAGTTTGTGAACATATTGCGAGTTCGACAAGTTAGTAGTTGATGATTTAATCGAATATAATCGATTTCTGGTTTGGAAATTGGCGATGTACCTACCTATTCGATCATAGTGATGTTGTATACCTACGCATTGATACGTTTTCTGTCTAAGCTATTGTTTGAATATTGATTATATTCTTAAGGTAGATAAGAAATAAATTTGTTATAAATATAATGGCTTCAGGTGTTACAGATTGTTAAAAGAGCTATTGTATGTATGCATTCAACAGTATTTTAAATTTTTCTACCCCTTACATTTTATGAAGGCAATGTTTTAAACTACAACATCCATGTATGTAAAATATAGGAGTTTATAAAATCGCTAAAACTTATTGATACCGATCTCTAAACTAATATTATTAAGAGGGAAAAACCTGTCTATTTGTAAATATATACCTAATATCTATAACTAACTTTGCAGTTTGAATTAAAATTGTGATACCGAAGCGTATGTGCTTTCAAACTCATGTTTCGAGCTTAAGTAGAACTCAAATGCGTTGGCCTTAATCCACTTAGAATAACAACAAGGCTAATGTCTACCGCAAAATCTCCCTTTTCTTATTGTCTCGTGCTCCGAGGATTTGTTACCAATTTATTGTGCCCACTTGCGCCTGAAAATTCTTTATTGTGTCTGAGCGACTTGAAAATATTGTGCAGGGGATTATTATTGAGAGGAAAGTTACTTACTACCTCATGTTTGCGACTTCTTCTATATAATTAGGAAGAATTGGTCTTGTTTTATCTGCGTAGAATTAGGAAAGATTGCCAATATTTTTTCTAGTGTTAGTAGATCAGCAAAATTCGATTGCGATTCGAAAATGCGTTAATAAATGTGAAATTAAGTTTAACAAATTGTTCCGTTATTTTAAACAAGTTAGTGTAATATACAAATTGTATCGTCAAGGACGGATTGTTGCCGTAGCCGGTGCGTACTTTATACACGGCCAAGATCAGGCAATAAGTTAAATCTAGGTGCTCATTTGCACTGCAACGTGGTCAGTCTTGAGTCACTCATCCAGTGCTATCAGTCCGGTGTTAATTAAGAGCCGTATTACAAAATTGCGTTGATATATACAACTCTCATTTAAATACCCTATCACAGAATTGACACGCACCATTTCTGTAATAATTTTACACTTGTAGTTTCGATTATTAAACGATTTATAATTAAATTTTTTGAAAAGCAATTTGCAATATTTCTTTGTCATAAAATAAATATTAAGATAATATAAATTTTACGTAAAAATATCTATACAATAAAGAGAAATTGTTAGTTAAATCTGAGCGTATTTTTTTTGTAAATTGTTATGATTGGGATTTTATATCTAAAAATTTCATGTGTATTTCAAAATTTGAGGACCGCTATAGACTTTAGCACTGTTTAAAAATCACTATAACATATTTTATTTTATTTGCTTACTCCACTAATTCAATCCACGAGCTCAAAAAAACAGGTGTAGCGCATTTTATGAAAATCATACTGCTGAATTTCGAATATATTTAAATAAATTGAGATATATTGCAAAAAACGAGGCCACTTATTACTAGAATAACTATTTTATACTACTCTATAAGTCAAAGTTGTTAAAGACAAAAATCAAAGTTTCAGAGAATAAGAGCGTCGAAATTGACCATTTTATGCAAAAAATAATGTTAAAATGTAATAGGCTTATACCTATTTGACTACTATTACAAGGGGCTTACAATGGTCATGATATGAACACTAAGTCCATCACTACAATAAACTGCAATTCCTTATATACACGCACCAAACGCGAATCGCCAAAATACTCGCGGCGTGAAGCAATTAAAACAATTGCACTATATTATCCGTTCAATTGCCAAAAATGCAACCAACGCACGCCCTAACCGCACAGTCTTTTGTTCATAAATGGCCCGTCGCGATGGGTCTACGTATTACCTACGTCCGAATAACCGATACTGACATTTTTAATAATTGAAGTTATGATAATTCATAATTTATAAAGACTCGTAATGGGATTTGGAAAAATAATTAAAATTAAAAAATTTACATTTAAAAAATTATATGGAATTAAAAGAAATTATCTTTTATATATATTCTAATTAATTATTTTGAACAAGTATCGAATAATTAATTATTTTGACTTAACAACTCGTTAAAACCCCACACTTTTAATAAAATTGCATTAAGCAATTGCATTTGAAGTATATGCAGAAAATAATAGCTCAATCATTAAAAGAATATCAAATTAAAAATTTTCATTGGCCATAACGCAAATTAAAATATGTATCTATAACAGCGTTCCCCTGCGTTTCGCGCAAAAAGTAATGTGAGCTACGCCCAACTTTACAGCCCGATGTTCATTAGACTTAGACTTGTATGAATTTTCACTAACTTTCCAACGTAATGAACACTAAAAGGAGGCAAGTTTAAGCGCTTCAAATTTTAATACCACACCGCTGCTTGGTCCGGACATGCTTAATAAATTGGACGCGTGGAATCAGAACCTGAAGTTAGAAATTCAATATCCGCTCAGAGTTCGTTTTAAGCGAACTTTGTGTACTGTTTGTCTGGCTTTTGAACTGTCTTCATAATTACCGCCCTGGGTTACCGATATGCTCATATGGTAGAACATGTGTCTGGGCCCGCTAAGATTAAACCTTCGAACTAACTACTGACTCATTAAAAAATAAATTTTATTGTTATTTTGTTTACTTTAAAAAATAAATATAGTCCTCGTTCCAGTCTTCAATATAAATATGTTGTCTGTAATGTATTTATTTGATTAATGTGTTTGTGAAATTTGTATTTAATACTTTATATTATTTATGTAACGTTTTTAGGATAAATCTTTATGTTTCTTTAATATTGCCTTATTTTTATTTGGTAATATTATGTATTCATTTATATCTGTTTTGTTTCCGATATTAATAGTATAAAAGCTTGAGAAATGTTAAAATACCAAGCGAACACTTGGCTTTGCTATTTGAAAATAGGTATATATAAATATGATATAATAATAAGTACCTATGTAATACTTATTACGAACAGTGTCTTTTTTTAAGCGTATCAATATTTTCATTTTATAATATTGATGAAATCCAAAATAATATCATCTTGAATAGCATATATTGTAATTTTTGGTATACCTAATCTAGTTAATCTTTTAACTATTTGACACAAAACTAAAGGATTTAAATCAAAAACGTAAGAATATTGTACACTCTACACATCCGTAGTAAATATGAGCAGAGGTAATTAACTATAAACAGAAATCATAGAACCCGCTTTAACCGCCTTTGTGGCTAAATGGTTCACGGAGTGGTGCCTCGGAGTCCTGAGTCCCTTGCAAGTTAATGTTTCGGTTGGATAGGGTCAGAACGCTGATCACTTTTTTTTAAGGAAAGAAAACTTTTAGTGATACAGAAATGCCACTGCTCTGTGCTCCACTGGAGGTTACAGGATTTTTCCTTTCTACAGGATCTTCTTTAATATTAAAGATTTTTTTAAAATAATTTCAGAAACCTCGTTAAGTATTGGATATTTAACAGTTTAGTTAAATATCTACTAATCACGAAATAGAATTTTGCGGGTTTTTACTATATAAAAGGAAAAATAGGCTATCATTACAAGCTGCAAGTTTAGTTTCGCTATCATATGGGACAATGTGCCTAACTAAGTACCCGCATTCTCTTATCAGTACGCGGACTGACTCTCTAATTTAGTAAAACCCACAGTACACTTGTGGACTTATAATTTGTCCAGACGATAAAATATTAACTGTTGTTCCGATATTTAAGAGAATTTATTGACGGAACATAACAAAGGAAATGTATGGGTTTATAATTTTTTCTGGTTTTTAAAAGTCAGATTTAATACTTTGTATTAACATTTTAGCCAAATTAATTGAAATAATTTAATTAAATACTTCTTTGAAGATTGACAGGTTCAGATAGACATTTTTAACTAAAATTATTCTTGTTTTTCTTTAAATATTTTGATAGTGAAATGCCTTTAAAAAATTTACCCATATGGATAGGCTACTAAATGTCTTTATAAAGGTAACAAAATGTAAAATATCAGAATAATTACTTATCACAGATGTTAAAATAATAAATTGTGGTGTCTTTTTTGTCCACTAGTGTAACACAAGTCACCTACGATCAATAGTCTTATCACCACTCAAAACTTTATGAAACCGTTGTCCCTCCCTTATCTCCCAACGGTACTACAACAATCAATAACAGTATAAAAATCCCTATCCTTGTTATAGAATATAACAAGTTCACCTAAAAGCAATGTAATTGGAGGCAGATCTATTTAACTGATAATTTTCTTTACAGGCAAGTTTAAAGCCTTTGTGCCTGTCCATCCGAAACATTAATTTGTTTCCGCGGAATTCAATTCTCCGGCTATACGAAAAGGCGTAAACTGGAGTTTCGGATATTATGTACAAGTTTAAATGCGCTACTTTGAAAAGTATTGAAAATTTTTGTTAAGAAATATTATTTTCTACCTTTTTTCAGCCGTCGCAAAAACATCTTAAATAATGTCGCCATAATCAGGTTTTCAAAACTCATAATTAATAAAAGTGTGCTATCGATTTAAGAGACACGAATTCCTGAAACGAATTTAACTTTTCTATCATTTAATTTCAATATTATAAATGCAAAAGTTTTTTGAATAAAATTATAAAAATAATAATTGGCGTGATATATGAAAATTTAATTACGGACCAATAAACCCGTTCTGAGAGAGGCATCATAGCAAAAAATGCATGTCAAATTAATTAATTGATGGTTTAGCTATCTTAAAAGTCTTTGAAAAAATAAAAAACTATTCATGCGGAATCCCACACAAAGATTCAAAATCTCCTAACTTAAATGAAGAAATTGTGGTGACAAAGACAACGTGGCAAAGTTTAAATTTTCTATTTTACGCTTAATAAACGGGCCGTTTCCGTAAAGTTTTCCCTGAATACAGCATGAAATTTATTACAAAGTCTCTCGGGTAATTAGAGTAAAATGCTGCAGTCTGCGGGTTTTATTAACAGTTAATAAAATTGTAGATTGGAGCAGGCGGCGTTTCCCAGGCCCGAGTAAAGCCTTGCAACCTGTTGCCGACGGCACCGCCTTCCGCCCATTGCTACAATTACTTACCTTCTGCCTCGAACTTTCTCGCCAGACCGACTATACTGAAACTTATACTATTTCTTACCTCATCCATCTTTCCTTGTCTTGCCGGATATACACAAAAAATAACAAGAAAACAATCAAAACATAATTTAATTTTTATATTTAATTATTTAATAAATAAAGGAAAATACAAAACCGCACAAATTAAATCGCGGTGAAACAAATACGTAATGTAAAATAACGAACGAATAGAAAATGTTTTAGCGCGTGCGGCGGCAGAGTTATCGAAGACTGGTTGGTGTTGAGAAGCCGGCCTGCCGCCGCCGCGGCTGACTGTGGAATGGCAGCGGGCTGAACGGCTACGGGCCCCACCCCTAACGCAAGCGCAAACGCCATCCACCACCGCGCATGACCGACAACCTACCCAAAACTGGATAAGTGACTCCTACATCGTAGATATACCTATATTTACTATATAACTATTGCATTACATAACAATTACTCATTTTTACATCATTAGTCACACCTTCGTGATTTCTTCTCAGCTAAGTTTTCCTATATATCTTCATTCGTTTAACCCACTGTTATCCAATATCGCTCGAGTTACGCAATAAGAAATCAGTTTTCTAATAAAAAGTGCGCCTTGTTTTCTCGTTAGCTACTATATTGAATAGCGTTCTTATACCACTAAAATAAGCATGACGTAAAGAGGCTTCGTAGCCTTTAGGGAATGTTTGAAACATTGTCATTATACGATCATTGGATTCAGGAAACACTCGCATCTCATATGTGTAAGGTATTCCGTGTTTGTTGTACGCATAATCAACGCTGTGACCACATCGCGTTTCTCCATTCATGTCATGGATGCTAGTATTTTGAAACCATTGTATGTTTCCATACCTCTGGTTTATTATTGCTGCCATTTCTCCAGCTACATGTTGAGCTTTTTCCATCGCAGCTGTAGTTATACTTTTACTGGCAAAAGGGTATAATATGGAATGTCCATCTCGTCTGATAGACACATAAGCTTTCAGATCTTTTTTGTATTTTTCTATGATATTGCTAATGAATTGCGTCTCGTTCTCGGATGCGGCTGAAGGTCCTGGATACTCCTGTGAGAAAATATTTTCGGACGCTGCACAAGTGTTCCAAGAATCATCGAAATTTCGACTAATGTCCACGCCAAACGATAGAGAATCCTCGACTGGTACCATATTTTTATACCATGGCTCCCGGTTCTGTAATAACATAAGAATATAATATAGATTTAAACATTTATTCTTATGATCTTGTGAGCGTAGGGTCCTTTATAGGGTCCCTAAACCGGCAATAGCAACGCGAGAGCCACGTCACAATGTGGGTTCATAATTTGAATTATTCTGAATTTTTGAAAATGTCTAGTCAGTTTGAAGATTAACAAATAAGTAATAAAAAATCCTTACACATCTGACATATTCCTGTCCATCTGGGTTAGTGCAAGGAAGAATCACCCAGTTGACTTTCTCTAGCATATCGTCGTATTCCTCACACGCAACCAACTGCTCAATGATAAAAAGAGCTAACATCACGGAATCACTACCAGCTTGCTGACCAGCCTCTAGCAGTATTACAGGCTTTGCCTTTCCCGTGTCTTCATTTGATGTGTTAAGTACAACCTGAATGTGAAAAAAGCAAAAGCACCTTAAATAGAAAAACAAAAAAAAAATTTTGTAACGGCTACGCTTCTGAAATCATGGTTTTAACCTAATTTTATAACATTTATTTCAGTCTCGTATGGGTACAACCCTTTAGAAACAAAAGTTAAGCAGAAGCCAAAACTTTAAGATTTTTGATTTTCTTTATGTAATAATAAAAAACCTGATGGTAAGAGATCACCGCCACACTGGTCAAACGCGCTGCGATCCGCGCTTTTATTTCTAATGTTGCCGGACTTTTTTGAATATTGTGGTGGGCCTATCGAGAGGAACTTGGTCGTTTATTATACAAAATAACATTTTCTTATCCGCAGATAGTTACATATTATTCTTCTTTACATACCTATACAATTTATTCTAAATAAGTAAGTACTTACTTCATAAAGTAATCTATTTTCGTAAGTTGAAGAATCATTGTGCACTTTAATTACTTCCCCACAAAATTGTGATAGAGCTTGTAAAAATATTGTTATCTGAAATTTTTAGATGTGGTTTTGTTTAATGTAGGTATGTATATATATTAAAAAAAACTTATTCATATGAACAACTTAAACAAGCTTATTTAAGTTCTCGGCTCTATACTACAGTTCTACGAGTCACTTCGTGGAAATTAGAACCCGTAGATTATACGAATGTAGCTTTACCTTTAGAAACGCATTATGAGTAAGTTATATATAATAGAAAAAGCTTCGTTGGAAGTCTGTTTTTATTTACAGAAACTACCTATATTTAAAAAAGTTCCTTTATGACCTTTTCTGTAACTTGACAATATTATGTTTATAAAAACTTCAGAAGCATTGATTGAGTAGTTTAGTAGGGAATCAATTTTGATAAAAATTATATTACTAAGGCCTACTTACAACCATTCCCTTTACAAATTAGGATAGTTTAACTACTTACGGTACTTGCTCCCATCGCTACATTTTCGATACAGGCATCTTCATCTGGACCCAAGAGGTCATTTAACATTACCCCATAACATGGCCGAAGGTTTTTACATCTAGAAAATTTTGTCTATACAAATAATGGTCGACAAGTTTACCACAAGTAGGTTCCGAAAGTATGCTGCCTGGCTGCTCGTGGTACATTCAATTTTATATTTTTCTTAAATATACTCACTTTGAAAATACTCATAGCTGACCAACCGGGCCCGTACAGGTTTTTTTAATATTAATAGTATGAGATTTTAAGCTCTTTGATGTACAGTTACTCAAAAATAAATATCCAATTTGGTGCAGTTGTTTTGGATTTATGATCGTAAATAAATTTCAACTATTCAATTCTTTTTTATAGATATTTTTATGTAAAGTAGTCATACGAGAAGTGTTGCAAAAAATAATTTAAAAATATCTTACCCACAGTATGTTGCATTTACGGAGTATAAAATATATCCTTGAAAATAAAATAATTCTAACATAATATTAATTATTAGAATATAAAGCAATTCAAAGCTCATTTTACATATGCTTATATGTTACATGTTCGCGCTTAAACCACTTGATGAGTTTTGGTATAAAGCAAGGCGAGATGTATCGCCTCCTTGGTTAAGTGGTCACGCGTCTGACGTCGCCGGAGGTTTTGGATTCAAATGCTGAGTGAATAATTTAATTTTTCGTTTCGTTAAGCAACAAAGAGGGATCACATACTTTTCTGCAAAGAAAATGATCAGTGAAACAGACAGAAGTGGAACCCATACTTTCTCTCGGGGTTATTTTTTACCCGCAAATGAAGAATTAACATACTTCTAGATATACTAATTATAAAAAGAATAACTTGAAAACCACTAACCCTATTTTAAGATTTCTTTCACTGAGCTAAGATTTTTGGCTAAATTACGAGCTGAAGCTTAAATAACATCAGATCTAAAAATGTAAAATAAAACTCACCTAATAAAACTATTATAACATCAATAGACTTCTCCATAGCTCGTTTTAATTTTTAACATTCATTCTGTTTATTGTCACTTCACACCAACAGCAATAAACTATATTGAATGAAATGAAACAGTATCGACCACAATAAAACTCAATATATACATGAATAGTAACTTAATAATATATTTAATATGAGGCGTGTATATAAGTATAAATTATAAGCAATAAATAAACTTTTTTAGAATTGTTTTAGTTAATTCTGTTTTACATTAATAACTAAATTGCTATTTTGCAAGTTCTACGTAGTTTTATCTTGATAATAACCCGGAAGTAGAATTCGTGTAAAGCCAGGGCGTGTCGCATGTTATCAATAAAACCATAATATGAATTTCAACATTTATTACAATTTGCTTACTATGAAATCTTTCTTGTGTCGCGTTGAAGAAAATTCGTTACGTATTTCGGCTCCAAACACCTTAAAACCTTCGTAGAATTGTGGAAGAACATTGTGTAAAAGCCGTTCGGGGAACAGGAATTCGTAGCCATCCGTAAGCTCCATGGTGTAAGAGTATGGCACTCCTATCGCTCCAAAAGCAAAATCGTCGCTGCCACCCGCAGCTGGGTACCATTTACCAGCGCTCATCACTCTAAAAGGCAGTCCACCGGCTCTTTCCACCGCGTCTGAAACCATTCTCGCCAAAGAATCGAGTTTTTGCCATTCTTTAGGTAGGAATTCGCCCGTGTAACCCCAAGGGTACACTAAGTACTGTCCATAGGAATGCAAGGAGACGTATAATTTTATCCTCTTTCCGTAAGTCAACATAACGTTGCGCACCATTTGTGTTTCTGGCTCGGAAAAGGGTTTGGGGCCGGCGTAAGTCTCTTTGTCGCACGGGTTCTTGGAGACGCCACTGACGGCCCATTTGAAGCCGTAATTCCTGTTGCCATCTACCCCAAAACAGTCCAGCAATCCGTTTTTGGACCGCGTCTTCCTCCAGAGTCGATTCTGAAGGAAATAATTTTAATACTTATTTAACCAACAAATACTTTATATGTAGGATAGGAAGAAATAACAAAAACTTTTCTAAATATAAGCTAAAAGGTTGAAGACAAAAATTATTAATCTTTACCTTCCTAGTATAATATTAATTATAAACTATAATAAGTATGTATTTAATACATAAGTTATTAAACATAGTCAAATTGAGCTTAAATAGTAAATAAATTTTACGAGTCACGCTTAAATTGAGAAAATGAGTGTGTTTATATGGAGCGGGTATTTTTTTTAAATGCAGAAAATCTTCAAGTTAAGTCATCTTTATCTAGTAACATCTGATTGCCAACAAACTCCACAGGAAGTTTACCAGTGATCGAATAAACGTTTTTTAAAATGTGTGAATCCAAATAAATTTTCAAACAAGACTTACCGCTCTATTTGTGCGGGTGAATTCATAACCATCAGGGTTGACGACAGGCAATATATACCAGTCAACTCCGTTGAGCTCGTGTCTAGCTTCCGGGTCACTGACCAACCGATGGATCAGGTACATGGCCATTGCAGGAGCTACCCACTCACGAGCGTGAATACCTGAAGTAAATAAGTATCCTATAAACCTGTTTAATAACTAAGCAAACGGCGAAGTACACTCCACTTATCACACAAACCTTTAGAAGATGTCTAGAGTTAAACATATTTTTAATAATTATCTGTTACAGTTTGCTTTGTGACTCGACTTTGTTTTATATAACAGTATAAAACAAAGTCACTTTCTCTGTCCCTATATCACTTTGTATACTTAAATCTTTAAAACTACGCAACGGATTTTGATGCGGTTTTTTTTAATAGGTAGAGTGATTGAAGAGGAAGGTTCATATATATGTTTTATAACCGTGCAAAGCCGGGGCGCGTCGCTAGTTTTATATAAAACTTATTTACTTTTTTATCTTTAATTATATTTGTCCTCGTTTCTTAATACTAATGTACCTCCTCTTCGTAACTTAATACTAATGCAATAGACAACAATCAAATCCTAGCCTAATCCTAATTAAAACATATAATTACCAGCGTCAATAAATATGATTGGATTTTCTGCGTTTGGGTTTGATGATATTTTTGCAAGCTTCATTCTTCTGCCTTGATAGCTGGTTCCCAGACTCACCAGTTTCAGGAGATTGGGATGCATTTTTGCCAAAAACTCCAAATGTTCTTGAATCTAAAAAGGTATCAAATGTTTTTTTTGGATATCGTAGAACAAAAACTAACTTATTATGTAACAAACTTGTAATTATTTTTAAGGTTAACCTTACTTGGTTCTGTAGGTCAGCCTACAGTCTATCAGCCAACCTACCCAACCAAAACGTTAATTTGTTACCCCGAGATTTGAACCCAGACCTTCGAAGCATCACGCATATCTCAATCACTTAGGCATGGGCGGTGAAGTCAATTAAAACATAAGCTATCATTTTTTAATGTACATTTTGCATCTTCTTACTTAAATCTTACTGTTTAAAATTAAGCATGATTATCAAAAGACATAGAAATAATTCGGGACGAATCGATTTGCATATGATAGAACAGTTATGTTATCATTTAATGAAATAATCAGCGAAACGAGTTGATAGTTCCAATGTTAATAAAGTTATGTCATCTGAAAGAATTCAATCAATTGGTATATTTTTTATACTTATATCATAAAGGAAAATAGTTATTTGTTATAGATATAAAAAGCTGCACTGATATTTAATTTCACATAGCGTGATGTTACGTAGCCTTTCTTCGATAAAAATACTATCTAACATAAAAATAATTTTTCAATTCGAACCACTAGTTCCTGAGATTATATAGGGATTACAGAAACAAATTATTCAGCTTTATAATTTTTCACGATTGGGAAGCTAAGCTTTTACTGAGTGACAAAATATAAATACATTTTATTATACATATATGCCCACGCGAAGTCGAAACATCGTCATCATTAATCCCGATTTAAATTTACACTTACGGCTCCATATGAGTGATATTCAAATATATCGAAGCTTCTAAAAACCCTTCTTCTTGGACCTCTTTCAACAGGCTCGAATGATCTGAAAAATTAAGCCAACTGTTATTGTCTGGTCAGACAGCGGGCGGGTCGGGCGGTGGTGGGTGTCTGACAGACCAAGCGCCACGATTTGTCGTCCTCTTCGTGGCCTCTACTATAGTAATTGGACCAGATCATTAGATATAAAAATGTAGTTGTAAAAGTCGAAACTGTTCATAATAAAATTTAACAATTGTTATATATCTATATATACAAAACCTTATTATTTATACCATTTATAACTCACGAATGGCTGATCCGATTTTGATGGTCTCTGTTTAGTTCGATTCGTTCGATCACGTTATTATTCGGAACTTTGAAGCGATATGAAGTTCGCAGGGTCCACTAGTAGAAAATATATACGAAGATAGACAAATATATATATATATATATATATAAAAATTGATGAAATTAATTCAATAAATCAAAATCTAACATAATGTATTATATTAATTAGCAAAAGCATTAATTATTAAAGCGTTAAAGCTATTTGATTTCGACAATAATTATAGTTGTGCAACATAATTTTGCGACATGAATTTTATGTGAATCATGTCAGGATATTGTCCTTTCCGCAGCATTTTTTTTCGAATAATCGTTTGGCCTTGAAATATATTTAGTCTATAAAATGTTATAGATACCTGCCATAATTATCCTTAATTTTGTATGTAATTCCCTCTTTATTAACTAAGTCTTTTACTTCTGAAATTTTTTCGGTATGCAACAAAATATCAGTAGTGTCATTTAAGTTTCGGCTTCTCTTGAGAATTTCTATATCTGGCACACTTTTTTCAATATCTCGTAGAAATTCAATTTGTGAACTTGAAGCGGGGTATAGTTGTATTAATGCATAGCTGAAAATGTATATTTTTTCTTAAAAATTGCTTTTAAGCGGTTTATCATATAGGTATGTCAATAGCAAATTTTATCAGCAGACAAAATACCTATATTTTCATTTATTCTCAGTCAATGGTCATTAAATGAAAAAAACATACAAAACAATAAAATACATCTACCCCATGCCGTGAAGGTTGCAATTTCAATTCGTTAGGATATTAAAAGTAGTTGTAGTGTTGAGTAAAGGTTTTAAGGTTAATGTTTTAACATTGAGTTTAGGATATATTAAACTTACTTGTCATATTTATTCACTTCCTTGCAGTCAACTTGCCAACACAATGTGAAGATACCTAAAACAAAAATTGAGCAAAACATAATATTATAAACTTAGCTATTTACACTTTCGCGCACCACTGACGCAAGAAAGATATGTTAAGAAAATTCATATGTCAACCAGCCACGTGTATGAAATGAGTAAATGAGTAAATGATAGTTTTTAAATCACTGTTACTTTGTTTGTTTTGGTTACCAGATATAATAAAACATGAAATACTAATTTGTTAGTATTATCGCGACTGCGGCAGAATTGCTGCATCTTCAAACGACAAAAAGACGGTTCCCGGAACTGACGGCCAACCTCCATTAATGGGGAGGCACTTGAAGAAGAAGTGCCATATTATATTTCGTGAACCGTGAGTGAATGTAATATTCCTTTAAAATATAAATATTTTAGGTTTGTTGGACAGATTTTTACAGGTAAGTATAAATAAAAGTAGGCATTTAATTTCAGGACTTACAGTTAGAGGACATTTAAAAAATACTCCATTAAAGGAGGAATGTTTGTATATTTACGTAGAAACGATTCTTTAATTTGTGGTGACATTTATCGTGTTTCCTTGGCTTCAAGTAATTGAGGTCGCCTCTCCGGATTTTATAGGGTACAAATGTTTTTGGTACCAAATAGCCAGCTGACAGATAAACATACAGACAAAATTTATTAAAAAACTCTAGCTTTGCTTCTTTTTCATTTTATTTAGAAGATGAAATAAAATTAAATACATTCATAAACAAAATACATTCTCTTAGTATAAATATTTCTCTGTGTATATCAAATTTCTTTAAAGTTTTTTACTAAGACTTCTTTAAAGTTTTTTAAGAAATAAATAAATAGTTTTTCTATTTATTTATTTATTTTTATCGGCCAGCAGATTGACATTGTGTAGGTGCGTGAAAATCGTGGACAGACCATATATAATTGTGCGATGTAATTTTCTATCTGGCTTCCGCGGACCAATTCCGAACCAATTGATATCATTAGAGGCGCTCTTTGATCGTAGTCTGAATACATGATAATTTTGATTTAATAGAATTTTTCGTAATAAATTAGCTGTACCGGGCAAAGCGAAGCCGGCTATCAGTTATGCTTTGATATTATTGGCTTTGAACCAATAAACTGAAATTTAATTATCTGTGGAATTTGTAGTTATTCCATTTATTTCAATATATTCTGTGTATTTAATTTGTCTACAGGATACGTACTTTTTAGTATTTTGGTTAATTGAGATTTAAAACACTCTGTCCTGGGTTCGAACTCGAATAAACAAATATTTTGATTAAGTAGCCACAAAAGACTGATCACTTACTCGTACATGTCTGTAAAGACAACTTTGATGATTAATTATTATTTTTATTTATAAGTGTATTGAAGAATGTAATTAAATTACATCAAACATAATCATATACTTGGCATATAACCGCAAAAACGATAAAATTTTGTGACGTTGTACTAGATGTGATAAAATATGAAATTGATAATTTATCTTTAGAATTCAATACCTTACTTAATGAGAAGATTTAACCTATCAGACCTCAACCAACTTAGAATTAAATAACGTTATATTTGTCTAAAAAAATCTTTGTCCAAAGTTCTTTATTAACCTTGTTTATAATACCACTTTATGCCGTGTAAGAATATATAAGGAAGTTTTCAGCACGGGTAGAGCAGAATAATAGTTTCTTATCAGTAATCAGTTTAATCTGTGGTCACGGTCTGTGGAGCATCACAAGACGCATGGCCAGCTAAGGTATTTGTTAATATTTACTATTTATTAACTTTAATTGGTATTTAGAATTACTTTCCGTTCATTACATAACAATTATTTTACGAAGAAAGGGTATAGGTATTATAGGGTGAATTTCTTAAATAATTGTGGACTTATATCTAAGTATCTGAGAATAACGATTTTAGAACTGAGAACTCAATCTAAGCAAGTATTTAGAATCTTAGGCCATAGGATTCAAGCAATCTGGTCCACGTTAAAGGTCTAAGCACATCGTCGAGTTCAGCGTAGCTTTCCTCGCTTAGCAAGTAAAGGAAATGCTGCCACCTTTGGGGGTACCTAGTTTTATATTCCGTTAATTTAATTGTTTTACTGTTTCTAGTTAATATTTATCCATTAAAAGTAAATAGCTAGTGTTTTTATATAATAGTAGAGAAAACTATTATAGTAGCCGATATTCGATAGAACTGTAACGTATGAATAAATAGGAAACGTTTAAAATAATTTCTTTTAATAGGTTATAATTTACGCCTATCTAGGAAAATACATAGTTGCTCAGAAAGACTTAATATATTATTAACATAATTTATATCAAATTCTATATTGGCTAACGCTGTACATAATATATTAAAAGCGCTTATCTTCTTGGGGTATGGCCAAAAAAGGTTTTAAGGAGTTTATTCTTAAATTATAATAAGTATTCTATTTTGTATTTTAAGATAAGTTGTATATTTGAGACTCCCGAGTTACGACTTAATTATTTGTGCTTTATTGATAAATGCATTTTTTTCTAAAATCTATTCCCGAATCAAATAAAAGATTTTTTTTTAAAGACATGTGCCTCACCATATTTACCTGCATTCTAACATCATTATAAGAAAGGTGCCTTTTTCTCACAGAACATAACGTCATATATCTGTAATTCGTACTCAAAATGTTATAACCGAATCACACAAAACTATCTATTATTGTCCACACAATTGTATGTTAGGTATTAAAGCTAAATAGAATATTAATATATTTTGTAGGAATATTCTAAATTCGACAATAGTCGTTTCGCAATAACATCCAACTCGAAGGAGATATTTCATAAAGCGGAGTATCAGGAACTTATTCGAATGGAAAATTAAAAGGTGAAGTGAAATATTTCAAATATCTGTTGTGTATGAACTTATTTTTAATATTAAAGTATTCACTATTACGATATTTGCTAGTGGGGCACATTTATGTCTGTTTCTCTGATAATTTTCTCACAGGCATAAGTCATAACACATGTTGGTTGGACGCATAAACAATTTAGCCACAGTGGCTGTGGCCTTGCTTATTGCTTATTTATTTAATGCGATGAGTGGTTTGAATTCTCGGTAAATAAATGTAAAAATGTTTCGTCTTTTCGGCTTTGAACTCTGTACTCTTATTATGGAGTTTTTGAATGGTGACAAGGTATTTTAATCCTGATAAATAGGTTTACTTCTAAGAAACAAAATATTACTCTGTTCTTTTCCTAACACTAATTAATTAAAATTATTAGTTTATATTAATAATTAATAATATATGGCTCATATTTCAGCCAACGCGTTAGTATAGCGATACAACGCGGTAATGTAGCCAGTATTTTTGGAACGCACCCTAACGGCTTTGATGAGCCTTTTGTATTTTTGTAAATATATTTAAGGATTTTATTGTGAATAAATAAAAATATATAGATTAATAATTAAAATATTATATGATTATTTTTTTGTTGCATCGTTGGTAATTTTCCAATAATGCCCCAATGTTGGAAAGTAGCATTTATAAGCACGTGATGCAGAACCAGCATGGCAGGTGATAAGTGCTACATCCGGATTTCGCTTGCCTTGATAAATTTTACCTATATTTACTTAAAAGAATATTTTCGATCGACATCAAAGCTATTGAATTTGGTTAATTATATTTGCAACTGTAGAACCTTATTGTTTATAGAAAGGCTTGTTTTTTTAAATATTTAGAATGCAAAAATAAATGTTTCTTACAAAAAATCAGCTAAGGTGATGAGGAGTAATGTTCATATTTATTTAAAACTATCTGTGGCCTGCGTGTATGAGAGAGAGATAAAATATAGTTTATTTATGGATTCTGTAAGTCCCATTAATAATGATCAAGAGATTAGGGAAGCTAAAAGCTAAATTATCTCAAATTTGAGTAAGTTGAAATAATTTTATTTTTATAAAAGATAGCAGCGTGGTGAAATGGTAATGAATTATATTATTGGACTTGCCTGCAAAAATTTAATAGTATTATAGAAATTAAACTTTTTTGTGAAAACGTCAATATTTTCTATGATAAAAAGATATTAATATCACATATTTCCTCCTTTTTTCGAAAAATATCTAATGTGCAGAGTTAACTTGGTTACTGTTTTATTATTAGTAAAAGTATTTAAGTATTTGTACTTTCTAAAGTTCGAATTAAATATTTTTAAGTGTACACGTATCTTGGATAATATGTTCATCACCGAATTAATTATTAATAGTGCATCCTACCACAACTTTGAGTATTCATTTAAAATATTAACTGACGCATGTGCCTCTAATAAATTAGAACATACACAATCATTTATATACTATTAAGCTTAGTTGTAGCTTAGTGTTAAAATTAATTATATACTGAGAAAATAATATTAAGTTAAAATATTCAACAATAACATACCCAAAATAATTAATCCGTAGGTAATTTTATCCATTTTGACGTCACTGGTTCACTATTTATATTGACAAAGAATTTTATTTTTATTTTCGAGCGTTCGTGCACTCACCTCAGGCTGTCATCGCGCACTGCGGATTGCTCACGCGCAGTCCAGAGAAAGCCTTTTACTTTTTTCGTATCTTGATCCTTGTCTTTGAAATTTAGATTGCAAAATGCTTTTATATGTTTTCCTTGTTAATTATCCAGGTTAGAATGGAAAAAGGATTAATCAATAATTAATTAAAAAGGATTATAAAATTTAATTTAATATTTGCAAAAAATTGCAAGAAAGTGTATAAGTACGTAGTTTTGTTAGTAGTGTAGTTTTAAACTATTTAATATTTTAGTATTAAAATGTTATATAAATACAAAATGGTTTTTTTAAGGTAATTCGTATGTACGAACTCCCATAGTTGTGTTACTCCTCTATGCCCCTCGATACCCTATATGATATATTACTGTCAGAGTATGAATTTCGTTTTAAAAACTATGCCATATTCATTGTCATGTGAAGTAGCACAAGCGTATCAAACAGAAAACAACACTAATAGAGCCTATTATGCGCATTAATCACAGCGAAACCTGAATGCAAAGCTAGTGAGCTCCAAATCTCAGGGTTTAATGAACCAGAGCGACACTGATTGAACGGGACCCACACTAAAGCATTTTGTGTTCCGTAAAATGTGATACTAGGTAGCTTTTGTCAGCGGATTCACTCGCTTTTGTTTTAGATATTAGATTTATATAAATTTCACATCGATTCTATTTTTGAATATATTTGAGACAGATAAGTGCATTTTCACATACACTTTGATGGCTTGCATAAAGATGAACCTAATTTTACCAAAATAGTTTTAACAAGTAAAGGAATAGACGAACAACCCCCAAGGTTAGATACCTTTTAGGCTTCGTGGTTGTCGGTATTGCATAAAACTACTTTACTTAGATGAAACTCGACTTTCTTCAAAAAGTACAATTCAAAATCTAACTTTGCAACTATATTGATATTTTTCTAAATACTTCACCTTGGTATTTTTGTAGCAAAAATGAAGAAATATTTATGAATCTAAATAAGAAATTACCTAATCTTTGGCGTTTGAAGTAAAGCACTTACTTTACAAAAAGATTATACGTCGAATAGATAACCTCCTTTTTGGTGTGTTTGAAGGTCTGTTAAAAATGGACTTATGGCAAAGATTATGACAAAGATAATATGTTTTAGTATTTACATAGTTGCTTTTAGTTATGTATTTAGTACATATTATACGGATCTCTTATAACGGCCCGTCATTGTTATTTGTTGGAGGCGAGTTACACAGCCTGGTCCCGCTATATCCTTATATTGAAATGTTTATTTCTGTACATAATTACCGAGAAACCAGTTCCTGCCTTTAGGATGTCAATGGCGTCGAAACCTGAACTGCTAATATCATTTAAATATTATTACCACTAAAATACTCCAGGAAGGAGGTTTAGTTTTTGTGATTTTTAATTTTAATACTGCCTGTGCCCGCAACTTCACCTGAAAGGCTCAAGAAGTGGTACAGGATAAAGTATCATGAATCGTTGAATGAAAAAGTTCTCTTTTATAGTGTAGAATTATGACGTTTAATTTTATAGAAGTTATGACCGTCGGGTTGAAAGTTGAAAGAGAATAGTTCGAAGCAACTACCTACTTTCCATTTAAATATTGCCATATATGTTATACATATATATGTTGGTTCAAAACTGAGAATTTTAAATAGATATATGTATCCTAATTTAAAGACAATCGTGCTTTGTATGTTAATTAACATTGAAAATAACATTCAGTCAAAACCTTCACTTTCTTTATTCTATTTTATGTCTGTTTGTATGCACGGCCACAGTTTGTGACACACTTCTATGCGACTGTATCGCTTATTGCAATTCATTGCGGGTTACATTTTTCAAATTATTTGGAAGCTTACTAAATTTTATTATATTTTATAGATATAAAAAATTAAAATATCACACAAAGCAATTCATTTCTTTAGTTATTGAATGTGAAAAGTAAATTTTTAATATTTGTAATAGTTCGTCTGGTATGTCGCTGCGTTGAATTATTTTTTAATATATTTTCTATCTTCAGTTTTCTATCTTCTAGTTGTGGAATGAAGTTTTTACAAGGTTCATTATTTTTAATGAGTGTGATATGGGTGGGTATTGTGATGGGAATGAACTTCAGTGTAGACACTTGACTAAAAACAGTGATGTACATTAAATCTATCGATACATTATAAACAGGATACAAATGATTCACACGCATAATAGAGAAAGTACCACATTTGCCAAATTTGTAAGTTTGGTTGTAACAATGACGTCAAAAGTATTTACTATAAGGCGACTTCATTTGCATAGGAATTAGATTAATTAATCTACTAATAAAATAAAATAAATTTAGTAATAAAAGAGATATAATATAGATAATAATAATAATTGGGACAACTCACGTTCATTGCTCTGACCCCAAAGTAAGTAGCTGAAGCACTTGTGTTATGGTAATCAGAAACAACGGGGGTACCACAATAAATACATATACTCGTATAAGTTTATAAACAACCAAGACACGGAAACAAACATTTGTGCTCATCACACAAATTAATGCATCTATCGGGATTCGAACCCGAGACCTTTCGATGCAGAAGGCAGAAGCACTACCAATTACGCCAATCGGTCCTCAAAAAATAAAACTTAGTTAATAAAAACAAATATTATACGAAAATTCTGTATGTACTTACATTTTTTACTATTTTATTTTTTTATATTTATTTTACAGCTCTTAAATATAGTTATGTTAGAAACATGGACACACAACTGCTTTGGGAAGAATTGAAACGTAGGTTTTGTTTTAAAACATTGTAATTAATAGCGTCGTTGTGATTAATACATTTTTAACTGACTTAAGAGTTATTTTATATAGTCGTAAATGCCTCTTATAAAGCTTCTGTGTGAAGGAGTCATGTTTAGTTAATAAATAGGAATATAATTTTAATATTTCTTCCAATAGAATTACCATGAGTCATGATTTTACCAACGTCAGAGTTCAATTAAGTTTAACATCCAATTGGCACTTTATTGGCTTCCATTTTACATTGCTTAGTAATTGTTTATTTGGTTCCAACTTCGACAAAGTTAAGACTAACAAGTTTTTAAGTAAAACATTAAAAATTTGATATATTATTTTTAATGTCCATCACAATGAAACTTAAATAAATTAGTTACTTAATAAATTTTTAAACTTATTCCAATTTAATGAACTTTCTGTAAAAAAAAATTAAGCAACTAAATAATTTTGTGAGCGACTCAGTGGCTAAGCGGTTTACGCAACTGTCCATTGCACCCAAGGGTTCCTGAGTTTGAATCCAAGAGGATTAATTTTTTCGACTGGGTAGTCACAGAAGGTAATATTCGGAGACTGCCCTACTTGTGCTTTATGCGGGACTTCACAAATAACTTTAAAAATAAAAAAACGCAAGAAAATAACAAAATTGTATTTCATGTATCAGTTTCATGTGTATTCTTCCAGATATTCTGAAATATGACGTCGATGACTCGACTCCATATCTCGGTTAGGGCTGATTCCTCAAACAATTCATTCGTGTCCCAGTAATACGGTTCATAGAGTTGCATCACCAGCTCCATGGAATACGGTATACCATAGATCTAAAAAGAGAATCTATATTCTAACAAAATATATATCACAAAAATCTAATTACTAATTTTGTTTCTTAATTTTATTTAACAAATGTTTTGCGAACTAATTTAAAACTATATAACATGGTTTTACTTGTGACGTTAAGACGAAGATAAATACAATACAGCCTAAGTATTTCACTCAAAAAGAGGCAAGCTCGTAGACAAACGGATTTTAAATTCTGTATAATAGTTTCTGAATTTATTCATTACTATATTGCTATTCGTTACCTGCGTTGTCTTACTATGTATAATAATAATAATAATTTTAATATTTTGTTTATTATTTTTTAGCTGTTTGTTATATGTAATATGTATAATGTGTAGTGACAAACAAAAATACGACTTTTCACTTTTTAATAATAGAACATTGTTTATAATTATATATTACTTTTTGACGACCGATTGGCGCAATTGGTAGTGCTCCTGCCTTCTGCATTGAAAGGTTCAAATCCCGGTAGGTGCATTTATTTGTGTGATGAGCACGAATGTTTGTTTCCGAGTCATGGTTGTTTATAAACTTCAAAACCAAAATCAGCTAAATCGGCCCAGCCGTTCTCGAGTTTTAGCGAGACAACGAACAGCAATTGATTTTTATATAATACTAATGGACCCCGCGAACTTCGTATCGCGTCAAAGTTCCGAATAATAACGTGTCACCTAAAACGTAATTCCATAGAAAATGTATGAGGAAAATGTTTTTTCTTTTCTTTTCTTTTTTCGACAATTTTCCAAATTTTTCTCTCCGTAAGAACCATCCTCGTACTTCAAGGAATATCATTAAAAAAATAATTAGCGAAATCGGTTCAGCTGCTCTCGAGATTTGCGCTTACCAACACATTCAGCGATTCATTTTTATATATATAAATAGATATAGATTATTTTAGTACCTATATAGCACCTTAATGTGACATATAATAAATTCGATTTAAAATATTATTATTTGTAAGTATAGATGGCAAACTATAAACCACATACTTTCATTTGTGGTCAGAATCCATCAACAGATCCGTTTTATGATGGACCATTCTTAAAAACATTTCTAGAGATAACTAGCTTCTACTCAGGACTTCGTCGGCATATCTCGGAAATAGTGCAGCCTATCAGTAAAAGATTTCAAAATCGGTTCAGTATTTTTTTTATGTATTGATTATTCATACTATTATGAATTATTTTATTTACCTATTACAAACAAAAACATAATTAATATCACTACCATTATAAAAGCAATTTCATTGTATATTTTCTGATTATTAAAAGTGAATTCCCATAACCCCTAGTGGGGCATGGGGCAGACACATTGCTGTATCTGATTCACTGATCATGTGTCTAGTAGGTGATAAGCCTTCTGTGCCTACCCAACCGAAACATGTACGAGTATTTGTTTCCCCGGGATTGGATCCCAGGACCTCCGGCGCAACACGCAGAAGCGTAAACCAGTTATCCACGGAGGCGGTTTTCTGTTTCGTATTTATGTTTATATGTTTTAGGACTTCCCAAAAATAAAAATCCAAGTTGTAATTCTATGACGTGGTATGTCTTTAGTAAACGTAGACGAATTAAAATACGTTCGTTGTTTACATCGGTTCTTTTTATAATTACTGTCATACGAAAATAACATTGTGGAAATTCGCAAACTTTTTATTGCTAGTGGAAAAAGATCATGAGTTGAAAATAATTCTAGTCTCACCGTAGACGCATAATCAACACTTGTCCCAAACACCTTCCCATACCAGTTATATAACGTGTCCACAGTTACTGAGATTGTCTGAAAACTGGCATTGCGCAATGCTTCATCGATCTCTCCTTTCAGATCAATATATTTATCATCATCAACTTGTACCTCTGAGAATCCTTTTGGGTAGAGAACTGCGTGGCCCTGATAGTTTTTCAATTCCGATTATTCACATAAAATCACATATCGAGTCATCTTATAAAGATCACTTAAGAGCCCTATTACAAAGACACATCCTCATACAACTGCCCTATCACAGAACTGACACGTACCATTTCTGTAATAATTTAATACTTGTGATTTCGATTATTTAACAGTTTACCAACACCGTTACCTTATAGCTCGCTGCAGAATATGATCCAGCGTGAACATGTATATAAGCTACAATTTTATGGCTGTATTTATGGAATACATTTCTTATTGCTTTAGATTCCGCTTCAGAAAAAGGTGCAGTCCCTGGATATAGCTGGCTACAAGATGAGACGATATTGGAACTATTCCAGGCCACGTCGAAATTTCGGTCCACGTTCACGCCAGGACAAGCATTTTGTGGTGACATATTTTTGTTCCATATTTCCTAAAATGCATACTTAAATTTAACATCAATATTCTACTTATATAATAAATATGCGTGATAGTGCGACATGAACCGTTTACATTTTAAAAAAATTCTTACTTCTTTCGCCATGATATATCCATCGGGGTTAGCCAATGGAACGAGGAATATGTCAAAATTATTCAAATGCGTCAAGTAATAAGACAGCAACTTGGTAAACTGTCCATCTATGGACAGACATTCCAACTTCGCCATCCCCATAACACTTAACCCATGAACAATAAAGACTATTTTCTTCTGCGGTGGTTCGTCAGCATATTTATCCTCCTCAGCTCGGAAATGTCTTTTTAAATTGGTCATTTCACTGATCTTCATCATGACTATATCGTTATATTCCACTGTACGACCGATTACGTCAACAGTAATATTTGTGTTTGGAAATTTCGATGAAATACGAGAAAGCTGTTGTTTTATCTGCAAATTTATAAAAACTTGAAGTCCTGTAATTTCTTCATCATGAGAATTACTATATTTGAATGTCAAACGAATTTAACAAATTTATAAACAACACTTAAATAATTGGGTTTTAAGCATTTGTGTATTTGAATTTAAATAATATTTAAGTAAAATAAATTTAATCTGTACTTAATTTAATTTTGTAATATAAATGATAAAACGGTGATTTTATTTTTATTTTACACATACAATCAAGTTTGGATGAGTACCTTCACCTATGTATGTTATAATTATAATTTAACTAATTTATTTTCAAAATTGTGCTTTTTAATTATTTAACATCTCTTTCTTAATTTTGTTTCTCAATTTCTCAGCTTTATTGGAATTCCGATTATATGTATATTCCGATTCGATTATCTTATTTATTTATTTTCTGAACGAAAAATTCTACTAACCGCATATGGACTCAATTTTTCTGACTTATCAACGTCATCTAAAGGCAAATATCTAGTGCTGTAATAAAAAAAGAAATATAATATTTTAAGCAATAACAATTTACCAATAAAAAATAATAAAAACCACCCTAAACTAAAATACACTTCGCCCAATGACTTTTCTATTTACTCAAATACACAAGCATTAACTACACAATCAGACAGAGTTTCCCCTACTTCTAAGAATGACTGTAGTATTCCGGGCGATAGCCAAGCCCGCCTTTTATTAATATAAACTTCTGATACAGAGTGGCACGGCTTCAAGCTAAAAAGGTTAGCACGGGCATCTGTTAACGACAAGTTTGAACACGAAACCCAACCCGATCGATGACATGAGTTGATGACATCAGCCGATAGAACGGCTAATCTATCTATATATTATATATATATATATATATAGTTAATATATATAGTTAAAGTTTAATTTACATATAAAATCAATCTTACACCCACCTTGTCTCATGTGCTTCCTGTAACATCATTTTAGTTACACGAGTCGATCTGAAAAAATTTAGAGTTCTAAACAATCTAATTATGAATAGGAAGGAAGAATGCCTTGAACTCAAATATGTAAATTGTGAAGCTTAAATTAAAATTTAAATATATAAAGGACTTTTATTTTTTCATCGTTAATTTAATAACAATATTTATTATTTTAATATCACATAATTAAAAAACACAGAATACCACAAGGCCATTATTCTTATTTGGATCAAATTGTAATATAATTTTAAAAATATTAAAATATTAATAAAAGTTGAACGCTCATATTTTTGCAAACAAAAGCACGACATGAAAAATAATGTTAGTTGTTAATTCAAAAACTAATACTCAAATAACTTACACGCGTTTTGCCCTAAGCTGCGGGGCGACTTTAGGCCAAGACACATTTTGAGCGGTCCATTGGGAATGTACTCTAAATACACCTTTTTGTGGTTTTGTTACATTTTTTACTTTCCTATAAAACAAAAATATATCTTGTTGGAAAATGTTATAAACGCAATAATTTATATATGCATGTACTCTATAGCATACTTTACCATGGACTTAACACCATTATCATATCACGTAAAATATTACACGTATAAGGTTTAAATAATAAAATAAAGTAAATAATTATTTTAAACATAAGTATGATAAGAAATTCAAACTTCAAATATATATATATTTTATTAGGAGAAAAATAAAAACACACTTTCTTACTTCATTTTCCACTGACATTGAAGTCTTAACTTCGGATTCGGTTTTATTAGATTCGATAAATTTTGATCTTTCCTATATTACAATTTACCTACATTGTTACTTGTAAGCACGATTATATTAATGGGTGACAGAAATGACTGAAACATCGATTGTTATAGAATTTTGAACGATGAACCATGAAACTAAACAATTGATTAATTTAATATTCGCTCGTGGCTAGTACAGATAATCTAGCATAAATCATAAAACACGGACAGAGAAAAAAACAAATAAAAAATATGAGAAAATAATAATAATTAGGTACTTAGATTTATCTAAACTATTAAAATAATTATAGAAAAGTAATTTAAAGTGTTATTTTTCTTTGTAGTATATTTTTATTAACTTACTTTTTTCCGTTTTTGAACCGTTCCTTATTTCTGCTTATCGGCTTTTTGCTAGATTTCAAATTTGGTTCTTTAAAACGCCTATATTGGTATGTTTTTCGTGATTTCAATCTTGGATCATTCCTGAAATTATATTTTATATAGACTTTACAGTTTATACTTAGGTATATATTCTACTATATTTTTAATCCTTACCAAAACTCTAGTTCTTCATATTGTTTATTTGCTGAAAGGGTAAAACATACAATAATTTTAATAATGTAATCATCAATATAGATTACCCAAGAACCATCAATGTAAAATTATGTAGGGTTATGATATCGATGAATGTAATGAAATAATTTAAATCCAAAATTGCCCGTTTCCGGCACTTTTTGTATGTCATTTGCTTCAAAAGCGGTCCTTCGCTGTTTTCTAGGTGAAGAAACGGCGAAAGAAAATATATTACAAAATAAAGTTTAATAATCAGCTATAAACAGCTGTCTAGATATATTTACAATGGCTAGTCTTTTAACGTCTTGTGTAAAAGTAACTAACTGGACTTTTAATCAACTGGGCTAATTTTAATAAATTCTGTATGTGTTTAGGTCGAACCCTGGACGGTTTCGATTCGCAACAGCTAGACTGAAACAAACATGGCCTGTCAAATTCGCTAAACATATACTCGTAATATCGTCGCATATAAACAGGTCTACATAATGTAATATTGTATACCCATATATATGTTTATTTATACTACATAACCCGTGATTTTTTACATTAATTGAATGCAGATGAGATCAGGGACACTAGTCAAGTTTTGTAGGTTCCAAGCTTATACGCAATAAACTTACAATCTTGAATTTCACATAAAACTCCATTAAATAATATCACAAATCCACAGAGTAAATAAACACTCGACATACTTCAACATAATAGCTATTTTCTATATTGCATTGAATTTTATTACCTTTTTTATGTTTGTGTGTATATTTACAACTATACATATATTTTACAACTTTTAGAATCGTTATTCTGATCGATCAAACTTTAACAAATCACTTAAAATGATTCGAGGAGAACATTCAAAAATATTTTCTGTGGCAACGCTTTATTACAATAAGAAAACTCTTTCCGAATTCTGATTCATGAATTTCAATGTTCGTATCACTTTTTTTAAACCTCTGACAAAAAAAGAGAGGTGTTATACATTAGACGTTTCTATGTCTGTCTGTGGTATTGTAGCTACTAAAAGAATATACTTATTTCGATGCGTTTTTTGCGAAAGCTGATGTGGTGGAGATGGATGTTAGGGATTTCTGTAAATCTGTTAAATATGTTATTCTTATTTGTAACAACATAATATTGGCTTTTTTAATTAAATAATTACTTTTTATATAAGTTACATATATATTGTAACCTTGGCTACGTGTTACACCGGAGGTCCTGGGTACAAATCCCGTGGAAACAAATGAATGTTTCGGTTGAATGATCAGTGTCTGCCACATGCTCCACTAGGGGTCACGGGAATTCACACACACACATTCTACATATTGTAGGTTTTGCTAAAGATTACATATTCGTATGTTTGGTGATTCTCTTGGACCTTAAGTTGACCGTGAGATCATAAAAGTTTCACGATCCCGTTAAAAGTGTTGTTTTACTGTTTACTGCTACTTACACAGAAAAGATTCGGTAGGATAAGAAAGTTTTAATAAAAGCCAACCTCCAGCGATACACTTGCGTTGAAATAATTTGGTCATCATATACTGATAATCTACGAAGGTCAAGTATTGGAAATTTATTGACAGTAGCAGATTTTAGATTCGAACATAACAAAATTTCAGTCTGAATGACTTATCGTCCAGTTGCAACTTCCCTGTAAAGAAAGAAATAAGTTAAACACGTAGAAATCGTATTTTTCACACATGCCACTAAGGGTTGCCAAATACCATATCTAACCATCATCTTTAAATAGATAGTGAGTGACAGAGATGACGCTCTACAAAGTTGAAATTAGCCGACTGTCTTTTTCCCAAGGCCAATGTGTAATATTTATCGCCGAGTGCTGTCATCTCACACATCAGAAATTTTTGTTACATATTTCACAGTTTGATAAATAATACTTTGAGATGATATAGCTTTGTAAAGACATTATTCATATTTATAACCGATCTTCAAAAGAACTACAAAGGAGGTTATCTATTCGACGTGTATTTTTTAGAGCAACCAACATTACATTTTGATCTCAAAATTAGATATAAGAATCGCCATTCTCGCAATTTTAAACCGCAACCTAAAGTTGTCGTAAACGTGTGTTAAGATTTACACCTACACACAAAAACTGTTAGGGCGTTGAGCTCAATCTGAGTCGACGGGTAGGTTTTGTTTATGGTTCATAACTTTTCCCTGTCAAATCGACTTTTAGTAAACCTTTTTAATAGTAATTAGTATTATTCTATAGCCTATTACCAACGTTAAGAGAAACGTGGTAATGCTGATTATATTTTAAAAGCAACCCCTATGTTTACGTTTTTGTATATAGTATTATATAAACTAGATTTTAACGTGCGACGTCTTACCTGTGAGTATAAAAGATTTTGGCTAAATATGTCACCCGAAAAAGATCTAACAAATTGATTAATGTAACATATAATTACCACATAAAGACATAACGATTTAAAAAAAAACAATTTTTTGTCAGTGGTTGGGAATTTTTAAAGCATTTTTTTGATTGATCCTAAAATCACAGTAACAGACATGAAAATTGTATTGTTTTCAATAGGTAACAACTTTGTAGTTTTAGTTTTATATCAACAAGGCACTAAGCCTGAGTAACACGAAATGGTCACGAAACTCAGCTACATCGATTTCATCTGATATTAGGTCTAAATGTTTTAAATTCGTTTAAAATGTACTTTATATGAACACACAAGACTCTTTATGCCAATTTCTGTTAAACATCTATTACAACTTCTATAGTCAGTTCGCCAAAAATAACCAAGAAGGTCTACACGAGTTTCACATTATAATAATTAATATTTCATTTTAAAGCACTCATATTTAATGCGTTAAAAATGGATAGCGCGCAGTTTACAGACTGTAAAGTATAAAGAACTTGAAAGAATAATTTTACTTAAAATCTAGTGAGCAATCGTAAAAAGTATTTCCTTCAAAAGGAAGATCGTCATCATCTTCAATGTAGTTTTTTATATTAGCATCTATGACTAAGCGAACCCACCTAATAGTTTCATTATCGAACAAACATTAAGCATTACCCATCCAAACAAAATTCCACCATCAAGTAGGTACCTACAAAAAATGTCGTAATGCAAATTATATTCGCAGTCATCTTAATTTTCCCTTTTATTTCCAGAGTTTTTAACAGATAATAAATGTCAAGTCATGATTGTAATAAAGTAAGTAGGGGCTTCACCCTTTTTGTTTTTGTCTTTAAAATGAGGTGATAAAATAATTATTTTTACCTAAATTTAAGCAGTAGGTATCTTTGCTATTTTAATCTACATACTAAGCGATTTTTCCATATGCAATTTTGTTATATTTTAATTGTTCTCCCAAATGTTAACACTTTTATTTTCAATTTCCGGTGGTAGTGGAAATTGAAATTCTCTTTTTTATTGATAAAATAAAAAAGTTAATATGACGTCTTAAAATTACAATGACAACTTTTTTGTTAGGTATATAATAATGTCGATTGTGGTTTTTTCGTACTTATTAAATTGTTTTAAAAAAACTCATTTCCACATCTCTCATATTCAAAACCAAATATACTCTGGCGGTTAAGGACTTCAGCGAGAGAGCAATCTCGTTTTCCGTCAATTACTTTAGAAATCCCACTTCGGGGCGGTGATGTGAACAATTCACCTTTTACTAGGTGCTATGCATGCACTCGAATTGATTAGAAAAAGGATAATGTTGAACCGGACTTTTAGTCATACGTCATTGGAAAGGACCGTGAAAAAAAACTTAAATTGAAAATTAAAACTGACGTTGATGATATCTAGCTAAGAATACCGTCAGTCGCCTTTTAAACAAAATAACAATTCAAGATTTATTTTCCGTTTAGGAACCGTGATGACATAGACAGACACAAGGACTCATTCACCTTTAAAATTTATAACAACCCATTTTTTGTGTCGGCAGTTTATAATAGATATTTTATTTAGTCCTACAACAAAACGTTCCTTCATTTTGATTCGGGAAATTTTAATTTTACTAACGAAAAAACAAAACAATATACATCTTTAACTCGTTTTATAACTCTATTGGCTGTGCACGCAAATGAAACTACATATTGCATAATATCCTGACTAGTTAAGAATGTAGGCAATAATGTCTCTCCGTGACCAAATTTACAACTAATTATAAAGTGCTTTAAACTGATGAAGTGTTTTGAAGTTGCTTACAAACATAATATAATAATAAGGTTGCAATGGTACAATTTCAATAAATAATAATAGCAGTGTCAAATTAAGCTTTTACGAGAGAAGCAATCCAACACATTTAGAGAACTCATCTCTATTTTATTACGCATGTTTTAATATTAATTGTTAGTTTTCTGCTCAGTGAAGTTCTGAAGACTTATTTTATGCAAATGAACGAGCTGTCAAGTCGTTCAGTAAACCTATTGTTTTACACACGATTAAATTTTACTGATCCAAATAAACAAGGGAATTTTAAATTATGTTTAGGTGTTTTTTTTTTTAAATAAGAGGCAAACGGGCAGGAGGCTCAGTTACGAAAGGCGACCTGCCGCCCATGAACACCCTCAATGCCTGTTGGGCCACGGGTGCGTTGACGGCCTTTTAAAGAGAGGTAACCAACTTTAAAAAGTCAGATTTAGGTCAGTTGTACTTTATTCATTATTGTTTTAGGGGATTTTTAATTAAAAATACTATACAATAATTACATACGATTTTTAAAAAGATAACGGCTGGTTATCTATTAATAAAATCAATTGAGTTGGTATAAATTATAATCAGTAAGCGATCTTCTTCAATTTATGTATTAATTAATAGTTAATTGTTTCAGTTTCATAATTATTTATAATTTAGAATGTCCAAGAAAGATAACTTGAGAAAATCAAAGAAGGAGAAATATCACAACATGTAATATTTAAAATTTTAGTCATTAGTTTTAGTCCATTCTAATAATACCTTTCATTTATCATTTTCTTCACGGGCAAGTAGGTGATCGCTGAAAGTATAGCCAAGCCTTGTGTGTCAGTCTAAGCATTTATTGTTCTTTTATGGAATTTAACAGAGACCTACGCGACACGCCTTAAATGTCATAGTATCCATCTCGACTGCGTCTTTAAAAGAACAAACATAGGGGAAAAATACCAGATTTAAGGAATGAAGACATTTTATTGTTTCAACTCCCTTTTGTTATAACTTTGTAAGTTTTAACCGGCTTCAACAACGTGATTTGTTTTCCTTTCATGACCAAAATGCTTCCAACACGTGAATCATTATAATATCAACTCTTACAAATAAACTTACTAAAAATTATTATCCTGTACCCGTATTATTATTATAAAAAACATAAAATACAAAAAAAACTTTGTAACTATCTCACACATAAGTATGACAACGTACGATATGATTTCTATCTATGTGAGAGACTGGTCTGTACTAAGTGTACCTACCTACTAGGAAACCCAGTATGACAGATAACCACTTACCAGCCTCTCCTACGCCTTACGACCTACAGTGGGCCGTGAGTGTATGTGTAGGCGCATGAGTGTGGTGTGAGTAGTGTGCGTGTGTGTATGTAATAGAAAATTAGGGATGCATCGATATGCCTTTTTGCCGATACCGATACCGATACCGATACTCTTATAAAAATATCGTCGATACCGATACCGATACAAACTCTCAGTGAATTAAAATTAAATTATGGTAAAATATTATATGAAACATAAGTTTCGTTAAAGTGTTTAATTTCTTTTAAAAAATAAAAATATTTACAGATTTTGAATGAGATTCAAGATTTAGCTATTAAAATTAAGAATTAAGTGTAATAAAATAAAATCAATAACTGTTAATAATTAAAATTAAACAAGATTTTTGTTTTAAAAACAGAACATTCTCAAGTTTTACGGAGAAAGCCGAATTCGAAAGTATGTCTGTATAAGACCAGCGGGGAAAAATAATCTTTCAGATGTATCATTGTATCGGCAATAAAAATATCGCCGATGCCGATATATCGGCAAACCCAAAGTATCGCCGATATATCGGTATCGGTATCGGTATCGGATGCATCCCTATAGAAAATAATTTATTATATAATGTGTGTGGTATAAACCTTATCAATATTATGATCACCTTAGGTCAGTAACAGTTATGCTTTATATATACGAGGGATATATAAGTTAAGTGGTTTACACATATGCATGTTGCGTCGGTGGTCCTAAGTTCAGATTCCAGGAAAAAAATACCTAATTGTTTCGGTCAGTTACAGAAGGCTGATCCCTAGTTGTCTATAGAAAATGACTAGTGTAGCAGACGATGTCTGCCCCATGTCCCAGAGGGATCAAGATTACTTTTTTTTATTGATTTTGTACCTATAATTAATTTTTAGGTACCAATACTGAGATAAAGGTAATACATACAAATATATCCGTAATAATATTTATTTTACAACTCGTTTTTGCATTGAATCTTACTAGTGAGTCCAGTAGTGCCATCTAGTAGGTAGGTTAGGTATTTTTAACTGAATGTGAGTGCAGGGATGAGTGCTCTACGTTAATGATAGTTCTTTCTATCGCAACTACGAGTACATGGTAATGTCAGACTTGTGTCATACTTACAATTTATATATATATTACTAGCTGACCCGGTGAATTTCTTAGTTACCGCCTTATTTTTTTTTGTGAATATTTTCTAAATTTTTGAGAATTTCTACTGTTTATTCCCGCCTCGGCATCACACAGGTGGTGGTGGTTACAGTACTATAAATGTTACAAGTTACGTTCTTAATAATAAAAAAAGAGATAAAATCTTTCACTGATAATATAACAATTTAATGAAATAAAACTACAATTAAATACTTCGAGCATAGCTAAATTTAAGGTTGGCTAACAACAAATTACAAGTTACAAAAACTAGATGGCTCTAAAAATAAGAGTATACAAACAACAAAATATAATTAATATAAAATTAACTAGATAGTTAAAAATAAGTGATTTTATTTTATAATTAAAAATTTAAAAAAAAAAACTATTTAAAAATAGGTATTTTGAAATTAATGCAAATAATCAAACTAATTTGTAGTAACCTATCGATTATTGACAACATTCTTTCGACTTTTGCTTGTATCGTTGTTTAATAATTGGCGTCACGTAAAAATAGAAAATTCTAAAAATTATTATAATTATTGCCTATTATTTTATTCTTGAACTAGCCTTTTGCTCGCGGCTTCGTAGATTGGTTATTGATAATAATATTGAAAAATGTATAAGATCATATAATATCATTAAGTATAATTAAAAGCAATTATTTATTTACATACATTTTACAGTTACCTAGCAATTGCGACAAAAAAATTAAAAATTACTAGTCAAAAAATTAATAAAACAATATATTATTAAAAATATATTTATAAAACTAACACGATAACGATACTCTATGCGCTGTAGCATATGGTGCGGACACAGAACAATATACTCCTAGGGTGCGGGTGACAGTTTCAGTAAAATGTCGTTTCACTCTTGAAAGTTGCCTCGATTTACAAATTATGACTTAATATTTCAGATGTATGACATTCATAATATATTAAATCATTAATTGAACTGAATTAAAACTGTAGTAAATTAAATTAAACCAACCAGAATGTTCTAGTCTACAAATAAAATCAAATTGAATGAAAAATTAAGCAGTGATATGCGTATAACGAAACGCCATAGTCGTATTTAGTGATGGTATGTACTGCTACGATGGATAGTCGATATTTTTCATAATAAAAACGTATATTGTGCGTAGGCAAATTTATTGTTAAAATTGGTATATAATTGTACAACAGAACATTTATAGGGTAAGATTGCTTAAAAGGTTGCTATATAATAAACCCATTTTGATTATTTTAATAAGTACAAAAATAATTATGTAGCCACAAAACATTTAGATTGAAAAGTTTATACACGTAGTAACACTGCACGTCTGAATAACACAATAATTTTCATAACAATAATAAAGAGAACTACACCATGCTACAGCGCAAGAGTATAGCATATTATTTAAAAGATTAAAGATGTGCATTTTTGATTCAGTGTATAAATAATGTGTAATTTATAACATTACAACATATTATAACAAAAATTATAGTAATATTAAAGTTCACTCAGTTGAGTGGTCGAAGGTAGCATTTTTCTTGTTTTTCTTTTTTAACATTCGTTAGTATCTAAAATACTCATGATTTATTATCTATACTAATTTTTAGTCTACTGTTTAATCATTTTCATGGAAGTTAGAGAGAAAGAGAATGATCGCTACGTAATAAAGTATTAGCCCGCCTGTCCATGAAAATTTGTAGAATTTATAATTCATTTTTCAGCCACCAGCCGCGCTGCTGCCGGTAAATAAATTATGCGATGTTAGGTGTTTATGAGTATGTACTACGTACAAATAGATGGAGTTAGTTGAATTGAGACAATTTAGCGATCGCAGGGCCTCGCTTATTTTGTCCATATTTTTGGGACACTATTTTCTACAGCGATCATTCTCCAGCCGTAACACACGCTCGGATTTAGTACGGAGCGGAAACGAATTTGGTTTTCGAACCAAATCTGACCGTCTGTAGAGTAGTCCGGTGAACATAATAATTATTAATTGAGTCCGCCTCAGTCCGCTAGTTTGCACATTGGATTACGGATATTATGGTTTGCTCCGTACCAAATCCGCACGTGTGGAAGGTCGGACCGGACAAGTTATTTAGAGTGAGAGACATTTGTTAGACGAGGATGGCGATAGCCAGCTCTGCTGTTGTAAGGAAGAAATTGGCAAAATGAATTATGTCAATTATTTGCTTGAAATGACAACGTAAGCCATACACTATGCAATAATAACTAAAAAAGAAAAAAAATGGAAACTAAAGTTTTATTAATATAAAATGTCGTAATAAGACCAAGTTATTTACAAAATTCAATTCTTGAAATTCCTGATGCAAGATACTTTAACGTGGCAATAAGTCGCTTTTCCGCAGAAACAGACTTTCTCATAACAGCATCATTTTTTGTGATGAGAGGTTTAACTAAATTTAATAAACCTTCAAAGGTTTCGCGGTTCATTCGCAGGTATATTTTTAAATAATCTTCATCTAAGAACCATAATTTTTGTGTCTAACGATATGATGACTAAACGTGTGCATATGAAGGCGTAGGTACCTACTTGAAGCAACTGTCTGATCCGTCCGGTCCGGTCGTCTGTTGCAAGACCGGATTGGGTCGGCGGATTCGGTTCGCTGTACTAAATCCGAGCGTGTGTTATGACTAATATCTCTAAACTCCATGGTGTGACTATATGTGGCAGGATTCTACCTTTTGATTTTATTTTCAGTTATTGATGAAGTTAAATTAATCATATAGTGGAAAGAATTGTTGTTTATTTGATTTCCTAGTATTTAAGGGCCGCAAATAAATAAATAAATGATAAATAATAGTCTTGTTAATGATCATACAGTAGAGAATGTTACTAGGCACGTAAAATTGCTTGAAACACTAGTTTTTGTATACAAATTGTTTTATTCAAAACGAGCAAGTAGTTTTGATATTACATGCATTAAAAATTCGTCAGCTCGTGTCAGCAGCGTGACGTTACAGTACAACACACCACTCTCTCTCTGTCTCTTTTCTTGAGCAGCGACGCGACGGACTGCGCGAGCTGTTGTAAAATGACGTCACGTCATCCTATTTTTAAAATTCGGGAACAAATCGACGTATCAAATAGTTTTTTTTCATTTTCAATAGAGAATTCGGTGGATTAAAAATCAAACATGTGAACATTCTTCATTTTAAAAAAAATGACGAATACAGACAACTTAAATTTGATAAAAATATGAGAGATTTCTTAACATCTATATAAAGCAAAACGCACCACATTATAAGTTTTGAGATGCTATTTTTTAAATTCTAAATTTACCTTATTATTTGCATTATTTCATATTATGCATATTGGCATTATTTCAGCATTTTGTGCTTAAGAGTTTGGCAGGTTTTGTCAGTTTTTTTACATTAGCGGGGCAGTATATTGAAAATTAGGTTGGTCACACTGTCCATAATATGTCTATTGACTATCCACTATATTTGTCATTTCTACAAAATATGTCTATGACCTTTGTTATTATCGTTTATCGTTTAAGTTTTACATATTTACTTTATAATTTTTGAATTTAACGAAATAAAAATAAATAGTATTTAGTTTTTCGCTGTTCAATTTTTTTTCGCCATTATATTATTACTATGTACTGATAGGCGTGTGTGAAATGTGATTCGAAAATCTGAGAAAGGTTATCGTGTTTTGAGAACTCTTTTTCTTTAATTTCTTAATTAAAACAAATCGAAGACTGTATAACACAAGGTGAGTAATTTTAAATTCTAATGTCAAAGGTTAGAATACTTTAATGCATGCTAGTGTGTAAGTACCTACTTAGTAGCTATAAAAAAATGTTACAAGATTACGTGACACTGAAAATTAGGGTCTGTCTATGTCTTATCTCTTAACAGTAACTTAAACAAAAACATAAAATTGGTCTCTGATATTTATATCAATAATTTAATGATACCCCAATCAAAGTTATTGTTTGTTATCGTTTGAGTTATTTTTATGCTTTGTGATCCTGAAACCTAAATTTAACAAAAATGTATTGATCATTATCAGTGAAGAAAATCGATTATTTATCTTGACTTAGGTACCTGTATTACATACAATAATTTGTAACATACCTGATAATAAGACAAACAAAAAAATTACACTTATTTGTAAATGATAAACATGATGTGCCTATATTCTACAAATGTACTGCCTCATAGTTTGTTCAAATAATGCTTGCTTGCTATTAAAAACGATCAATTTATGTGTATATTTAAAAGTTAAAGTTTTTGCTTATTGTGAAGATACTTATCACAATAAAAATTTAATGCCATAAGCGAGCGAAACTTATATTATGTTCAGGTTTATTGTAGTTTTAGCAAAATACAACTTAAAATATCTTATATTAGGCATTAATCACTCACAATTTCATTAAACCAAGTAAGTACATAAACTTTGCCTCATATATTAAAGACCTCACTAGCCTCTAAAAAAATGTCATTTCACATTCATATTCATTTATAGACAATAAAAGCCATTAGTGGATTAGCATAATAACAGACTATTGAATGTTTTAATTAAAACCACACCATCAATATAATGAAAGCCAATCCTAGTCTGTTTCTTGTCTCTCTTGAGAATGAACTGACCCACTTTCAACTAATTTGCATTATTCATTCATACTTGTAATTGAAAAGTCCTTAAAACTTGTTAATTGTTAAAGGTAGTGGCTTTCTTGATGTATCTGTTTTGTTATTATACTGATTCAACAAACTAAACTGAATCTTTAGTCAATAGACTTGACTTGATGAAGTCCTAAGTCCCCTGGATGGGGCAGAGAGTGTCCACAGTACGTCTCCATTCCGCTCGGTCTATTATATTTAAATAGTTTTAAAATTCATTCAGTTAAATATTTTTAACACCCTAAATCCAATTATTGTTAAACAAAAACATAATTTGTTTACTTTATGCTTTTAGAAATTCCTTCCAGAAGCCTTATTTTATTTATAAAATAAATTTGTGTTACTCTCACTTATTTAATTTAAAAACTTATTTTTTATTAAATAAAACTGGTGAGTAATTTACATTAATATCTAAATAAAATTTCTCTTTAGAGCATAATTAACCCAAATATTAGAGTCATGAGCAGACCCATGTGTTAATTGACAAATAGCCTTTTCAGTAATTACATTAGTTTAAAGTTTACAAAAGCAACAAATACTTATAAAACGAGTGCTCATCAATAGCTACAAGAACTCGTAGAAATCCAGCTACTTTATAAAATTCTACAAGAACTTTCTTCTTTTGGAAACTTAATATATCGAGAATAGAGTGAAGCAAATAGTGAAGTAAGAGTAAGAGAGAGAGTGTGAGTAATGGTATTACCTACTATCCGACATTCTGTAGATTCATGAATCCCAATCACATCTCCACCTGTGATTAACTTGTGAATCTTAAGGTACACAAGAACTGATTAATGGCCCATGGGTGACACTGCATAGTTTCAATGAAAATGTAATAAGAAATATGAAATCTATGATATGAATTATGAGCAAACAGTAAATCTATAAGACTGTAGCTACCAAAGGATGGTTTACGATTAATTAATATCAAAAATGAACCCATTAGTATTTCTAATTAATTGTGATGTTATTTGATGTAACAAAATTGAAGTGTTTGATTTGTGAAATCTTCGTACAAATTTGTCCTCAGAAAGTCAAATAAATTGCTCCTTTCCGTAACTTGCCGTACAATATTATGCCTACCTTAATATTCCATAATTTCTTCATCGTCAGAAAATAAATCGGAGAAATCCATAATATACTTTAAAACAAACTCGATTTAAGCAATAAAAGCCGCCGCTAAACGTATTTAGCAGCGTTAAATAAAGTCCAAAGTGTATTTAACTTTGACAGCCCTGTAAATGTATTTAACGCCTTAAATATTTTGGTGCAAGACAAATGTTCGACTTAAATAAGAAATTGTGTTTAAATAATACTTTAATATGTTTAAGAATGATGGTGCAAGCACCCCTTACATCAGTAAAGTTTGTTTTATTGCCTACAAGAAAAGTTGCTTTGAAAGCTAAAATATGCGACAGTTTAAATCCGTATCTTATACCTAATCAACTACATTATTATTCCATGTCCATATTTAACGGAGCCAAGTTCAGAATCGTTTTACAATGAGAATGAGTCAGTTGCGTTTGTTACCATACAAACATGGCGCCACAGATTAACTTATCATCTGCAGACGTATGCACTATGCAACACATATTATCTCGTTTTAATTTATAGCGTCGTTGTGCTGTTTATACAGAGGAATCTAATGATTTATTGTTTTTATGTTACAAGGGATTTTTTAAAATTTATCTCTAACTATGAATTATTAAAAATTAACATATATTCCATTAAAATAATTTTCAAAGTCTGTAGGTATAACAATTCAAAAAACTGAAATCATAATTGCACATTCATCGTTCATAATATGAAATTGGGATTAGGTTGTTGGTCTTTGTACCTAAAAGGAGTTTATTTTAGGGTTGCCAACCCCAAATTTAAAAAAAACTAGGATTTGAAGACGGAAATACCAGGACAATTAAGTTTAAAAACAGGACGCAGTAATAGAGTTGCTCTATATAGTTGACAATAGATGAAATTATATTCAACTAATGTTGATAAAATTTTTTATGAAAGTATTCGAATAACAAGAGGCGCGCGATTTTTAAAATATGTAAGAAGTCACTTTATCAGGGCGCTTTAAAAACCCAGGACGCTGCCTAAAAACTATTCAGGACATCCCAGGACACTAAAAAAACTAGGACATGTCCTGAGAACACTACGCTTGGCAACTCTAGTTTATTTTTACCGTAAAAATTATACATTTCAATTTTCTATACAAATGTGTAGAACACATTAAAAACGAACTAAATTGTGTAGGAAAGCGTATCTAGTTTCCATAATATGGGTAGTATAATATATTTCTCGTTCGTTTTTTTTAAATATACAAAGCACTCTAAAGTAAGATTAAAATAAAATATTAAAATTAAAAGAAGAAATTAAATAATATACAGTACGAAATACATACTCGCATATTAGTTTCCAAACAGGGAAATCTATACGGAAAAAGTTGGAGTGTCTGTTTGTAATATTAAAATAACCGCTTTTTACTAAATGCATATTGATGTATACACGGTACATATACCAAAATAACATTTTTTTACAATTTTTGTCTGTTATGGCTAAACTCTGAAACGTCTAAATCGATTTTGACGGGACTATCACTGGCAGATATCTGATTACAATAAAGAGCAATTTAGGCTTTTATTACATTTATTTTAGAAATTAAATAAATAATAAAAAAAAATTGGCGCGGACCAAGTACATAATACATATCTATTATTATTTTGCTGTTCGCTAATTTACTCTGTTTTAAGCCATATAACGACGTTACGACGAAATTAACTCGGGTGAAACCGCAGGGCACAACAAGTCATTTTAATACAATAGAGTCGAACCTCTATCCAATGTGATGTCATCGATAAAGGAAATAGACCGTTACGACCCTATTCAACACAGATACGAACTTCATTAAATACTATTTATATTTCTAACGATTCCAGACTCGGAAGGAAATGCCTATTACAGGTTACGTGTGCAAAAAGTAAAATCATTGCATGAATTATTTTAAGCGATTATCCATTTGACGACCGATTGGCGCAATTGGTAGTGCTCCTGCCTTCTGCATCGAAAGGTCCCGGGTTCGAATCCCGGTTGGTGCATTTATTTGTGTGATGAGTACGAATATTTGTTTCCGAGTCTTGGTTGTTTATAAACTTGTATATGTATTTATTGTGGTACCCTCGTTGTTTCTGATTACCATAACAAAAGTGCTTCAGCTACTTAACTTTGAATCAGAGCAATGCATGTGATTATTAATATTATTATTATTATTAACTTGCTATTGTTTTTCTACATATATGTTTTCATTCTTTTTCCACAATGCCTTCTAGATTTATACTAATCGGTTCGATTTCCTTATAGCGGGGTAAAATGTAACTATGATGGGCAAAATTGTTGCAATGAAAATGTGCGGTAAATCAAATAATATTAAGAAGTCATGAATTATTCAGACAATTTAAAATATTTTATCTACTTTATGGCAACATTTCATGAAATTTAAATTATATTGCTGTCCAATTAAGAGAATTAATGAAATCTCTATTATTTAGGATTCATTAAAATTAGTTCAGTTTCTCGATATCCGGAATGTTATTGACTTGCGTAGTTACAAACTAGATAAACGATAGAATATAAGCTATTATTACATATGTGAATAAGCTTGTATTATGCAATGAAACAAAGCTTTGAAACTCCTACATTTCATCCAGGAAGCACTGAAAATCATAATTACAGTTCTACACATGCTCCACTTACCGACAATAGACGTGAGGCCGATCCTTGCTTCTATTTGTTGCAAGCGAACTGATTGTGGCTAATAAAGTGATTAATTCAGCCTAGAAATGTGGTCCGACCATCCATTTAGAATTGAGGCCAATAGCCGCTATTTTACAATTGATATTTGGATTGAATTGTTTATGGTTTTGAGTTACGCAGGGCAGCTGCGTTTCGAACACAATTACATCTGCCGACTGTGGTGATAATTGATATGTTTTGTGTTTGAAACATTTTATTTTACCATTTTATTTGCTAATATTTAATTTTACAATTATTGTAAAATTTATTGTACAAAAGCTTCTATTGAAAATTTATGTCCACAGCAATGTTTAATAGTTATTAAGTTTTATAAACACTCTCGGTACAGAACCGATGCGACTTCGGTCTGGGTGGCTAGTTTAATAATTAAAATTAAGTTGCTGTTAATTGTTAAACCGAAATCTTTAGGTCGTTCTTAGATAACTTCTTCAGAACTTCGAACTCATGTATAGTTTAACGAGTCTATCTATAACGTGGTGTATATAGGTAGAATCGTTCTGTTTGAGATGAGATAAAGAAAATTATGATTTTATTTATATTCCAATATTATTTTGTAACAACGTCTGGTTTCCGGGTTTAATAAACCATGTTTTTTTCTTTAAAATTTGTAAATTCTGTTTAAAAAATCTGGCAGAATATTTTCTTTCACTATTGTCAATGAAGTTGAACTATGCTCATGAAGATAAGTGATACATGATATTAAGGTTATCGCTCAAAAAGTATAAATACTTTGATTAATTGACAGTCTTGGCTTGATTCTTTTAACAGGGGCAAACAGAAAAAGGGCTTAGAATAAGTGATAATTATAATTTAATTTAAATTTTTGTTTATAGAACTTTATTAGTATCCCTGCTGGATGGTATTATATTTTTTTACTAAATTGTTATTTTACAATAACTAGTACCCAAAACTTCATCTAAGTAGAAGATGAAAAAATAAAATAATAAATGGTTATATTCAATAATATTGTGTTGTTTCTAAATGGTGAATATTGATTAAAAATTGAAGCCGTTTGCTAATATATTATTTATGTAAATTTAATTTTAAAGTAGTTTAGAACAAATAATGAATGGTCAATTAAGTGCACAAGTGATGTGGTGTAAGCAATTTATTTGTTTAGTATAACGAAGGCATGCCTATTTGGTAACTAAGCAGACACGATTGCGTGACAGTAAGCCCTTACAAACAGCGGCCTACGTGCCACCTACACGAACCAGATTTCTATGCATCAAAACCAGTGCATTTCTCCTTGATAACTCGTTAAGCTCGTAATTCAGCTTTCCTGTCAATTGAGACGATATTCATCGAAAGATAAGTATGTACTTGTGTAAATATTTCAGATAGTAAGCGATCACAGGCAATATACTTTCTCATTTCGGGATTTTCGTCTTGACCGTTGTTTGTTGATGAGAGCCAGTTGTGAATATGTATAAGTACCAAGTTGAGCTTGCCATTATTAATTAAATTTACTGAAGCTCTGACTGTAAGTCATATTTTATCTGAATGTATAGACAATCATCGCTAACACTAGAACTACATATTTGAAAGGAACCGTGAGGTTCGAGAAACACTGACCTGTCGGAAACACCCGGTGTTTCATATCAGTATTTTTGAATTTCTTGGCTATTCTTGTCAGACCTGGCGCGTGCTATCTTGATCGTAATGCGTATATTATACTAAGGTATATAAGCTTCCTAATAACGTTCGCATAATTTAGTGCGTATCAACAGTCCAGTGTTTTCAGAAGCCGAAAAAAAGCCTGAAGTAGGTCTATGTCGTGAACTGTACTTAAGTTACTAATAATAAAGTTATATATAATATTTATCAAGCCGTTGAAGTTAAAATACTGATTCAGGATAGCAATAATTGTAAATACACATTCAAATAACGCAGCCACAATCTGTCATAACATAAAAGTATTAAAATAAAGCTGCATATTTAAGGAGGGGCAATAAATTTGTCACCAGATGTAAGTTGAATAAGAGCAATTTGTCAAAAGATTGTAGCTGTCTAGAATTCCACTAACATAATTATCTTTCATGAACGTGTAACTATTATTTATAACGTCTTTCAACTTGAATACGATTACGTTGGAAGAATGTAACTTTTGGCACTTTAGTAATACATAGTATATTTACTGTGTATAAATCTTTAACGTTTAATCGTTCAACAAACTTTCTCATTTGAGAAATAATATATCGTTACAGTAAGAAAACTATGGAACGTATAAAACATTAATTAAAATTAGCAACGCGTAAAGCTCTACGTTATAAGAATAAAAGTTGATACCAAAAACATTTTATTGCGCGCCTTGTCGTACTAATTTTATAAAGAGAAAATATTTGTATTAATATATTTATGTTTGAACTGAATAAAGTTAGTAATTACTCACTGTGTAATCTTTGTACTCGTTTACATATGCCCCAAGCTAATCCAAGCTTAGAAACCGATAGGAAAAATGCGACATTGTATTTTATTAGCTTTTGTTTCTAAAAGTATTTTTGGTCTGGTATGCCCTATATACAAAACAATCCATTGAAATGTACCTACCATCTAAATTTTGAAACTATGCTTGGAATAGATTAAAGCCGAAATTACTACAAATATTTTATTACTATGTAGCTTATTTTTTAAGTAATTAACATCAATATTAATGTTTCATGTAACGTGATTAAAATAAGCACTAAATAAATAAATTTAACAAAAATTGCTGCAATTTTTTCAGTTTAGGAGAAACTATTCTGTAGTATGAATCTCGGACCTACGAACATAGATCTACATATAAATTCATAACCTGTACGTACGTACTGTTACGTATCATACGTAACAGTTTTTTACGTATTCGATAGTCTGCGTAAAATCTTTGTATGAAAATGTACAGTGCCTCGAGCGGTCACGCGCAATCTTACAAGGGATTGTATGTTTTCAAAAAGTAAATAACCTATGGGAAAGTAAATATAAGAATAACTATAATTGAGAATTAACAATATCTAAATAAAATGGCCGAAGAAAATATCGAATTATTTGAAAATAAATGAATTAAGCCTACGAATAATTCAGCCTATTTTCTGGCCTTACACCTTTAGGGTTTCTTCTAGACAAGCGTATCCCTTTATCCGTTTTGGAATTGGATTTCAAAACCCTTTCTAAGCTCCTTAGAAAGTCAAGCCTGGTCTGATATGTTAACACTGGAGCTTCACGTACGTGAATACAGGCATATTAAGTTACCTTATATAAATAAATCACAAAAATTTACTTATCATGAATGGATGACTGAATATGTCTCCAATAAATGAAGCTAAGTTCCTTCACGGTCATGTCAGCTTTCAAACAAAAATTGCATGGCAATCGGTCCATTCGTATAGGAAACAGAATTCCATAGACACCACATAGTTCTAATATCATTCCTTTTTCGTGAGGAATTAATTTAAATTTAGGGTAAGCGAAATAGCGGCCAGAGTTTTTTGTACCGATTTAAAATAACAAATACATCGACCTACCACTATTTCGCACTCTTATTACTTGACTGTATTTATTGTTCTTATAAAAAATTCTGTTAATATATCATACAAATATAGTAGTAATGATTACTAACCTTCATGATATCAGAGTATCAATTTATACAAAAGCAGTGTCTGTTTAAAACAAGAATAAAATTAGACCTATATTATTTTCAGTCCCATTTATTATCATAAAAAAAATCAATCCAATCAAAGTTTAAATTAACATTCTTTTCAAATTAAACGTTATTAATTGATTAATTATTAAACGCTTATAAATGTTCCAGAGAACAGTATATTTTGTAATAATTTCTTAAGATACTTCGACTATATACATTCATGCCCATACACACAATGATGTAATCACATCCTGCCTAGCAGTTCTTACGGTATCGTTGTTAAACAATGCTTAGCAGACATACCTATATGAATGTTTGTATAACGCTCGTGATAAAACTTTGAAATTGGCTCAAGCTTTCGACGCATCAAATGCAACATTTTAACATAGAATGAGATTATTACCCAACGTCTTGAGCATTGCCTAAAGTTGACATAGATTGAGTTTTTGTCGTCCTAACTCGTAATAGTTGTTCAGAAACCTTTTATAATATCCATCTATTGGCTCTTAAGCAATAAAAGACCATTACAAAATATACGAAATATACTAATAAACTGACAAATATATTTAAAAAGCATCTTTTTAAATTTAAGTTCTATTTTCAATTTCGTTTGAGAAACATTAGTTAGAAGCTGTCATTGTACATAGTATTTTAAATAGGACACTTGTCTAGATGAATTTGTTTTTGAAATGATCGTTAATTTTGACTTAATGACTGAATTACACAAATTAAGCAAAAGGCAAATCATACATTTATATTAGACCGCACAGATTGAATAAGATTAGAAACTGGCTTAGCAAGTGTCTTAGCAACAGGGTCATTGTCAAATGATAGCAAAAAATAAGATAAAAACTGTAAATAAACCAAGCAATTTGGACACGACACAGACTTCCTTTTATAAAAATAAGAGGCATTCATTCATTTTTTGTAGTTCAAATTAATGTTTGCCTAAACCAGGCCCGTCCAACATACGAACCCATATATACATTCCATATGGCCCGCTATGGTACCAAAAACATAAAATCTGGCCCTCTTTAAAATTATGTTGGACACTCCTGGCCTAAACCGACATTTATTTTCATATTTTGTAGGCATATAAGTGATTAATAAAATTATAACTATAGTTTAGGTGGTTAGTATAGGTGGATCGATTTTGATGATCTCTAATTTGTTGAATTTTTTGGATTCGTCTAATCATAGTTTTTATAAAGAAAATCGTTTCCTCATACATGTTTATGATACATTCGGAACTCTGAAGCGATATGAAGTTCTCGGCGTTCGCTAGTAATAAATAAAACCAAAATTAAAATCTTGTATTATAAGTTATTAGTGAAGATTATAAATTTTAACAAAACCACAGGTAAGCGGAGCACAGCAACTTCTATGCTAGCAAAAGCCGTTGTGATTATGTCACAACAGAACTTAAAACAATCTGTTTCGAAATTCCCTTGGTGCTCAAACATCACCTGCCTTATTTCAAAACGCGGTTTTAAGATAGGCCGGGTTTGTTAGCAGAGAAAAACCTAATTTTTGTATGAATGTTAGACGTGTATCCTAGCAACCTATACTGAAACATCTTTAGCCTATGTTTTGTAATAAGGTCCCACTAGTGCATTGTTTCCTAAACTGTGGTCCGCGGACCTCTGGGGGTCTACGAGCATATGTTTGGGGGTCCGCGGTCCCATACGCATCTATCTTACTTAGAGCATTAGGTAAAAAAAATAAATAAGTTACCTTCGCCAAACATCTCGTAATTATATGAATCTTATTTGAGATTGCAATTGAGTAATAATATCAACCCGAACATTTCTAACTTAGTTGCAAAAAAACAGCACCTTCTCATTAATGTTTTTCTATGAAAAAGTTTGTTTTTTGTTGTTATTTAATCTAATGAAGAAATACTAAAATATAATATTTTCCGAAAATTGCACCTTTTTTTCACTCAGGGGTCCTTGGAATTATGATTCATTTCCTTGGGGATCCGCGGCTGAAAAAGGTTAGGAACCGCTGCACTAGTGTGAAGCTTTGAACAGGTCAAGGTGTAAACACATAGGTCTAATCTCACTCATCACTATATAGATATGTATAATCATAATTCCAGCGATCTTTTTCATCACGAATTCTGAGTATTCGTCTTTGTGCGTAGCTTCTTTCATTCCAAACTTTAGGTCACTTTTGAAATAACTGACCTTTTCTTACAATAGCCAATCTCGACATGACATGTGTGATTTAAAAGTATTAAGTTGAAAGCCAATCTATTTTTTTTATCGCCGGTTTTTATGTCTTCCCTTTATATTCGAAGTTTAAAGTCGTAGAGTTTATTTACTACTAACAGAAAAAACTGTTTATTTCTCTTTTTAAAATATTTAATTGTTGACTCGTATAAACAATCTAAAATCTTTGTTTCTAATTATGCATTATCTATATTTCCTCTTCAATCACTCTATCTAATAAAAAAAACCGCATCAAAATCCGTTGCTTAGTTTTAAAGATTTAAGCATACAAAGGGATATAGGGGGAGAAAAAGCGACTTTGTTTTATACTATGTAGTGATGATTAATACCTGTTGTAAACTATCTTTTTGTTTCAGGTCAATTATTTTACGAATGAACTTCTATAAGGTGAGCGATTAATTATTATTGTATAGTGTGAACCCAATTTATTTATGTTTTCATTTCAGTTTACTAAATTTCTAAAAAATTCATGCATGAAATGCTATTCCGGTACGATCTTCTCAAATTAAGATTAATGCTATCGGCACTTGTAAAAAGTTCTTTCGACTGTGGGTTGGTTCGTTAGAGATCTGGATATAATGTAGCATTGGACGTATTCGTTTTTGAGTTAATGTCTTTGAAATAAAACGTTTTTATTTATTCTCGCCACTTTGCGATGTAGCTTTTAAAGTAATAGAACACTAAATCCCTTTGAAACTGTTAAATGTGTATATAACTTGAGTTGTAGAGTTACAAGTTGAACTGAGGTTTCTTGACTTTATCTCTATCGAACTTTGAGATTACCTTCGCGTGTTGTTCGTGAATACACTGGTTTTATTTCGAGCATTTGAGCTTTTATTGCCATTGTTCGAAGGTTACGATTAAGAGACGTTTTAATAAATATACTGTGCTTTAAAAATGTTTAGTCATTAAACTCAACATCAACGCCTTTATTCTAGTTCATGTTAATCTATATCGCAAAGCTGCCTCCGTGGCTAAGTGGTTTACGCTTCTATGTGTTCCGTTGGAGGTCCTGGGAGGTCCTTCGAATCTCGGGGGGGACAAATGAATGTTTCGGTTGAGTAGGCACAGAAAGCTAATCACTCATTTGCCTGTAAAGATGATCAGTGAAACAGAAACAGAAATGTGTTTGCTCCATGCCCCGCTACAGGTTACGGGAATTCACTTTAATCTATATCGTTTATGAGAAATTGTCTGAGTGACATTGGTTATAGAGTATATATTACAGTGTAGGTAGTGGAGGAAGTTTCAAATAAAAGCTAACTTAATCTATAAAAAGCATAATTTTATACTTTATATGAAATTGAAATGCATGCTATGAAAACTCTAATACAGACAGCTTCAAACGATTTTGGAGACGTATGGTGATATATGAGAAATCACAATATATCTGGTAATTTTTCTTTATACCACATCAGCTAGTTTATTGTGTCGGTATCCTGCTTATTTAACAAGGAGAATCTAGAATTCCTAAAAGCAGAGGTCGATAAGCTAAATATTCTAAACTTAAAAACATCAACGAGGAAAAGTTTTTTTACTTCAATTGAACTTGGAGTCAAGTCTAGTTTTTAACGAATTCCGCGCAAACTCGTACTGAGCATGGTAATGACAGGAGCTAAGTTTTTTAATTGAAAAATTCCTTACTCTTAACGAACTTACTAGTTTCCTTGTGTTTTATGCGCAATTAAATTCCTCACTGGCTGTAGATAAAAAAGATTTATCTGCTTACTTGCGATTTTAATTGCTGTCTCGCTTTTTCCTAAGACAACACGTCCAATTAGAGAAGGATAGAAAGGAGTAACCAGTTTTCCAAGATCCTTCCATTTTAGGATTAGTTTTATCCTGTCGTCCTTTACAATTCCTTGTACATTGGGGGTGCGTACCTCAATAGGGATGTTTGCTTTTTAGATTTAGTTGAAATATACAAGCATTAATTTGAACTGTCCTTATTAAAGAGCTTTTAAAAAATTACAGCTGTAACATGATAAAAATGTAAAAATAAATTATGAAAAGCTAAATTTTACTTTTAAATTAAGTACTAAACATGTTCAATTATTTATTTTGGGATATTAATATTTCTATATTTTGGTACAAATTAATAAAATGAAAATATCACATAATTAACAAGCTAAAGTAGGTATTTCTAGAAATAACAAAGTAATTTTGTCACGCACTAATCGTTAGTCAATGGGCAACTCGACCACAATGGTCGTTTAAAGTTACAAATAGAGCAAAACAAGGATCGTTTTTGCCACCAACGCAGCTTTCGGTCTGAATCACCATTTATTTTAAGCTCTTTGCCCTTACAAAAATAATAGAATGATCCACTTAATATTTCACTTAGATGTTATATTTTCATTTGTTCTACATAGTTTTTTTGTAAAGGACAAGGAAGGAAGTTAATTTAGTTTAAAGTTTTCTGTAGGTACATAAAAACATACCCGTGTAGGTGAAATTCATAATATATTTTGTTACGCGTAAGTTGTGTACGAGTAGTCATTTAATTCGTGTTACCTGAAATTTAATTAAATAACTATTTCAATACCTATTTAAATTTATTAAAATTTGAATTAATTTTCCCTTCGTGAAACAGGACAATTTTTTCATAAGCAAGATATGTGCCTTTTAAACCGATTGTTTGTTCCTAATACGTTTGAACTTAGCTATGCAAAGCGATTATTAGTTGGTATAATTAAAAAAACGCCAACTCACCCAATTTCGTCTTATATAGGTACATATCGTGCGAAAAAATTGCTAATGAATATATGCATTATCTAGAAATAGCAATTAGGCCATCGACTTATTAGCATTGTGAATTCACAGCGTATCGTTGTTTAGAAATTAAAACCAATTAAATTGCGGTTGTTTCTGCGAACATTTCGCTTAGGTGCAAATTTATAGATGGACTGATGAGTCAGCGTTGAACGAAATACAATTTGAAATTTTTTGATCTAGTAGGTAGTAGTTTTTCCTTTTTTACACATTTTTTAATGGACAATAGTGTTCTTTGGTGTTCAAAACATACTTTGCAAAGATGGATGTAAGTTGGTGATGAATTACGTTACGTTTGATGACGAGCCGAGTCAATGACATTAAGATATAAGTTTTTCTAGTTAATCAATTCTTTGACGCTGCTCTAATTAATGAATGATGCACGTGGCTGCCGCGTCAATTTAGAATAATAAACTACGAAATCTATCAAAGACGGTTCTGTGATTAAGATGATTTATGAATTATTAATTCATATAATAAAAAAATCACTCACTAATAATATTACAAATGTATATAAAAACCTTTAAGTTTAATTTGTATTTTTTAAAATTTAAATTGGCAATGTTGTGTACCTGTTATTATGAATGTTTTTATAAAATGTTTGTTACTTCTTGAAGCTTCTGCTTGGCTTTTATAAAAGCCTGCTTCTAAGCATCCCAAGGCACTGTCGCCATATAGTTTGTTTTTAAAGAAAGAAATACCAAAAATGTCTGTTTTTAATTTACAGTTTCACTTTTCTCGGTATTCAAAACAATAAAGTTATATTTAGTTTAATGCTGGTGCAAGCAAATATCTAGGTCGTGCTGATTGGTGTATCGCCTGAATTCTCGCCAACAATGCTTCAGCCAAATCAACAGAAGGCCTGTCTTATATTACACGTCAATAGTTCCATTTTGTGCTTAAACATGCAGAATGCAATATATAATTTTTTTAGTACCAGTCTTGGAGTGATATACTTTATAGTAACAAACTCGCGAGATGGGCTTATTAAGCCTACAACTGCTTCTGCATGAGTATAGACACATAGTAGAATATCCAAAAATTCGTCTAAATATTTACTGAAATAGCAATGTGATTTTCAAAGCATCAGAAACAATGCTGATCATTTCTAAACAGTGAGCATGTATTCTAAACAAAAATGTATGACACAGTATCACTGAACTCGGCTAAATTACAATGCAAATAGAATGCAAAACGCTGAATACTAATAACACTAATCCGACACTCGACTAAAAATCCACTGTCATTTGCATACAATGAACCGGTTAGGAATCGCATGGGCGGATCGCGCTTCGCATCAGCCGGGATTTATCTTAACATTGATTCGGAAGATGTGTTTTATCCAGTAGAATGTGACCGCAATTCAAATAAATGAGAAATGATTACAGGTTCATATTTTCTAAATTCAAAATCCGAACAGGATACTGTTGTTAGAGAATACCGGAGTTGTTTTGCTTCAGCTACGATTAACAGGAATGCAAATCTTTTTCTCGCATCCCATCGTTATATCCTCTTATTGATATAAAATTCGAAAGCTTATTCATGAAAATTTAACACATATTTTTCACACGCACTCCATAGACACTCCAAATAAGAACTACGCCTGACAGGAAATATTTAATTTCGTCGCGTCGCCCCGTCCGAAGTTTTCTCATAAAGTTGCGTTGCAGATTCATATCTAATGTTTGCAAACATGTCACGTGTAGTAAAATAACCGACTCCATCGCATTTCCTTTCATCATAGTCGGTTATGAAGCAAATATTTACTTAACGTGTTGAGCTCATTATTCCGAAGCACTCGGCACTTTCGAAGTACGTTTGTACAGCAGATGTCTCGAGAGTCCGGGGATCCGCATTCATCAGCCAGCTTTACTGTGCCCGTACACAACTACGAATCTAGTTTCCTTAAACGCAAAGAAGGCCGTCGCCCTGATAAGGACCTGAAAGTAATTTACGATATACATGACGTTATTTCCTTACTACGTGATTTATGGAGTCATGTTGCGTGAAACGGCTAGATTTGTGATGTTGTTGCGCAAAACAGATTTAGTTTTTGTTTCTTCACTGTAATAATAGATGTTATTCAGATTCATACAATGATGGAATTATGTGGGAGGCATGTTGCAGCACATGTACCTACTTTCCAGTTATACACCGCTTTTAAACCAGCCGGCGCAGTAGGGAACGAATAAAACAACAGCGTATATTTGTTAACAGCTCTTTTCACACTGCTGTGTGCAATTTAAAACTAACACAGACGGTCTTATGCGAGCGTGTTTTGTTTCTTTTTCTTAACGACCCAATGAAATTTGAAGGGCATACGAAATGCCCTTCGTTTATTCTGAACATAATTACGTCGCGATATAAGAATGTTTGCGTTTGAGTGATGTTTAAACCGGAATAGTGAATATATACGTATGAACTATGTAATGAGCTTTATTTCTTTTTTTATTACTTTCCCTACTTTGTTGCATTTTCTTTAAACTTTTTATTGATTTGATTTATTAATCGATCACGATATATGATAGCGTAGTACACAGACTAAGGACTAAGTAATCAAATACCAGATACAAACTTTCAGAAAGTTTACGTACTTGCGAAATTGTAAACGTAACATCGCTCAGAAGCTTGATCCAATTTGGCACAACTTGTACCACATGTAGGTACCCAACGTTAATGGATTGGTTTGTGTAATTTCAATAGCATCGCAATAAAATTACTTTCACTAATATAGGTTTTGCCGACATTGATTGAGTGCTAGTAAAACACACTGTCTAGATAAGACTAACTTATTACCTCTTTGTTCAGTCATAATCCTAATCTAGTGCCTTATATGATAGAGGTAAAACGTAAACAAAGTCGAGGGCATTCCCTAGTAAAATAGGCACATTTAGAAGGCCTCTTTCAGAAAAATTGTGTCACCGAATGACTCATAGAACTATTCTTCAGATTTCCAATGATAACCTTCATCTATCGGTTGTTGGTGACCTAGATCTGTTTTACGATTAATAACTTTCAGTTTTAAGAGATATGCGTTTCATGAATATTTAAATATTTGGCAGATTTTAATATCAGCATTCAGTATCTTGACTCTTCCTATCAGAGCTGGGTGCGTTCTTGATCCATTCAACTTAGACATAGTGACATTCATATGCGTACATGAATCATTATAATCATTTTTAACTGTAACATAAAATATAGCCCAAGTTCTGATCTGTGCGGTAACTTACCTTATAGTCTTTTATATATTATCGCCACAGTGATTTCGGCTTCATAGTTCATACTTTTGCGTGTTGCGTGGTCCTAGATTCGATTTCCGAGGAAACAAATGTTTTGGTTTGCTTGACATAGAAGGCTTCCGCTTTATACACCTTTCGGCTTTCCCCATCTACGGGTTATGGGATTACTTTTTTTAGCGTATGCAATGAGGTTTATTAAGTAAATATACATTTGAATGACTTGAGTACCAATTATCATGAAAATCAATACAATTTTTTTATGGTAAAAAAATAGTTATTTAGGGTTTACCTATACAGTCTGAATATATAAGTTCTTGTTTTACCCACTTGAGAATACTTGACTCTTAAATCCTTTGCGATTACACAACTGATTCGAGTGTGAGTTGGCAACAATTCGGAATTTTTAAGAGTATTAAGAATTCGTCGTCTAAAAACCTAATGATAAAAGAATGTAAACGATATAAGAAAATGACACGATGATTATCACCTATTTATTGTGTTAAAATGGGTCCGCGGTCGGCGACCTGCGTTTCCGTAATGAAGCACACTGGGACTTGCTAAGGTGGGGTTAATCCATGAGATACAAGTTCTAACTTAAATACGAATTATAAGCTTTGTTCCTTCGTGAATTGTAATTTGCACATTCAGTATCTTGTGTTTCAGTATAAGGTTCGTAAGTGTGGCTATCTAGCTGTGCCCCGCGGTTTCACCCGTGTTAACTTCGTCGTAATGTGATGTTATATGTATAGCCTAAAAGCTTTTAGCTCTAAAAATGACGATACTTCTATAGAACTTTTCATGTCCACCTTTCAACCCCTTACAATTCGTTTTTCGCATTAAAAAGCCTATATCCTTTTTCAGGCTCTAGAGTCTAGACTATCTGTATACCAAATATTATTTAACGTGAAACCGTGACAGATAGACAGAGTTACTTTCGCATTTATAATATTTCGATAGTTACAATTTGTTCCAAATTTAACAACACCTAATTTTTGTGGTTTTCAATAGTGCTATTGCCCATTTCGTTTGCGTATAAATTACTTAATAAAGAAAAGGAGTTGTAATAAAATTTGTAAAAGTTTCTTTAAAATAAATTAATTTTAAACAAAAAAATAAAACCGACCTCAAAACGCACTGAAAAGTAAAAAATAAATTTTGTATTATAAATGAACTTACTATGAATATAAGACGTAAATAGTGTTGATAAATTAAATTCATCTAAAATTCTACAAGGGCATAAAACTGTCATGTTGTTCTTTGAAACGCGGCGCCAAGCCATTCAATTAATTTTTTTATTAAAGTCCAGGAATATTCATTCAGTCTTTATTTATATATTTGGCACCGCCTTTCAAAAAACAACATGAAAGTTTTATGCCCTTGTAGAATTTTAGATGAATTTAATTTATCAACACTATTTAGTATTTACGTCTTATATTCATAGTAAGTTCATTTATAATACAAAATTTATTTTTTACTTTTCAGTGCGTTTTGAGGTCGGTTTTATTTTTTTGTTTAAAATTAATTTATTTTATACTTTTGAGTGGCTCTCCTAAACCGTGTAGTTGGTAATCATACCATCAAAACGAAACTAACATGGACGCTCTGACTTTACACTCACCTTATACACTAAAAACTAATTTAATTAATTTTATTTAATAATTTAAAATTAATAAAAATAAGAAGACGCAAAACTGAATCGTTTAATACTAAAAATTTAAGTAATATCGTTCATATAAATTAAGTTTTCATGGTGTTTTATAGTAAGCAAGTGAACGCACATTGTGATTTCCCGTAGGAACTCAGTTACTATATTCTCTCTATCTCTAGAAGTATTTCTTCTACCTTATTTATTTTACTATCATATATGACCCTTTTAATGTTTTATAAAATGATATATAAGTCATCGATATAAACTGATATTACATCGAGCTATAGAGATCTAAACTGGACGCGTAAACAATAACGTATGACATGTTTTTCTCTGTTGACAAGTTTTGCTCCATAACATCAAATATATGGCTTAGATTATCATAAAATTCCGTCAAAAGCTTGACAATATGACTTTTAATTAAATCAATTTATTATAATTAGTATATATTTAATACAACATGGACATCTCTATTGCTAAAGCGAACTAATTGAAGATTTTTAAATTTTTTATTTTATAACCTCAATATCTCTAAAACTATAAATCAAATTATTTTGATTCTTATTCTCTCTTGTTGCAAATTTAATACTAAATCGAATAACATCTAATTCATCGATAAGGATTCATAAATTATATAGTTATAAGCAAATAAGCATGACATGGTCGCACGGAATTCAGCGATTTCTCGTCCGATTGTGAAACTATTCTTTCAATATGCTGAAAACTATTGATCGTAAAAATTCTAAAAAATCTACAATTGGCGACGTACGAGCGGAACATCAGAAAAAAAAAAAATAAAACCACTTCGAATTGATAACCTCCTTTTTGGTTTTTTTGAAGGTCGGTTAATTATTTAAAGGCCACTGTAGTTGTAAGTATATTATAACGTTATTATAACTTTTTGAAAATACTCCTTATTCAGATTGATAGATAGCTTCTTTTATTTATGTAACATATATAGGTCAATTTTTACAAGAGATATAAACACAAAAGTATTTTTTTATGGGTTTGTCTCTGCGGATTCTAAGATCAATTTCAATTTGCAGCGGATCCCATCGTAACAGGAAGTTCATCCAAAACAGCCCTAGCCAATACATAATAATATTTTCGAAATGTTTGGAACGCCGAAGATTCTCTTTTTTTTAATTCATAAACATTGTTAAAAATTTTACTTAAAATAATGTTAAAGTCTTAGTGAAATATTAACAAAGAAATAATTCTAAGCTAGGAGATACAAAGTTAAGTTTATGAATCGTATTTCTAGTTGAAATTTGATATTACATCCATGCAAAGCCAAATTGCGGCATGTGAATTTAAGCATCATACTTGAAGCAAAAATGTTGCACCCCTTTTTACGAAAATTGCGCGAACGGGCGATCGTGAAATTTGCCATAGTTAAAGTTTATATGGAGAAATGCATAAAGCTTTTTTATATGAAATGCATCAGAAATACATTAAATTAATTAAAATAAACTTTACGCATAATACTGCTTAAATGACGCACAGCATACACACACATACCTGACGTACTCTTGAATTGTGGTCGAATTCCGACCAATGAGCGACCACCAGTTAAATTAATAAAACAAGTCTCAAAGTCAAACTTACGTAAGAAGTTGACACCGAAATGTAGTGTTACTTCAATAGTTAAATATATGACGAAGTTCAAATAAATCTGGAGGACATATGGGGATTGTGTATTGATTGTTGACGCATTAATGAGATTTAGGAAGGGATTGTTAGTTGAGAGCGACGAGTGAGGCAGACCAGAAGTCTTGGGCTATTTCTGGCGAGCCGTTGACCTGTTCGCAACTGTTAGATGAATCAGACATTTATTCATACGCCATCTGATTAACGTCAATATTTGATACATATTTGCGCTAATGAATCGTAAAATCTCTGTGTGATAAAGATCCAGTATCATATACCTTTTAAAAAACGCTCTTTATATTAGTCGTCCACAAAAAATGATTGATGATTGATAAGTTTCCAGTTATAGAATGGGTCACTCTCCATCAAATAACGAATTGAGATTGAACAAATGACATTTTTGCGGTGAGCTAGAATTTTATATGCAGATTATTATGTTAATACTAATCTTCTTTAGTACGGGTTCTTGTGCCTTCCGCTGCAAAGAATTAGGATATATGTAGGTTTCCAAAAGACGACCCGACTTCAAACATTCCAGGACATTGCTTCTGCTGTTTATACTTTAAAACTTGTAAGTTTTCAAATATAAACCGCTAAAGTACAATATTGAGTTTAAAAGATGAAGAAAGTTCTAACGGCTTTCTTTTCTAAATAATAAAGATTATTTACAATTTTGTAGTTAACAACGTAAAATGGACAAATTCAAATTATAGTAAAGATATGGCATACATAATTATTTTTTACAATCGTTGTACCAACATACGTAATATTGGTGAAGGAGACGTAATATTACTCGGTAATTGCGGTATAAAAAAGTACTCACGGTAATACGATATAAGTATAAAGCTAGAAATTGCTTTCGTTATGATAATTCATGTGAAAAATTCATAGCGAGGTAATTACAGCAGCGACGTGATGTTTTTATTTGTGAAAATGGATTAACAAAGGGATGGTTGTCAAGGACCCTATATAAAACCGTGTGCTATTTGCTATAGAAATTATGAGAGTCGCAAGTAGGTTATGTAATTGAAACAACCTTGCCGGATGATAGGACGGAAAAAAAGACCGAGTAAAATAATATGTTGTCATAATATGTCTTACTTCAATTGTCTTTTACCTTGTATAAATAAAATTGTGAAAATCGCATAAAATGTCGTGCAGAGGTATAAATTGTAAAATAATTAATTTTGTTATTGGTGGTTATTGTTAGAAAGATGATTTTAAAAGTTTAATATACTACTACTGGTATAGACATTTATATTTAAATAAATATTAATTATGTACTGGTTTAGATATTTGTGAAATAAGAAAATATTCAGTTTTCCTTTCATTGGATAAAACACATTTACCTCGCGGCAGAAAAGAATAATAGAGGCTTCTATTCCAATTTATTTTGTAACATGAATATCGAATATTATATTTCTATATCCTATTTTATTACGGAAAAATATTACAAAATAAACTTTATAATAAAACATTCGTCTTACGTATTATACGGATTTGAAAAAGAGCTTGAAGAGGAAAGAAGTATTAAGAATTTTAATTAGGCGATTATCATAGGGCCGAAACACATAACGCAAACTGCTTATTTTTGCGGCGCCGCAACGCCAAAATCGGCAGTTGCGTTGCCGCGTTGCGGCGTCGCGAAACAGGGCATTATGGTAGGGCAACCATTTTCTCGTGATTTTTGAGTGTGGATAGACGTCTCTCTGCGATGGATCGTAATAAACTTATTGCTTATTTGTTATTAAGAAGACATTATTCTATCTTAAAAATACGGCAAAGAAGATACTGGATACATCCATTAAGTAAGGGTATGAATCCAAATGGCGAGTTCTTTTCTAAAAAATACGAAGCATTAAAGATAGACGAAAAAAAATTTGTTGCCTACTTTAGAATGAGTATATCATCATTTGAAGAGCTATTAAGCGAGTTATCAAAATATATACAGAAGAAAAAAAATAAAGGAAGAAAACCAGTTACTGCTTTGGAAATGCTGGGCTTAACTTTAAGGTAAAACAAATAGGTTTCTTATTTTTTTTTATTGATGTTTATGGCACTCGGAATCAAATGTTTAGTTTTATTTGTACCCCTGGCTTTATACACCTGTGGTACTAGCGGGGTGTCGATAAAAATTTTGCATCACTAGTGTTCATGGTTTGGGGGTACCTAGTGGTACAAAGCCAGGTTCAAATGAAACAAGACAGAATCAAATTAAGCTTTTTGCATTATACAATTTTCTTACTTTAAGAATACTTTAATAGGCCTTAAAAAATGTAATGATCAATTTAAGAAAAATCAAACTCCTCATCTTGTGAAACATAGGAAGTAGCTGACGTTTCGTCCAGTAAAAATGGTGAATTTATTGGACGTTGTTGGTTTGATGATGAGGTAGTCCTCTGTTCAGTAATCGAACTTCCAGGAGTAGAAGTGTGGTAGCCACTCTGAACCGTATTATCGTATCTCATAGTTGAATATCCTTGATTGTAACCCTGATGCTGATATTCTTGATTATAGCCGTGATGTGTATTTTGATGAATTGAAGGTTGAAGAATGTCGGTTAATATTTGAAGCACCCGACTTTGAAATATCAATGTTTGATTCTCATTTAACGATTGTAGAGATGGTAAAATCCCCTTGAAAAAATGCAAATGTCTATTCTCCGGTGTTTTTAATATTGCCAATAAATCTTCTTCAATATCATCCTTATCATCTGCCTTTCGTTTTCGTGGTTGACTTTTATAACGAGGCAATGCCGTTATTTCATTCTCAATATCTCCTTCCGCTACGCATAAACTGGAATCAGTTGCATTTTGTGAAACCTTTTTCAAAAACTGTAATTGTTTATTCAAGTGATATTCTTTAATTTTTGCAGCTCCAGCTCCTGATCGATTGGCATCTTTTAGTTTTTTTTGATATTTAGCAAAATTATCTTTTATGGCCTTCCACTTCTTGACTAAATCATTACCTGCAACAAAAAACTTCACAAGTGAAAAATAGTAATAAAGACTAAAATTCCCTAGATTCCATTTATACTACATATAAAATTTGATATAACTTTCATAAGTACTTTCGGTCCATCCAATTTCATATAAATGGCTGGCCGCCGAAAAAGAATAATTTTCTGCTTTTTCTTGACTTAGGCAAGTTAAAAACTGATTGACTTTGCCTAGAACAACCATAATGTAAAATATTTATTGAGTACTTCTTTGAAAAACTACCTGTCTATCTTTGAAAATCTATTCCTTTAGCAACACTATTACCTGCGCGGTTTGAGTTTGATTATACCTACATTTGTATTATTTTATTATTTGCCTACTAATTATTATTTCATTTTAGATTTCTAGCAACCGGCAGTGACTTTAAAACCATGCATACGAATTACTTCCGAGGAGCAAGTACAATAGCAAAAATTGTAAGGACAGTTTGTCGCGCCATATGGAAACATCTATCAAGTCAAAATATACCTCCTATAACAAAACAGGTTCTAGAAGATGTCGCTATTGAGTTTGACAAGAAAGCAAATTTTCCTAACTGCATAGGAGCTCTTGATGGTAAACATGTCCGTATTACATGTCCTGCGCACAGTGGATCACTGTTTTACAATTATAAGGGCTATAATTCAATAGTTTTATTAGCTCTTGTAGATTCTAGATATAGATTCATTTTTGTCGATATAGGAGCGTATGGCAAGGAAAGTGACTCCACCGTTTTCCAGAACTCTAAACTTTATGATTTGATTATGACACGCAAATTACCTATTCCTGTACCAAAGCCTTTACCAGGTTCTCAAAATGAAACTCCATTTGTTTTTGTAGGAGATGAAGCATTCTCAATTTCGAATAACGTCATGCGCCCTTACTCAGGAAAACATTTGTCGGTACAACAAAGAGTTTACAATTATCGACTGAGTCGTGCCCGAAGATATGTCGAGTGCGCTTTTGGCATCCTAGCCAATAAATGGCGCATATTTCATCGATCTATGAATGTGCAATACGAATTTGCGACAGACATTATCAAGGCATGTTGTGTAATGCACAACTTTGTTTTGAATCGAGATGGAGTACAAGCGACCGATGACATTATCTTTGATGATTCTGATCTGCAAATGTTGCATTTGCCCACAGCAAATGAAAATAATTTAAGCCCACATCTAATACGGAATGATTTTTGTAATTACTTTTCCAGTGATGTTGGCGTCCTAAGTTGGCAATTAAACAAAATATGAATGTTCGTATACCTACTCAGTTCAAAATACAAATAATACCTTAATACATTTGATTCAAACTATTTAACATGTTGTGAACTGCGAATAAACAATTTAAATGGCAATTTGGTTTTATTTATAGTATTTGTTTACCTTTTTGAATAAGAGCGCGAGAAAAAAATATAATTTTAACTTAGAGAAAATCTTTTGCATAGGGCATTAAAATAAATGGTGTATTTCATATGATTAAAAAAAAAAAGATACATGCTACTTACATTAAACTACAATTTAAACCGCGGATCAGATTTTTACGTTTTTACTACAGTAAAAATTGTAGTTTTATTGTGAATAGTGATCGCGTAAACCTAAGACCAATGATATTAAATAAAACAAGTAGCCTAAGACTATATGTTACTACTTACCCAGTTTTGATTTTTCGGTTGAGTTTTTTTCCTTGTAATCAACATAAACGATCTCACAAATGCTTTTCCATGCTTCTTGTTTTATAAATTTGTCTTTATAGGTTTCGTCACTAGTATCCCACAAACAACGGTGTTCCTGAACCGAAGATATAAACAGATCGACGTCAACGTCAGACATTTTAATTTTAAAACTGCTTCTCGGTTGACACGTGTTGTTTGCAAGAGTGTTAGAAACAAACTGCATCCTTGTCAACAAGTATGACGTCATAACGCTGGAATTCACGTCGTGCGTTGCGGCGCCGCACCGCTATAGCGCACTGCCGATTTCAGCGGCGCGGCGCCGCAACGCGCTTATGTGTTTCGGCCCATAATTCTTAAATGAAATGCAGCACTGTTTTTATGGTGGTTTGAAACGAATGCTTTACATTGCTCAGAACTAAGTACCTTTAGTTCAAATATTTCAAATAAGTGGAATTTATTCGACCACTCGACTGTACCACGCGCTTGTTCGTACTTGCGTATCACGCAGTCATCCAAATTAGCGAAGCCTGTAAATGTTCGATGCTAGTCCACTGTTAGTGATATAGACATGCCAATTTGCGTGAGATATAACCCCCTACAATAATATTATATTTCCGTTGTAATTTCGCTAAGAGTGTTCTTGCATTCACACCCAAGTAACACGTTATTTATAAGATCATAACGGGGCTTTGCCTTGAATGAATTTGTTAAAACTATGTAATTCTTAATTGATTTAAATTTTAAGTCTTGTTCTAAGAAAGTAGATACGCTGCCCTTACTTAATTTTGACATGATTAAAAAACTTTTCACGTAAGAATTTCACCAGCACCGCCTCAACGAGCTCAGTTAAACATTTATTCCTCAGTCTGATTAAAACTTTGAGTTTAGAAATTTACAGAAAACGAGAATAAAGACCTAAGAGATGTTGCGGCTAAAATATAGCTTACAAGAGAACTTTGGATTGCAAGAGTAAAATACATATTTAAAATACATGATTTTTTTCAAACACAATTTAGAAACATATATAATGTGTCACATAGCACAATATTTAAAATAATATTATATTCATACTAAGATTTCATTGTATTTAAATATCTTAATCGATTTCCACTTAGCTAAAAATGTAGTAGGTACTTATTTTGCAAATTTTAGTATTTCTATGAAAATATGTAATTGATGTCTTGTCTGTTCGTATTTTATACGTAAAACATTCATTGTAAAATGAGATTCAAGAGACATACAATATTAAAATAAAATAAATCCAACTGTCTATACTCTATAATTTCAATAAATATCATACACAAGTGTGTATCAATGTTACGTATAACAAAGATATCTGGGTAAAAAACATCTGATAAAGCTGTCTATTATTTATAATGATTTATAACATATACCCGAGAGCAAGTTGTAATGTGTTTTCAGCTTAATTTGATTTCATTGTACGTTGCACGTTTCTGTTTGTTTCAATTTGCGAGGTGTATTTATAGCCAAGCGATGTACCAAGTAGCCGTGATCGTTCACCAAACACTATTATGTTACGTATTAAGAAAACAAAGCTATGTAATTTCAGTTGACATGGCGACCACAAAATGCAACATTCACAAAACGTGTCACATGGCCCGCTCTAAAACCTATTCTTTATTGCCACATTGCGTATCGCGTCACATTTCTAAATAACTGTCCAACCTATTGTGTAAAGATTGTTTTGTGATCCTTGAAAAATAAAGTTATGGAATTTCGTGGTCCCTACCTAGGCTTTGTATTTTAGTAGATATTACCAAAATTCGGCCGGCCATCTATTTACTAAAAACTACATGAATTTTCTCTATGTTTTTACAATAAATACGAGATTCGCTACTGAATGTATTAGTCCGAGGTGAGGAAATAAAGGTTTTGATGTAGTTGTATTTTCTATATCGCTGAAAAGCAAGTAAAACAAAAAAAAAATGAAATACAAAAATACGACATGAAATAATATCTCCACGTACGCAATAAAATTAACTTTACCTACAAAATTTCGTCAAGTTTTGCCTCGAACCTTGTTTGCACTACCTGACCTACATTTCAAAGTTGATAATGAAAAGCTCGCCGTCTCAGTAATATTACACTGTCACTGTTTGCTATTTGTTATTTTCTACAATCCCTGGGAATAATATATTTAGCACACACGACGGGAAGACGTGAATTTTTGTTAAGAAACAAAAATCTCTTAGAATGAGGACGAGAGAACCCACCGCAATTATATTCCCAAGAAAACCACCCCATCAATGTCATGAAGGAAGGTCATATATGGTGGTGGTCACGACCCTTATGAGTGAGGAAGACGAGACTGTCTTATGTTCTTGTCGAAGTTCATCTATGACTAGGTTTAAGCGTCTTTACACTGACATTAAATTATAAAGAAAGAAACCTTCTGAGCTTTGATCGTGAGTGACCACACTAACTGTAAACAATATTATGTTTATAATTTACAGTTAGGCTTCCATCTTCCTTGTTTCATCTTCTCATGCCGTATTTGATCCGAGTCTTGTATTTGTTGTATTACAAAATCTCTTTCATTTTTATTGGGTCTCAAGAATAACTTTGTTAAAAAGTGAAAGTGAAGTCCCGTGTCCCCTAGTGGGGCTGGAGCAAATGCATTTCACATCTGTTTCACTGATCGATTTTTTTCTTTAGGGGCAAGTAGGTGATCAATCTTCTATGCCCTGTCAGACCGAGCTTTTTTTTATCTCCACCGGGAACCGAACCCAGGACCTCTCGGTTGTAACGCTTACGCGCTTACCACTAGACCGAGAAGTACAACTTTGTTAATAGAATTTATATTCCTACTTAATTGTATAAGTTAGAAACTTACGATATTGAATAACTTTCTACTATTATTGAAAGGTTATATTACACATTCATTCAAGTATTTTATAAGCACACGGATAAATTACAAAAAGTATAGTGTAGCAGTAGCAGGAGTGATGTAGTATAGTGTTAGCATCAGTTAATTATATTATTGCGATGTGCATGTTACTGAAATCTTTCACACTTTGATGCTTAGCGACATTTCTTTTGCTGGACGAGTTTAATTGCGTGACTGTTTCTAATGGCCGCTTCCTTTTCAAGAATTTCTTTTAAGATACTGATGTCTCATAAATCAACATTCCATGTGGTAATATTTTTGGACTATTCGCTTTCTTTTATTAAAAATAATTATTGCTTCGCCTTAAATGTTTCACAATAAATAAGTAGGTAGGTATGTGTTGATTTATTCATATTATATTTTTCAATAGTTGGCATTCTAGTAAAATATCAGATTTCATTTCTTATTTTGTATATTTTCTAGATCGTAGTCGAGTTGAATCCCATTTAGTAAACTGACTCGGAAAAAAAAAAGGGAATGATCGAAAGATTTTTCTTCAAATGTTGCCAGATCCTCACCCTTGCCAACATGCCGCAGATAACAACTATTATACTTACCTACTTATCTTAGTCTTCGTTTTCATTCATAAAATGTGGTCTCATGTTTAAACCTACTTAATATTCTAGTTAGCCCCTTGAATATTTCTCAACCTTATTAGAGCTAAGCACTGGTAAGCAAAATCATTACTTAATTACCATGTTGGCTAAAGTATCCTTTATCCAGCTGATGTCAAGGCCCCTAAGGTACCAGGGGATAATAAGTGCGTAAGAAGCGGGGGGCGGAAATTCTGTGCCGAGTGCAGTCGCCTTCCGTGCGTCGCTTACAGCAGTCGACGTTCAGTTTGACCGCGCTAACATCAGTGTAGTGACACTTTGTGACTGGAATTTTGTGTTATCTGTGCCGTTGGAAATATTTAATCAAGGTTTATCCAATCTGTGGAAAGGTATGTTTGTTTTTGGTTTACCATTATGTAAATAAATGCCTACATTAAAGGACAGGACTACCGGAAATGTTTTCATTAAAATGCGGTCAAATTACGCTTTATGCTAATGCAATTATCGTTATTACAAGGGTTAAATATTATGAGGTTGGTTATTGATTCGAATTTACGCACCCCAAATAAATTTTGCGTTTGAGAGGGTCCCAGTTTCACAGAAATTGAGAGGGAATCACTAGCTGGGGTTGAATGTGCCATCTGCGGAAAGTTATTACTTCTTTAAATAAGCTTTCCTGTGTGGTGCGGAGTGCGTCTATGAAGAAAATTGTAGAAATTAAATTTTTGTTTCACCGTTACTAAAGCTTATTTTTTCCTTCTTATTCAAGCCTTTTATTCCGATTATCTTTCTCTACCCAACCTATAATTTGTAAAATGTGTATTAATTGTTAATGCGTTGAGAAAACTAGAAATAAGTCACTGTAACCAATTAGCTCATCCATTATTGATAATCCATCACGCAACACTCATCGGTAGTTTATACAATTTTTATTTTTTATTTCTTATAAATTTTCTATTAATTCATTATCATAGAAACTGTAAATTGCAATAAATAGGAACGTTACCATACCTATAATTGTAAAGAAATATATTTTAAAATATCCACTAAATGAAAAAGCAAAATCTACAAAGACAACTCCGTTTTCTGTGGAGGGTTAACAAAATTAAGGTACGAATTGCTTCACATAATATACAGTTTCCAGGTAGGTAGGTACCTACTTGAGGTAACGTGCTTTCAAAATGTTTGCAGGCTGAATAGAGGATGCCAAACTCGTAAGCCTTAATAGGAATCATAACTATTAGTGGTAATTCTCTAGTATTTTTTTACAAACTTTGGCAATGGTAGGTCCATTACTTTAGGGTTTTAATGTGCCGTTTTTAGATAAATGATGTTTTTAAAGAAAACAGTAGGTATGAAATGATTAAGACCGTATATTTGTTATAATTCACAATTTTTAAATTATTTAATTAAAATTACTGATGCTCGCATAAATAAACGACTTATAAATAGATTAGATTAGATAGACTAGATATCTAAACAATGTTTTTCTCTTTCGGTACTTCTCTCGGAGGAGTGACAAAATATTATGTGACTAAAATAAAATTATTGAGGTGTATTAAATTTGTATGTATTGGTTTTATTATGCATTGCGACCGGATGTAATGGAATAGGTTGTTGCCAAGCAAGGTTTCATGTTTCATATAACACAATATGAGTTAGATCAATTCATATTATGTCAACATCGGTCTAATTAATATAAGCAATATTTGAAGCGTTTCAAAATCATTTTATTATATTTGCTGTCAATAGAGTTGGAATTCTATAAACATAATATAAAACGCATAATTCAGACGTAATACTTTACACATGAAATAGTAATTAGAATTTTTTTCTGTCATTTATACTAACCAACCGTAGCTTTATTCCTTACTAGGTACCTACCTAAGTAACATGCTGTCGATTATTTAAAATTCATGACATGATTTTCTTGCTAGAATTGGACGCGGGGCATAACTTGTCGTTATAATTTTTTAGTTAAATAGGTAGACACTGTGAAGCTGCATTTTTTATATTCTGTTTCATGTTGTTGTGATGGGTAGTAGTGTTGCCTTGTTGAAGCGACATTTAACATAAATAAATAAAGGATAGGTGGTTACTTGGGAGTTGTTTAATATTCGATTAATTTAATAAATGTCTATATGTTATCTAAGTATATTAGATGTAAAATTTAATTACGATTAAAATTTAAATGTTACATATAAGTGTACTATTAATGCATTGTCGTTCGTTGCACTCTCATCCGGTCATCAGTGGTCAGTCAACGGTGGCTAGGTACCACGCAATTTTCATTCTCGATCCAAACAATAGCTAGATCATTTGATGACGTATTAGGAATGTGCTAGGAAAAGGACATCCATATTTGACCAAAATCCAATTAGTATCTGGATCCTGCTGTAGAGTAGACAAAAGAATAGAAGAGTTTTGTGCCTACCCAATTCCTATGCCAAGAAAGACTGACTTTCCATTTTTTATTCTTATAACGTTACAATATTTATATACCTACTTGTGTACTTTTTATAAAAAAACACGTAAATGTATATTCAAATAATGCATGGTTCATCAAACTGGCGTATCTACTAATATATTCTCTTTTCTTATTCTCATTACCTACTTTAGCAGACCAATAATATGGCTGCAACAGAAATGCATTCCGTTACTGTCGAGAATGCACTCACGGAATCATTTAACCCGAGATAAAAATAAAACTGAATTGGTTAGCTTATTGACTCAATATTATGAGCCTTCATTGCCACTTGCTCAGGCCACTTGAATTGAACTATTCTGCGTCCTGCAATTTGAAAAAGTTGGCATTTTATTCCTCCGAACACATAAAACCAGCCGCATGTAATAAATTCGCCGAGGGGATAGAGCCAAGTGGAAGTTAGGATTATGGTCCTTCGTTGCCTGTCTATTTGTAAAAGGGAACAGAACGCCTCAGCCGAAAGCTAGCCTTTTAAGTAGTAATAGCATAGTAATAGTATAGCAAAGTAATAAGCATTTTATAAATGTGTACGTACGTATGTATGAAAAGTACCTGTACATAATATGTAATTTTGTTTATTTCACGTTATGTTCTATATCAGCTCGGATTGAACTCCAAAAAACGCAATTTTCATGTGTGAAGAAATTTAAATAGATGTTACAATATTCGTATCAAGTTTAAATCCTAAATAACACAATAATGCATTAAATTTAAATACACTTTTTAGAGCCAGTCGTAGTTTTCAAATATTGTAAAAGTAATCACAAAGCGTCCTACATTTCTAAACAAAACATTCATTTATACTCCCTACGCATTATACGTGTACTAAATAAACAAGCCAATAAAACTACCAATGCGGTTTTTCATTTGAACAGTGACATCATTACTCGTTTCCATTATGTCAAATGGAAATAGATTTTATTCGTGTAAATGGGCTTTAGAATTTTAGTTTGATATACAGTTTATTATCTTCTGGAAACTATGGAAAACATTCTTTGATCATGATTACTATGTAAATTGTTAGCTTGTAATATGTTACGGTTCACAATCTCGCGAAATAGATTATAATCTAACGGTGTTTATTATTTAACGGTGACATAACACTATCTCAAAAATTCGGCAAACATTCAAAAACTTATGCGCAAAATATTTGTATGTATTATTTATTAAACAGTACAAATTATAATTGTTTTGGTATTTAAACACGAAATTGTATGAAATAAGCGAGTTAGACATTATATTATACTATTGAACGCGATAATCCAATGTGATTTTATTTCGTATCGAAACTCCTTTTAGAACGAAAAATGACAAGGTTTAAACAAAAAGGTTTTACTACATTCGCACTAGTTCGTAATGGTAATCAAAATGTCACAGTTTGGTTACAAGCAACTTTTATACCTTAGTGCAGTGCGATAAGAGTCACTTTATGAGCAATTATGCTGAAAAATATACTTGTGGGGATTGACAGCTTTCGAATGGTAAAAGCCTATCGAAAACTTCGATTATAAACGGTTGACGTAAATATTTATAAATTTGAGAGCCCATATGTGGTTTGGAGTTTATCTTGATAGCTCTTTTAGATAGTTTGAGCCTTTCCGGACCGCCAGTTGTTGTAAATCAAAATATTAATACGTGAAGCCAAAACTTTACGCGCGAACGGGTGATCGCCAATTTGCCACAGTTAAAGTTTATATGGAGAAGAAGTGCATAAAGCTATTTTTTTATATAAAATGCATTAGAAATACATTAAATTAATAAATAAAAAAAATACCGCACTCTACTACTTAAATGACACAGCATACACACATACAAATCGACCTGACTCACTCTTGAATTGTGGTCGAACTTCCAATGAAACAATGGGCGACCACTAGTTAAATAAAATGTGCCAAACACCTATGGATAACAATATATTTTGTTGTATTCAATTGAAAGAACACTTTCAGTGTGGTCTTTACCGTACTCACGTGTAACTTAAATGATTCAGAGGTCTCTAATATTGGCCGAACATTTTAAAGTACAGTGGACCCCCGGTACTCCGACAAACGTTTTGCAGGGCAGTGTCGAACTAACGAATTTGTCGGATTATAGAGTACTGCCTAAGACCCGGAATATTTTACAAGCGATTACCTTTTAATCAGACAAATTACAGATCCAATCATAAGATTTTATATGTTATATATGTACTATGAAGTACTTGCAATTACTTCGTCGTCATCTCCCTGATTTATAGTTGTATCACTAGAAATCTCTTTTATAATCTCTTCGTAAAAATATTTTCGCGTACAAGTTGTAACCTGCTCAATCATGCATTATTTACATTAGCGAATCCACTGTATACAAATAAATTATTATTCAACGAGTTCCGTTATTAGGTCAGAGGGATACCTAAAAAGACGTTCTGTGTCAAGATATTGAACCATACATGATATAAAATTAATCTAAATTAATCGATTTATGAAACGGTTTTCATTCAGTTTGTTTGATTTTTTTAAATTGATTGCCGTTGTGCCCGACACAGAGACCTGTGCTATAAGTTACATGTGTCTGTGGTGTATCGTAGCACCAAAATGACTCAAATTAGTTTATTTAAAGACGTTCTAATATTGGGTTAGTTTTAAATTTAAAGTTATAGTACTAAAATTATTAGCTGTTTCCAGTGCGGACTCGGGTTTTTTTCAATTCGGTACACCAACTTATTTGATAGACTCGCAATCGTCCCAATAAAAGCGGAACCACTCGATCCGTTAAAAGTGGTAAGAATGAATCGAATCTTTCGCCAATTCTCATTGTGTCAAATCTGACGAAGCATGAAATCAATAGCGTTGAGATCTCCGGGCCTCCCGCGGCCGCTATATCGATTGTTCCCAGCCTAATATTCTATTTTATTCCTGAACAGGTGTTTCTGTTTACGATCAGCGTGTAATCTTTGGGTGATATGAAATCCATTCTGTTAAACGAAGTTAAATATTTTATTTTAGGACACGTTAGTTTTTCATAGTAGTTCAATCATAAGTATGAAAACCCAAATCTAATCATTTATTCTACGGATAACATACCATATTGATATTCTTTAGAAATTCGTTGCGCTGTACTTGATAACATGAGCTGAGAAGTTATAAAAATATATTAATAGCGACCTATATTTCTTAGATATACAAATGTAAGATTGTTCCGCAACAAAGCTTTTAGACAATTTAGCGGATTTTTATAACATAAAAATAATTTTATCTTGAGAGAGCGTCGTGTGTGCACTTAGTCGACAATTTCTCTACATTATTACTTGAACATTTATCGTTTTATTAAAAATGTAAGAAAGCATAAAAGCCATTTATAGTTATAGAATGTTGTCAACTTTCAAATCAATTCGTAATTTGAAATAGAACGCTAAAACATTATATTACTAAAATGCAGACATGCGTTATTGATTTATTTAAAACTAGCTTTCCCCGTGGTTTCACCCGCGTTAATTTCGTCGTAACGTGATGTATACAGAGTAAAATAGCGAACAGCAAAATAATAATAGATATTATGTATATACTTCGTCCGCGCGGAATATTAATTTTTTTATTATTTATTTATATTAATTTATAAAATAAAAGTAACCAAAGTTACTCCTTAAGGTTATTCTATATAAATACTATATGTTTATTACATATTATGCAATGTCAATTATAATTTAATTACTAGTTTAGAATATATTTACATGCATTAAGAGGCTACCATAAGGGACTACGGTGAATTTTACTGTTTTCAACTCCTATAAAGTAGGTGTAAACATAGTACCAGAACTTAAAAAACGATATATTTTGTAGAATGGTATCTATTCTTTACTTTCATCTTCTTGAAATTCGAATTCGAAAATATAAATATATAAAGAGATTTCTGAAATTTTCTGAACCCCTTTACTCCTGCTAAAATCCATATAGGATCTGTCATTGCGCGTCGGAAAGACATGATATTTATCTTCATTACTAGACAATAGTGTAAACTATAATTTCGTCAGACCCGTTTTATAGTCAAGTATGTAGTTTTTGAAAAAAATGCATAATTCATTGCCCAGCGCGAACCTAGGTTCGTAGTGCTCTGCGTGGGCGACGGGCGGTAGTCGCCGCTAGGCTTTCGGACGGGGAGCTTGTATCTTTCAACGCTGCGCCCGCGAGAAAAATAATAAATTATAATCATGTATATTTCAATAAACAAGCTAAATATGATAAAATAACTGTAATGCGTAGTGTAAAATGTATAACGGAGATTTTTATATAGGAATAAGGCTTTTCAATATCATAATAGAAGCAAAATACTGCGTACGACTTCCCCCCTTGCTTCACCCCCTCAAATATGTAAAAGCTAGCTTCTTACCGCGCCTTAATAGTAATTCTCTCATTATATATTAAACCTAATTAGAATTAATGAAAACGACTTCATTAAAGACACGATAACAATGATGAATGTTCTTTTAAATGCACCATTCATTTATGCTAGATACTGGAATATTCATTCTCTATTAGGACTTCAAAAAAGTTTTCTTTTTGCATTTTATTACTCATGAGTATTATGAACCGATCTGAATTATTATTATTTTTTTTGTTGGGTCAACAGAGGTATGTAAATTTTTATTATTTATCGAAATTGACTTAAAAAACATTATCAAAAGAATAAATAAATCTCAGTCTTAATGATTTATTGTTTGATTCAATTCATAAGAGTTTTTAAAGTCGGTTCTGTTTTAAATTGATTTAGGAAAATAATACTTTTAATCATCTTACAGCCATATAAAGTCGTGTCATCTCGGAATAAATATGTTAATTAAAAAAAAATCAAAACATTAAAACTGAGTGGTACTGAATCTTCAAAGCGAATCAAACCTAATCTCGACCACTCTTCGTTTTTTCAATAGCTCCTTAATATAAACGAATGTTCGCTGTTTTATTGGCGCTGTTCATTTCTGAGTAATTTACACATTAATATGGGTACGTGGAAAAGTTCGTGAAAGATGAAATTATTTTAAACCAGCAAAACTACTCCGGATTGATATTTTGTTTCTAGGTTAATGTATAATTCTTCTTCTATAATAAATATGAGTAATGGGGCAAAAGGGGGTAAAATGGTTATCTAAAAGATGAGAAAAAATGTATTCTTGTTTTATTTTAAATGTTTTTCACTGATAGTAGGAAAGATATACTTATTCTGGGTAACTCAGGCTATACTGTAAATGCCAACGAAGTTATAAACATATTAAGGCTACTCTTCAAGAAGTTGTATCTGAGAGTACTATAGAGTATTTTAGGTTATTTTCTGCATCTCCCTTTTAAAATGAGTTAAACAAGCATGTTTAGTTTTATTAAATAAGTCTCGCGTCTGATAGTCGCATGAAAACCATCGCCAGGTAGAAAAAAAAAAAATCAACAAGACATACGTTCACTTTCTTTTTGATGAAAGAACCACATACATTTAAAGATTTCCGGATAAAACGATATTCATTCATTCCTTTTAATAGCCTTAAAGACTAGTCTATGCTATTCAAAAAGTACTGAACTAAATGGGTGTTCTGAAAACGGGAAAGTCTTCATAAAATGCAAATGCAGAAAAATCTGTTCCCATCGCGTCGGTATTTCGTACTCCACACCAAGCTAATATTTGGCAGTTATGCAAAATGGCTGCCAGCCAGCCACGCCAGCGCTTGCAATAACTGTGAGTAAAGCCTACTTTTATTTATTGTGTAAATTATTTTATACAGTTGAATGTGTTATCGTGGTTTTTACATAACCTTGGACGCTTGAACTCCGCAAAAAGTTTAAACGCTCAGCCAAATACAGAACAAAGGATCTTAGTAGTGTGTAAACATTACTAGTTTTCCTTTTAACCCCTCTCCTCGTTTAATGGTGCTTGAGTCTCGAGGGCTGAGTACTTACAATTAGTCCCGGAAAGAGCCAGATCCGTGTGACCTCTTGATCACGAAACTTTTTAATTGCACCGTGCATTTAAGGCGTACCTAAATAATTGCTAACAGTGTAGCAATTATGTAGGTGTTAGTTCCTAAAGATTAAATCTTAAACTTCAATCGTTTTAGGTTAGATTGTTGTTAAAGAAAGATCAAAATCTAACTGTTGAATGTTGAAACCCAAAAACTACTATTTAAACCTATTTAAAAATATCACATACATGGGAAGCCAGAATACATGTTAAATAATGTCTGAAAAAGAAATTAGCGAATTCTTAGGAAACTTTGAGTTCGTGCCTTTAATATTGGATCGTATTAATTGCTGAAGTGACTTTGAAATTTAATTAAATTGATGATATCCTTAAGAATCTTCTGCGCTAGATCGGTGAACTGAAACACGTATATATGGATGAAAAAAAATGGACGATGTATTCTTTTATTTACGCGAGTTGACGTTTAATCCGCATGTAAGCAATTATTTCAACATACCGACACAATCGCGTGACCACGTAACCCTTTAACCTGCGACTTGCCTTATAATAAAGGTATAAATTAGATTAGTATATCTAACTCGATTAACCTGCTTTGACTGTAGCCTAATGAATTTTTGACATGGCTTAACGATTTTCGACCCTACCATGTGTATAAGATTTTTTTAGAAATCCCCACTTCTTTCATTTCGAAACTAAGTTTAGTTATGATGTGAGACAAATATCCAAGGAGCAAGTTTATACCTAATTGTTCTTATTATATAAACGTGCTCACGCAGAATTGATTTATAATAATGTAAACTTAGAACTGATATATCATTAAGTGTAAATAGTAAACCCTTTATCACATTGTGACTGTTTCTGTCTATACGGATAGTTATACATAGTTTGTGATTTATTATAGGACGATTAATCGAAGTATCAATTTGTCTCTGTGGTCGAAAGATCGGCACTTGCAAATGAATCAATGACATCAAGATATATCTTGAAATAAAATTCTTTACTTATACTAACGTTTTATCCTAGTTCTACGCACAAAGTTGTGACTATCGGCTGCTTTAAACAAAATAAAAATCCAAATTGTTTCTCTAAAAAGTCCCATCATAGCAGTGTTTATTAATGGTAAATAATAAATTCCTTTTTGACCTGATTACATTCAAACAATGTTAATGGGATATCTAGAGAACACACCTAATAAAAGTCAATTGACTTTAAATGAATGCTATCCATCATTTAATATGGAACTGTGTTTATGCTATTGAGAATTGAAAACCATTAACGTGATGTTTATCGATGAGTTTGTATGTTTCTAGTGTAGAAATTTATGTTATGGCAACACGGCGTTGAAAAAAGATACGAATAGTTTTAAATATTTTTAGTAATTTAAGTTGATAGAAGAAAAACTATTCATGCTGTTGAGAATTGCACACACACACACGTGATCTTAAGCAATAAAATTAATTATTTCTAGAATCGATGTTTTTGTGGCAATGGTTTTATTTATTTATTATAGGCAAGGAATATCAATGCATCACAAGATAATCATAATAAAAATGTCAAAGTGATTATAGAGTTTAAAGTGATAGATATCTTCGTTCTTGTACAATTTCCATAAAGAAGCGCGTGCCGCGAAATATCTTACAATTTCCAACTTCTTGAGTTTGTAATCGCCTACCATCTGTGTCGTATTTATAAACCGTCCCAAGAGTTATCCAATAAACGCATTTGTAGTTTTTCTCTAATATTTTCAATTAATGATACTACGACAACCATATATTGGAAAACTTCCAATTTCTTTACCAAAAACATTAAGTGTAATATTAGGGGTTAAAGTATGAAATTTCCAATTTGTACTGAAAAATTGAAACTCATTTTTTTCTATGATGTAACGTATTTATTTAATCAAAATATGTACCCTCATTATCTATAAATTGCTGCCATCTAAACAGAATTAATTTATCTCTTTACGATAGAACTCTGAGGATTTAGATTCGACAGACTGTGAAAGCATTTTGTGCTGCCTCTTGGGAAGAAATTTTTTTATCACGTAGAAAATTGTTGAAATCACGAAAAAAATGGTAGTCTGTTGGAGCAAGGTTTGGCGAGTACGGAGGATGACGTATGGTTTATTACTTTAATGTAATAAATGAGTGTCTACTACTATATTTAAATATGAAATTGCCGTTATGTAACGACAATTTCATACTTTACCCCCTATTACATTATGCCATTTTTCCTTTTATACCTTAGGTGTACGAGTGTAAAAAAAAGACAGTAGTTTAACAGAGCTCTCAATATTACCGCTTTTTCTTCCTATACTCATAATAATATGACTAAAAATAAAAATCCTTGTTTTAAAAACTCTCGTTATTAAGTTACTCGTGGTACAGTGTATTCGAAATTTATAACACGCTCTATTAATATTATTTTAACTGTACACAGCCAGATAACGGGTTACGCCAAATGTCTGCTGACCGAATAGTTATTTTTACGATTGCATTGGTCAATGTAATGCAAGATGAAGAGTTTGTTGTACTCTTCGTTTATATGCACGCATGTGATGTTGCATAGCATCAGGCTTTACATTGACAATAGTTTATAGTTTATAACAGTCGACTTCAATGACTATCTACATATTTGTTATGATAAATGTTATCAAGTAAAATTAGTGTGATTAGAATAAAATTTATACACACCTGAGGAACTTTACAAAAAGTTTAAATGACGGCAATCTGAAAAAGCATTACCAAATTAGTAATTCTCTCTTTATTTATAGACTGAATAATTGGTAGGTTGGTTGTAAATATTACTCTGATAGTTATAGGTAGCAAAAGTCTGGTTGAATGACAATACATTTAAACATAAGAATTTTAATATTTGTTACATCCATCTAGGCAAATGTATTTTTTTATGGGCTTGTTACATGAGTGCGTCATATGAGTTTAGTTTAAACTCATTAAAGTAGTTACGCAATGTCAAAACGCCTCACTGCGCTCATTGACCGCTCAGGCATCGGCATAGATGACATCACTGGCCTCTATAGTCTAATAAAACTGTGTCAAAATAAAATTAACTACACCCATTTCTCTCCCAAAAAACTTCAAACGCAACCTACATAAAGGATAACTTTAATTAAGACAATGTAGAATTGCGTTTTAATCTTTGTTCCAATTTTCTTTGAAAATGGAATGCGTTTATTCTTGTCTATATATCTTTCAAGCCAGCATAAACAATGAGATTAAAACCTTCATGGTTTTAATTGAGGTCGTATAATATTATATATCATTGTTTTATTTTTATAAGAGCAGGTGTCATAACCTGTTCTTGATGAACGACAGATGAGTTATGAATAGAAGACTGGTGTTAAAAAAGAGAATTTGAAAATTCGTATCCTACAATAGTGATCCTTGAAAACGAACAAAACAATACTGTATAAAACCTATTGGGCGTAAAAATTTCCTCTTTTTGTATTAAATTAAGTACATTCATTTCGAAAATGTGTTTAAAAAGTGTCGGTTACCAAAAGCTCTTAATTATTATTACATTCAACCGCCTCCGTGACTAAGTGGTTCATGCGTGTGCTTATTGCGCCGATGGTCCTGGATTCGAATCCCGGGGAAAAACATGAATGTTTCGGTTGGGTAGGCACAGAAGGCTGATCACCTTCTCGCCTGTAAAGTAAATGATCAGTGAAACATACAGCAATGTGTCTGCCCTGTGTGGTATGCCCTACTAGGTATTACGGGAATTCACTCGCTCTTAATTATTAGCTGATGCCTTACCTCGCCTACGTACGTCAGTCATACGTCAGTACAATTCATTAAGTAGTTAATGCGTGATTAAGTGATTCGAAACTTTCGCCTCTTTAGCTCTGCCGTAAAAATAGTTGTTGTAACTTGGAAATGTGTAGATTCTTTGATTAATGTTTGCTTGTGGCATAGTAACTGATCATCGTGACACAAACGGGTGAATTGATTGTTTTTTTTTTTCTGAAAGGTGACTTGATAGTCTTTATTAAATTTCGTAAAAATCGGTACATCAGATTAATATATTCTAATTAGTAATTTAAAATTACCTAGATGAGATAATGATAAAGGAAAAAAATACATCAATTTAATTGATAAATACAATTTAAAGAAAATTTAAAAAAGAAACAGTTTTAATGAGGCATAGGAAAATAGACACACAAATATGTATTTCGTTTGTGTGTATATATCACAAATTAAGTTGTAATATCGGTTTATAGAATCCTCGCTGACAAATCGTTAAATGTTTAACAATACTAACACGGGCTTTTACAGTTTAATTTAAATTGATTCACAAATTAATTTCTGTAACAGCTGCTATCGATTTACGACCCAATTAAACCGCTATAGAAAAATTGATCGCCCTGTTATTTTAACTAGTACTTAAATATGGTTAGTTAATTTTACGCCCCATTTAAGAGGAGGTCAATGAGCGTTATAATTAATTGAAATAGATAGCTTAAGTTATTATTATAACAAAGATGAAATATTTGTTTTTTGGATGTGTTAAACTTTAACTGCCTTATTCCAAAACGCGGTTTAAAGATAGGCCGGGTTTGTTACCAGAGAAAATCTCGTTTTTGTATGAAAGTTAGGCGTATATCCTAGCAACCAATACTGTAACAATTTTAAACCGCGTTTTGGAATAAGGCAGTAAAACTACTAAGAAACCATTTAATCTATACTAATATTATAAAGCTGAAAGAGTTTGTTTGTTTGAACGCGCTAATCTCAGGAACTACAGGTTCGATCTGAATAATTCTTTTTGTGTTGGATAGTCCATTTATCGAGAAAGGCTTTGGGGTATATTGTCACGCTGCGAGCAATAGGAACGAAGCATCAGTGAAAAATGTTGCGAAAACGGGGAAAATTATTTGAGGGCTTCCGTTGCGTGCATTGCGTAAACAGTTCAAGTTACCCAAAAAATATGTATGAAAGAATTATTACGTTTAAGTCCCTGACAGTATATGACTTTATTTTAAGATTGACTCATTATAATCTTTTTTAATGCATTATTGGCAACTATTTGCCAAAGAGTTTTATCAACATAACATTATTATTATTAATCCATATCCAAATAAATGTGTTTACCATCAAACACACAGCCAACTATATGTAGCATTGTCAAGATCGGGTTGCGGAGAATTATCAGTACGTTCTTCTGTCACAAGAAAATAAAACCAAAAATATTTACGACGAAGTACTTTAAAATTTATTCTTTTAAAATCTATTTAATCGCGATCATAATGACGCGGACGAAGTCGCGGACAACAGCTAGTAGTTTATAATATGGAATATAAGAGAATATAATATAATAACAAGTTATGTAATGATAGTGTTTAAGTTTTATGCCCTAAACGGATGTTGTCACACGACTTTCCATAAATGTCAATTTGCACCTGGCGAATGGAGAAAGTCTGTCGTATAAAGTTATCTGCGATCAACTTCATATATTTTGTAAAAAAAACAGTAAGTACTCGGTTTAGTAAAATAATGGTGTTAAAATTTTAACAAAAATCAACTGACTAAAACTACTAAACAGATTTTGATGAACCACACGGAAAGCACCAGCTTTTAAACAAAAAAAAAATCATCGAAACCAGTTCACCCAGTAGAAAGTTCTGAGGTTACAAACAAAAAAGAAAACATAGTGTCGAATTGAGTACCTCCTTTTGTTTTTTGAAGTCGTTAAAAATAAACAGACTTTAATTTAAAAACATTTAATCACTCTTATTACTAATTAAATAAAAAAAAAATTGTACAAATTGATTAACAGCTGTTTAATACGAAAACAATGTTTTCCTTTTTCGATGTTGACACAATTCTGCCCGCTGTATTTGCTCACGACCAAAGTTACTTGAGATCTTATCAAAATCGAAGCGGCGGGTACAAAGAAGCTTTTTAGATTTTTTTAAAACTTTCAGAGTTATAACAGTTTGCATTTATTATTCATTTTAGGAATTGTTAAAATATTAAACATCCATAAAAGGATTCTTAATGTTTTATGAGCCGAGGTTAAATCCGTTTATTTTTAGCTCTTGCGATGAGTAAGTTCTGCTAAGTGTAAGTATACACAGTGATTCACCAAGTTGATTCACAAACTTGCAGCTTGATGTATCTTTAGAGGTTTTAAATTTACGTTAAAAAATCCTTACCCATAATGTAATGTCCCATTTAGCAAGTTAAAGGGGTTAGATTTTAATGCGACTATAACTTAGCGTGCACTATACATAAGCATTCTGATGATAATTTTATAGCTCAATCGGTCTTACGACGCAAAACAATGTAGCTTGGCCTAAGGCGAGCCAAACTATACTTAGTGATTTTTTTTACATTTGTGGGACGGTCATAATTATAGAAATAAGTTTTCAGCATTGACCGCTAGACTTAAACACATAACAATGTCTGATCAACATGACTTTTAACATTTATCCATAGTAAATATTCCGCGTAAACGTATTTCTTTTCGATAAAACATTTTAAACATTGTAAAAGCCAACTGTATTCTCAGCACAGTGCGCAAAGTTTATTTAATGAAGCCTTTCACAATTGCACTTGTCCCAAAGTGGGTCAGGACGGTTCCAGATTCCAGGAAGACGAGATGTTCCTGTATAGTTATAGAGTCCTTTAACGAACAAACATGTACAACTAAGGGTAAGAAAGGCTTTTGCTTGATAGTGAAACTTGTTTCTTAAATTCGTAGAAAATTTGTGCCTCAAAGATATGAAGTGTAGTGTGTATGAAGTTATTTCATTTTATGTAGGTAGGCATTAACTTAAAAACGATCGAAATAAATGACAAACTATTTTAGAAAGTTACAAAATTTTAAATAAATATTGTAATAGGTAAAGTAATATACTTTATAATCAATTATTAAAAATAATTATTAATAATAAGTAATTGTGGAAACTGAGCCGTATTAAGTCTTCACTCAATTTAGTCTTTGATCTAAATCCGAAATAGCCATTTAACTGCTAAATCAGACCGACTCTGAAACTTTCAACTATCCACTTCATAGCACTTGCTGTTCGAATTTAGGCGAATATTCAATGTTTTGAAAATTTTTTCGAATAATTCACTTGATTTTTCTGACTATTGAGTAAATGAAAAATTTTCATTCTTAATTCCAATTCGAGGCAAAATCAGTAGTTTTGTTATATGACGATTATTTTTTGATGATATGTATAAACTATTGTTATGTAAATTGTGCTATTAGATTATCAGGTTTTGAATACTAATAAAATTATCGAGAATTTAGATCACGTGACATGTACAGAACTGATTTATTTTATTTTGTATAGCTAATTTCATAAAAATCTTTCACGCAAGTCTACTTTTGTAAAAGCAATAAAATTCTCTTATAAAGACAATAACTGTTCTCTTTGGCAACAATCGATGACGATTTACGTATTAAGCATGTTAATAGATTTGTATGATTTTATAGCGGCTTATATCGTAAAGTGAACACTTTTATGCAAAGAATATAAACAAAAAATCGTACAGTTAGTTTTTATAATATTGGTGATATATTTATCAAAGAATAAGGTTTTTGAAAGTCGTTTGAGTTAGACAATCAAAGCTTGATTACAGATTTGCGTGCCGATTGCTGCTTCAGCTATCGCTAAATCATGACATTATTCAAACTCATATAGAAAGTTTTATGGGTCAACTTTATTCTTTTCCATTTGTTACAGGTTTAAATAGTTCCTTTATCGCCGTCCGCAACGGCATCGGAAACACAAGTAAGTCAAACTTTTACTTACCTAAACCATGTCTAAGTTGTTTTCTTATTTACTACATGACACATACTTAATGAAAATTCACAAAAATTGCGACATAATTATAACAAAACACAGATATTATAGAGCCTGAGAAAGGACATAGATATACTTTTTAATGCGAAAAAAAGGTTGTAAGGGGATGAAAAGTTGTATGGAAGTATTGTCATTTTTCGAGCTAAAAGCTTGAAACTTATTTTTTAGGCTGTTGATTCGATATAAATAAATATGAGCTATATAACATCACGCTACGAAAAATAATAATAATATTTAATGATTTAAATAATCTGAAACGGTAATCTGTTTTAAATAAGAGAAAGTCGTACAAGAAGCTTTTGGGAAATTAATATACCTAAGTTAATTAACGTTAATTAACTGAGCTAAATATTTTGTATTAATTTTTATTTTATTCTTACTCTTACTATTCAAAATTCAAGAGCAACAGCCATTTATGTAAGACTAGCTGTGCCTCGCGGTTTCACCCGCGTTAATTTCGTCGTAACGTGATATTATATATGACGGAGGAGGAGGTCTTTTATTATTTATTTATATTAATTTCTAAAATAAAAGTAAGCCTAAGTTACTCCTCATTACATCAGCTGTGACGGTCTCACCAAAATCGGTACAGCCGTTTCAGAGAAGGAACAAACAGACAGACAGACAAAAATTGTAAAAAAAATATATGTTATTTTAATATATGTACCGTGTATACATCTATATGCACTTAAGTAGTTAAAAGCGATTATTTTAATATTACAGACACTCAAATTTTATTTATCTGTATAAAACCATAAGCACTTCCGACACGGGTCGATGGTGCACATCTTTGTTTTTCCGACTACAATTCTACCTCTACACTTCTAGTGATTGTGTATGTCGCTAGATACCTACTAGGATTATCGTGTAAGCCATAATCAATAGATTCCACATGTTTAACTCGTGTTTTACATCATGTAGATTATTGTTCTTCTAAACTGCAGTGCGGGTTTAATGCCCTGTCTAGACTGGAGTGTAAACGTCTTCCGTAAATCACAGATTCAGAAGTTTCCTGAATAGAAACCACAGATAATTTTGCAATTTATTTATTTTGTATTTTCGCATCCAAACATCCTACATGCTAACCTTAAACTAAAAAATATAAACAACGGGCATACTTCTGTTTAAACACATAGGACAATAACATGACTCAAGAATAATAAATAAAGAATAACAAGTCAAGTACAGAAAGAGGTAAAACTTCTTATATATTACTTTTACTTGAAATACGATGGTGGCGAGATTGCAAATACCGCGATTAATTAAGTAATGAAATGTTTAAAAAAAATTTTAAATTATTCATTAATCATATGACTGGACTGAAATTTGTTAGACAACCCATATGCAATATATTTATTGACATATTAAATCCCTATATCCCTTTGTATGCTTAAATCTTTAAAACTACGCAACAGATTTTGATGCTGTTTTTTTTAATAGATAGAGTGATTGAAGAGGAAGGTTTGTATATATGTTTTATACCCGTGCAAAGCCAGGGCGGGTCGCTAGTTTAATATAAAATACGTTTCATCAAATAAACATCTCGGTGGAGGTAGTTGTATATTGGGATCCTATAATATTACTTTCTGTTGCGGTTTCACGCCAAAACTATTGAACCGAATTAAATTTTGAACACAGATAGTCTAGAGCCTTAGAAAGGATATAGGCTACTTTTAATGCGAAAAAAGGGTTGTTAGGGGTTGAAAGGAGGATGAAAAGTTCGTATGGAATTATCGTCATCTTTAACCTTCAAAAAAACCAAAAAGGAGGTTATCAATTCGACGCGTATTTTTTAGAGCTAAAAGCTTTTAGGTTTATATAACATCACGTTAAGACGAAGTTAGTGAAGCCGCGAGGCACAGCTAGTATTAATATAAAGTCTTTCACTGCGGTTTTGTTAGCTAGACGGCTCAGCTAATTAAGTATGTCCTAGGATATCCGGTAACATCATCACAATCCCAATGTGTACCCAATACTATCCTCCGCATACCAGTTTTATAAAGTACATATTTGCCAAATTCTTCAATGATGAAAAAGGCTATTCAAAAACTTATCTATTAGAAACTGGACAAATACAAACAAACAGTCCCAGAACTCAAAATTGTCTTTGTCAGTGATTAAACTACATTTTAATTTATCATAGTAGGAACTCTATACCTAAAGGAAGCAATACACATTCGCCATACGAAATGCATCCTCATAAACGCTTTCGACCGTATATAACATATCAGACGTATCAGTCTGGAGTGAGACAAATAAATCCCAGTTCGAACACGTTTACAATAAAGGACGTTATGGCTCCAGTGTACCGCTGAAGGGATTGATCGAACGGTAAGCGAAGGCGGGCAGAGAGCGTATACGCTAATATTCATTTTACCACACTACGACTTTAGTATTGTTCCGTCCATTCTTGTACCAAAGTTAAAACTAAGGTAACCGCTAACGAAAGTAATTTAACGTTTTATTTTGAGACGATGCACCTTACGGCTTTTAGCCTTTATGCTACCATATCGCAACCTTAGAATGAAAGTGACCGAATCCAAAAAATGCAGTTTGTGGTAAATGAGCATTAAAGTCTTCAAAAAATTATCTTAATAATATATAGAGACCGAAGTATTCGCTGCCCCCTGTTATACTAAGATATAGGTCACTTTTACTTTACAAGGTTTTAGAATATGCTTTATAAGGTCAGTTTATGGTAAAATCGAGTGTTACAGGAATTTTGAGTTGAGTCACTTTCATTCTAAGTATATAAAACTCATGTAATCGGATAGTTACAATACCGTTTATCCTTATTTTAACTTTCTACAGTTTAAGAAACGTTACGTCAAATTTTGTTGCAAAAACTAGATAAAATACTTAGAACACGGTTGATCAGTGCTATAAATGCTAGGGCTATACAAATTTGATATCGCGTGTCCGCTATCGCACTGGCGTACTAACGTCACCAAGTACCTACAAAAGCAAGGGCGATACGGGGTGCGGTGTAAATCACGGCTCCATGCATGCAGAATGGCTGACGATCACATTATAGCTCTCGAAATAGCCGACGAATTTCGAAACCCACCAAAAATGGTCTTACTTTTTCATTCGTCGTACATTCTCAGTTTATTACATTTGCAATTAAGTTTTTAACCTGAAATGTCTAAAAAGCTGTAAAAAAATTCAGTGTTTAAAAAGCTTACTCAGTTTCAGATCAAGCACTAAAGTAGAATCAAGAATGGACTCATATTTATGTGATTATATCTTATTTTGTGCGGTATTAGTGATTTTTGACTCGTTTTGGATATACACACAAAACGCGTAATCTAGAATTCGAAACCAACAGAGGCAGTTTTACAGGAGATAAACTATGGATTATCTTACATGGCAGATAATAAATCTCGATTCTTAGTGATAAGAATTATGAAGCATAATATGTAAAGACAGAGTTACTTGTGCTAAATTCCAGTGTACCAACCTTTAAAAATGCTATTAACCTATATCTACGTTAAAATTATGGCGAGTTAAGTTCGTATGTGTTCTTTACGTCAACCATGACATTACATAGTATCGAAAATTTTGATAGCTTTCTTACTAAATCAAAGCTGTGAATCTCACAATGACTAAGTAAATAATTTGGGCTAAACCACCAGAGGCGCTGTAAGATTTTCCACATTTAGATGCTATCGAAGAATATTTTATCAAACTTGTGAGAGAGTAACTTATCGGTCAGAAATTTTAATAAAATACTTATTGGTTATTTAACAGAATGATTGTTGATTTCAATTATAAAAAAATAATAATAATCAGTTTTAACAGAAACTATTTTAAAGTGCACGTATTATAAACGGAAGTTATCTGCGTGAAAAATCGGTTAAGATAATTAATGTTTCGTTGTGTGAGATAAAATAATGGGTTTAAAATATCATTAATTAAATCGCGGTGAGATCAAAGGCGTAATAAATGAATTATAGAGGCCTTACCTTCACTATTAATAAGAAGTCCGAGGAATCTTGGCAAGAGCTAGTTATGGTAACCAGAAAGTGGAACTGTATTTTAATACATAGCTGCAGTTTGCTATTTTTTATTTATAACAAAATATAATATGTAGGTAATTAAAAAAGATCTCAATAATTTTGTGTTAATTATACTTATTTCTCTATAAAATTAAATTTTACTATCTGGCATAATATAATCTACATAATATAAATGTTATTATATAGAAATGATGAAAGCCCGTGTTTTGATAAACTATGTCATAATAATAATTAAAGAATGAGTTTATTCACAAACTGCAGGGACTCTACGCTAAAATAATTTTGAATTATTCTAAAACATGCTACCCGTAAAATATTTATCAATGCAGTACGTATAAACAATATATAAAAAAGTTGATGACATCGTAACTTCAAGGTAACGGAAGAAGAAATGATAACATCGTAAGAAAATATTATCACGTTAAATTTTGTAATAGCTGCGTTGGAAGATAATAAAATAGAACTAGGCCTCATAGATTTAGTGTCATGTTAATGCGTAATAATAGTGTTACGACTTGGCACAGCCGATCACCTGCATTTGCCAATTCATTAAGATAAACCGTGAACATACACCTAAATAACGTAGATTAGCCAATACTTGACATAGGTACATTGGTTTGCCATTGCATCATCAGATCAGTTGGACCATTGGACTACTGTTGAATTAACATGGAAACTCACTTAACGTTGAAAAGTTCCATTGCACACTTTATGGTGAAAGAAAAACCAACCTCACCTGCACGAAAGCCAATTACCGACAAAAATTAGGGCAGATAAGGATTGACTTGATTGATTGAAGATAAGGAACCGCCTCCGAGACTAAACGGTTCGAGTCCCGGGGGAACAAATTAATGTTTCGGTTGGGTGGGCACAGAAGGCTAATCACCTACCTGTCTGTAAAGAACATTATTAGTGAAACAGATACAGAAATAGCCATGGCCCATAAGGAGATTTCTTAAATGCAACGAGGGCATTTACGATCATTTGATGCTGTTTCCTATGAAATTAGCTGTTTCAATGTAAAAGAGCGCAATGCAGACTTCAAAAGTTTGAGTGCCAGGAACAGTTGCCTTAATAACTTTAATATTATGTTTAGAGCATCATTAAAAGTTTTATACCTGTTTGCTTACATCATAACAGGCTTCCTTCCATATAACTTTCGATTGCTGTGTTATTAATAATTTAGTATAACATATATATGCAGAGGTTAGTAGCTCAAAGCTGAAAAACCCTAACCTGGAATACGTGGTACTTGAAAGACTATTGCTTCATAATAGTAAGATATTAATATTATTACGTAATTAATTATAACAATAACTGGCCAAATTATTATTATATTTCCAAGATAGTTTAGGTACTTAAAAACCCAGGATCTTTTGACGCAGAAGATATGAGCACTAAATATTGCGCCAACCGGCCGTCTATATTTCAGAAACTTTGTTTTTGACGTGACCAAAAAATTTTTTTTTACTTTTTAATAAAATCTATGTTTATATTAAAAACTAAAAAGTAATTTTTCTAGTTTCATCATCTACCGGCGATAACTCACTAGTATCATTGGCTGAAACGTAAAATGACGTGCCATTTTGACGTGCCTATAAAATTGTCCATACGCGTGATAAATTTCAGAGGGCAACCCATTTGCCGGTCATTAACTTAGTTTTATTATCATCTTTTTTCGTAATCCAGGTCCAATGTAGGTACTAATAAAGTTCAAGGTACCTTGAATAGCAATTTCAAGTAATTGAGGCTTGAAATTAATTTGAATCTTGGCTGTTTTAATAATTGCTAATAAGCTCCTAGTTATTTTTATATGATAACTTTAGTTAAGATTTCGATGAGAAAGTTTCTCTTGAGTAAGCTGTTTCATGACATGTTTTTGGAAGAAAATCCTAGCTAACCTAGCTGGTTGCTTTATTCTTCTTCACGGACTATGCCGCGTTGTTTTACTGATAATTTCTTATATAACGTAAAGGTTAAATGAGTTATGATTACAATGATACTACGTCATGATTACTTAGATTTGCCAAGAGTATACTCCCATGTGTCCATTACATAAAGACTAAAGACCATTTTCACTAACTTAATCGTAACTTAGAGTCTACCGGGACTACCGATCTCTTTCTGTCATGAATGAAATGAAGATGACAGCAAGTCTCTTAGGAATCTTCGAAGCTAAGATTGGGTTAAAGTGAATTCCCATAACCCTTAGTGGGGCAAGGAACAGAATGCGACTCTGATATCAAAGCTACTGCAAAAAAACGTGGTGATGTTTCTGCTATAATATTTGCGTTTCATATTGGTGTTTTTTTTTTCTATACATTAGATATTTTACGTAATACATAATATGCATTATACCTTATCTAGTCACATCCGAATGATACATTCATTTATAAATTATCGACTTTGAATAAGATCTATTACTAATAATTTAAATATATGATTCAGTGAATTTATTGTTATTTTATTAGTATATTACTAATTCAATACTATATTGATATGGTCTAACGCCATGGTATTATTACCCCAAACCGCTGATCTGAGAAAAGGTTGTAACCTTTAAAGTTTCATTTTTATCTCGCACGTCACCTGCACAGCGTCGTTTCGAGGGCGAAACAAAAGGCCTTTTTGCCCTTTTCTAACAATAGCCACGTGGGTGGGCCAACTATACACATTTATAACACCTCAATACTGAGAAAGACATTACCATGCACATGCAAGTGCCACGTGACTTCCGTTTTCGAAATAGATTGATGTTTTTCTCAGAAGCAACATCTAAACTCAAAACATAATATATCAATAACAAGTCGCCTGTCTGTTCGTTATTCAAGGACTTAGTATAAGTTAAAAATCATTTATTTTTATATAGAATCACATATGCGATCATTTTTATTATGTCGGCTACCTAGATCCTATTATTTTTTCGATGTTCGAACTCGAGACCTCCGTAAACAGCTCAGTGAATAAAATTACTGTCAATTATCAGAGAGAGATTTTTATGTCTCCGGTACCCGATAAGTGTGACTTTCTGATACGTTTCAATCCAAACTTTTTTTATAATGAAAAAAAATTATCCATATGGACAGAAATAAATAATCATAGTAAAAAAACTAAATTGCCAAGCTTTATTGTAGTTATATTTTATGTAAATGTAATAGTTGACCGCTCCCTTCAAGCGTAGTTTCAGAGGACTTTCATGAATGTCGCTTAGAATTTCGTTGCTCGGAGCAGATATTTTCAGACATTCAAAGTAAAGGTCCTCATTTATTCGAACTAAAGTGACCCATTAGTTTTCTGATATTACTGTCAATGTTAATAAATCTTCTGTTTATTAACTTTTGGAACTGACATTAAACTTTGCAAAAGAGAATTTGCTCTCTAAAGATTTGTTCCCTTTTTTTATTTAGAAACCCTTATTCAACTATAGTCGGACTAACAAGATCAAAATGAAGTACCTAAATATGGATAAAAGCAAAAAATATTAAAATAAGTGCTTAGTTAGGGTTAAGAATAGAATTTTTAGTATAAGGTCGACTTTCATCGAAGTAAAGTCGTTGTGCGATTCGATTCCCAACTGCAACACGCATTGACAGGTGGCATTATTGAATGTTAGAGGTGTGCATCACTTGCCATAGAGGCGGTTTCATCGTGTAGCAATAGCTTAAGGACGAACCATAAATTTTTAGTCTATGGGCAATTTCGATGCACTATCAATTTCAATTTTATGTATTTAGGTTAGCAGGGTTATCTTGTAATCATGTTTGATATAGCTTGAATTATTCAACAGATAGCTTATTGAATATGGACGATGAAACTTCGAACATAAACATTAACTTCATAACCATTCTCCGTAGAGTTAGTTGTAAAAGGAAAAATAAACGATGCGTTGGTTAGTTTAATATTTTATAAATTTACTACTCAGACGAATATACAAAGAACGAAACAAAACATTCGCTTATAATAGTTATTAAAAGTTTTAATATATAAAAGTATCAGAATAAATAATAAAACTCCAACATTGGTAAATCTAATGATATAGCTATGATAAAAAGTGCGCAGTATACACAATACTACATAGGGACCCATACAAGTTATCTTACATAGTTCAGTTCGGGATAAGTTCGAGATTTAGCCGAGGGATGAGATCTTTTGTACTTACCCTCTAACTCACCCCACGTTATGGGGTTGTTGAGGGATACGGGAACTGCCTAAATATATTTGTAAAACACCTTCATTTAGTCATTTCTTACATAAGCTATAGAGCTAACCCCTACCACTAAAGCAGTCGTGTTAACTAATAAGTATGTTATAAGAATTTCAAAAATTCTATATTGTCTTCAAAATAGATACATACTCTACAGTCTACTGTTTTCATACCTCCACTGCACTGTACCCACTATCTGTACTCAGTGATTTACGTAGTATATTTCGTTCTTACAAATGTTTCGTTTTAGATGTCACAAAACTCAAAAGAAAAAAAAACGCTTTGCTTATAAAAAATTATCACAAATACAAATAAATGTTCTACTAGGAATTACGGGATTTGGTAACACACTAAAGGAATTAATTGAATATTCATTCAGTTGCGTTACACAAGGTATGTATGTGTGATAATAACTTTCGTGCGTGAGATATTTTTAAGTAGGCATATTACATGCACATAGAGATCGTTCAGTAAGGCATGAGAAAATAACAGTTTAACGATAACTGTCATTTACAACTCATTAATATGAATAACTAAGTATGTCTTATCAACAGATTTTGTAAGCAGCTCCAAGCACACACTTGGGACATGAATAGTGACAACAGTGTTAAGAAAAATCTGTGCAGGGAATTTGAAAAAATGTCTAACACATACCTCTGTTTCACTGATCATTTTCTTAACAGGCAAGTAGGTGGTCTGCCTTCTGTACCCACCCAATTGAACATTGCTTACCCGAGATTCGAAACCAAACCTTACGGGGCAACACGCAGACGAGTGCACTAATTAGCCACGGTGAATGTTTATCGATAACTGAGAAAACAATTAATATTATTTATTCATATTTCTTTCTTCTAATCACGGTATATATGAATTTTCTTTGTCTGTATTAATCAATAATAATATAAACCACCGTAAAATCACTGAAAATAAGCTTTATAAAACGACGACATATAAATTGTCGTTAGGCAAATTAGTGTAATGTTTTATTGGCTATAGACTCACGACGAGTAAAGTAATTAATTTGAGGGTATTGACATTAACATTTACAATCAAAACGATATGAAACATCTGTTGAGTGCTTACATAAGTTGTTACTGAGCTTATTGTCGGATTAAGACTTGAAGCGCTATATTTGTTGTTTTACGTAGTTAAGTGTTAATATAATATTGTAGTAGGTATGACGCCGTCGTCTCTGAACTCAAACTCAACAATAGTATTTCACCTAATATTATTTGTAAACGTCATTTTTATTAACTACTTTTATATGATATTTAAGAAAAGCGCCCAGGTTTGAGAAGAACTGCGAAGCAACTTAAATGGTTTTCTTTTTCACGTGCATGTTTACAATTAACATAACGTTGAACTGGTGCAATTCATTCCCAAACATTAACTGTAAAATTGTTAGGCACAAATAGTATCTATAAAGTTTTTGTAAAGGATTTATGTTTTTTTAACATAATATAGAGTTCAAAAATCAATTTAACAATTGTAACTCTAAAACTATTGAACAGATTTTTTATGAACAGATAAAATTTAAATGGAAAGCACCAGCTTTCAAACAAAAAAAGGATCATCGAAATCGGTTAACACAGTCGAAAGTTCTGAAGTAACAAATATTAAAAAAAACATAGCGTCGAATTGAGCGAGTACCTCCTCCTTTTTTTGAAGTCTTGGTCATGTACATGGATTGCCATGTACTCGTTAATGACCAAGACTGAATACATATCTGAATTATTGAATTCAAATATGCATTATTTATTTATTAACCCTCTTTTATAAACATTGATTAATTAAGTTAACTTATAAAAGGTTGGTAATAGAATAGAAAAGGTTTCTCATAATTACCACTGGCTGTTGTTTAGCACTTGAGACGTCGGGCATTAAAACTTTAAGTGCGATAAATGCTAACTTCCGCTTTCAACTTGGCTACCTTTATTTATATCAAAACTTAGTTATATATAAGATGGTTATGGCATATTGCCATTATGTTTAATAAAAATGTTTAATTTATTATGTTTGTAGATGCACTATCAATTACATCTACACTATTTCTACACTAAATTAATGCATCTAGGTACACCTAGGTGAATTAATTTAGCAAACTATACAAGTTAACTACTTTACTAAAATTATACAAAAACTTAAATACAAGTAAAGAAAAAATTACAGTGTTATTATAGCTTAACTTCGCCCCCGTAGTAAATCACTTTGACACGCATGTCAAACCAACGCTAAAAATACAACCCAACACTAACTAGTAAAGTTCTAATAGCTGTACTTGAATGAGTTACCAAAGGAAAGACGCCATTGAGGAGCTTCTATTTTTGTATAATTATGCGGCAGCACGCGCCTTTAACAGTATCAGTCATTTCCGTTCGCAACTCCACCCCACTCCGTATTTATTAGTCATTTGTAAGCAATACTCAAAGGATCCCCTGTTTACTTTACAAGGGCTATGCCTTAATTATCTGACCTTGAAACGTTTTTATTCAACATTTATCTCGATGATGTATGCTAAAGTTGTATTTATTTTGGGGTTAAATGTGCAAATATAAATAGTGTAATTCATCAATGTACGTCATGCCAAAGTATTTTTTTGTATCGTACTCTCCCTGTCTGCGGATTTTCTGTCAATATTTATTAGACGAATCCTACATAAATATATTCGAAGATGACATCATAGTACTAAGATCTGTTTATCTTATTTATGCATATCAGCCATTAAAAATAGATTTAATATTTTGCTATTTTAACACATGTTTACACAAATAAACAACGTTAACCCATCGTTAACGCAACAAATATGAAATAATCCGTGAGACACCTTTGTGAATCAATATTAACCCGTACACATCGAGAAAATTTCATCGTAAACAACTATTGTTTATACAAACATGTTTGTAAACATTATTTTCTTTTTTCTTCTATAGTTGGTGAATCGCAATGAGTTTATGAGAGCGTCGCGTGCTGGGACGGGGTTCTCAGCGGTCGAGATGGGTTCGACGCGATACGTGGCCTGCGCGCTTCTGCTCCTCTGCCCGTTAGCGCTCACGCGGCACGATGACGACTTCGCCTTTGATAACAACGAAGAGTTTCAGGTACGTCTCGTACATACACCTTTTTTAAAACCACGTCATAGCAGATGTTCTGTCAATGTGACAACTGTCATTATGTAGACTGTAGGTAGTTACAAAACATTTTGAGCACTAATAAAGGTACTCAGTTCTGATAATAGTTAGGTTATATTAAGAATGGCTATTGTCTTGGAAGGTTTAGCATCTATGCTTACAGTTTTAGATAAGTTCAGATATAGCTAATTGTATCTGAAATTAACTTTGTGTGATGGAAATAAAATATAGGCACAACAGAATTACTTCTAAATTTAAATTAGATTAAGTGTGCTTGTAATAAAATATTATTAATCTATGACTGAGTTGAATCACACAGATAGTGTTAATAAAAATAAAATTTATTACTTATGTGTAATTATGTATTTACATGTGTCAATAATAACAAGAAACAGGTTGGTTATGTACTTGGAGTTCATATACCAAAGTATATATACCAGATTAACCTAAAAAGTCTTGCTTTAGTATCTTATCACGCCGAATCTAGCTGAAATTGCTTATTCATAGTACTGGGGGATTAATTAGTGACGTCATAATCTTATCCAAAGGGAGATCTTCGTCCTTTGTGCCACAATGGGCCAAAATACACAGTCATTAATAATTAACGCACATTAAATTACAATAACAACATACATAATAATAACCGATTTGAATACAGAGGATTTTAAATGTCTTGCGTACATTATCTTAAGCTACTTTAACATACTTAGTGATATGAATGTGGAATTGAGTTGTTTATTACAATTCTTCACCTGCTGAATTTCATATTAATAATTTTTCTACAACACACGCTGTAATTGTATTCAACGAAAGTCCTTCGAGGAATCAAGAGCCTAAATTAGTAGTAACATTTAATTGTTTTCCCGGTATTCGAATTCAAAGTCTCTGGCGTAACACGCAGACGCATGAACCATTAAGCCACGAAGGCGGCGAAGCGGAGGATGAAATATTTAAAGAGATCTTACAGATTCCTTTTTACCCCTATTCCACGCAAAGTTTTCAGTATCTTATTTTGTACAGGTTGAGCTGACAGCAAATCATTCAGAGATAGCAAAAAACGGCCTAAGGAGATTATGGGGTGTTCCTGACACGTCGGCCTATGTGGGCCATCTATTCCGTATGGAGATCCCTAAAGAAGCATTTTCCGGTGAAGTTTCGTCATATAAGGTACGATATTTGTTTTTTCTCATTTAGCATAAATTTCATGAGGAAACAAGTTGTGTTTTCCTGATTTTTGTATAGACACGGTGTTAAAAGTTTAATGTGTGTATATGTGTGGCAGCGTTGAAGGTCAGGTAACAATATTAATGAAATTAGTTAAATATAGAGAACCGGCCAAGTCTCCGCGGAGAGGTTTCTGACGCATAGATCCGCTCACGAAGCTTGCAATATCAATTCGATATAATTGCGACATATATGCGTATTTTCCTATAAATAAGAGTATGTAATTGTAATTCTAATATGTTTTTGAAAGTAACCGTTTCTGGATACAGTTTGACTGTTTTCTTATTTGACACCCAAATTACAAGATAAAGTTCTTTATATGAATCGGTGAAAGAACTTCTTATTTCAATAAATAGTTATAATGTTTTCATTTACCTAGTATTGAAATACGAATAACCATAATTAGTTTCATAATTATTGAGGCAATATTTAATAAATGACACTTGTTAGTTTGATTTAAGTTAGATAAGATTGAATTATTTCATCTCCGCCGCGTGACTGCAATCAATCATGCGCAGTCGACCTGTTTTTGTTCAATTTCTAAGAGTCGAGCCAAAATTCGAGCTGTTATTAAGAATGATTAAGCATTATGTAAACTGCTGTGATTCCAAAATAATTCTCTTTTAATTCGTGAGAAGTTAGATTACCGTAATTAATAACGAGTGTAATAGAACCATAAAATAAAATATTATCTTGAAATTATGAGTAAGAGACTACTACAGTTTGATTTAAGTTCGATTTTATGATTTTTTTATGTCTTGGGTTCATTCCGTACAGTTCAGTATCTGCCCCACTTTCGCATTGTGGTACTTTGCCTGTCTCCTATCAGGAGGCTGAAATAGCTGAGGGTTGAATTATATTAACCTTTCTGAATCTCTATACCCAGGTCCGAAACGAAGATGGCCGCCGCCTGCCCAGCTGGCTGGCCGTGGATGCGAAACACGGCCTGATCAGCGGAGTGCCGCAGCGGCAAGATCTCGGCTCGCACAACTTTAGGGTCACTGCCCATGGGCGTACGCCTGGCTTAACAGCTACCGATACATTCACTGTTGAAGTAAGTAATAAATATCGTAATTAGTCTTTCAATATACTCCTTTAGCCGCGACGCAAACGACATATTTCTTCAAATGTATAGATTTTACTAACAAATTAAATGTCTAAGTATTTTATTTGTGAATAAACAAACATTATATTGTTTGGTAAGGTTAACTTAAATGTTACAGGTGAAAAAGGCAGAAGAAAAGCCGCACTCTCGTTACGGGACGTGTATCAACAACGAAAACAGACTGGTTCTTGTTATACTGTTAGATACAGCCTTCCACAAGATATTGCCGCGGCATCGGACTCGAGCACTCATGGAGCTGGCTAGCTTTATGGCACTTGATGGGGTATGTACCTACTTTATAATATTAGAAATAATAACCATAAGATAATTTTACACTATATAAAAAAGCCAAAACATTGAATCTAATTACAATCAATCAGCAATAAGTTTTCCCTCCGAAAAATAATTAATTTTGCCCATTGAGGCGAATGTTATATTGTTTTTTTTGTCACTTACAAAAAGAGGTAGCGCAACACAAGTTTTTTAAAAACAAAAAATTATCCTTTCTTTCTAATAATCAAAAACGCTTCAATATGCCTATTTATACATATATGTTTTGTCTTCTTTCTTAATTTTAAATTTGAAGGAGTAACTAAACGTTCTGGTAACTGTAGCAGACTTATTGATTATAATTCTATGAATGACGCGGAACTATTTAATTTTCACAGGAAAAGTTATTTGTCGGTATAACGAAACGATAGAACTCATAAGATGAATATTCAAAGGGCTTATTGATAGATAGAGCATCAGTCGATACGCTCCAATCATTTTTAATTCGTTCCGCTAAAGAATGTCTCACACAACTTTATTATACTTTAACTAGTTCATGCCAACGACCCGTTCAGCGAGTATTAGAATTAAACGCATTTATTCTTTTTCCTATACAACATTAATGTATGTGTTATATTAAAGACATAATATGAAAATAATAAACTATATAAATAAAAATGAATCACCTTAGATACACGCATAACTTCCGAACGACAGTACCAAATTGGATAATTCTTTTTTTTTTTTGTTGTGTTTGTTATTAGCTGGAGAAGGTTCTTATGAAATAAATAATTGAGAAAGTTGCAACTTTTCTAATTTCACCTTTTTAGTTCTTTTGACAATATAAACTTTTCTTATGTTATGTAATCTTATAGCGTTTGAAATTACTGTCAGTTTTTAAATTATTATGTCAATTCGAATTCAATATTCATAGTTAAGACAGGACCACGTACCTTGGAGCTTTCATTGAAGACGCTGCCTAATCCGCATAAGCTGCTTTAAAGTCGACTTAAACTAGTTAAGCACAAATGTTATATCCTATTTGCCATAAAAACGCAAAAAATACCATTTAGATTACACATTTTGTATTTGTCGTCATGAGCTGTATTCATTGTGAGAGTATATATCTTTATGCCCTATTCATTTAAAATATTTATATAAATACTATATGTACTGACACGAAGTTCATTCTAGACTTAATTACAACTGTAAAATATCGTCCATCATACAGTTCTGTTTTCAAATTGAACTCCATATTTCCGGTACATTCACAGAGCAAAATATTTAATATGTACGAGTTTCCGTTAATGTAATGTATGGCTGCGATTTAATACAATTTGTCTGAAGCGACGCTTCGTAATTTAATTGAGCACGAATTCGAAGGGAAGCGTGCATTCCGTGATTGGACTTGTAATAATGAATTATATTTAAAAATAAGAATTCATAGGCTTATTAAGTTGTAACTTTACGTCCTTTGTAAAGTATATTTTGAACGCCAAGAAACTAATTTCTTTTTAAAATGCTTAAACATTTTTTCATTATTGCTACGAAATAAGTATGGAGCTATAGGAGTCCCTTGACCGCCCCCTTGGTCTAGTGGTAAGCGCGTAAGCGTTACAACCGAGAGGTCCTGGGTTCGATTCCCGGTGGAGATAAAAAAAAACTCGGTCTGGCAGGACATAGAAGGCTATTTACCTACTTGCCCCTAAAGAAAAAATCGATCAGTGAAACAGATGTGAACACTAGGGGACACGGGACTTCACTTATAGGAGTCTCTGAAGATTGGCTCTGCTTCATCCATCCGGCGGGACAGCATTAGTCGAATAGATCCCACATTAGGCTTATATTACTATTATGTTGTGCCAGATTATCAAGACTATCAGACTAGGATCTACAAAGAATGTACAAAAAGAGTTTACAAAAGTAAATTTTTAATTTAAGTGTAAACTTTCAGTCGGGTTTTGAAACCGATTTTTAGTTCAAAGTAACTGTCGTCAACAGAATACCGTGACATTTTTGAATATGATATGGGTCTTGCGTGCTTATTTATGCGTATTGGCAAAAAATTAACTTTACGCGGATCAATGAACGATCTAACGATGCATTTATCATTCGATTGTCATTGACATTATGATCATGATAATTTATTACATGCTAAATACATTACTTATGTATTTGAATAAATGCTTAGATGTACTTATGTAGTGTTTTACACTAACTTCTAGCAACACTCATTTCTACATAAATTTTACTGATCATTAATCCTATACCTAACCTAATACCTAATACCTGTCCATACTAAAATGTTATAAACATTTCTCAGCCAAAATTTTTGCTCAGTGTTTTGTTTTTAATTACAACGTGTATTTTTTATAATAAATAAATTCGAAAACTGTGGACAGATTTAAAAAAATATTTCATTGATTAAAAGCTGACCCTTTCTTTCGGTCTTATGCTTTATGTCCACGTATTCGAAGTCGCGAGTGGTTTATGGTTTTAATAAAGTGAGAATACTTTGCAAGTATGAATTCGAACACGTAACCAATTCAATTACATGAAGTTTTTATTGATTTTAGCTTAAGGACGATAAAGAGTTTGTGTATTCTTTTCCATTAACGAGTTCTACGGTAATCCGTAGAGCCGAATGCACTGAAAAAAATGTCTATACGTACTGGATATTGCAGTTACGTTTCAAAATAAAATCAAAAACAATACATGCAATATATGCATGCATATAACTATCGATTTTGCTATGCGATCCTATTAAATGTTCATTAATATCTTTTAAGTTGCTTCTCTACTAAACTAAACTAAAACTTAACTAAACATGGAAACATGGAAGCTTCTTGAGGAGGCCTATGTTAAAGGACAACCGAATTGAACAAAATTATAGTTAAGTTTTAAAGTTTTACATATTGTGAATACCAATTAGAGTAATAAAGGCTATTTTTATTTATTTTATTTATAATATCTTTTAGTATTTCTTGTAGTTAATTGTTAAAATACTCCTATGTCCTACCGAAGGTCAAGAATTATTACCATACCAAATTTAATTTGAATCAGTGCGCTGTTTAATCGTGTTATAACGATATTTTTGTTGTACAATTTCTTTCTGCAAAGAATTAGGCCGATTACGATTTCAATTTATTTATGAGGCCTTGAATATTAATTCCAGGATGAGTTTTGGATGGAGCCGTACAAAGTGGAGCACACTCAAGGTCACGCGGTCATATTGAGCGGGCCGGGTACAACGAAACGAAGACACAGCGATGCGACCACTGCGATTTATTTAAATGTAAGTTTTTGAAGTAACTTCTTTGACTTGGGGAGTAACCTGGTGAATGCGTGACGAGAGCGTTACGAAAAGTGTGATCGGGTGAGGCGAACGGAAATCGAGAGGGAGATATAAGTTAGTTAAGATAGAAAGAGAGAGAGAGTTACGTTTCGTATTTTACTGGAGGGACAAAAGAGAGAGGTGCGAGCACATTTTTTTTATAACAGGCAGGCGGCAAAAGACTCGCCACGAACTATGTGAATACAGCCGCCCACTACACTATCTTTATTTATTTAAAGTTAAAATATGTACTTAATAAAATAAGCATAATGATAATTAACGGATAACACAGTAAATGACTTAAGAAATAAATAAAAACTTATTAAATTTTTTGGAATAGAGATAAACCAGGTACCACCCGATTATACTAATCAAATTAGACGTTAATCTCTTAATATAGCCTTATTAGTCCAGATAGATAAAGAGTAGTTTTTTATCACAGACACCCAAATTGGTTATTTTGGCAAACTTTTTTTGGCACTAATTCTGGTTCAAGAATTATAATGATTAAATGAATCTTAAAATTACAGGTCGGTTGCGGAGAAAAGCTATGGAGTAGACACAAAGTGTTAGTGGCAGGTTTAAGGGAACAATCACGAGATGGTACTCTGCATCAATTGCTTCAACTTCCAGTGATGGGCTGGAGGCTGATGGCTGTTAAACCTAACACCAGGCTCAAGAGACAGGTATTTAAAATTAATTGAGTACTAACAAATGCATGAGATGTTGAAAATCTGAATATCTTTTCATGCTACATTAAACAGATTTTGCGTGTTAAATGCGTGCGCCCAGTTCTGTATGATCATTAACACTTATCAGCTGTTCATAAGCATATTTTATGAATATTTTCTTATGTTGTTACATATCTTTAACCTTTTATAACATGTTAAAATCTTTATCATTTCATAAATCCTATTAAAGCTATACTTAACTTCTGAATTTGTGAATAATTTATAATAATTACGGAGAAAAATGTAGACAAACATATAATTTTGTCTATATAAAAAATTAGAGAATTCATATGACAAACATAGGTTTAAAAATGTATCTTATATTTTTTTCTGTCAATTTCAGTCAGAACCAGTTGATGGCTCTGGTGATTACGATAATTATGATGGTGAAGAAGATCCAGCCGACTACAGTGGCTATGATGATGATGATGATGACTTTGATTCACCCATCGATATTGGAGCAGTACCTGACCTGGTTAGTATACTAAACTAGACTTAAAAGTCAGATTCTTTAGTAATAAAGCCTAAGAAAAAGGATTCGTACTGAGTTTTATAACCGGGGTTAGGCTGAGGTTTTCTGATAAAAAATCAGTATTATATGTGAAATAGAGTTTCAATGAATTTGAAAAATTATAACAATATTATTATTAATACGCTTATATTCATTTATACATGACACTTTCATTTTCATATACATTTCACTTTGTTCACCCTATAAATAACAATTTTTTATAATAAATCAATAATTTTACCACGATTTCACTATAATTTAGTTATAAAATTATCGGTTCTGGATTGTTTAAAGCGTTACAACTGTATTTTAGATATGTGATTCTAGTAAATAAAAGAATTAAAAATAATAATAACAAATAGGTTTACATTTTAAGAATTAAAAAGTAATATTTATTCTAAGATTTATTTATCGCTAGACCGTCATCAAAATCTGTTTATATTACCGAAGACTTAATTATATGTAATGCATATGCATCTCTTAATGTGTTTAGACACAGCATGGAATGTTGAATGACATAGCGTCATGACTCATGATATCATGCCCGAATCACGTCATGTTCCATCTCCATCGCTTTTTATAATTGTCATTTTTCATACATTTAAATTTTTGTTGCTACATTTCGACTAGCATCTATTCCCAAGCCTAAATAGGTATAAAATGTGTCTAAAACCTTGTGAATTTTGTGTGTGGTTCTGTTTGAAGCTACTAAACACAATGGGAGCTTCATTTGTGTTTTTTTATTTTTGTGAAGTACACTTCGTAAAACTCTTTCTTGTAATATTATATTGTTGTTAAAATCTACACTCGAATTTATAATGTTGTAAGTGCCTTTTGACTGCGGGTTTCAAGCAAATTAAAACAAAATTATCATAGAGAGTTCTTTGGTATATCGAAAATTTTTTAAAATGGGATGAGTTTCCTTAAAAAAAATATATTTAATTTAATAATTTGAGACTTGGATGAGTTTTATGTATTAATTAGTGTTTTTATATTAACAAAGCTCTTAACAACCACAAACATTGTTCGCTTTACCAATTAACGGGTTAATTTAATGTTATATCCAACATTCTTTTATTAAAGAATGAAAGTTTGGGCTGTCCGCTACAAGATCTTCAACATATGGACATACATTTTTTTTCGAAAAATTCTTGTTACGTGTAATTTAAGTATTATAAAACAATGTAATAGGCATGGGAGGCTCAGTACCAGATTACTATACTATAGTGGCGATTTAAAAAAATACAGTTAAATAAATCCAAGTAGATATTATCATTGGCACTGACGAAACTATTAAAAAAGCTAAACAATGAAATAATTTATCGAGACTTAATCTATAGAAACTTTGTTTACTTAAATTCTGTTTACTGCAATATTAAATTACACTTAACATCTGCATATAATTATTTGTCATAGATTGAAATTGTTTATTGTTATTAAAATTCACAATGGCGTACGTTAATGAATACGGGGTGCGTACCGGACGGCTCATATGTTTCACGCGTGTCACTAACGTATGTCGCGCGGCGGCAGGTGGAACCCCCCACTTCCCCGCACCCACACCGCCACCACCACGGCCAGCCCGACTTCGCGCCAACCACCGACACGTTTCAGAACGAGTTCGACTCGCCGGATACCCAACCAGATACCCGCACCTCCAAACTTACCCTTTACCCTGAAATTACACCTCATTTCCCCGAAATTACCTCTCGTTCCCCCGAAATTACCCCGATTCTTACCCAAATTACCTCCGTAACAACCAAACCAACCCCGCCAACCGACCCAACGACGGCGATAACAGAAGAATACAAGGAGACGCTTGCCACTAACTCGTTTACAACAGAGGTTGGTCGCATGTCTCGTCTCGTGAACGCTGCACGGTTTTAGGAATGTCTTGTGTTGTTTTTAGCTAGTCATATTATTTTATTATACAAAATCTGATTTTATATTTCCTTTATTGTAGTCATAGATACCCTATATAGACGTTGTCAGCTTTATTCATTGTTTTAAATGCTCACCTTATTACTACATAACTTGAAGGTGTTCTTAAGACGAGAAAAAACACTGACTAAAGTTAAACAACATTTATAAATCAAGGGGTTAATATTCATATAATTTACATTAATCTAATTTGTAATGTAGATGTAGTGGTTTTTTTTTTAGATTTTCTATAGTTTTAACTATCTAAAGTTCCTTAATATAAAATTTCTTCACCAGGACCATAAAGTCCAAATTACCCCGTATTCGGAATCCGCTTCTGAAGCAAGCAACGTTAACATCTCAAAGGAACCGGCGCCTGTGAACAGAAATCTCGACGAACACTTACCAATAGTAATTGTTCCGGAAGAAATAACAACATCAACAGAAGCTGAACTGGTATGAAATTTCTTTATCACGTTTTGTTTGAACTTTTAACACTAATTCTTGCGTGGGAGTGGATTTTAACAAGGGTTAGTTGGACGCCCTATCACAATGTAGATTTTGTAAATACATCGACTAATCTGTTTGACGAGAGACAACGCTTAAAACGGCTTTCTAGTTAAATAAAATCCGAATTTAATTTATTTAAAAATTATAAATATGAAGAAAATAAAAAAATCGTGTCGAACACGGTTAATATTATATAATCTGTTTTTTAAGAACCAATTTATCGAAAAATGTATTCTTGCTCCTTACGCTCAACCGACAGAGCAATCTGGTTGACTTTGCAATTGTAGTTGAATTTAGCAATCAAAAGAGAATTATTAATTTGAAAAAACTTAATAATAACAAAAAAAAATTAACGTTGTCTCATCGTTGACAATACATATCACCTGTGTGAGCCTCCGCATGGCACTTTCAGCAAACCGTAATAATACGCGCATCAAACGAACTACCTCCGGTGTCCTCTGAAATCCCCTCAACAATGCCAGTGGAAACCGAACCAACGACATCATCTACAACAACATCAACATCAACAACAACGTCGACAACTACGACAACTACAACTACACAAGCGCCAACAACACTCCCACCAACGGTGACTTTAACAACGCCGACAACTGTTTTGACCACCCCCGAAACGACATCGGAGGAAGTAACCAGACAGGTTTGTTACATTCTTTCATCATGAGCTCCGAGTTTTTATATAAAAAGTCGAAACATGTAAAAACTCAAAGATTGCTTATAATTAAAGATCAAGATCCCGAATTCAAAGTTTGAAATTTCGGGCGTGAAACTAAAATTTAACTTATTACTATCATATTTTTTTAAACAACAACTTACAACATTGTTGTATTTTGAAGTCAATGATAAAAAACCGTGTCCTCCAATTCTAAAAAATATCTAATTCTCAAAAAGTGTGTTCTATGTAACTCTATTATGATATACGTCATATTTAATTATATAAGAACATCGATCCTAACTTATGCACATTTTTCATAAATCAGCGGCAAAACTATTCGTGTATCTAATTTTTTTATCTCACACATTGTAATTATAAAACTTAATCAAAATAATTTGGATCGGTCTTAACAATAAGTGTTATCATAAAAATCTAAAATATATAACCCTATTTTAGTTTGAGAATGTCTCTTAAAACTTTTCTCTTATAAACGTTGCATTTGAAACAATGTTTCAAATGTAACTGTTGTTTCAAACGAGATATTAGATGAGCAATAACTAAAATAGGTTTATTGTTTTTTTTAATTTTTATGAATAACAGTAATCACTATACCCATAATAAACCTTGTTCAATGTTTTTTTGTCAAAATCAAAGGGTTTTGTCTAATGAACTCGGAACGTTTGAAACGTTAATTAAAATTGAACGGCGTTTAATGAGGGGAGTGAATTTTGCAAGTCTTTGGTTTGGGAATGATTGGCATATGCACTATCAAAATTCAAAATTTATTTTATCTTTGATTGGTCTTGTATAAAAACATTTTCTTTTAATTATTTTTTTCGTTTCTACATAACTCCTTCATCTCTCATCCTTTTCATACTTTCAAAATTAATCAATATGTACAAAGTAAGCACATCACCAATTATAACCTAAGGCTTTGCTCGCATTGGTGTCTCAAGTTCTTAAATATTGTTGTCCTGACTTTTTGTATACCAATTTTATGATGATAAGTTAAATTGCCTAGATATGGCAGCATAACAGACAAAAAAGGACTCTGATTTTGTTTACTTTTAATGCTAAATTTGTTTCGGGAATGTCTTATCCCGTATTATAATTTACTCAATACAAAAAATATATATATGAAGTACCCAGAAGAACAGATGATGTCGCCAGTTAAATTCCTATTGTATTAAGAAATTTAAAACGTTATCAGAAGCTTATTCCTTATTTCGATTGATAAAAATTTTGTCTTAATTATAATTTTGAACTTGATAATAGGAGACTATGACTTCATCGGACAGAACAAGTACAATCATAGGACGCACTACGGAAACTGTCACATTCCCAATGCCCATCAACCAGCCACCGACTCTCAAACATCACATGAAGAAACTTGCCATCACGGCTGGAAAAGCTTTCAGGTAAATCTTTTCAGAGAAATCTCCGTCTTTCTGTCTCTTCTAATTACTAATATTATAAAGAGAAAAATTGTGTGTTTGTAATTTATAAACGCAAAATCTTCTTGACTGATTAAAAAAAAATCTCCTTTGTGGTATGCTAGACTATATCTGTATTTATTTTTTATGTAATAGAGGACGGTAAGGCAGGTGGGTCCTGGTGGTGGTGGGGTGGGTTGATGGTAAGATGTCGCCCATGGACAACCACGCCGCTATACGCGGTAAAGTCGGCCTTAAAAAAAACTGTATTATCTAGGGCTTCTAGGTCATAGACTACATTGTATTTATAAAACTTTTTAAAGTAGGAGAAAATATGGGTGATCCCTACAGATCCGTTGTTAAAATAAAATCGAAATTAGATAATAATTATTAATTGTGTTAAGTATTTAAGAAAGACTTTGTAGAGTGAGAAACAAATAGATAAGGATAAAATTAAATTATACCTATATAAGGATAAAATTGATAAAATTTGTGTTTTTTTAAACAATAATATTATTATTATGTATTTCTATATATAAATTAAATTTCAAAAAAATATATAAAAAATAGTCTTTCCCATCTGATGCCAAGAATAGAGCCCATGATACCAGTGGTAGTGGTCAGAGACAGGAACCTCTTCAAAATGTTTGCCGTGTTTAGGAGTACCGCCTTTGACCCAAACACCCAGCGCCAAGATTTTTAGGTTTCGGTCTAAACTTATTATTATTTCAGATATATAATACCAGCTGATCTGTTTACGGATCCAGAAGAAGGCAGCAATCTAACATTCACAATGTACGAAGCCGAAAACGTGCCGCTCAGCCAAAACTCATGGATTCAATTCATTCCTAGCGAGAGAGAAGTTTATGGATTGTGAGTATTATCAAAGATTGTAATGAATTTGATACACGCCTTACTCGAACACTTCAATTATTATTTATTATCCATTATAATTTATTACCAATACAAATTTGTCTCTCCTCCGGACATAAAAAGTATCAGAAAAATATGGTTTAAGATTTTTCATATACATTTCTGATGATTCACTTTTAGGCATAAGAAGGGAATTTTTTACATTTGAAATTTTACGGGTGCTTACATGTGATCGTTTAAGACTTGATACTGTATTATGTGATAAAACATCATATGTATATCAAACAAAATTAGAATTATCCTATTAAATCTAACCTTGTATTTAAATTTAACCTCGATTCGTTTTTCTGCCCGGGCCAACTGATAAAAACGCTATAAGAGTTCGCTTATCATTCAATAAATAAAATATTTAATTTCAGACCGCTCGAAGCTCACGTATCTCGCTGGAACTTCATAGTGGAAGCCCATGACAGCGAAGGCCTTGTTGCTCGCGGGCCTCTGGACATTACAGTTCAACAGCATAAGAGCGCTAGGACCATAAATCACCACTTCACTATGCTCTTCAAGCTTATGAAACAATACACTAACACCATAGACTGGCAAATACGGGCTTTAGAAGGGATAGTCAACCTTTTCAGAGATACCGATATGGATCATTTAACAGTCCTTAATGCGACTCTGAATGGGGACATGTGTGAATTTGTATGGACTAATGATACACTCCCTAAGGATACCGCCTGTCCCATGGACGATATTAACCGGCTTATGAAGGTAAATTTAACACTTGCAATGTTAAGTAAATACTTCGCTTGGCATTCACATCATCCAGACATTTTTGCGCGGTTTGATGCGAAAAATTAAGATGACCGTCTTCAAAATGGAGACGATACTCAATTCGACGCAATGGTTTTTTTTTTAAATGTTTGTTACCTCAGAACTTTCGACCGAGTGAACCAATTTCGATGAATCTTTTTTTGTTTGAAAGTTGGTGCTTTCCGTGTGGTCCCAAATTTCATCAAAATATGTTCAGTAGTTATAGAGTTACAATTTGAAGTCAGTTTTTTTTTTGTTAAAATTTACTATAACTAATAACTATATTATTGTCACTATGAAGTTCTATCAATTATTATATTAAAGCACCTTAGTTCAAAGTTGTCGATTTAAATTTCAGATACTCGAATCAGAATCCGAACCTGGTACTCCATCATCGGGTTTGGCTCGTGCGATGTCTCCAGACCTTAAAGTCAGCGCTGTCAGTTGGCGAGGCCTGGGAAGGTGTGCGGTTGCCCCGGCAACTCGGGCTCCGGACACCTACCCACCTGTTACTAGGAACCAAGTTGACCATCTTACAGCCACAGTAGGGCATCTGCTGGTCTACAAGGTGCCTGAGGTGAGTAGTAGAAAATTAATGTACGATTTGCCATTTTCATACATTTCCTACTCCTTAATTTGTACTAACTTGTCGGTTCATTCATAAACAAATAAACGTGTCACAAGCAGAATAAGAGCCGTGGCCCAACAGGCGTTGAGGATGTCCATGGGCGGCGGATTGCTTCCCGTAGGTGAGCCTCCTGCCCGTTTGCCTTCTATCGGATAAAAAAAAAGAAAGATGATACTTTTATTAGATATTTAAAATCACTATAAAAATATATTAATTCCAGGACACATTCTTCGACCCAGAAGACGGTGGTACCCGCAACTTACACTTGTCGTTGCGGTTCAGTGATCGTTCTGAAATCCCTACAAACAACTGGTTGCAGTTCGATGCCAACAATCAAGAGTTCTACGGTCTCCCCTCTGCTAATGACCAGGGCAGCGTGCATTACCAACTGGTATGTCCAATTACTCACTTAGCTAGCAGGCCACCCGTCTTCGCAGGGGTTGCTAGTGTCATGTACTGATTATAGATAAGAGCTAAGTTTTGTTATATTGCGATGAAGATCCTGCGTTTGTATCCCGGAGAAACAAAAAGATATTTTGGTTTGGGATGATTACCTTGCCTCTAAGGAAAATGATCAGTGAAACTGAAACAGCATATTTTCTGGTCCAGGGGTTTCATGGCTATTTAATTTATTCATTGCTATTAGGCGACTTTCTCTCCTTTGTGAGCAATTTACTATAGTTGGTTGCATTTAGCACAAAAATTGTATTTTCAGATCGCTGAAGACTCGAGTAAGAAGAGCGCGTACGATAGCTTAATAGTAGAAGTTGCGAAAGCGCCAACAATCAGACCGACAGTCGAGTTCCAAATGACAATGGACCCTTCGCCAAACCTAATGCAAACGGCGGCAAATAAGAGGAAGATAGTCGAGAAATTAGCAGCGCTTTTCGACCAGAAGGAGACGGAAAACATCAGGATACAAAGCATCACTGATAATCCTCCTACGATTATATGGTAAGAATCATGACCATTATATCTAACCGCCTCCGTGGCTAAGTCCTTAGTCCACCTGTGTGATATTCTAGAGGTACTGGGTTCGAATCATCGGGAAACAAAAAATATTTTGGCTCAGAAGGCTTAAAATCAAAAAATAAATTGAAAATAAATTAATCGGCTACCCAGTGTCCCCCTAGGGGTAAGAGATATCGTGGCGAATATTCAGGTGAAGTTCCAAAACGCTGAAAATATTAGTAATTTATTTAAAAAAATTCTAAGTTGGATTTTTTTCCAGTGAAATGGTGATTTTATGATTTAAAAAATAGAATAGATAAAAATTAACGCACTGAATAGATTTTATTTTTATTTAACCTGAATATTCCTCGGTTAACTGGATTTTGTCAAGTACTATTTGATAGCGTATGCGTAACATAAATTTATGTTAATAATATATTACAGCGTCCCCTACATACATACAAACCTACTCATCATAAAAATCTTATCATAAATTGCTATAATAAACTTTTCGAGGTTCATCCAATACAAAGGTGACTGTGAAGCCGTTTTAATTAAATTCCTAAATCTGTTTTCCAGGTACAACACAAGTCTACCAATGGACAGGTGTCCGAAACGGGAAATCGAGGAGCTCCGAAACTCAATCATAGTAGATGAAAGGGGTGCTATGGGCGGCAATCTTAAAGAAAAAGTCGACCAAATATTTGATAAGGACCTAAAAGTGATGTCAATTCGATTAATACCACTCGGCTTGTGTGCGGAACAAAGCACGAAGGTATCAAAACCAGCGCCACCTATCGGAAACGCGAACAGCAAGACTCAAAACGCTAGTCCGGAGTACTCGGACTACATGATCACCTTTGTGATACCAGCTGTTGCGATTGTCTGTATGATTTTGTTAGCTGGGATTATTGCTTGTGTGCTGTATCGACGACGGCGGACCGGTAAGATAATATAGTGTACTAAAAATTAATTTATTAATTAATAATTAATTAATTGTTAATTAATTAATTATTAGTTTTACTTGCTTCCTAACTTATACATATATATACTGTATAACATGTTGAATTGTCTTGTTAGATGTTTATCTGCGAGTACCTGTTAATGGCTTTGTTAAGATCTTTTGTTTTGTTTAGTATATTTTCATTTTGTTAGCTGTTGGTATTACAAATAATGAATATCAGATAATTATTGACCAATTGACCGCGTCCTTGGTTTAGTGGTAAGCGCGTAAGCGTTACAACGGTTCGATTTCCGGCGGAGATATAAAAAAAAACTCGGTCTGGAAGGACATAGAAGGCTGATCACCTACTTGCCCCTAAAAAAAATCGATCAGTGAAACATATGTGAAATGCATCTGCCCCATACCCCACTAGGGGACACGGGACTTCACTTTTATTACAAATAAAATAAAATAGTGTTAGTTTTAACAAAAAAAAAACGACTTCAAATTGTAACTCTAAAACTACGGAACAGATTTTGATGATATAGTCCTATTTGACTACAAGGGAAGCACCAGTTTTCAAACAAAAGAAATCATCGAAACGGGTTCACCCTGACTGGGTGTCCCCATGTCGATGATTTCCGAGGTAACAAACATAAAAAGAACAGCGTCGAATTGAGTGCCTTCTCTTTTTATTTGAAGTCGGTAAAAATCCTAATATTATACGAAATATTTACTTAAACTACAAAATTATCTAAAATATAAATGTGCCTTAAAATGAAATCATTAATAGTTACAGTAACATTATTTATTCATAATCTGTATAATTTAGTACTTTACTTAATTTCTCCTCTTCAGAAAAAAAAAATGGATTCTGCCTATGTCCAGTACTTCCTTACTTTCTTTTTATGAATCGATTAGGGTGAAGTTAATTTATTAAACTTCAAGAAATTATTACTTATGGATTTATCTTCTAATCAAAGTTCTGTGATTAAATTTTTTGGTGCAATTTATACCAATTTTAAAATGAATGAATCGATTTTCATATCATATGGGATTACTTTGTTTTGTTACCCTGTTTCTGTTAATAGCAGAAACAGGGTTTCTTTACGAAAAGTTCTGTTGTCAAATTTTATTTGTTATGTAAAATTTCGTGATCAAAATTATAAAATAAAATAAAATTATATTTCCGAGATGCTAGGAAACTGTGATAAACTACATATCACACATTGTATATTAAAACATCCAGTATCATTTAATTTCTAACCGTGTCAACGATGTGCAGACAAATAATAATATAGAAAATTTCAATCAGGTCATGCGACTTCTTGACACGAAAAAGGTGACTAAGTTCTTTGTATTGCACAATTCCAACGTAGCACATATAAATGTTTTGCTAAAAAGCTATATCACTTAAAGCTTCCTTAGTTCAATGACGGCTACCGCTGCAGAAAAATTGGCGAAACTCTGTAGTTAGGTCTTGAAGTCAAAGCTTTTCACTACTGAGGTGAAAAAAGATAACATTCAAATGATATTTAATGGCTTAAAATCACATAAATTTCCGATTAATTAAACTCTTTTTGTTGACTTGTTATTTATTGACTCGTTTATCAGATATGTTCTAATGTATCTTAGGTTTTACCTAATTTTAGAAATTCAATTCAATTATACAACCCGCGTAGCTTAAAACAATGACATTTTGACGTTTCCAAGACCTCAAGCTACACTAGCACCACTAGCGGAGAAATCACACGACAGCTCTCATGGCCAGTATTTAACTTTTACAACAGTGTTTTATCTATTTTTTTTTATTTTTCCATAAAAATTACTCTTCACTGTTTCTGCTTTAAATATATAAGCAATAATATTTAAGTTTTACGCAAATATAATTTTTTTAGTATAAAGATTGTTGTCGAAGAACACTGCCAAGCATTCCATAACTTATTCATTGTATTTTGCACTTAAATAAATTTCTACATATATGTAGTTTCACGTAAATATATTATTTTTTATAGGAAAAATGAGCGTTGGCGATGAAGAAGAGCGCCAAGCTTTCCGGTCAAAGGGTATCCCAGTCATCTTCCAAGACGAGTTGGAAGAAAGAACTGACACCGAGCCAGTCGATAAGAGCCCGGTCATCATGCGGGAGGAAAAACCGCCATTGTTACCGCCTGCCCCAGACTACAGGTATATTAATGTAATAATAGTTGCAACGTTTCTTGACGGTTAATTTAAATATATTATGTATATTATGATTATGAAATAAATAAATAATTATTATTATAGGGCCGGAGAAGACGCGCCTTACAGACCTCCGCCCCCATTCGCAGCGTCGAGAACGCCACCTAGGCCCAAAGCGACCCCCACATACAGGAAACCACCGCCATATGTACCCCCTTAAAATTTAACCCTACATATGAACACCCCGTCATGGGTCTACAAAATTAAAGTACTTTTTTGCAATTACTTTTATTTACTAGATGAGTTATTAGGTACTAAAAATTCGCTAGTCTGCGGCAGCCATAAAAGAGCATCTATTAGTAAGTTTGATAAATTATAGCATGTTTTAGATTTTGAATCATTGTAAGAATTAACCATGTAATGTCAATGGATGTAAAAGAGTTGGAAATCCATAAATTTTAGTACCAAACCGCTTGTCTAGTTGAATAGATGGATATTGTTTTTTGTAAGAAACCTAGTCGATTTAAATTGCAGCTCGATTTTACATTATTTATTGCCACGGCTTAATTCTACAGCATTTACGGAAATATATGCATTTATTTCGAAAATTTTAGGTAGACCGTCAAATAACGTCAGCGGACGTCGAAGGAATTGTGCACAATTTTATGTGACTACGAATTTCTCGTTATTGTGGAATCTATTTAGGATTTCGGCGTTGTATCAACTAATGTATAAAATAAAGACTTCAATATTTAGTGGGTTGTTATTGTAGGTGACGTTTAACCTTTAGACTAACAAATTATTGCGATTATTACTCGCCTAAAATTGTAATGTTGGCTGAATTTGTGCCATTGTGTGCATATTTTAAATTTACAACATATCGTAACGTACTAGCCTTTAGCATAGTTCTTCCAACACTGCTGTCATGTGTGTGAAATGTAGAATAGAGGAATGTATTGATGTTATGGTTCAAAGCACATTTTGTTTGAGCAGTGCTTCTAGCAAAATGGATACGATTTAAAGAGTTATTTTAAACGATATGCATCTTTATTGAATGCATGTGGAAATGACATTTTATCTTAGAGTCATGAATTATACAACTGACCCTAAATTTAAGTTACGAATATATATTTTTAAGAGTAAAATATCATTTTGTACTTGTCTAATTATCATAGATATAAGGTTAACAAATTGTAATATAGGGAATGAAATGAGCTATAACTTTACTTTGGATGTATTTTTTTCGACTTCTTTAGGATTTTTGCATTTATAGATCTTTTTAGCGTTTACAATTTTATAGGGCAGCTAATTTTATTATTTATATTTCAGTTGTACTTAATGTCCATGAAATACCGTACCATATTTTATTATTTCATAGATTTGTGTATGAACACTGAACAGCTTTTTTTCATCACGTGAACATCTAAACGCACATATTTATGTCATTAATGATTTTATTCTAATTTAATTAAATGGTCTTAGTGATTATAAAAATACATTTTATTAAATCCCCAAACCATAATTCATCAATTGACTATTGAACATTAGTCCATACTTCATGAATGTCCATATTTAATTATAATTTCAAACTAGCTGACCCAACAAACGTTGTTTTGCCACATAAATTATTTCTAGTGAATATTTTGGTATTGCTAGCATTTTTCGATATTTTCTCACCGTTTAAACCTTCCATGGACTTCGACAAACATGTCGAAAACAATATCAACTAAATCGGCCCAGCCGTTCTCGAGTTTTAGCAAGAAAAACGAACAGAAATTGAATATATAAGATAGATATACATATTATAATAAATAATCGAACCACGAATTGTGATTTAAATATTTATCCAATCTTCATTGGCGATATACATTTTTGGGCTTTTTTGTATTCTGAGGGTTTTAACTAAATTAATTGGGAGTAAGATTAGAGTTGACTTGTCATGAAACAGTTTAATAAGTTTATTCAAATAAAAATGGAAGTAATGTCTTTTTTTTTTCAAAGTGATTACTTCCGCTGTTGGCCTGAAGCGCCTTGACTGGTCAGCGCGGGATGTCATATAGTTACTAATTTAGCGGAGTATAGTTACTAGTTTGCAGCTTTTAAATGAAATAAAAATAAATTAGTGCGAAATTAATATCTGTTTGTTGGTGGTGGTGATGGACCCAAATTTTCTTACGTTTAACGCCAAAAATATTGAGTCATGAGTGGATAATCTGGATATCACAGTGGATGTCATTGACAGTTTGTTTATGTTTTCCTACTTGGCTTTTAAGGTGACAGTGATATTTATTGTCAAATTATTTATTGTCAAGTTGACAGTTACTGCTTGTTACGGTGTTACCATCGTTAGGTATCTAGTGGCTAGTATAAACCTAGTACGTATCTATATATACCTAGTACATACCGGTGTGGGACAATGAGGGTCCTAATCACTATATAATTATATAGTATTAGAGTAATCAGTCAGTAAAACAATGTTTTATATTGTGACGTCTTGTTGTATTTCTATCTTCTCAAGTGGTAGACGCTATTCATGATGCTAACATTACCACAAAGCTGTCAAATTGACACTTATAAATATGACGTTACGCACGCCACACCGGTTATAAATTATATCATACTTCACAGTCTTCCTAGTCTGTGATTATAACGAATTTAAACTTTTTTTATTGATGTATGGATTATGGAAAACAGATAAATAAACAGAATTAATCTTTTTTGAAGCTTTATCCTAAATTGAATAAAAATTTGATTCAATATAGGATAAAGCAAAAAGGCGTAATTTGTGAGGTTTTAAAATTGTTGCGAAAAGCAATAAGCATCAAATTGTAATAGTAGGCTATCGTTAGTTACTTTGTTGTACACGAATCGGCTAAAACTTATAATTTGTAGATTTATAAGCAATAAGTAACATAAGATTGTGGTAGTTGAGTGGTTACATTTTATTAATAAAATGATACATGATGCATTGTTAATTCTTTGGGATTGTTGCCAAACTCCAGAAGGGATCCAGGTTAAATATTTATTCTATTTCTACCTTTACTTTCCTAGTAGCAGGTAATAAGATAAGATAATCATTAAAAGCTTTTAACTAATGTTTCAGCAAGAACCACTCACTTATGCTAATGAAGGAGATGCTGTAGTTTACAAAAAAATCGCTGCTATTGCAAAAAGTCATAATAAGATTCAAAATTTTGTCATTGGCACTGGTTTTATTTCAAGAAAAACTTATGAAGGTAGTTTCTCTTCTCTTAATAAATAAGATAAATATATATCTACTAGGATTTTGTCCTAGGATACTTACTAAATTATTTTTAAAATCATTGACCATTTTTCAGCATCTGGGCACAGAACATTTGGATTATATGGACAAGCATTAAGCGAAGGAATTTCAGAAGTTCTACAGTTATACAAGAAAACTCTCAAAGAAGTAGAAAACCTTGTAATTGGTAACAAAAACTATACATTGGCATTTATATATAGCTATGTTGAGAAATACCAAGGCCTTTTTAACACCTTAAATCGAATAATTGCAACATTAAAAGAAAGAAGACTGGTTGGTTGCCAGATCTTGAGCCTTGTGCATCAATATATTTTAAGTGGAAATGAAATGGTTCATGACGCAATTGTAAAGTAAGTTTTTACAAAAATAATGATTATTTGTAATTTTTAAATTAATATAGAATGATAGATTAGTTCAGTCGGCTGATGTTGTGAATGTGGTTGGGGTTTTGTGTTCGATCTTGTCGGTAAAATTTGCACGCTAGCTGTGCCAATCTCTATTTCAGTTAGTATGGGAATGGAAATTGACTCACAGCCAATATAATTGGTGGGTTCGGCTGCTGACCAGCATTGTTCTACATTCGTTCTTAGAAGGGCAAACTCTGTCCAATTAAGTAGTTGTTAATTTTGAGTAAATGAGAAAGTCATTAGATGAAGTGTATTCATGATAAGTGTGGTTTCTGCTATTTTTTGAATGTATAAAAACAAAATTGTATAAGTTAAACAATTTATATCTTAAGAAAGTCTGAACCAGTGTAATTAATCAGTTTTGGTTTAATTGATTAACTATGAAGATTGAAAATATTCATGAGATAAAAAATTATGAAATTATATTAATACTTTAAATGTAAAAGTACCCTATCTTACTTACTATTGAAGTAGAATTGAAGAATTTTTATATTTAATAAAGCCTTTGAACAACCAAAAATAATAAAAAAACATTTCATACTTCTGAAGCATTTCAATTATTTAAAAACAACTTATCTTTTCAGAATATTTTCAAATATAAATGCTGTGTTTATGAATCAACTGTGCACTTGGCTACTATATGGAGAGCTGAGAGATCCCTATGATGAATTTTTTATTTTTTGTTTAAAGAAGAATGATTCTTCAGATACATTTTCATCACATCCATCAACCACAATTACATGTGACAGATCATTAGTTTCAACTGTAAGATTTGTTTTTGTCATTACTGTAATATTCCATAATACAGTGGATTTATAAGCTAAGCTTTTCTTCCAAAAAAAATAGAGTTATAATGGAGAATGGTCATACATTTTGATTTTAAGCCCACCGTTATTTCGATTGAAAATGAAAAATCGTGTGAAAAAAATTGGTTGCCTGTAAAGTCGGTATACGGGCGAAAGTTTTACGTGACAACGACTTTGAGTGGTAAAATAATTATCTTTTTATGTCTGTCTCTCTCGCTCTTAGGCGGGCTAACCATGCCCGAGTGGAAGGGACGCGTGCCTCTCACTCGCTCTCATTGTGAGCGCATAACGTGAGCGGAGCGTAACGCAGTTTCTTGAAGTGTCACCCGGCTAACCAATTTATAAGACGTTGTCACGTCAAAAACTATTTGTTACGTCAATTTGTTCCCGAGATACAGATTTTTAAAAGTCGGATGACGTGACGTCATGCTAAAACAGCTCACGTAGTCCGTCGCATCGCTGTTCGAGAAGAGAGAGAGAGAGAGCGGAGTGTTGTATTGTGACGTCACGCTGCTGACACGAGCTGCCGAACTTTAAATGCATGTAAAATCAAAACTACTTGCTTACTGTTTGGCTATAATAAAAAATAGTGTGTTTGTATACATAAAATCTCTACTGTGACAAAGTTTCAAGCGATTTTGCGTACCTAGTAACATTCTCCATTCATTAAGACAAGTAAAATTCAAGAAAATTTAATTTTAATTAAAAATTAAAGATTTTGATGTAGACTAGCTAAGAATCCTCATTACACATGTAATTATTTCAGCTTCAGCAAACACCGCTGGATTGTGGGTATAATTTAAACTCGACAATGATACCATACTTCATACCGTTGTCTTTGGCACAAGAAATACTGTTTGTTGGAAAAACTGTTATATTATTTGGATTTGATCCAAAAAAAGTGAAGAAAAATAATTATTTCTCCTTGAATAAAGCTATGATGCCGCTAACGAAGATTAATATTGAATCCAGAAGGTATGTCCAGAACATCGCTTACACAAACTACATAATAATATGTTTTTACGGTGTACGATTTTATAATAAACTACCCATGGACATGAAATTACCCTTACGCAAATATAAAATTAATATGTATTGTAAATATGACCTAAATAAATAAAATAAAAAACAATCTGTTTAAATAAAAGATGTTTGTTAAAAGTAATCCTTGTATTGATGTTTACTAATATTATTATTTTAGTAATTACTAATATTCCAACCGTTAAAAATCAATTAGATTCTTTATTACACTTTCACACCTAAACTCTTTAAGTATATATATATATTACATTTAAAAATATTTCAGGTTTACAATCTGGGATGAAAAAGAAGCAGAATTTCATGAAAAATTGCAGAAACTTAAGAATCCGGTAGAATTTGAAGTGTGCCATTTAAAATCAGTTGTTAGAGATATCAAGGAATGTGTCACTAAGGTAAGATTCGCTTTTGGGTCCGTTCAGACAGACCGGCTCGGAGAGCATCGGCGCGCATTTTTCTTTTCACGCAGACCGGACACAATCGGAGCCGAACGGCTGCGCGAACGAGAAATAGTACGCGATCGGAGCCGGTCAGCTCCTCTTATTATTTCACAAAACAAGCGCGTTCAAGCATTATTAAAGCAATGCACATGCAAAAATAAACCTTACTACAAATACTAAAAACTCTGTTGTCAACGTGATAAGAATCTGCTCTCCGATCCGGTCTGTGTGAACGGACCCTTTAGGACCATTTGGAAGGTTGCTTCATAATATAAAATATATAAAACAAAAAAAAATCTGATCTTTAATATAAGCATATTCTTTGTCTTCGTCTGTTAGTCTTCGTAGTACATCTGCTTAGAATTTAATTAGTTAATTTTTAAAAGTTAGACAGAAACACGTCATTACCACTGTAGAAATAAACAAGAAATTTCGTATTTCAATAAGAAAAACCAGTGACAATCGCAAATGTGGTTTTCGTTTCGGAAACATTTGTTTCCCCGGAATTCGAACGCAGGATTGCCGACGTAACACGCACACGCGTAAACCTCTCTTTTAATATTCTTTCTGTACCAAAATTTATAATGTGTAAGAGTTTGTGTTGGTGCGAAATTAATAAACATTATTATTATACAGCACTTATGGACAGTGGCAGTGGAAGAAGCTCAATTGCTGCATGAGTTGCATTTGATGAAAGATTTTTACCTTTTGGGACGCGGAGAACTCTTTTTAGAACTACTGCGGCTGACTTCACACTTATTGGATAAGCCAACTACTAGGACATCTACTAGGGGTAATAATTCTTATATATAAAATTCTCGTGTCACAATGTAAGTTACCTTACCTTATTTTTACCAAATTTTATATGCATATTCAGTAGGTCTGAGAATCGGCTATCTATTTTTCATACCCCTAAGTGATAAGGGTAGCCCACCCCAAAAATTAATATGGCAAAACGACGTTTGCCAGGTTAGCTAGTATAGTTATAAAAAAAGAAAGTAACATAATATTATTTAGTTTTAGCCTATACGCGGAAACTATATACGAATTGCAAATATAATATTTTTGTGTCTTTAGTTGAAACAAACCTGTGTGTCTATGGATTTTATAAAGGTTTTATCTTAGGTATGATTATTAGATAGGGCATTCAAATTTACTATTATAAAGCAATCTCAGCTCTAGCGGTCCTTCAAATCCCGAGTACATAAAAAAAAGTTTTTGCAAATGATACAGTAAGTTGCTCCGACCACTAGACCGCCTCCTTGGTCTAGTGTTAAGCGCGTAAGCGTTACAACCAAGAGGTCCTGGGTTCGATTCCCGGTGGAGATAAAAAAAAAACTCTGTCTGGCAGGGCATAGAAGGCTGATCACCTACTTACCCCTAAAAAAAAAATCGATCAGTGAAACAGATGTAAAATGCATCTGCTCCATACCCCACTAGGGGACACGGGACTTCACAAAAAAACAGTAAGTTGCTATTGAGGTAAATTACGAAAATCTTAACTTTTTATATTTAGACTAGGTGTTAAAAGTGCGCTGGGCCGCAAGCGGCCCGCGTGAGTTTTGATAATTTACATTAAAGGTATAAAGATGCGCTGGGCCACAAGTGGCCCGCGTGGGTTTCGTTTGATAGTGTATAGGTTAAAGGTGCGCTTTGCCGCGTGTATTTGGATAATGTTTTATTAGATACACAAAGCTGAAAGCGGTAAGAACAACAAGTATTTGCTTTTCAGATATGAACCAAGCATTTCAGTTAGCAGCAAGAGCTGTTTTCCTAGGCAATAGTGCTGATATAGAGAAGTTTAGCTTTGAACTGCCTTATGTGAAGCCCAATATGTCAGATAATTCATCACTACATGACGATAGCACCTCAGGTACATGTATTTTTTGTTTACCAACTAACTGTGTCCAGCGGTTCCATCCGCTCTCGCGATTTTGTGTCGTTTTTGCCACAACAATTGCACATCAACGAGAAAGTGATAAATCAATTGTAACATTTCAGTTAATAAGTAGAGGATAATTTCACCCGGATCAATAAACCCAGAATAAAATGTTTTTCAGTGGCTGATGGTTGGTCTTCAATAATACTGAAATACGACTTCAAATGGCCCCTGCATTTATTATTCGCACCGGAAGTACTGGCCCGTTACAACGACATGTTTCGACTACTCTTGCGCATCAAAAAGACGCAACACGATTTACATGCGTTATGGAAGACGTATAAACACTCCACAAGGTAACAATTTATTAATTTATTTAAGTTCAGACTACAAAAGGTCCATACAATGGATTAGTTACAATACAAGACTTAGAAATATGTTATATGATTAGAACGACGGTGAATGGCATGAGCACGCCCTCATTAAAAGGTCGGCAACACACCCGTGGCCCAACAGGCGTTGAGGGTGTCCATAGGCGGCGGATTGCTTCTCGTAAGTGAGCCTCCTGCCAGTTTGCCTCCTATCCGATTTAAAAAAATATGCTACCGTCTTACAATATGCAAACCATCTTCCCCAAAGTTGTCTGGCACCAACAGCATTTTGAATGTGTTGACATTTAAAATGCTGTTGTTGGCACCATGCCGAACTTGTTACAAAAAGGACGCTTTTACGCATAACGGCCTGAAACCCACCAACCATCCCTGATGCATTACATTGTCTCAGCAAGCCTTGGATTTGTATTGAGAATTGTATTGTACCCTGAGTGTGTACGCCTTTTGGCGTTAATATTTTTACTATCTTTCACTCGCGACATTGTCTACAATATAGCCTATGTCACTCAGAAAAAACAACTATTCATCAGTGAGAGATTTTTAAGAGTCAGTCCATTAGTTTTGGAGTTTAATCAGTAATCAAACTACAATTAGCCACAATTTTAAATACAATTAGTATTTTTGTTAAGTTTATGTGACAATAATAAGGTTTATAATTTCTACGAAGCAATAAAGTACAAATCAAAAACATCACTGACATTTATGTGCTAGATTTTTTAGTTGTCTCTTTTAAGTATGATGAGTATTATATTTTTGAAAATTTAAATTCAAAACTAAACAATGTAGCCAATTTGATTTTCATAAGCGATATCACGGGATTCGAGACCCAGGGAAAAATCTTTTTCGGCTTGGAAGGCTAGTAGTTAATTAGTTGTTGATCAACTTGCCTGTTAAAAAATTTAAAATAAAGACAGAAATGTGTTTTTCTAGACATATGATTTAATTTGCCATGTTAAAGTCCCATAACTATCTTTGTTTTCAGATTCAGTACATGTCAGCTTCATAACAAATTTATGTTTCTGATGGATAACCTTCAACACTACCTGCAAGCTGATGTCTTGGAGACAAATTTCTCCCGTTTAATGGACGCCGTCAACAGAAGTAATGATTTTGAGAAACTTAAGAAGGCCCACGCTAATTTCTTAGCTGCTATACTGAGCCAGTCATTTTTAACTGTAACGGTAAATACACGTTTTGCATAATCACATATTTTAGTACGATGGTATGAAATAATAATAAAAACCAATTAAAATATCATGAAATTAAATCATATTATATATCACAAAAATTAAAGTATTTGTTACAGTACGACGCGTTAAAAAACTATTCTAACATTAAAAATGCTTTCTTAAGGTAATCTTAGTACAAATTGATTTAAATTTTTCCTTCCATCTTAACATGCCTTTGGTAATAACAACAGATAGAAGACACGGAAGGGTCGGATGCGTTAGACTCCATCAACAACCCAGTATTGAACAACATAGTGGAATTATTACAGCTTGGTCACTCTTTCTGTAGCCTAAGTGAAGTCACCACCGATGCTGATGATGAAGACTATTATATACGAGGATATTCAGAAAGGTGAAATGCTTTAGTCTGCGCGTAGTTGATATCTCTATATAATTTTCATGTGTTAACCTAAATACCGAATGTCATTTAAAATTGAAATGTGGAACTTTAAAATTTCAACCATTTAAAATCAGTGTCTTTATCTGGACACTGTCGCAAAATCCGTTCTTATCTGACGTCTCCTCCCTAAAAAATACCGACCCATGTTTCATCTGTGTTTAGTCCTTTATACAATAGTTTATCTGATCAGTACACCCACTACAACTTGTTGTGGGCGCTATATAGATAGTTAGGTAAAGAAGTGTTTAAAAAAGAGAAATTAAATATTTCAGGCAAATTATTCATATATTGTAGTATATGAAATGAATTTATTTCATTTCAGGTTCAATAAACTAGTAAAACAGTTGATGCAGCTTCTAGTTTCACTACGAGAAAAGCCGTGTGGTGTATACCTCGCTAGATTACTAATGCGTCTGGACTATAACCGATGGCTCAGTGCTGAAGCCCAGCTCACACAATCCGTTACAAACATGTTAAGATACTAAACTAATAAAGAAATAAATTTAATGTTATATATTCATAAAAGTAAAAGCACCGAGTAAATTCTTTTGCGTCTGTTTTAACAAGCAAAGTAATCAGCCGTCTTCTTTCAAACTAATACCTTTTTAAGCTGCTGGGAGGTTTTTTTTTTACTTCCTACTCAACCTACCTTCCATTACATTATTTGTGGTTCGGAGCTCCCGAGGCGGGCCGCTCCCTCTTCGCGGTAGGTATCTATCGCGATCTCCGCTCCACTTTTACTATTAAATATTTAGTTTTCTTACATATTTTATTATGTATTTTGCTACAGAACTCCTCCAGTTGTGACCTGTACTTTGTTAGAATAATGTGTAAGCTTTTCATTAACTGACATGCCTATTTCCTGTTCCAGATCACATCTGGGGAGCTCAAAAATCGGGTACTCTATATTTAAATGTACAATGTTTTGTTCCTTGTTTGGGTCGCATTCACAATTTCAACCTGAAACGATACGGGTACTCTGCAAATGGCCCATGGCTCGTTAGGATCTGCTTTAATGGCTTGGCTACATATATCCGCTGTCAGTCTTCCCCAGACGCTTTCTTCGGGTTAAAGCTTTCAGCTGCGGTTTTTAGCTCTGTTAATGTAGAGTGGATCATGGTTTTCATTATCACTCACTTCATTTACCGTTTTCGCTTTACGGCGCTTTGTTGCTCTTCTGTTTCCCCTTGTTCGGTATCATCAGGGAAGAACTTTTTGATGAGAAGCTCTGCCGATTCTTTTGCGTTCAGCTGCCTATCGTTTACGCACAGCGGCATGTCCTCCTTTCTTTTGGTCGTTCTTGAAATTACCATATTTATCCCCTCCCACATGTTCTCTGTCCTGTCTTTCACAAAATTCTTTCTAGCTTCTTGTTTGCGCTTCTTTTACTTCTTTCTCGTATCTGTCTTGCTTCCAAATATTCATCAATAACTTTTTGTATACGTGGCTACCGCTCTCTCTATTTCTGTTTCGTTTTTTATTTTTCTAATACTGTTTATATCTATTTTATTCTCTGCTTGTAATTTTTTAATATTTATTTCGAATTTGTTCCGGGTTGCGAGCTCTGCGCCGATACCTTACCTCAAGTCAAAGATACAAACCACTTAATTGTTGAAATATGTTAGAATAAAAATCTTTTAACTAATCATCTGTTTTATTCTATAGGTTCCTCCTCCAATACAGAATTGTTGCTTTGGCTATTGTAATGTTCAAGTTGTTGCTTCATTACCGCATTGACTAGAATACATTTGGTCATGTCACAGGAACAAGGCATTGGGTGTTCAATTTCCTGAGGGTCTAAGAGTGTCAGCTGTAGATTGTATCTGTAAAATATCAAAAGACCATTGTTTTCACGAAATAAGACATAGTATGATCATTATGATTTTTTTTATGAAATAGTTAATTTTAATTACAAAAATGTAACTTAATACATAGGTGAAATGTGCTGTAACCTTGTTTTTTAATCATTGTTGATTCGAATAACAGGAATGAATGAAAAGAAAAATGGTAACTAAGCAGGTATACTATGTTGTGATAATATAAGATATCAATACTAATCATATAATTTTTACCTTCTAGAATTATCCCTGTCCCTATTCATATCTAGTTTAAAGGCGATTGGTTCCTTTTCCTCAACCATTTGTTCCTCGGGTAACAATATAACAGTTTGTTTCCAATGTGTTTGTTCACATGCCGGTCCCGTATTTAAAACAATTGATGACTCATTTGACACCTCTGGGAATATACATTCAAACCAAATACATATTCCTTGATAGCGGCCATTTTTGTTAGCTCCTGTAATAAAACAAATCAAAATGATGAATTTCAATGACACACTGTCACCATTACAAATTGGCTGTGACAAAAATTCAGTTGTGCAATTTGCAATCTACTAATTTAATCTCACTCATGGCAGTATCATATCACTGGTAAATCTTTATTTTATAAAATAACATTTTATTTTGAGAATACCCATAACATGGTCTAAAACAGTCAGTATACTCTATATCCTTGACAGAGAGTATACAGTCCTCTTGGTTGCTTTAGTATTGCTTTATTTAGTGGTGTTATTGATCTAATAGTGTGGTGTTATTCTGTTGAACTGGTATAAAAAGGAGTGTGTTTAAAAGATTTTTATTATTTAAATCTTTTTCTCTACATATATTACAGAATATAAGTAAAAATAGTAATTTTTGTATTTCTTTTCATCTACTGATCTGCCAAAATCTAAGCAAATTAGAAATTTTGATTATGTAAACTTGACATTGTTAATGTAAGGAATAAATAAATTGCAGAAAACACCCTTAAATATTGGTTCTTGAATCATTACCCACCTACCACATGCTGTACAGTAAAAGAGTCCAACTGTTCTACACAACATTCTGTCAAATTAATCCATATAATAGAAACTTCCTCTCCTAATAAATCCTCACTTTTTACTTGCATAACTTCTGGTTTTGAGCTTTTGTCTGACCGTAAATGTTTTGAAAACGCTGACATTGATACCCCATGAAAATTTTCCCATTTCTCATATAAGGAGGGTACACTATAAAAGATTACAATAATTATTTTAGTGTTGTAGCTTTTATGGAACTTGCTTTTTAATAATGCAATTATTCTATTTGGCCATTTTTGCTATTAAAGTGTGCTAATTGGAATATATCAGATTCTTGATAACACACATCAAAATAATAATCTGATCTAAAAACCATATAAACATTCATTATCACATTCTCAGTGTTGGGTAAATAATACATAAAAAACATTTTGGAAGGATTTTGTAAGAAACAAAAGTAATACAATTAACAACTATAGCCTATATCTCACCTACATGGGGCAACATAAGTAACTGCATATTTTGGAAACATTTCCCCACCTTCTTTAAGAAATTTATCTCTGGCTGCTATGACAGAATCTAGCATTCCTTCATGAAGTAAATAGAAGCCCATCCATTCTGATACTATAGCATCAACCTTAACATTATCTGGTAATACCATATCTTCCACTTTACTATGAATTACCTGAAAGTTATAAGTAAACTTTACAATCTAATAATCTTATGAAAGATTAAATATAATTAATCTGTAAGACATACATTATGTTAATAAGATATTAAGTTACAATACATATATTACATAACATAATATATACATTACAATACATACAAATATTGAGAAAATACCTCTACAATATTTTCAACATTATTTTCTTTCACAATTTCCTTAGCTAGGTTAGCAAGATTACTGGCTTCTACGGCATATACTTTCTTCGCACCAGCTTCAGCACAGAATATGGATAGAATGCCAGTTCCACACCCAACATCCATCACCACTTTATCTTTGAAATAAGCCTTGTTTTCTAGTATTACTTTACGGTATGTAGATGTCCGTGGATTATCCTCTAACATTAATTTGTGAATCTAAAAATGTTGTTTTAATAGATTTTAACACAGTAAATTTAATATAGTTTTACTACTTTATTTACATGCTAGAATTCTATAAAATTAATTAACCTCTAAATCTTCATAACTAGAAAAGTAGTTGTTTTGAATTAGGTTCGACTCCATTTCCGAAAAGTTTGTCAATTTTTCTCTTAGAATGTATTTAAATTATTGGTATATTATATCAATACCACATTACAACCAGTAATTTTTTTTTTTGATGAAAACAGTCAAAACAAAACTTCACAAAAGTGAAAAGTTATGAATGAAGCACAGGCAAAGTAGCGACTACGGACTAGCGCTCTTGAGTATATTGTTCGGTGTTCTGTGGACTAGCGATACTATATTATAGCTTATAAATAATAATGAATGAGTCCACAGATTGTCCAATGTCCACATTTGCGCAGTGCTCTTGATATTTGACAGTGACATCATGACACTTAAAAAGTTGTCAGTATTTTTCTAATAATTACCTAGACAGTAGACAGTACACACAAATAAATAGAAAAACGTAGGCAATGCCGCAATTTAAATGTGTTAAAAATAATTAATTTTTAAAATATTGAAATACGTAACTCTCAATAAATACTATATTTCAATGAGTTCAATAGATATTATATAATTTGAGCTTTAGTCCATTTTGACTGTTGTTTTTTTAATGCTTTTGATATTGAAAAAAAAATACAAATTCATATTTAAAATATTACAGTATGCAGGCCCCTAATGAGTCTTACTTGAAAGTAAAACCACATAAAAGTAAATCATTTCTTAGTGAAAGAAAACTGAGACTGTCCTTAAAATATAGGCCTAAAATTTTAAAATTGATATTAAAATTACGGCTTTGCTTGTCAAAAAAAAATCGGATAATCAAAAAGTTGACTCAGGAACTCCGTAAAAAGGTGAGGTTATACTTTCAAGAGACAATTACAAACAATATCAGTTTTCCAGCCCAGAAAACTATTTTTAATTATTCTCTTACTCATATTTTACAGAAACAAGAAGCATCGACACAAACTGTAGAGTTCACTACTAGTAATGAGTATACAGATCATGTACTAGAAAAGGATGAAATAGAAAATAAAGAAAAAGCAGATTTAGCTTGGTCTCTAAATGGCAACAATGAGAAAAGTATTGCCGATCAGGTTAAAGAGGCAGCTCAGAGTGCTATGCAAGAATCTGGAATGGTGTTTGTAGAATCAGCTGGCATGTACTATGATTATAAAACTGGCTACTACTATAACTCTGTGAGTATCTTTTTACTTATTTTATATGTTATTGGAATTTTGTTATTGCTACACCATGATGAATATGGGCAATTTCAGACAAGAACTAGTCGTTTTTAGCTCTGTTAATTTGATATCCTATATTTAATAAAACTATTTGTTAAATAATTTTTTTCTTTACAGGAATTAGGATTATATTATCACAATGATACTGGATGCTACTATTACTACTCGGAAGAAAAGAAATCTTTTGTCTTTCACTCATATCCCGATAGAAGTGCTGAAAATCTTCATCTAATTGCTCACGAAAAGAAAAAAAGGAAACAAAAAAGGGTACATATTTATTAATTAGAATCTGTCTGTGTTACATAATATCTGCATGGCTTTAAGTAATATAAAAATATTTATATATTACGTCTCTATTTGTAAAAAGTCCTGCAACCCTTAGTGGTTCACTGGGTAGAACTTTTGTGCATTTTTTACAAGCAAGATGATTCTGTACCTACACAACTACAAAAGTTACCTACCCAATTGTTTTTTGTTTCTTTGGAGTTCGAATCCAACACCTTTATAAAAATATGGATCAGGGATGAACCATTTAGTCACGGAAAAGTTTGTCTTACATATTTTTATCCAATCTATTTTCACTATTACATAATATTTTTTGAGTACCATAATAAGTAAATATTTTTTCTTTCAATTATATAATTATATTATGCAAACATACTAATACAAAGGACAGTGATTTGAATGTAAAATAGTAATTTGATATCATAATATAAATTTGTAATAGTATTTATTTCTTTTTCAGATGACCAAAAATGATGATATTGAAACCCTAACGAAAAATCTCTCTAAGGTTTCTCTCCGAGGCATCAAAGCCTTAGGTAAATAAAGTAGTTAAAAGTATCTCCCAAATACCAACACTGAAATTATATTACAGGATGGACCCTCAAAACCAAAACGTATAAAAAAAGGCAAGAAAGAAGATGAAAATGCATGTCATGAAAAACCTTTTGTAGAAACTGAAAACTCTCAAGAACTAGAAGATGGTGAATGTAGTAGTTCTGATGAAGATGGTGAAATAGATGATGTTGATAATGGAGATGCTGCGAGTACATCAACAGCCACTGATGATGGTAAATTAAATAGAAGCGTATATGCAAAAAATATGACTATTTTCTAATACTACTAATTTTCACTTTTCAGTTGCTAATAAGTGCCTGAAAGGGGAAAATTCTTCTGAAATTTGTGGATTTCAACTTGAAAGCTAAAAGATCTAAATGAACATGACACATTATTATCGATTTTAATAGATTTGGCAGTTTATCATTGTTTTGACTAATGGCTGACTAGGAGCCAGTATTACCATTTATAGTGTATCCGAGCTCGTAAAGTACTTTTGAGTTATGATACTTAATCAAAACTATCGGATGATAGAATAGAATGATTACAGTCAACTAATATCGCCCTACTTTTGATAAAAGTGGAGAGGTTACAATGTTAGTCCAAGGGCGGATCCAGGGGGGGAGGTCATGGGGGTCATGACCTCCCCTGGGCTGGGTTCAAAACCTAGGTGGACAACTAATTAAAATTGTTAAACAATGCTTTTATATATTTTTTGTCAATATAGATTTTATGTAAGTACCTTCAATAGTTAATTAAAATAATTGTTACAGAATCCGTAGCCAAACACCACCCGCCATGTATGCGAGTGATAGTACGCGAAACGGCTTTACCAAAACTGAAAGTTGGTAGTTTATTCCTCATCACCAAAGATGGCGGCACCATAGGCAGGGAAGGCGAACATCATTGTATTATATTGCGAGACCAGAATGTATCCAGGGTAAGTTGATTAGAAACAAGTGAAGACCTATACGATACCTATAAGAACCTATAAGAGTTGTCTAGATTTTGAAAAACAAAAAATGGTTTGTTTTGCACAAAAGGCTGATTACTGGTTGCCGGCAGCCATTATTATTCAACAGTCACTGTTAGAAGGGGAAGCCATGCCTGATGGTAGTGGTGTATTTTGAGTAAATAGGCATATCATTGGATGACGTGTATATTATGTGTTGTGTGGTTTCTATTATATTTTAAATGGTAAATTGATAAATTTCTAACATATTTTTTTTTTAGGAACATTTGGATATAAAATATGATCTCGATCGAAGAACATACTTCGCTGTGGATCTTGGATCCAAGAATGGTACCATACTGAATGGTGTAAGGATGTCACCGAGTCAAGAGATCAGTGCACCGAAAGAGGTACAATTATATTTACCTATTTATTAATTATTAATATTAATAATATTACGTTAGAAATTAACGTAAGACTATAAATAATAATTGGGACAACTCACATACATTGATCTGAAATTAACGCGTGTGCAACCGTGGGGCACAGCTAGTAGATAATATTAATGAATTAATAGATCTTAAATCTATCTATAATTCCCTGATAGATAGAATTAAGAAAAATAAATTCTATCTCTTGGTGAACTACATGAAAATCCATTTAGTAGATTTCGACTTGAATGGTCTGGTCAAACAGCGAGCGCGTCAGGACCGCAACGGGTCTCTGACAGGCCAAGCGCCACGATGTGTCGTCCTCTGTGTGACCTCTACTATAGTAATTGGTACATTAGATCGCGCCAACGTCACGACGCGCCCGCTGTCTGAGCAGACCATAAAAGACAGAAGTGTTTCTTTGTTTCATAAAAGATACTGATAATATAATATTCTACTCCAGATAGTCCACGGCAGCACCTTCCAGTTGGGAGAAACGAAATTGCTCTGTCACATTCATCCCGGCACTGACACCTGTGGTCACTGCGAACCTGGACTTATTATGGGCAGTAAGTTAACTATATTACCACACTAGGCACTGGCTAACCCCGCGAACTTTGTATTGCTTCTGAGTTTAAAGTCACGTGTCACCTTAAACGTTATTACATAGAAAATGTATGAGGAAACTAAATTTCTTCATAAACGCTTTTTTGTGTATTTTAATAGTTATTCTGCTATTCTCGGATTAGACGAATCCAACAAATCAGAGATTATTAAAATCGGTACAGCCGTTCTTGGTTAAAAATTGTGTAAATAACCTTAATTAATGTGACTTTGTTTTATTAATATTGATTTAACTTATATGTTATATCGAACCTCTCATTACTAAAAGAATTTCTAAAATCGGTCCAGTAGTTTTTGAATTTATTCGTTGCAACCTAAAATACAAACGCTTTGTTATTAGTAGTATATATAATTTATTGTTTTCGCTTCAAAAAACATTTTGGAAAGCCAAACGATTTTCAAAGCAGTTTAACAAGACTTTAACGCCAGCTACCTACTTTTTGAAAGCTCTTGTTTTTGAGATATTATGAGTTTCTGTTACTATTATTTCGTTTATTTATTTATTCTATCACGCCTATATCCCAAAAGGGTATAGACAGCGACCACAGACCTGCCACGTTCCCTTCATACCCCTTTCGCTTCATCCACTTTAATTACATTCATCAAACATGCTCGCCGATTCCGGGTGCTTTTCTCGTGCCCCTTTTTAAGTAGTCTGTTTATTGTATATATTAATTTCTGGTTTATTACTTTAAAACTTTAAAGTAATAAATTAAAAATGACTTAATGATTCCATTAAATGATAGCGAACTGTGAAGTCTCGTTTTAAGTGTAAAAATTACAGTGCAGGAAAAAGAAAAGGTCGCGTACACAAGGACGTGCAATGTGAAAAAACAGCACGAGCTGGAACTCGCAAGATTGAAGAATAAATACGCGCCCAAGTTATTGGAAATAGACCAAATGGCTTACACCGACAGAGCCCGACTGCGCAGAGAAAAGGTGGGGTCGTCGCATCATGCGGAAAAGACGCAGACGAGTGATATTAACACGTAAGAAAAGTTTTATATTAAGACTAACTGACCCGGAGAACTTCTTACCGCCAATAAAAAGTAGAATGGGAATCGAACGTCAAATGTTTGACAGGAAAGTAGATAGAAAAGTTTATATGGACAAATGAAATTGTTGTTTTTACTATCTTTCTCGCAATTTTTCAATATTTTCTCACCATTTAAACCTTCCCTGGAAGAAAACCAAGTCAACCAATTGAAATCAAAATCAGCTAAATCGGCCCAGTCATTTTCCAGTTTTATGGAGACAAACGAACAGGAATTGATCTTATATATAAAATTCTTGTGTCACAATGTTAGTTACCTTACTCCTCCGAAACGGCTTTACTGGTTTTTACCAAATTTTATATGCATATACAATGGGTCTGAGAATCGGCTACTATCTATTTTTCATACCCCTAAGTGATAAGGTAGCCCAACCTAAAAATTAATATGGCAAAACAACGTTAGCCGGGTCAGCTAGTTTTTATATGTATTGACAGAAGAATATAATTTAAAATTTAAATGTTTCTTTTTAAATCAAAATAAGAACTACTTGTTTTACTCGATGCATCAGGTGATGCAAGAAAATAAAATACAAAACGAAGTCGCAGGAATAATTAGAGTGAATTTTTTCTTCACGAAATAGTCTGTACTATCCAATTTTTGCATATCACTTTTATGCAAAAATTATAATGCAGAAATAATAATAAAAATACAATCGGTCTATATACTTATTAATACAGGTAGGTAACATAAATTCGCCAAATTATCGAATTTCGAAAATATTACCTACAATTTCATCTACAACACTAGTAATTAAAAATGTGCTCTTTAAAGAGAAACCTGAAAAATATTTCTGACATTTCATGTATGTTTCTGTATGTGACATTGAACAAATTTATCAATTTACCATTAAAAAAATAATAGAAACTTAATTGTTGTTCCAGAGTCAGACAGCCAATATCTTATTGAAATTCCTTTGTAAGAGATTAAGTTATAATGTAGTAAAGGAAATGACCATAGTTGATGGGTATATATAAATAAATAATGTTTTGGTGCAGGCGCATAGCTGTTGAGAATAAAGGCTTCAAGTTGCTGCAGAAGATGGGCTGGTCCCAAGGCGAAGGACTCGGCAAGGACAATCAAGGTGATCAAGAGCCGGTAAGTCGATCCTTTTCAATAAATGCCCGTATCCATTTTATTCGTAAAAATATAAAACGCCCGGAGAAACTTATTTTTGTTACGGAATGTTTCATACCCTTTTTTATCGACTTCAAAAAAGGAGGAGAGACTAGTTTGTTACCTTAGAACTTTCGATTGGGTGAACCGATTTCGATGAATCTTTTTTTGTTTTAAAGCTGGTGCTTCCCGTGTGATCCTATTTAATACATGCTTAAATCTGATATTTCAATCGCTAGCTGTGCCTTGCGGTTTCACCCGCGTTAATTTCACGTGATGTTATATAACATAAAAGTTTTTAGCTCTAAAAATGACGTTACTTCCATAAAACTTTTCATCCCCCGCTTTCAATTTAAAAGTAGCCTATGTCCTTTCTCAGGTTCTAGACTATCTGTGTACTAAATTTCATTTATTTCGGTTCAGTAGTTTTGGCGTGAGACCGACAGACAGACAGAGTTACTTTCGCATTTATAATATTAGTAAGGATTTTAGTATACCCTAAACTTTTAATGGTACATTTTTTTCTTTTACTTTTTAATTTATAATCATTTTATTTAATTTTAATTTAGACGTAATATTATTATAACTGTTGTGTTAGGCGGCCCCTAAACGGTCAATTAAATTTCAATATATTGCAAATTGTGCAATATAATCGCGTTTGGATTTAGAGCTTTCAATCTTATTGAGCAATAAAAATTGTATAATGTTATTGTAGGTCTAGGGGCCGCCTTAGACGTTATTGTCATGTCTGTGGTGTCTATTTCTCCTTGTAATTAATGTAACATGACGTATTATGTGGCTTGACCTAAATAAATAATACTTATAAACTTTCGCGAGTTTATCATACGATCAATCGAAATGTTAAATCCAATGAAGTTGTCAATAGAATTCAAAGTAAAGTGAATTATTAAATCTCCATTACCATTTGACATGGCTAATTAGTCTGTCTGAAGGATATATTAAGGATGTCCGCAAAAAAACTAACCTCGGGCCGCTTAATTGCGGTGCAATAATTTGCATCTCCTACCGTCTTAAGTGTTAAGGCGACATCATACTGCATCAGATATTGCGTAGTTGATGATACTTTATGTAGCATCATTATTTTAATATTGAATGATTTTGAGGTTAACACCAGCAGCAAGTTTCATCCTCGAACGTCGAGGCAGAATACGAAGTTCATTCGTATCACCTTGATGTTTCGTTCCACAACTAAGCGTTTTCTAAGGCATTTTTTGGGATGACCTTGAAAAGCCGTCAACGCATCCGTGGCCCAACAAGCGTTATAAATAAATATTTTAAAAAGGCGCTGATAAAAAAAGGTTACTGCGTTCTGCTCTAATCTACTCTGATCTGCTCTAATCTCTCGCAGACGACTTGGTGTTTTTCTTGTATCACTTTTTTTTATAATTTTCCCCGGCCATTAACCAACAATGGAAGTTAACGAGTTTTGACTGCTATAACACCAAAATTTTTAAAGTTTCGGGTTTCGGAGTACCAAGCTCCACTTATATTTTTTTAGTCTTACGCTTAAAATGATACGCCTTTTATACCAGGGTCACGATTTCTCAAAAGTTATCCTTTATGTATGAATTTCTGTTTTAATTTTTTTTTTTTAAAAAGGTAGATTTTTATCTAATAATAATAACATAATGATAACAATAAATTGCCAAAATCGTAAACCAATCGTGGACGCCTTAAATTAATTGATGCATTTATGGACAGTTCGATACAATCGGATCATTATCGACGATTAGACGGGCCATTACACTGATATCATCAGAGATCAATGATTGTCTTATAAGTACTACGATTATTTTATCTTTAGCGAGACCCTAAAAACTTTTTTATTCATTTTCGGTAATAGCTCGGTCTGTAGGTCAACGGGGCGCTGATATACCTATTCATTTAAAACGAGGCCTCATGGCTAAGCGGTCTTATAAGCCTACCGCGAAGCCTGAGGTATCGGGTTCGATCCCCGGTCCTGAATACAATTTATAATTTAATTTATTTTATTAAACTGATTAGCAGTGCAACAAAGTAAAAAAACTATTTACTTTGCGATTCGTAAGCTCAAATTAACTCTTGTACTCTCACGAGTTTGCGATTCCGCCATTGCTTAAATAATAATGGAAGGAGATTGTTTGGGAGACCTTTAATTACTGTACAATTAATGTACATATATATAGTAGCAGCCACAACTGTTCTTATATCATTGTAATAGTATTTTCCCAATATGTACTGTATGTATCGTAAAGTCTCTAATATTATATAATATACCTTAAGAAGGTATCTGTATGTGTTATGATAGTTTTATAAATTAATAACTTTGTATTTTAAATATCTTTAAATATAAAACAATTTATACAATTCATATCTCAAGAACAGATGGATGAACAAAATATAGAAAAATTCACGAAAAAGTGGGGAAATATTATTATATATAATACATATTTCTACAATATACATTAAACCTTGTGAATTTATTTACGTTTTGTCATGAGATGCGGCATTTGTTAATAGGTAAGGAAGTCAATTTCTCGCACTTTGGTCGCTTTACGGCTTGCTAATTTTGATCTCTGGGGGGAGGGGGGAGGGAACTGCCTCCATCTGCCTCCCCTTGGCGACGCCCTTGATAGTATACCATATATATTCGACATTTAAACACATAATTTTAAGTTAATACTGTTTATTTCTTCTTATTTAATATTAAGCCCTAATCTGCAATCAGTACACTAACACAGTACCTATAACTAAAATATTTAAATTCTAAATGAAAACATATGATACAATCGAAAATGATAATCAATCATGCTTAATATTTATGCCTTTCTGAAGTAAATTTTGGGTGGTTGTGAATTCCTTGTGAATACCTTACAGGTTTGTCCATCAATCATTCGTATTTTGAAAAATTATGTGGTTGTTTATCGATATTTGAGTTGACTTTAACGAGATTTACTTAAATCATCAGGAGATGTCGGCAAATTTTGTATTAACTAACGTTTCGTGTTTATCTTTAGTTCAGCAGGGGGTAGACATATTTCTGCATTTGTTTCGCGGCTAATATTGCTTCCCAGGGATTCGAATAACGACCCTCCGGAGCAACATGGAGCAACATGCAGACGGGTGAATCAATTGGCCACAGAGATGGTTTCGTATTCGTTGCCATATCTTCAATCTTAATTTTCTTATCAAATCATAATTTTTATTATTATTATTTGATAGCGAATAACTCAATGTAACCAGCCACCTAACACCGAGTACCTACTATGGAATGTTCGAATAGTGCTCTCAAAAATTTCGATATTGAATTCACGTGTTTCAAAAAAGTTTCAAAATCAAAAATTTCTAGGTTTCCTTACTGCTAGACATCTACTTTATGGCCATCGCTTATCACTTTTATAAATACACAGAATAAACAATTTAGTAAAAACATATAATTTTAGCTTTTGTTTCATAAAACAATTCAAATGAAGTACGCAATTAATTTTAATATGCGCATACACAACGGCTTTATCGGCAAACACATCATCCCTTTATGTCTTTGATAGCATCAGAAGGTTCAAATTACGAAGTCATGTTAACAAAGCTTATTAATGTTATGACTCTTTTTGTTAATGTGTTTATTGCCTACAATAACACTGTCCCTTAATTTTTGGATATTTTTCACGAACCCTTAGGAAACTTCTAAGTAATACAAAAATCAATCAGTGGAGACGGCCGATACAACCTTGTAAATATTCTTATGGATTGCCTGGAAGAAATCTCTGATTAGCGATAAGGCCGCCCGATGCACTCCAGTGCAAGAAAGTGTAAGAAAAAATTAAAATTAAACTCAAATCCCAAAGTTTCAATATCTAAGTATTAGGTATACTTTTAAAATACTGCGACGCTTACGAAATGCAGCTAACAAAATGAAATTATTCCATTTCTGTGCACCTTTTTTTCGTTTTACAGCGAGTCATAACTCGAAATCTTGATACGAACTGGCCCTTAACCCGTCTGCAATGTCTTGTCATGCACTCGGCTGTGTCACTTGGAGTTTGCATATTCAGCGCTATCTAATTGACATTCAGCGACGCCGACACGACAGCTTCGATATTGGAAACTTTATCACAGAGTCTTTTGCATAGATTATATAGTTCTTCGTTCACTTTATCCGTCTTGAGATGCACAGATAATGTTACAACATTGACGTTCTAAGTTTGAATTATACCCATTAGTCTGAGGTATAGATAATATTTCATATATTTTATCTAAATAATATGTTTTCTTTCCTATCTTATATTAATTTAAACATATAATAAACTTCGTATTGTGAAAATTATCTTTAAAATACGTAATAAATCTTAGATTAAAAATTATAGTTTAAAAAGATGTAATTTAGCTATACATAAAATGCAGTAAATTGATAAATGTGAAAATGAAAAAATTATCAACGCTACACTGTGCGCAGTTTTAATAATACTCTTCCAAGGAATTTCTCACTTTGTTTTCGAAGTACGCAGATATTGACACGAGTGCATGTCAGCATTTCCCAAGACAAATAGGTACTATTGTTTAGTCTGTAGCTTATTATCTAGATTCTGGGTACACATTTACAAAGTCACGGAGAAAGGGATCCTCATCAATTAATTAATTAATGCACTACTTACTAAAATATATTTACATTACTAGTGGACCCCGCGAACTTCGTATCGCTTCAGAGTGCCGAATAATTACGTGTCACCTAAAACGTCATTCCATAGAAAATGTACGAGGAAACGAATTTGCAATAAAATAATGTTGCGACTATAAATGAAGATCCTATTTTTTAAGTTGGATCAAACTGCACAAGGTGTGTAAATTTGATTATAATCGATTTTGTTGTTTAGGAGTCCATCGCGGACAAACAACGTGACAAGTAATTTATATATATTAAGATAATACATAATATAATTGGATTTTAAATTGAAACCCTCAACATGCACATTACAATTAAAAACACCTCATAAATAGATGAACAAATTTATATAAATTGCTGCTAAGATCCATCTCGAACACATCAGTTGTTAAACATTTTAATGAAATTTAAACGGGACCATACGGAAAGCACCAGCTTTCAAACAAAAAAAAGACTCATCGAAATCGGTTCACCCAGTCGATAGTTCTGAGTTAACAAACCTCAAAAACAGTGTCGAATTGAGTACCTTCTCCTTTTTTAAAGTCGTTAAAAAGGAAAAAAGCCTTTTATCTCTTTTCGGGGTTCGCGTGTAGCATGACGTATGAGGTGCTTGTGTCTTTGGCTTTTTCTTAGGGCTTATAAAAAGATGTGTTGGTTATTGGTGAGAGTTTAGAGAGTGCTCTGTCGCCTCGGCCGTGCTTCTCAAACAATTGCGAGTGTTGTGTAAATATGTAAACACGCAGCTCTTTACGTTAATGTGTTTAAAATTCACAAGTACACTCAGTTAGGTCCTTTTGTTTTAGGTACTATTGCCATATCTTCAAACGTTGGATTGAATTTTCAAATGTTTATAGTTTTCTTCTAAGTGCTTAGATTTTGTTTCAGGGTGGGCTCTGGCTGACTATTAATTGTGCACGTTTTATTATTGACTGTGCGAATGTACCTTTAAAAGCATAATTTATACTTTATAACTTATAACCTAATTCAAGAATCGTCGTATCTGATAATTTAATTGTACTATTAAATTAAGTTATTATTTATACTTAACTGAATTGAACTCAGATGATAATAATGCGTTTTGTTAAACAAATCGATAAGATTTTCTGTCTCATCAAACTAAAATACTTTGTAATATTTTCATGTATTTTTTGATGCTTAGTTTTAAATATATTTTAATGAACATCTACGCAATGAACACATGATATATCTAGTTACTCTTTTAATAAACATATATATTGTAAGAAGTGTTAAATAACTAGTGAAAAATTGAATACCTACTACATATTTAAAAATATTGTATGTTAATTTTACAATAGCTGTAAATTGTAATTGTGCCAGTGCTGATGTGAGTGCTCTTTAAACTTCTCTAATTTAAGTTTAGTTATTTCGAAAATTTTACGTTATTCTTTCGAACTAAATATATAAATCACATGACAGAGCTAAATTTGATTTTGACTTCATTAAAATTACTTTGTGTACATCAGTATTGGCGTCACTGTCTACTGAAGTCTTCATTTAAATTTAGTAGAGAAAAATACGTTAATATTATCGAACAGAAGTGATTGAGACTAACATGTAGGTAATGTGATATCTTCACCATCTGGTATACATCAATTATTATCGACGCTCAGTTTGATAACCAATATACCTACCGCAAGTAGGTACTTGTAATGCACACGAAATGAGTAGGCGCTAACCGCATATTTGACTAGGTCTCGATTTCGGACTCGATAGACTTATATCAAGCAATGACTACGCACGGTTTCTACATCTTAAATCAGACGGAATTGCAATGAGTACATGTATTCTCAAAAATATCAACTAGTCTTCTTCCTTGTACCTGTGACTTGCACGTAGATTAGGTTTATACATATTTTGTTGTTAACTATTATATAGTTTTTTATTGCTACTAGTTTCAGTAGAATGGAGAAGTTTACCTTTTAATGAATAAATTAATAAAATTAAGGTAAAATGAAACAAATATGTGAAAGAATCAATAAAATATCTCTAGAAATGAAAAAGTTATGGGACTTTGAAGTTGCGCTTTCAAGAATAATTTTGTTACACGCGGATAGATCAAATGACGTCACAGGCGAATCATAAATACGTAAACTTCAATAATCTATTTCTAAGTCCTTTATAGATGGATTTCAAATTTTTTTTTCAGTGATTGATTAGTTATGATCTATATTTTAATTATGTTGAGTATAATATTAACAACGTCATTACACTTCCGCATTCACCGCATGATTACGTTGACTATTCCTCTAACGAATTATTTCTTCCCTCGGTAGTGTAACGCGGGTTTAACATGTGTTCTGTGCGATTGTCAACGTAATCAAAGCAAGTATTACTTGAGTGCCGTGAGCTCTTCAACTAATGAACTTAGAATCCACGTTTATTATAATCATTGTTTTATTATGACGTCCTCGAGATCACTTCAGTCCTAGACACACTTGATCTATACAACTATTATGTTTAATTGTGGCATTCTCTGCCTATCCTATGTATTTTCCGATTAGTATAGGATCCCACTATAGAACGACCTTCACCGAGCTGGTTAAAAGATGAAAAGTATTTTATATCCATTTAAATGTGTCACCTAACCTAACTCATCTGACAAACTTTGCCCTATCAATTTACATGTCAAATGTGGCGGTATCTATATAACAAAAAAGAAAAGAAAAAGATCTGTAAGTGGAATTTAAGACAATTTAAACATCCCTCTACATGCTCATCAACAAAAAGAATTTCTCATTAGTGAATGAGTTAAAGACCATCTCGAACATCTCAGCTTTCAAAGAAGAAAAAACACCATTGGTCCGCTCGTTTATGGGCTACGATGTCTCACATATTCGTTGATCTTATTAAATCATCATCATCTCTCTTTTGGAGTAAAGGATTAAAGAATCATGCAAAAATTTGCACTTAAATCGAAAGCCATCCAGTTCCTATCGAAAAATCGTACATACAAAATTAACTTTTTAATAAAATTATAGATTAATCTGTGTCCCAATTCGCATAATATTACAGATGCCTGCCAAATTTCACATACCCGATATAGCCATTACAATGTTGCAAGATGGACGGCGCTGTATGCAAGGGCGGATCCAGCTTTGTTGTCAGGGGGGGGTCACATAGTCATGGTCAAGTTACAAGAAGTTATAATTTAATTTTATGGTTAAACTTTGGAAATATGCCAATCGATTTAAGGGGTGGGACGGGCACGGGGTTTTGGGGGGGAGGGGGTGTAGAAGCTCACCTCCAAAAGGAGGGACCCTTTCGCATTTTTTTAAAATTCTAACCTTAAAATACAAAATTCGTAATTTGACTGTCCAAAAAGGGTAAAATTTGGTAAATAAACGTGAGATATAGAAATAAGTCAATTCACCTTTACTTTTCAGTCCAAAAACTTGTATTTTTTAAGAAGTTTTTTTTAACAACAATTATTGCCAAATATAGGTAAGTTGATAACCTAACTTTTGATAACTGGCAGTTTATTAATGGAAATACATTCACAGCCTAATAACAGATAAATTAATTTTAAACAAAAAAATAAAACCGACCTCAAAACGCACTGAAAAGTAAAAAATAAATTTTGTATTATAAATGAACTTACTATATAAATAAAAGGCATACATATTCAATTAATTTTTTTATTAAAGTCCAGGAATATTCATTAGTCTTTTTAATTATATATTTGGCACCGCCTTTCAAAAAGCAACATGAAAGTTTTATGCCATTGTAGAATTAGATATGATATGATGAATTTTATTTATCAACACTATCTACGTCTTTTATTTATATATTAAGTTCATTTATAATACAAAATTTATTTTTTACTTTTCAGTGCGTTTTGAGGTCGGTTTTATTTTTTTGTTTAAAATTAATTTATTTTATACTTTTGAGTGGCTCTTCTAAACCGTATAGTTGGTTATCATACCATCAAAACTAAACTGATATGGACGCTCTGACTTTACGCTTAACTTATACACTAAAAAGTAAAAACTAATTTAATTAATTTAATTTAATAATTTAAAATTAATGAAAATAAGAAGACGCAAAACTGAATTGTTTAATACTAAAAATTTAAGTAATATCGTTTATATAAATTAAGTTTTCATGATGTTTTATAGTAAGCAAGTGAACGCACATTGTGATTTACAGTAGAAACTCAGTTACTATATTCTCTCTATCTCTAGAAGTATTTCTTCTACCTTATTGATTTTACTGTCATATGTAATGTTTAATGTTTTATAAAAAGATATATAAGTCATCGATATAAACTGATATTACATCGAGATATAGACATCTCAACTGGACACGTAAGCAATAACGTATGACATGTTTTTCTCTGTTGACGAGTTTTGCTCCATAACATCAAATATTTGGCTTAGATTTTCATAAAATTCCGTCAAAAGCTTGATAATATTAGTTTTAATGAAATGAGTTTATTATAATTAGTATATATTTAATATAACATGGACATCTCTATTGCTAAAGCGAACTAATTGAAGATTTTTCAATTTTTTATTTTATAACCTCAATATGTATCTCTAAAACTATAAATCAAATTATCTTGATTCTTATTTTTTCTTATTGCAAATTTAATACTTAATCGAATAACATCTAATTCATTGAGAAGGATTCATAAATCATAGAGTTATAAGCAAATAAGCACGACATGGTCGTGCGGAATTCAGCGATTTCTCGCCCGATTGTGAAACTATTCTTTCAATATGCTGAAAACTATTGATTGTAAAAATTCTAAAAAAAAAATGGGACCACTTCGACGAGTTACCCTATCATTTGACACCTCACTCATCCAAATCGGTCTACAGATGGCGACGTACGAGCGGAACATCGGAAAAAAAAATACACGTCGAATTGATAACCTCCTTTTTGGTTTTTTTGAAGGTCGGTTAATAAAATAATAAAACAGAAATGAATTAAATGAAGAATTAATTTTTTTGTCATAATTGTTAACCTCCTTTTGGTTTTTTGAAGGTCGGTTAAAAAGTAAAAAGTATAAAATAAATTAATTTTAAATAAAAAAATAAAACCGACCTCAAAAGGCACTAAAAAGTGGAAAATAAATTTTGTGTTATTAATGAACCTACTATAAATAAAAAGACGTGTATTTATAGTTGATAAATAAAATTCATGTAAAATTCAACAAGGGCATAAAACTGTCATGTTGCTTTTTGAAAGGCGGTGCCAAATACATATATGAAAGACGTATATACTATTCCAGTACTGATTAGTGATTAAAAATAAATTGAATGGCTTGGCTTATTCTAGTTTCAAATTTAATTCGCGCGAATTTCAGCGTTTCTCACCCGATTGTGAAACTATTTTTTCAATATACTGAAAACTATTGATCGTAAAAATTCTAAAAAAAAATGGAACCACTTCGACGAGTCTAATAATCGGTCTACGAATGGCGACGTACGAGCGGAACATCGGAAAAAAAACAAAAAAAAAATACACGTCTAATCGATAACCTCCTTTTTGGTTTATATGAAAGTCGGTTAAAAAGTTCTTGATAATTTTAAAGTGTCATCAAAATAGCGGTAAATTTTTATGTTCCAATTAACAAATTATGTTGATAAAACTATTAATAAAATAATGTTTTTAAATTTTTTAAATATTGTTTTAAGATATCAAACGGACTTAAAAGTTTAATTATAACTTTTTTTATTAAAAAGACTAAATTTGAGAACAACAAGAATAAATATTTCTTTAAGACTCACAGATTAGTAGACCACGAAAATACATAAAACGGAACGGTTAATGATCGACAAAGTGTCAAAAAGTTGATAAAATTTTACGAATTTCAAAAAATTATATCTCGAAAATTAAAAAGTTTCGAAGTAAAAGATTTTACACATACACACGTATAAAAAGTGTGAACGTCCAAATCGATTGGCATGTTTCAAAGTTTAGCCCATTATGTTTAACAATTCAAATTAGTGGTCCACTTAGGTCTTGAACCCAGCCCAGGGGGGGGTCATGACCCCCATGACCCCCCCCCTGGATCCGCCCTTGGCTGTATGTAAAAAAAAATATTTTTTGGTGGAACCCGACCCACGCTTGCTGACAATAAACTTTATTTATTTGAATAACTTCATAACCCGTTTATTGTGTACTGGCTTTTGCCCGCGACGCTGTTTGCATGTTTACCCTATATATCTGATATTTTTAGACAATGACGGAACTTCCATACAAACTTTCATCCCCTATTAGAACCACTTAAGTCTTTTTCTAGCAATAAAATGTACCCTATGTCCTTTCCCAAGTTCTATTATATCTCTATGTCCAATTTCATTAAAATCGGTTCAATGGTTTCTGCGTGAATGCGTTATAGATTATAGTACGGATGTGAATTCTTTATACTTTAAAATCTGTGGAGTTTGAGATGATTCGCAGACTCTTTAGGTTCGTATAGGACAAGTTTGCAAAGTGAATTCTAAAATTTACGAATTTGAATTTCTACTTTGTTCTATATATTTTTACGATTAAAATTAATTATATGCTAATTTAGATTTTTATCTAGAGGTATGTAATTTTGTCATTTTGGTCAGTTTATTTGATAGTTTCATAGACTCTATGAACGCCAAACTCTATGAATTGGTATAAAATTTAGATTAAGTCATTATTTCAATCTATTATAAACAATTTTTATTATTTTTTAAACAAAGTTCCGTTAAACTTCAGTTGGTTGCTCGGATAATTTTTGAAGGTTGATGATATTAGGTACTGATCAGTGGGTTTATTGGCTGTTTCAAATTTCAAGTATGTACTGAGTTCAGTACCTACTTGGACTTTGATGTCAACTGGAAATTTTAATCCAATTTTAGTTTGACATTTGGTATCGCTTTTCATAGTTATCAACTTTACCAGCCATCATATGAAATACCCTATTATAGAATAATATGTAATTATAAAACACTTTTTCACGTTAAAAGCATGTAGACCCTACATTGTAGGGATAAATGAGGAAAAACACTTGTATATATTATTGTTAGTTTTCCAGTGTTTTTGTTCAAAAATATCCCTGCAATCAGCCGTTTCAACTTTACAGCTTTTTTATTGTGCTTTTATTAGATAATTCTCGTTCCTATAATCCTCAATTAATTGAATGGCGTCTAATCACAATGACCTTTTGATGTTATAAATAAGAAGGTTTATTGATTGTTTATTGTCCGCGATGGAATATAAAAATAATAGCTTCAAAAATAAGCAAATCCGTACTGTTCTATACTGTGTTTATTTCTTACGCAACTTCACAAAAGGAATTTTATAATTACGAGTTCTCATATAAATAATAATAATAATAATTATATATTATGTAATGAATCGATAGTTCTTAGTTATTATTATTTGAATTTTAGTTCTAATTTAGTATTTTTCATATAATATAGAAATATATAGACCCGCCCCGGCTTTGCACAGGTATAAAACATATATATAAACCTTTCTCTTCAATCACTCTATTTTGGTAATTATATTCTTGGGGGTTCGTGGAGTAAACGACTGATATTTTGTAATTACCTACCTATGCTTGACATAATAAACATAATATTAAAATAGTAACATAATATGTGATGCAAATTACACGTTAAACTAGCTAATATAGTCACAAGTAGGAAAAAACCGAAATCCTATGCCAGATGGGAAGATGACATACGGAAGGTGGGAGGAGGGATCGACTGGCTCAAAGCGAGGCAGCTGACAATCGTCGGATTGGCCTTAACCTTTCAGAGTCTTTATCAAAAAAATCATTTCTTAGGATTCTTACGATTTTACAGAGACCCATTCAAAAATAAATATCTTTTTTATTTATTATTTACTAGCGACCCACCCCGGCTTTGCACGGGTATAAAACATATATAAAAACCTTCCTCTTCAATCACTCTATCTATTAAAAAAACAGCATCAAAATCCGATGCGTAGTTTTAAAGATTTAAGCATACATAGGGATATAGGGACAGAAAGCGACTTTGTTTTATACTATGTAGTGATATATTATAATATTATTATACATATATAATATATTAATATAATATATTATATTATATAAATATACATTATATTGTGATAGATTTCTATAGAAATTTCGTTTTGAAATGTCGTGCTTATATTCTTTATAAAACCTACAAATATTATTGTCGACGACTCAAACATTTATGTATCGAGAATGATTTCGATAAAGTATTCAATTTGTTTGGCTATAAAAATAATTTTCTGACGGTTTAATAACAAAAGGCTCGCATTAAAGCGAATGCAGACAGTCATTTAAAAATTCATGTATTTTCAAGATCACCTTGGCTTATATCGCAGATAAAATTTTAACCGGAGTTAAAAGATTTTTTTCAGTTTGAGTTTATTAAACTATGTATAGAGCGTATTTTATATCGCATTCATATTCAATGAGATTCTCTCATCAGTTTATCGTTAATTTTCTTGTGAATTCCCTGATTTATCTGTATAGCTAAATAAAAACATTCTGCTATATTATACAACCAAAGCTTTTCGCTTGGCTGTACTTAACCTAAATAGGACAACGTTAACATGAAATTAAATATCGTGGATGCCTGGAAGAGGTTACAACAATCGCCTACTGTACTTAATAATAATCATCTAAATCTACTTACTAGATTTTTCACTTTTTCCATTGAAATCTATTAATGTAGCACTTTTAGGCATTTTATAAGGTACTATAGGTAGGTAAGTATCTAACAAGTCGCTAACGGAAAAATAAAACATTATCTTATTAGTTCTCATCGTAGGTGTAGATGATAGGAAATTTACTCACATTTCTTTTGCTTCGCTCTATCTTTTTTCATCCGATATTTTCAATTTACCGCCTGCGCAAATTACATAGCATTTAATTTATTAAAACATAATACGAAACGATGTCATATTCATACGTTTTTGTTGTTCACGATCTGCAACTACCTTCCTCGTGTGTTTAAACGTGCAAATTATTGTCTCGATGTATTTAAATTGAATTTTTATTGTCTTTATAGTTATGATATTCTCGAATGTTAACGTGCAGCCGTATCGACTTATCTATTCTTAAGAAGTTTTTGCGTATAAATTATTGATTTTTATTGCGGATCGGGTTGCATATAAAGGGAAAATCATTTTCGCTATAACCATCTACGCGCGAGCCGGGTTCGCATGTCACGTTAAATAAGCCTACTTAATAGTAAGACGTAAGTGAACTACGGATATGTACTTTTATTAGCCAACTTTGCTGCGCCTTTCAGGACTTATTTTTCTTACTCTGAGAAAGGTTTTCCCATACAATGAAGAAAATTTAAAAGTAATGCCTCATAAATGTATAAACAAATCTTTCATAAAATTTAGCTAAGATTTCACGTTCCGCAGTAATGTACACGCAGATTTGACTGCTACCATCCCATTACAAGTAAGACAATGAGATGACTTGACGAATAAGTGAATCCCCGTAATTCCTAGTGGGGCATGGGGCAGACAGATTGCTGTATCTATTTCACTGATCATTTTCTTTACAGGAAAATAGGTGATCAACCTTCTGTGCCTACCCAACCGAAAGTTTCATTAGTCCTCCCGCTATTCAAACTCAGGACCTCCGGCGCAACACGCGTAAACCACTTAACCACGCAGGTGGAGTTGACGAATACATAATGAAAAATATTGAAGAAATAAAAAGAAAAACTTCATCATATCCTCGACTTTCCACATTTAACTGCGACATATTGACAGTTCATGCAAACCGTGGTCGCCGGTCGTAAACCGACTTACATAAGTTAACAATTCGTATGCAGATTTAGAAACATGCCAACTCTGTGCTTATTGCAGGCCTGTTTGAATAGCCGTTTTTTATTTATTTATTTGTTTTTCAACGATATAATTTTAGTCTTCTGATCGGTTTTGAAGCATACAAATATAAAAATGCGTCATGTATCAAGTCACATTATTATTGTACATCACAATTTAAATACAATAGGCTAAAAATTCATCAACATTTCTTTTTTAATTTATTTGATTGTTCATACAAAGTTTCACCACCATAAGAATCTTGACTTACGGCTTTAATGAACATTCTCACCAACCTAATCTTAGCTTAGGAGACATCTAAGTGCTTACCTATCTCTTACTGTTGTAAAGGTAACAAAGACTTATCATTTCACTTAGGGATCGCCTAAGCCAGTGGTCGGCAAAGTGCGGCTCCAGAGCCGCATGTGGCTCTTTGGCTCCTTAAGTGCGGCTCTGGCACAAATATCTATAATATCTATAAATATTTAATTTATCAAAATATATTTGGTAAATTAAAATTGTATTAAAATTAATTACAAGTTCTACCATATACTATATTCTATATACATATATGCGATCAATTTTTTTCAAGCGTGAAACATTATCACGAGTAAACTGAGAAGTCGTCTCATTGATAAGAATTTGGAATCATGTTTAAAATTAAAAACAACAACATACAAACCTGACTTACTCAAACTTTCCAAGGAGAAGAACCTGGTTCGCATTAATAAATGTTTATTAAGTATGAAATTTAGATTTATTTAGTGTACTACTGATTTAGTGTAATAAAAGATGGTAAAAAGAATCGTTATTCCCTTTGCCTCCTTCTTGGATTTCAAACTATATCAAATTCGGTCTAATAGAATTAGAAACGGCAGATTAAATAAACCTAAAAAAAGTACTTTTAACAGTAATTGTTAATGTAATTTCTTCGTTAGTAAAATATAATTTTTATTCTGTGTGTGATTTTATGAAATTTACGGTTCTCTGTACGCCATAACCAAGAGGTAATATGAGCGAGAATTTCTAATACTTGTTTTTGAAACGTTTCCATCTATAACTATATACTTAGTACAAATCTATGAAATAAGATGGCGCTTTAGGACACTTATAAAAAGAATAAATAATAATAAGTTTTTATTCAGATAAATTTTACAGTTTATAAGCATTTTTTTAAGCTATTTCATAGCTTTTATCGCGGGCTTTGAGCGCGGCGACCGAATCAAGAAATTCCGTAACGAAAATAAACCTAACACCTGGCTCCAGCCGTGCATCGTCTATTTCTCTCACTTACGCCTTCATAAATGCTTCTTGTAAGAAAGAGACAGTGTCATTTCTATACAGTTTGAATGTAATAAGAAACTACAAAGAGGATTTGTCTATTCACTCCTAGATGGAGCGATTTTCAATTTGATGTATTCTTATGATGGTTCGATCAGGTCCCACAAAACTCAAAGCTCGCTAGATGGCGTTACTTTTTCTAGTTTTTTTTTTTGTGAAATTTATATTTTTATACATTAAAATATGTTTCGCGTACTATTTATATAAACATTGAACAATTCATTGTACAATACTGCATAAATAAAATAAATAATTATAGTTGTATGTTGATAAAAAATTCTATGCAATAGCTTTAACGCGGCAGTCCCCGAGTGCCACACGTATTTTTTCAATCCATAATTTTAAACAATACTAAATTAATTTTATACAAAACTCAAATATATGGTCGAGGCAAAAGTTCTTTATCTGTTTGTCTCTGACAAGTTCTCTTCCAGTTGCTTCCATCTGCTCCAAACTATTCCCTGCCTGCCTGCCCGGCCTCTTTTTCTCCTTATGTCTCTAATAATAAAACATTTCAATAAATTTATATAATAAAAGTTTAAAACATCTCAATAAAACTTCACGGTTTCAGTTTCATTTTTGGGCTAAAAACATATAAAGTACTTTTTTGGTTTGTACAATAATTTGTTTCTACGAAATTCTCATAAAGGTCGAATTCTTGAAATCTCGTTAGTCACGGCGAATTCCTACATTCCTGATACATGGCGTACCAATTTGTCTTAATTATAACTTTTCAATTTCTCAGTAGTTCTTGTTAATATTACTACGAAATGGACCACAATGTAGTTCAATTTTAATTCGTTTAGCTAAGAAATACTGGGCCACCCTTTGAAGCATATGTAGACTGTTTTTTCAACATTGCCTATAATATTGTTCCATGCATATATATTAATATTATTAATAATCCTACTAAGCAATCGAAAGCCATACAATTTAACCGTAAGCCAACGACTTCAGATACTTTCTACAAATTTGTATTACCTTTGTAAAAATGTGTGCTTACATGGCAGCCGATACTTAATAAAATATTTTAATGTAGTAATTATATACATTTATAATAATTACTAAAAGACATATTACCATTTAATGTAATAAATATTGCTTGTCTTAGCAATAAATTAAATAAACTTTTATCGTTTATTACTCAAGGGGTTAAGTATATTTAGTTTTTACAAATCATCCACCTTCATCCATCTCCACGAACGTTCCAAAATATTAAATTATTACACTATACTGTACAAAGGCCTTCTATATAGGTCGTATATGAGTAAGAATAATATAATCATCGTCGAGTAGTTTTGTGGGCGTCAGTCTAGATAACGAGCAATTTACATTCATCTGATTAACAACGTGCGATATGCTACTTTAATAGTCTCCCAAGTGCATTTATGTGCATGACTTTTAATTTATATTTTGCATAATATCCTCAGACTCACGGAACGCATCAAACGAATGTATGCGATAGCCATATTGGGCTTTTGTTTCTTAATAATTTTTGTAAAAGTTTTACTACACTTCACGTTATGGTTTCACCTCTCGGGCTGGATGTATTGGAGGTGCTGGATTTGAATCTCTGGGAAACAAATGTTTAGATTGGGTAGGCAGAGAAGTTTATCATCTATTTTTCGGTAAAGAAAATCAGCTAAACATATGTTAAAACTCCCACTTGGGGTTGGAGGATTTATCAATAACACTTATTCTTAAGATTAATGTCTCAGGAACAAGTAATATGGATCGTGCATGACAGGTCTTCATTGACATTTTTTTATATTATATAAAAACTAGCTGACCCGGAAAACGTTGTTTTGCCATATTAATTTTTGGAGTGGGCTACCCATATCACTTAGGGGTATGAAAAATAGTATCCGATTCGCAGACCTACTGAATATGCATATAAAATTTGGTAAATATCAGTAAAGCGGTTTCGGAGGAGTAAGGTAACTAACATTGTGACACGAGAATTTTATATGCAAGATGTTCCTATACATGTAATATGACACCGACTTCTGGCATTTTAATGGGACATATTTAAGCAATAAATATTTCCGAAAATGGCGCCTAAAAGGTGCCGTCTGCGACGATGTACAACTCGTAAAATTCCTTTTAATTACGACTTTATAAATTAGCATGAACGATTAATCCGAACGATGTTATTGGACGGGGACCTCTTCATTTTGATTGCTCGGTTTATGTTAATTACTCGGTAGGTGCGGACTTAAGATGCGGATGGGATAGATCTGGAGAAAAGCGGGTTGTTTCCAAATGTTTCTCAATAGTTTAAAAGAATTTCTGTTAAAATCTTTCAAATTTTTATAGTAGGTATTGGAGTTTGGCGATTATTAAATTATTTTAATTAAAAATGTACCCAAGGTGATTGATAAGAGGAATAAGTTCATATCCATTGTTCGTCCTTTAAACTCAACTCCTATCTTCCAGTTTCCTTTAACATTAGATTGATGAATTGATTTTCCACCTGCAAACTCGATGTTCGTCTTAAGGATTTTGTATTTACTTTGAACGTCGAAGGAACTTGATGTGTCTTGTGTTGATGCCCTTCAAAATTGTATTCTTAATAAACTATCCTATTTTATGATGATCAATTAAGACTTGGTTAATTGCCTGTCATACTTGGTTTATGGTTGGATTAATTATTGATCCTGATCTAAAAGCGAGAAAGCATGACTTAAATTTCGTGTTTATTTGAACAAGTTATAGACATTTTTAAACACAGTACAATACCGGAAATCGTTACTAGTATATACCTGTTCTCCTTAAACGTTCAGCATTCGTTAGGTACACGTTCATGTTCTCAGCAAGTTGAACTGATTACAATCTTAATATTTCTACTATGTTTTAAAAAGTTTTTTGTTGCGACTTTCGCATGCTACAATAGAATATACCCAGTTAGTCTCGCTTCCTATTAAAGATGTTATACATCCAAAAATTGACGTACAGCGCACTATTCACAATGTTTTTTACCTTTTAATATAGAAAAAATTATGCCACGTAAAAGTTTATTGTTTAGTAGACGATCACTGATGTCAACTTGCTCAACACCTACAAATTGATTTAAATGCGAACATACATACAAAATAGTTTTTCGATTCGAGGCTTTTAATATTTTTATTTTATCCTTACAACTTCCATTAAAAATGGACATGCTAAACATATACTGCCTTATTCCAAAACGCGGTTTAAAGATAGGCCGGGTTTGTTACCAGAGAAAAACCTCATTTTTGTATGAACGTTAGACGTGTATCCTAGCAACCAATACTGAAACATCTTTAGTCCTTTTTGTAATAAGGCCCAATGACACATACTATTACATAACTATACTAGCGATCCGCCCCGGCTTTGCACGGGTATAAAACATATATAAAAACCTTTCTCTTCAATCACTCTTATCTATTGAAAAAACCGCATCATAATCCGTTGCGTAGTTTTAAAGATTTAAGCATACAAAGGGATATAGGGATAGTGAAAGCGACTTTGTTTTATACTATGTAGTGATACACAGGACTGTTTTAATCAATGTTTAACGAATTTACTTAATATTCAATTTAAGAAAAGGATTGATCAAAATCATTTTGATTAATCTTTATCAAAATAAACGTTTAACCGGATTTTTGCGCGTACAATATTTGTCAGTGACCATTCAAGCGAGTCGTGAGGAAAATTTATTAATAAATTAAATATAGTTATAAAATAAATTAATCCGGTTGATTTTTTTTCTTTTGAAAATTATTAGTATACATACAGAAACTTGATTTTTATCAACAAATATCTATATATTATAACAAATTAGTAAGCTCTTTATGTTAATTTAATGTAACGAGGTAAGCTGTGACAAAATGGCATTGAGATTACCACAAATGGAGTTGTTTTCATCTATTCCATTGACCCCAGATCATCACACTTCGCCGAGAATGGGACAGGAAATCTCGACTTCCGCTCGTCTAGAAATGTTTTAGACGAGACAATAATTCATTAATGCGAAGGCGTATTGGATATGGAAACAGTCTGGTTGTATATGGCGATCAGAAAATAGTAAAATGATGAGTAAGACTATAGATATTTATATATTTTACAATGCCAGTTAACCGCGCGTGTGTTGCCAGCTTTTTATGGAGAAGTACGCTGTTTTCTTGAAGGACCTCAAGTTGCAATGGTTCGGAGGTAACTAGTTAATGCTGTTGACATTGCCTCTGGTGGATGAAAGCTCCGTCACCAAGACAAGTCTTTTTGTCGTACTTCCTTATGCATTTCGTCAAATCTCTTAATTTTACCACAAAAACACTTCATTCTTATTTGTGTGCTAGATTTAAATTTAAAGTGCTAGGCGGTATAGCGGCTATAACTGTAGGCGGTAAAGCTGTAGGTGATTTTACTAGGTAATGAAAACAGGAAAACATTGTACGTCTGTCTGAGTGACACGATGTAATTCATGCGTACGCGTCGCGTATTGTCTAGTAGTCAAGTTTTTGTTAGGGAATATATTGTGTTATTAAGATTTCTTGATTACTTGAATCTTCGTTTTAAGTAAGGTGTTTTAAAACTCCGTAGTATGGCTATCTATCTTTTACTTCTGACTAGACAGTTTTTTTTAAAATATGAAGGCAAATGAGCAGAAAGAAGACTCACTTTCAGTGCACCGCCGTGGCGCAGCGGGGCGCCAGAAGAGTCGTCAGAGTATTACCGGTCTTTTAATGAGAGATACGTTCTTTTTTTGAAAATTTCTAAGTCATAATGGTTCGGTAAAAGCCTGTTTAGTGCCTTGCCGTTATTAATTATTTGATTTTAAATAACTAATTTGTATATTTGTTTTATCGTTAATTCTTTATAACTTAAGCGTAACTTTATAGCGTAAGTTTCGCAGCTTTCTCGAGAAAGATTAAATTATTTACTTTATCTACTTAATTTTGTATTAGTTTTAATTAACATATGAGAATGATACGATTGTTATGAAATTATGTTCTTTTGTATAAACATATTATGACTCAACTACAGACATCCTGTATGTATTGTGTCTAGCGTGTCCTATTTTACGATCTAGACACGTCTTCTACTACTCTTATTTAGGTTCTGTTCTTTATTTATGACCTGTGTCAGGACTGAGCATTCATTAGTTTTTTCTCGAAAGCTATTACTGTGCTCTCGCACGCATCGTTAGAAATAATTAGCATAATCAAATGTCAAGTCACATTATTCGTAAATATTTTTTATATATTTAATAAGTAAGTCAGGCTTCGGGTTATTTTTAAATCAACAAAATACGTACCTACCTAAGTACATTACACGTACCTTCGATTCTAAGATGGTTTCGAAGCTTAGATACGAGCTCTAATGTGACCCTTAATAAATAAAAAAGATATTTATTTTTGAATCGGTCTCTCTACAAGCGTAAGAATCCTAAGAAATGATTTAACTTTTGATCAAGACTCTTTAAAGGTGAAGGCCAATCCAACGATTGCCAGCCAGCAGGCCAGCTGCCTCGCTTTGAGCCAGTCCATCCCTTCTCCCACCTTCCGTATGTCATCTTCCCATCTGGCATAAGATTTCGGTTTTTTTCCTACTTGTTACTATATAAGCTAGTTTAATGTGTAATTTGCATCACATACTATGTTACTATTTTAATATTGCTTATTATGTCAAGCATAGGTAGGTAATTACAAAATATCAGTCGTTTACTCCACGAACCCCCAAGAATATAATTACCAAAGTTCATGCATCACCAGACAATGTAACATGTTTTAAATGTTAAAATAAAAAAGTTTAATTAATTACCCATATCAAGGAAAATCATCAATATTGATGAAGCAGACTGAACTTTAAGACTTCGTCGTGGCTTAAGAAATACATATACACATAAAAACCATACATTTATATCGTTACTGGAGTTACTTCAGTTCATAAATTTAATTTAAAAAACACAGTAGCCATGCCCACGGTTTCAACAATATATCTTTATAATCTCAATTATAAAGCCAACACTACCAAAATATGACAGTTTGCTAAAAGAAATAATGTTCTACGCCGCATTACGACTTCATTTGATTATTTTTTACCAGTTATTTCAACTATTATATTCTAGTTCTGATTCACATTTAAATGAATGTTTATAAAACTAATACAAAATGTAATCTTGGGTGTATATTGTCGTATGTATGTACGTTCAAGTATGCTTTAAACTTGAACGTAAGTAAAATCGCAATAAAGAAAACGTAAACTTAACTTCAAACATAATATTAGTATATATACATACTTTTACAGTCTAAAATGTCAAACTGCATAATGATGGAATAGTATGACGATCTTGAAAATAGATTTAAGCTAATTGATTTTTGTCTCATAATCCCTCCCTCCACAGATTCCGCTCGTGAGCAATGAAGGGAAGTCGGGTCTTGGTGCTACACCAATGCCAGAGGCACCCACGGGAACCCTTGGACCTGCAACTATGAGGCTTGCAGCGAGAACAAAAATGTTACAACCTCCAGCTAAAGCATTCCAAAATGAACCAGATGAAGAAATTGAATAAATTATTCCAAGTATTAAAAAATAATTGAAAATCTGATCACTCCTTCCTGCTACCATTCCTTTGTGTGGGTACCGGGTACCTTGTAGAGAACTCGGGCATGCCTTTAATTTACTCTTAATTTACCCTGATGCTTTATTTATTGATATTGACCACAGAGTTTACTTTATACAAGCATTGTATATGCATTGGGTTTTCTTAAATTAAATTTATATAAAGAAAATACTAAGGTAAGAATAAACAAAATGTAAAAACAAAACCATATTATAACCTATGACTTAATTCATAGTGCTCCTGCCTTCTGCATCGAAAGGTCCCGGGTTCGAAACCCGGTAAGTGCATTTGTGTGGTGATCACGAATGTTTGTTTCCGAGTCTTGGTAGTGTATAAAGTTATATATGTTTTTATTTCGGTACCCTCGTTGTTACTGATTACCATAACACAAGTGTTTCAGTTACTTTGGGATCAGAGCAATGTATGTGAGTGGTCCCAATTATTATTATTATTATTTGCATGACCTAAGAAAAGTAACCCTGATATATTTTTAAATATTATAAGAGGACAATAAAATGTAATACTTAAGTAATTACTTATTGTTTTTATTGATTTGAAAATAAGAATGTTCGGAATAGAACTCATATTTTATTGAGGGTAACGTTGTTCGACCTTTTGTAATACCTATACTCGTAGATGTTTATAAAAATAATTAATCTATTGTAAAAGTATAATTTGACAATTATAGAAATTCTGTAATTTATTAATACAAATACAGTAGTTTATTATCGAAAATTGTGTATTCATTCAATTTGTTGAAATAATCTTACATATAATAAAAGAAAAGAATTTCCCTTTTTCCTGACTGTTGCGCAGCCTAATTTTGATAGGTCATTGGATTTGTCTTAATGGCGATTTCACTATATAATTTTTGTTGAAGTTGGGTTTTTTATAGGACAAATAGCTCTTAACTGCAGGAAAAGTGCATTTCCCGACGTAACCTGTCATTAGAACTATCATTTTCCATTTTGACTAACAAGAAAATATTCTAAGAAGCGATTATCATACTTTCTAACTGCACTTTCTAAGAAATATCTATATTTACTGACATATTTCTTAGAACATAGGCACAAACTACGATTTAATTGCATTCCAAAAGGTAAGCAAATAGCTTGGATGGCAATATACAAAATACTTGCATCAAATTTGTCAGATAAGTCCGGATATAAAACGAATTTAAGTTTGTTAAACTACTCAGTTAGGCTCTTACAAAGCACTTTTGAATCGCCATTATTTCTTAGGTCTATATTTTATAGTAATAGTTACAAGTTTTCATACAATACCTGTATTAAAGCTTAGTCGGTACGTTAACAGTAAAATGTTGATGGTGGGTTCGCGTGCATTGTCGCGAGTTGCAAGTGCAGTGCTAGGTGATTAGCCGAACATAAAGTAGCCTGATTGCAGCCGGACATGCATTGAATTCATTCATTTCCACGGCGACAGACAGACAGACATACAATTTAAAATCCTACGCTACGAAGCTATTCATCAAATGCTTATTCAGGGCTCGGGAGCATAGATTAGATAATGTAACTGGTACTTGCTACCTCCATTACGTAAATTTAATTTGTTTTTCCCACATTTTCCCATATTTAATTTGATAAGATAAAATAAATTCTAGGGTTAAAACTAATTATAATTAAATTATAGTACGAACCTCGGCTCCGCTTGGTGAGTGAGGATTACCAAATGCAAAGATTTTAATAATGTATTGAGTTATGTAAGTATTATAATAGGTAATATATACTTTTTCTGAGCTTAAAAATTTAAACCAATGTTTTGGTTGGGTAGACAAAGGGCTTATAATGTAAGTTTACTTGCCTGTAAAGAAATTCATCAGTGACATAGATGCAAAATGTCTACTGTTGCAAGCGTTAAACTGGATTTAACTTAAACTACAACAAAATGTATCAAAATATGTACTTAAAGCGAAATGCTGAGGTCCTCTATGAGTTAGACAAAAGCTTCCTACACATAATCCTATCTACATTCTACATACTTGACTTTATAGATATGTACTTTTTTAACTATTTACCCGCACACATAGATTCTACCCGCACAGAATATATAGTTTAAAAAATATCTGTTAAACAAATGCGACAACGTGTACCTTCTAACTGATTGTTGGATAAAAGCTTTTCTATTTTGTGTATTAAAAACTTGATATTAACCCTAGACCTCATGTATCTCTTTTTCTGCTCTCAACCTCATGACTGGGGTTCGAGCGCACCCCACGCGTTTTTCGATCATAAAACCGGCTCTATGGTGATAAAAATACTTTTTCATACACCATTCTCTTTATTTTTTCATAAGGAAGAGAACGGTACCCGGAACATCTAATTTTGTACATATTTAGGTCACGAAAAACCCATTCGAAGACTGAAAACCGGAAAACATAAGCGAAAAAAAGCGTAGTTCAAAGTACGCTTGGGGTGCGTTCTCACCCCACTCATGAGTTCTAGGGTTAATAAGATCCGCGTCATAATAATTGTCGTTAAATAACAGCGGGTACCTACAGATAGAGATATTAAAATAAAGTAGGCAGTAAGTTATAAAACCATAACTTGGTATTTAACAACCCAAGTTATATTTTATGTTAATTATTCGTAGTTAAGATTTCATGATAACGTTGGAAAGCTTATAAAATTTTATTTCCTCTTTCTTGAAAAATAATATTTGTCGTTAATAGTCACTGTTACAAATGATTTAAATTCTGTATTATGATGTTATACATACCTAGCTAGTTCTTACGTAGTATATTAAAATTTTACCTGTCTGACATTTTCAGTTGTTCTTAAACCATCTTGGTCTAAGACAAGATGCAAAAGTAATATAAACTTTTTGCAATTTTGATTTTTTTATTAATAACACAGTATATAACATAGACGTTCAGATGAGCATTGTGCGCATTTTTTTTCTGACACTAAGAGCTCTGCCTCATTAAGACGCCATGGCGACGTCGCCAGCAGCGCAGGCCTGGCTACTTCTGGCATCCGAAGGTCGCCAAGTCGAGTAGCCATGGCGTCTCGACATTCAGTTCGTTTACGTCGTCAGGAATGAATGTAGAATAAATCTCACTTTTTGGTTATCTACGTCGTAGAAAAATAGAAAAAAGAAACTATGGGTTCATCCTTTTATATCAGATCGAAGCCGAAGTGGTATTTTTTTAAAACTCTATGAAAATACCCTGAAAAAATGTTCAATTATCTGAGGATGTCACTAACATCATTTGCTCTCAATACGAAGTGCGTTCAACGCGGCGACTGGTTGGCGACTCAGTGAGTAACAGAGCATACAAACACTTGCAAACAACTGGCGACGTCGCCAGGTAGCCAGCGTCGCCAGTCGCCACATACGGAGCGGGTGACTCTGGCTACTTGGCAACGTCGCCAGTCGGTCGCCAAGTGAGTTAGGTACCATACATTTCAATATTAACTGCTTGGATACGTAGCCGGCGACGTCGCCATGGCGTCTTAATGAGGCAGAGCTCTAATTCTAAAGTAGTACGTAACTAATCGTTAACGCTAGTTCATACAAATGCGAATTTTACCGAATCTTTACCAATCTCCCACATTGATGTTTTTACCGATCGCTAGTTTAATAACGATCCTTTAATTAAAAACGATATTTCATTATTTTTAAAGTATGTACATAGGTACAATTTCAAGTGTCTTATTATTTTATCTTTTTTTAATATCAGGTCCTCGTATTTAAATTCGATTTTAGGTGTGAGTTGAAAATACCTTTTTCATTTCTCATCCAAAATATTGTGACCGACGTCGTAAGAAATTCAGTTTATCGACTTAAAATTTGGTTCAACGTGAGTCTTAAAGCGCTTATTCCACCTCACTGAATTCAAACGTCCTAAATGATTCTGTAACTATATTCAGTCAAGTGAAATAATTCTATTTCACTTGACTGAATATAGTTACTGAATTCAGTGAGGTGGAATGCTTATTCCTATGAGGTGGAATGCTCTAGAAATCCATTTAGGAAGGTGGAATAGCTTTCAGATACGTTAGTCGCACCGCACCCGCCACTGCGATAGGACGTGCAATTATTATAATTTTTTAATTTGTCGGTACGAGAGTATACGATGTCAATGCCGAAAGGAAAAAAAATTATAATTAATATAATAGAATTGTATAAAGATATGCCATATCTTTGGAACAAAAATGATAAAAACTATTCAAATAAAAATATAAAAATGGAAGGATGGAAAGTGCTTTTAAGTATTTACAAAAATATAGACGAAAATGCAACAATCAAAACACTTAAAAAGAAAATTGACAACTTAAAAACTAACTACCAAAAAGAATATAAAAAGGTAAGTGAATGAAGTTTATAATTTAAATACTTTGCTTTGGCATTATAGGATAGGATATTGGCAGCATTGCGAATAGTTGTAAAATAATCCGTATGTTCTTGCAGTACCTTAAAAATGTTAGCATTTAGGACGTCTTTATTACTCCCCCCCCCCCCCCTCCCCAAAGCCGCTACTGCAGGAGTATTCGCTTCGATCGGAATCAAATTTGGCGGTAATTTTAAAAAATTTGAAATACATCATCTGTCAATTTGTCAAATGATTTCGATTTACGCAATGAACATCTACGATGGTTCCTGTCAAAGATCCGGAATACCGGCCCTGGCCCGCGGCTTCACTCGCGTTGTTAAGGGGATTGTGTAGATATATTTTTATTTATAATTTATACTAAAAGTGTCCATGGACGGCAGTGCGTATTCAGTTGATCCGCACCGCCAGGGCGGAATTATTTTGTCTGGTGATGTAAAAAAAATTGTGACGAATTTATCTTAATTTATGGAACAAAAAGTAGATTTTGTTATAACTCCACCCAAGATGAAGAGAACATCCTGGCTATCCCGCTTAGGAACACTTGGGACTTTTCTGAGCGTCATCCTGGAAGGTGTCTGCACCTATTCCAAAAGGTCCCGTTTAGTAATTTCAAAGGTCCGGGTTTGATCAAAAAATTGGCTAGTTTTCCGGTAGTAATATAGTTGGCGACGCGGGTGAAACTATTTAAACATTATTTGACAAATAAATAAAACCACTGACAGAGTTATAATTAAATTATTGTTTTTTCTTAAGGTCAAGGCGTCAAAACATACCGGTGCTGGAAATGAAGACGTGTATGTGCCTACTATTTACTACTATGATAGTTTCAGTTTTCTGGAATCCACAACGGAATCGTGTTGTTCAATCAGAGAAACTGAAGATGAGGTATGAATTACTAATTAATAGGTACAGCATCAATCATTTTATCTTGAAACGAAACTCTACCCACAGCATTGAAGTAATTCATAAATATGTTCCGAACATGATTTCCTTCTTCATTGCGCTGTCTTGGGTTTGTGTTTTTTAAGATGGTAATCCCTCAGTACAGTTTCGCCATTCCCCTTTCTGAATCGAGCCTTGTGAAGTATTTTCTTTGTCTTTCCAGATATGTATGCTGGCTCTCATTTTCTTAAATAATTGTGTAAAGCACAACATGCCATTACCACGGCATCCACGTTAGATAAATCTAGACTTAGTGGTCTTCGTAGTACTCTAAAACGTGCAGCTAATATTCCGAAGGCATTCTCCACCACTCTACGGGCTCTACTTAAGCGATTGTCAAATATTTTTTCTCGCGACTAATATTCTTCAGTGGGTAGGGCTTCATGAAATGTTTGTTAATGGAAAAGGCATTATCCCCTAACAGAACATATAGGGTATCTGTTTTTCTCTCCATTAATTAGTTTTTAATAAAACTGTAGATTCTAATACGGATGCATCATTAACGGATCAATTTGTGCCCGTTTGAACGTACATAAACTCATAGTTAGCGTTGACAACGGCAAATAATATTATGCTGAAAAACCCTTTGTAGTTGTAAAACAGCGAACCACTTCCTGGTGGTTTTTCAATAGACACGTGTTTACCGTCGCATGCTCCAATACAATGATTAAAGTTCCATTTTTCATCAAACTCTGCGGCAACTTGTCTCCATTCTAATTCTGTTTGCGGCAACTGAAAATAAATTAAATAAATCAATTATTTTCAGGATTCATCGTTATCTTGCGTAGAAGATACTCAAATTACTGAGACTCAGGCGACAACTTCTACTATGAATACGTCTTCAAAAGAAAATTTATTTAAGAAAAAAAAAAAAGAACCCCCCTTAAAACTTCAACAGGATATACTTGAAAAGACTTCCGGATTAATTAATACAAAAGAAGAAGACTGGGAGATCCTCGGAAGATCTATCGGAATGCAATTGAGAAATTTAAATGATCGACAACGTGCTATAGCTAGCAAATTAATATCAGATGTGATATTTTATGGTACATTGAATAAATTGTCTGAAGAATCATTTGTAGGTGTACCTAAATATTTCAACAGGATTTAACTGTCAAGCCACACCATCCCCACATCAAATACAGTCTCCAACTCCACGTCCTTCACCAACCACCACCCTGTACCACAGCCAATCTTCAAATTCTCCCGTTCATACTTTACCATCCCCACATCAAATGCAGTGTCTATCTCCACATCCTTCACCAACCACCCTGTACCACAGGCAACCTTCAAATTCTTCTGTTCATATTTTACCATCCCAACAAGAGTTACAGATTAATACAATACAATTGCATATTCCATCACCTCCTCGTCCACAAATTGAAGAGACTGTTACGTTTGAAGTTAGTGGGGATGTCATGAAAGATTTTCTATTTTTTAAGAAAAAAATATTGTTATTTTATTACCACAACTTATTTAACATTAATATTCCATTATTAATTAGTCTCTTCGATTTTTAAAGTAGGAGGAGATGGAACATAAGTTTGAAGGTAGTGGAGATGTCACGAAAGATTTTCTAATTTATAGAAAAAATGATTATGTTATTTTATTACCACAACTGTGCCACAAATTATTTGACATTAATAAATATTGTACTAATAAAAGGAGTTTGATTTATCTACTTACTTTTATATAATGTTTCAAACATGTATAAATAGCCCAACATGTTTCGGGGATTATTCGTGACAGCATAGGTTGAGATATTAAAGAACTGTATTTCAAATCTTGATATGAGTTTTCTATAGCGAGAAATCGTAACGGTACGACCAATCTTTGTTTTACACTTACACTCTCTCGTAGAATAGTATTGTTTTCTAATACATGGTGTTACAAGATTTAATAATATGTAAAACGATCTGGAATCCATACGTAGGTAATTTCTAAAGTCTGCTGGTTCTAATACATAATGTTCATGTTTGATAATTTTTCGCGCAGTAAGAGATATCTCTGACTTTGACCCAAGTTCTTCGTTTTTTACTATTTTTATTGTTATTGAGCCAACGGCCAGGCCTATGAGAAGACCGATTTTTTGATGCTTTGACATTCTTGTGTTGGAGCCATCACGCAATACGTCAGCCGCGCGCTCGCAACTGAATTAGTAACTAAATAAGTCAAGTGTAATCATAAGCTTCTAATTAGCCTAGGATCCTAATTTAGACGTTTGAATTCAGTTTGAATTCATAAGCGTTTTACGATTCTCGTTTCCGGTTTGAATTTCTGTCCTTATAAATAAACGAATCATAAAAATAAACTTTTTCCTCTAAATATATTCGTTCAAGTCCAACATAAAATATTTTTAAAAATAAAAGTTTTTCTGTCTCCATGGCTAAGTGGTTTACGTCTCTGCATATTGCAGGGGAGGAGTGGAGATCCTGGGTTTGAATCCCGCGGAAGCAATTGAATGTTTCGGTAGGGTAGGCACGGAAAGCTGATCACCTACTTGCCTGTGAAGAAAATGACCAGTGACACAGATACAGAAATGTATCTGCCTCGTGCCCCACTACGGATTACTTGAGTTCACTTTAAAAATAAAGGTTTTTAGATCCTCTTCTGATGAAACCGCACTGCTTGTATTGAAAGTTAAACTTAATCGATCATTCATATTTTGGAGTTTTGTTAGTTGTTACCCACAATCAACACATTTTCTTTTATTTTGAAAAAAAATGCTTTGTTATAGATAGGCTTACATTGTCTCTAGATGAATATTATAAAATTAAGAGACGTAAAAGATATATATTTAATCAAGGAAAATTTATTTAATTACCTAAAGTCACGGTTATGATGTTGATTGTTCGACTTGGTACTTTGATGGAAAGTACTTTTAACCAAAAATCATCTAAACTTAATTTTGTTTATTTTTATTTATTTATTTATATCAAAAAAAATTGTAGGTAGATTACGAATTATCTACTTTTTTTGCCATTAAACCTACTCTCCTTAGTAAAAGTTTAATTTATTTATATTTGTAAAAAAAACAATAATTTCTAACGATCGTATCATGCTTTGCAAATAATTTTACGGAATTAATTTTATCCTTAAACATTTTTAAAGTAATTTATAAATAATCCTTCCTAAAATTAGTACGTACATGACCTCAGATCATAGAAAGGACTAGATAGGCTGCAGAGGCGTGGCGCTTGTCGCCGCGACATGCCCAAAATCGAACATCACGGTTCGGTTCAGCATAGTCGCAAATTTGTCGTCTAAGTGAAAGTTTCTCCCATATTTTCGCAAAATGCCGACTTGTTGTTCAGTGACGTGCAAAAATAGGAGTGAAATCAAAAAATACAAGAACGATGAAGTCACATACTACATGGAAATACTTGTTTTTATGCTTATTACTCATTAAAACGAAATATTTTAACAAATAAATTAAGTGTCGCATGTTTTTTCTGAATTGTAGTAATAAATCGATCCAATTAGCGATAATTTGTTTATACGTTGTACATTGACTGTTTAGTACTGCAATCAAATAGTGCTGCGAGTTGCGTTAGAAAATGTCAGCGCAATGTATTAAATTGTATCGATATCCACTACGGAGTGATTTTTTATGGTACAGCCGCTTCTGTGTGCGTGCTTAAATGTGTGCGTGAAGCACGTTTAAGCCAATCACAGCGCAAGTGTGCTTGTGTTGTAGGCTCTCGGGCCAGACCCTAAGTATTGTTTGTACACGGTTCAATGAGTGCGTGAGAGCTATGGTGGGAGAAAGTTGGAGACACCGGTACTCGTTCACATTACGCGGTAGGGCCATTCTACTCTATTCCTATTTCTGTGTACATGACAGATATCGAAAGTTGATACATTTCGAACATAAAGTATTATTTGCACTTCAAACCAATTAAACACGTGCTGTGGCATCCAACAACCTGTTACTTACAGATCCTCGGTTAGATTTCCGAAAACACAGTTTTATTCAATTTCCCTGTTGTAGAAATTATAAGAAAAATAGGTGCGGAAAGTGTCGGGAAATTTCACTATAGCTAATTTGCTCACTCATCGGATATGCGTGTTGCGCGTAAGGTCTGAATTATTTGGAAAATAGAGAAAATAAAAGAAAAATTTATTTCGACAGCACAGAATACTGATCTATTTTCCTGTAGCTAAATGATCAGTGAGGCAGACGCAGCGTCTAATTCGTACTCAAATGAAGAATGTGTGTTAAACATAGACGTATGTATGTCTGTTTCTATGTCCGCTCGTATTTAACGTACATATGAATAGTATTAATAATTTTGATAAATCACGTTTTATTAGGAGTTTTGATTGCGCGAGTTTCACTGGATTCAATCTCAAATTCATGTCAAATTCATTTTTGCATCTCAGTCGGGGTTATTATTGGAAAAATTTGCTCTTGTTGCACATATAATATTTTTAGGCGAGTTAGTGAATTTCAGCGAATAAAGGTGAGGGTGAACTCAGCAGGTGGCTCCGCGTGCATTAGTTATGCGTCGGCTAGTGCGCTGTCTGCGCCGTTTCCTGTGCACCCGTGCCCGCAACTCACCCTGTACCTGTAATTAACCCGACCTCGTATTAAATTCACCCACAGACCTTTTGTTGCGTAGACTAGTTTTTAATTACTAACATTTTTTACGATTTCCATTAAAACTTGGTGACAATTTAGTGCTCTGTTGCTGGATATTTGAATTTACTATTAATTGCAATGCAATTACAGTATTATCAAACATTATTAAATATAAATAAATAAATAAATAATAAGCCTTTATTGCTGTTTAACACATTAACTAAATTTACAACCTTAACTAAATTATATGTGCTTATACTAAACTAGATATTGTTAAACTAAATATTATTTGGCATCCATTCTATTTCAACAGCTTGTCTTTCTACAAAGGCCTCCTTTAAGGCTTTCCACTTATCTCTGTCTTTTGCTGCACGCATCCATACTGGGCCTATCTGATAACATCCTTAGTGATAAGTATTTTTCTTTGTTCATTTTCTTAACAAGCAAGTAGAAAACATGATTTTAATATACTTAATAATCAAAAAAATACAATCTGCGCACATCATGCGTTTAACTTAGCTACTAAGCTGGTTAAATGGTGGTTGCTACGTGGATCTGTACGAGTTTTAACGTAATTATGAATTTGGTTTAAAAATAAGTAGAGATTGCGATTCCTCGTTGGCCTTTTCGAAGCGTTCCTAAAATATGTTCTGCATAAGAGTCAAAATTTACGACTTCTACTACTTATTTAATTACTACTGCATATTTAATTTGAATTCCAAAGGTTAAATTAGATCGGTTGAAAGTTAGATTTTCCAGAAAGCGATATTTGAATTCGATATGACGTTCATAAGCGTTGTTTGATCTATATTCTATAGTAGGTATCTAATCTATATAAGACAAAGTCGGTTTATTCACACCATTTATAACTCGATAATGGATGGGCCGATTTTGATGATCTCTGTCTTGTTGGATTCGTCTAATCCAAGAATAACTATTAAAACTATAGAAAAATTTACAAGATTGTTTATGAAGAAAAATTGTTTCCTCGTACATTTTCTATGGAATGACGTTTTAAGTGACACATCATTATTATCTGAAGCGATACGAAGTTCGGGGATCCAATAGTAAAATATATATAAAGAGATAAAGTGTTTCCTTGAACTCCTTGAAGGGGCTATTTCTGAATCTCTCTGATTCTACTCAATGTCTCACTAATAGTAAGTTTCTTGGAAACTATGAGGTTATGCAATTTTTTATCGTCTATCGGGAACCGAAACTCATTCAAGCGAATGTTGATGTTACACAGAAAAGTACACACAGTTTATTATCATCTACTAACACTACGCGTTGAAATAACTTTCGCCGACTAAACAAAACTATAATTAGATGATAAAAACATTAACCAGTCTTTAGATGACCTTAGTCTGGGTTTTTAAAGCTCTTTTGACCTTTCCGTAATATTTTATTGAATCATGTAACGGATTACGTGATTATTACTAATAGATATGTGAAGTCGAATAGTAGGTTACCTAACCTTTCAATTTAACGTGCATGTAGGTAAGTATGAAAAGTAGCTTCGGAACTTTTTATTTAAAACTTGTAGATCTAGGTATATAAAAATATAGTTCAGCTGTTTCTGTTTTCGTGAAAACTTAAGGAATGAAGTCGATCATTTATTTGTCCTCCGTTCCTAATTTTTCAATGATTTTTCGATAAATATGCAGACTTTATTTACATAATTAAATTTGAAATAGTGGGCTGAACTGCTTTCAGATATTGATAGTATAAGTTATTGAATTTTAATTATGTCCTGACTTATTTCACCTGCTTACCGGCATCTCTATAGTTACTTGAATCTAAATTCATGAGTTCGCAACAGGTGCTGTGAAGGGCGCCGTCGACTGACGTATCTCTTGCACTAAGACCTCGGATTCGTTAACCTGCCCATATAATTAATTCAGATGCAACATTGTTGCAATTTTAAGGATTACAATGTTATATGCTTAAAATGTATAAAACTATAAATAAACAGTAGGTACTTCTCTGTACGAAATGGATTCCTATATTAAAATGAATTCTGGCAAGTGTACCTACTTACACGAATGTTTGTGAAATTGTTTAGGAATTACATAATAGTTAAATTAAAAAGTTAATAGTTAAATAGTTAAATTATAAATCGTAGATTTTAATTAATTTAAAAATTCATATCATTGATTCTGTCTCAAGAAATAATTATTTATTTCTATTTAACAAGCTTAATACAGCCAAAGCTAACATAACTTAAACGTTATTATTGACAATAGACAAATTTACATAATCTGTAGGATGAAGATCACACATCACTAGGTAGGTACTTAGTCTGGGCGATTATTAGTTTATAATCTGTAGACTTTGATCATAATATAAAATGATTAGTGTTGATGAGTAATTATTAAATAAATTTAACTCGAAAGCTCTTATTTTTAAAAAGATTTTTTTTAAATCGGGTTCATGTTTTTATTAATTATTTATGCTTATGACTCTAACTGCGTAAATTTATTGTAAAAAGTTTCAGTCTAAGGTGTCATTTATCTCTATAAATATGCAATCAGCTAAATAGGTAATTAAGTAGTTCGTCCATCAATCCACGTTTACTTGTTAACGGAATTCGATCTATAATTTTTTGCAAGTCTGTCAGTCTTTGTGTGTACCAAGTACCAACATTGATAAAAATCCGTTTCGTAGTATTTACGTGAAAGCACAGCACTTGCATTTATAATAGTCTTGATGTTTATGAAAAAGTAAGTACGTTGCGTCTGGCAGGTGCACTTCAAGGTCGGGGTTGGCAGACGCCGTAACCTCCTCGCATTGACCTTCAAATTGATACTCTGGCTCAACCGCTATTCCACGCCCGGTGAAAGTTATAATGGGAACTCTTTTTTACTCCTTTTTTTGCGAGGAAAGCCGATGCCCACCGCGCCGACCTTCGAATTTGATACGTCCGTGAAAATTTTAGTGAAATTTGCGTTATGCAAAATTTTGTTTTCTCGTAGTATTTTATATAAGACTGAGTTTTAACCAGACTTTGTTTAACTGACTTTTAAGAATGTTTGCACATTTTCTTTAGTTAATATGACTATGCTTTGGTTGTTTTTACTACACGCAAAAGTAGTTTATTGTAAAAAAACATCCATTCTAATAAAATTATATAAGTACAAACAATATCAAAAAAATAAAATATATTTTTTAATTACTCCATTAATATTAATTTTAATAAATGATAAATTTCTGTACTTATTCCTCTTTGTTTATTTTTTAATAGTCAGTTTTATAAATTTTTAAATACAAATATGAAAGCTTTTAAATATTATGTAGAATAGTATTACTGTAAACCTTTAGATAGTTTGTTCTTAGAACTCATTCCCAGCAAACTATTTTATCTCAAAATAAAATGTGGTATCAGTTACAAGGTAGGTACAAGTACATAGGTACCTACGCAGTTTTGATACATCATAAATGCAACGTATGAGTAAGACTAACAGTGAAATTAAGCTCTTATGTTTCTGTAATTTCGCAATTAGGCAATCTTCACTTGATCTAAGCATTTAAACCTACGCTTTGTTCCCCAGCAACGCCATTTGATCTTCTTAATGGATGTCGGAAGATTCTCACGGTTTCAATAGATATGGCATTCCGTCAGTATCTAACTATTGATATACTTATAAAAGTTTTTCGATCTAATCACTAACCACCGATGAAAAAAGATAGGAGCTATATAATAAGCTCTTTGAGATGTTATACATATTAATTGATGTAACTAAGTAAAGGTTTGTTGTTCGAATTACATAAGATTATGTTTTAATGACCTTGAATCATAGTTGTCTAATCTAAGGCCATTTACCTATTCGGCTGTGTGGTATGATTGCGAATGTCGCATGCACTATGTAAGTGGTCGAATTGAAAAGTCATAAATCATTCGATTCGGATGTCTAACATAACAATTACTTTGTTACGACGCATCTTAATGACTTGTAACCGAAGACATGCCGACAGAGACTGAATTTTGATTTCTGGATGCGTTGGGGCCTAAGCCTATTTATAATGTTAAAGAACCACCAGTTTGTCTTCATTTTTTTTATTTTCTAGGTTTTTTTGTAATTGTATTTTTTAATTTTTTTCTATTTCATATTCTGTATTGACCAGTCTGAAGTATTTTATTTTGTTTCCACTATAACCGAATCTAGAAACTCTATGCTAGGCATTTATTATCGTACGTGTGACTAACTCAGTTACGGAGGCAGTTCTTAAGAGCCCTATTTTGTGAGCCCAAAATTGTGTTGACACACAACTCTTATACAACTGAACACTCAGAATTGATACACACCCTTGTAATAATTTTACACTTGTAATTTCTATAATTAAACAATTTATATTTAATTTTTTTTTAAATACAATTTGCAATATTTCTGTTACACGAACTAACAAATATTTAGATATAAGTTTTACGTAAAAATACTTATAAAGAGAAATTTTCAGTTAAATCTGAGCGTTTTTTATAATTTTGTAGCTAAGATGGGATTGAATTTAGCACTATTTAATGGACATATTATATTGCATTTTGTTTACTTACTCTACTAATTCAATCCACGATCTCAAAAAACAGTTGTTGCTCATTTTACGAAAATATACTGCAATCTATGGATTATAATAAAACCTATTTTATACTATTCTATATGTCAAACTTGTCAAAGCGTCAAAATTGACTATTTTATGCAAAAAATAAGGTTAAAATGTAATAAGCCTCTTAATGTTATATTTTGACAAGTAAGTTTTCTGAATTTATTTTCTATGACTGTGTGTTTTCGATTAATTATCGAGTAAAACAAAAACGGAAAATTTCGATCTAGAACTCATTTAAGATACAATCAATTCTACTAATCAGTAGAATTGATATCCAAGTCTATATTATCTATACAACTTACAAATTATTATAACTTACAAATATTAAAATGTCTCTGTTGCATGCAGTATTTACTAAATGCATACAAAATAAATTAAAAATTAACTGTTGTACTATAGTTTTATAACCAAACGTTGTATAACAAACCTACTTAAACTACCTATTATTTGATTCTTATGCAATTGATAGCTTAGCACTGCGGCTGTATTATGTAAATTAAGGGGGTCACCGGCACGTAATGCAGATATAAAAACACAAATATAATGATTAACAATGAAACTGTCACATCCTGCTCGTTTCATGCTTCCACGGTCCGTGTATTGTAAGCGACTAGACATGCACTTAGCTTGTTCGTCCGGCCGAAACGTGATCTCGCAAATCGTAGTGGGCTGTCTAGTGTCTAGACACCGGAGGCCGTCTGTCTAGCCTATCTGATGGCCCATTCAAAGCCACCAATTATCAATCCGGTAGCACACAGCACAGAACAATTGGCCGAAATGCATGCCCACACGTCGACTGCGAGCGTCTCACCGAATCCATAATAATATGCCGTAAATCCTCAACGTCAATGGACTACGGGAAAGTACAATCCCACACAAAATAATTGTGATAATTGGGTGCTAAGTGCAATATAACGAATATAGCTGTCCACTACGAACAAAAATTGCGATGCCGGTTTTTTTTTTTTTTTTTCAAGAATCTATCATTATCTCAATCACAATATTCTGTCTACACGAAGAGTATTAAATTGGACTGAGATCCTCTCTCTTGAAGGGTTCCGTGAGTGCTGCACACTAAATACTCACAAATACTTTATATTAGTATTACAATTATTATAAATACAAAAGTGAGTGATCGACGTAACGCTTGAAATGCTACTTAATGATTTTTTTTGTATGGAAAAAGCAAAGTCATGGAAAGGACATCACCATTAAATGTATATTATCATTATAAAAACTTCAATTGTATTCAGGAAAACGATTATACATAAAGGAAATAGAAACATCCTCTATATAGCGTTCATATTTTACTTAATAAAAATTCCACAACTGGTTTCTAGGCGGCTACCGCGTTACGCTATTCGGCATTGTTGAAATTTGATCGCTGTGTAAACAATATGGTTGCCAGTGATCAGTCGACATCCAGGAAAGCAGGCAAATACTTTGGCGGCATAAAAACTAGTGCAGACTACAGACACGGATGTTCGTTCGATGTAAAAACTAGTATTTAACTCCTGCGAAGCCTATGTCTTTGCCTTCATGCATCACTTGGCAAGGCAATGAGAGTTCTACTGAATTAAACGTCGAAGAAAATGATTGATTAATTGAATGCTGCGGGCTGATAACAACTTTTTTATATATAACATTTATAAATAAATAAGGCAAGTATAAAATATAATTTAAGAATAATGTGCGTAACGCATTTTTTCCAAAATATCAAAGTAGGATCCTAAGTATACTTAAGATTCGAAGCGATCGAAAAAACAGAATTCATGCTCCCATCTCTTGTATTGTCTTCCTCTACTTCTTTTACCATCTCTGGGATACCATAGTTCCTGTATCTGTATTGTTGTTTATTGCAAACAATTACTAACTACTAAATTATAATTACCTGATACAGAAAATTGTATTGGTGAATGGAGAACTATTTTTACAATGACTATTTAGAACTTTTTTAAATTATATTTTAATTACGCGTAGTTATGTTTGGAACGGATGTTCAATAAGCTGTTTGAAAGTATTTGCAAGAAAGAAAGTTACTTCAAACACGCATAATAACACGTCTTTATTCTAAACTTATAGATGTTAACATATAACTTCTATTTACAGTCGCACTAATATAATAAAAAGTTAAAATTGTGTTTGTAGGCAAGGAACGTCGTTTGGGAAGGTTAATCATATCAGGTAGGTGAATCGTATAACCTGTCCAGCTGTTTATGGGATTAGACAAAACCTACTGTAACAGAATTGAACAAACAGACAGAAAAATAATTTAACAATAGTATTTTATCGAATATTCTTTCACGTATACAAAAAGCTTATATTTGGATATCGACTATATGAACTATCTGTAAATTATATTTTTTGAAAATAAAATAACTTGTATTAATTGTTAATAGAAATTCTTATATTTTTAAACGAAGATTTTAACGACTTAACACATCTTTTATAGTACCTATTTCACACTTTATAATTTAAGGTGCCAAAATACAATTAGCGTAAGTATAAAATAATAGTATATAAGCCATAAAAATCATTATTTTTAAACACTTACATATTATATTGACTATAATAAAAGATTATTTATACTTCTGACTCTATATATTAACTTATTTTTAGCCTATTAATGTGGCTACCGTATGTACATATATAACTTTTTAGCCGCAGCCTTTCAAAGAGCAAGATGACAGTTTTATGCCCTTGTTGAATCTTACATAAATTTTAATTATCAACAATAGTTACGTCTTTTTATTTACTTACAGTAGGTTCTTTTGTAATGGTCACAAGGTCATGAAGGAAATCATTAATTTTCCAAATTGTCTACTTCATAGTTTTGAAGTTCAATTTTGTTTGACACGCAGAAACAATACCTAAGTAATTTTTTGTAAGTCTAATATTTTTTATTGGTTTGGAGTCACTGCATCACGCAAAAACTGATTCACACGATTACGCAACATGCAACGTAAAAGACTAATGAAACAGTATGAAAAAAACTCAAACAGTATGAACTTCAAATGTTGTGATTAAATGTTACAAGATAGTATGAAACCTATGCAGTGAAACCCGAAGTAATTCATAGATTTCAATGGTTTAACTTTGTTTTATTTTGCGTGATACTAAAACAATATACACAGCATGGGAGACTGTATTTATATTATAAAGTACTTGTATAAGTTTCGTAAAACTCAAACATGTATTCAGAATTCAGATACTAGGTAATTGATGCAATGCGCGAACACATAATTAAATTCACAGAATTTGTCAAATTAACGAACAAGTTAAAGGTTCTCGAGAAATCAAAACAGAGTCCATTCAAGGAACGTAATGGACAAAGGGGAAAGATTGTAAATAATATCAGTTCGTATCGTACTCTGTGTGGAGAGGTTTCCACGATCCTCGTATTCGCGGAAATTGGGACAATGCCTCGTGTATCGTCGCTGATTTCATTCATTGTAGCCTAAGAGCCGGGAAAAGACTCTTTCAAAAAAGATTCTTTCTCAGACGTACGTAAAAAAGTTACGCTTTTGGCTGTAATAGCGAAACGGTTTACAGAAATGTATTTTCTTTCAGGTAAACAGAAAGGCAAATAAAAATATATCACCGTAGAATTATTTCTATTTTAATTTAATTGCAACACTGCACGCGCATTTCTTAAAGTAAATACAGTCTGTAAAAGTTACAGCATAATAGTGCTGATGTAATGTGTTTCTAATTTCTATTGAGTGTAATTACATATGTATTTTATATAAATTTAATTATAAATTATAATATAATAAATAATTGATGAATAAAAGCAAAAACAGAAAGCTGTGGAAAAAATTAAAGGACACCTTTATTCGAAACGACATCCATACCTCAACGACACAACAATACGAGCATTAAAAAAATACTAAAATTACTAACAGTATTGTAAATTGTAAATTAAGAAAGAGTATGTAATAAAAAAGCTGTTATTGTTAAGTCACAACTTTATTTTCACCATTTGTATTAATAGGTACTTAGGGGAGTAGATCGCAGACGAGCGACATCGAATTTGCGCGACCGTAGCGCCAGTGTTTCGGGAAACAGTCGTCGGGGCGGATGAGTGACCCAAGGAGAGCGCGATTTTCAAAATGTTTTGCGACAAACGCTCCACGTTGAGTTATTATTTGAAGTTGAATATTTACAGCATAACAAAAATGTTGAATTAGTTAGAATAGGAAATCAACGACTGCCTATTTGTAAAATAATCTAAGAGGAGTTTTTCATTATAAAATGATCCTAATTAGTAATAAGAGTAGTTGAGACACAATTTTTATGTTTTTTTATACCATAAGTAAGTTTTGTTGAAAAATTAAACTATTGCTCTTGAACTATTAAGTGTACACGTGCAAAGTGTAAGCTTTCATAGAGACTACATTTTTATGATCTTATTGAAGTTGAAAACCGTCTTTATGTTATGTAATCTAATACAGTTTAGTCTAGGCCATATTATGTTTAGGAAAATAATTTCTCTTGCGTATAATAAATTTGAAAATGAGTGTCAAATCAAATGTCCTAAAAAGTTGTGCTATTGGGAATAATTATAGTATCAACTTTAACCTTTTTCTAGTCTAGATAAATAAAGAAGCATCAATCGATCTGTAATGTAAACATCTTATCTTTTATGCATGTAATATACTTTTTCTGTAATAATAATCAGTTTTGTTCATTTTAAAGTTCGACAAAAAATCTTGTAAGTATTTGTTTCGTCACAGTTTTTTGTGGCTAGTCTACCGAATCTAAATAAGAATAAGAAAATTTTGAATTCATTAATTTTTATTAAAATAAATTATTATTGCAATTCACTATTCATAAAATAGGTACTAGTTTAATTCTGCCCGTCTCATATGACGTATCTATCCTATCGTGTTTTTTTTTGTGACGGCAGTTTACATGATTTAAGTTGATAGGATGTCCCTTATGTCTTATGTCTCTCTATAAACATGTCTTTCTTAATTTTTCACCTTTATACTGTCATAGACAAGTGATCATAGACAAGTCGAAAACAACTACACGTCATATGCGTCACACTATAATTTTCCCGCCTAACAAGCACGGTAGCATCACAGACAATAAAAATCATTAAATTAGGCCAGAGATTGTTATCAAAAAGTTTAAGCTGCCCATAACTCTTCGTTTTGAATATTTTGCGTCGAAATACATGCTACAACGTGCAATTATTTGGCTCATAAATTACATACATAACGTTTTTATTTCACTTGTTATCCGGCACCTTATTTGTCGATGGTTATCTAAAATAAATTGTAGTTATAATGCTGGGATCGTGAATATATTATCAACAGGTCATGTTTCGTATAAAGAGTAATTTGTTTTCGTTACACGAGGACTTAGAAAAGAGGATTAAGTTAACAGAATACACCCTGTGTCCTTTAAACAGGGGATGTATTTTGTCAAAATGTTTTCATTGAGTTTTTGTAAATAAGCGCCTTTTGCTCTTATAATTTTTTTAAATATTCATAATTATTTATTTAGTTTATATATTTTCATTTATTACCATTATATACTACTAGATATTATTATTATATATTTTCGTTTATTAAAACTCTTTCGTTCGTAACTCAAACACTAACTTTTCGAACGATTTAAAAAAAACCACTGAAATCGTGAGCAAGAGTTAGTAAATATACATAAAAATTAATGACTATACCGGTTGCTAAGCATATGATCGAGAATGACTAGACGAATTCGGTAAATCTATCTAATATGTATCTTCAAATGTTTGTATAAGAACAAGAAATTTTCATCCGCTTCCAGCCAAAGGGTAAGTGGTAATCCGACATCAATCAAAAAGAAACTTTTAATGTATAAACATTAAAAGTAAAACTGACTATAAAGTCAGTGATTACATTATAAAAACATGTAGTTATTTGTTTTAAATAGTGTTAACCAGTAAATAAGATTATAAATACTATCAATAAATAAAGAATGTAGTGTTCATACTATATAAAATTTAGTAAAAACGGTTTGTTATTTACGCAATTTTTGATTCCTTTTGCATTACCTACATCTGAATCGCTCCATCATGATAAAATATTGCTATAATTTGTTGCGGTAGACATTTTATGGTTCCAAAATAACAATAAGTCATAAAAAAGCAAAGTGCGCTCGATTTGACAAACGTGAGGGCTTAATCTTAACAAGCAAAAGGTGTTGAAACTTTAATAAATAATATGAGTCACGAGTGCAACATTGCATTGGCGACGGACAAAAAATTCTAAGAATGGACCCGTGTCGTCGTAAAAACCTCGTTTGTCAAATTATCAACAAAATTGCAGTTCTAAATTTGTCCGGACCACAGTATATACTCTACATAGTTGTATAATCTATTATAAAGACTCCTAATAGGTAACGTTCATACTCCATGTACGTTACTGTTTCACATATTCTTTTTTTAAAAGCAAGTAGGTATAATCAACCCTTCTTGCTTATACAACCGAAACATTTCTTTTTGTTTCCCCGGAATTCAAAGCGGAGGTTTCCGGTGCAACACGCATTAAATTATTGTGTTTAAATTTTATTTTTCATATAAATATGAGATCCGTGAAACATCTACCTAGTCGCGATATTCTTGCGAGGTTTTGCCTACTGCAAATACTATATCCTGTGACAAGATAGTGAGTAAATAACCGGTGTTTGTCAACTCCTCTGTGTCTAGACATGATGACATAATGATTGTCTGCGCTGCAACTGAACGCCGATGCCGCCGAGCATAATTTGTCACTGACTGTATCCACTGCGCTAAGCACACTCAGCCCTTCAATAGGACCACTTGTATGATGTTTCCCGTATGCGTATAATTCTATTTTTCCATAGGTCACACAATCTGAAAGCTCGGATGGAAACAAAAGCAAAGAAGGTTACAAGAAAAGAGACAATACAGTATGAAGAAAGAAAGAAGTTAATAGAAGAGTGCATGAAGGTAGATGTTGTACAGGGTGTCTCACGGCAGAGTAAGGATTTCAAATTTGAATATTTAGAAAACCGTTGTAAGTAAGCGCGGGGGGAGGAGCGCAGTAGCTTCGTCGTTCGTGCGGAATCGTTAGTCGCGATGTCGCAGTGGTCGGGTGAGCACTTTGTCGTGACATTTTTTCTGTTGATATTGATAATTATAGTGTTAACTATCGAGCCCAAAGCTCGCTTCTTTTGATTCATATAACGAAACCAATAATTGTCACTTAAGTACAAACCAACAGCCAAGAATTAAAATGGAGAATCCATTTAGTGTTAGAACAATAATTGTCAATTATTGTCATCATACTTTGAACCACAGACCATGTTCAGAGTATGTACAGAATCACACTTGTCAGATAATTTGTTGGAATTAATATGTGGCAGCGGAAATCATGGGTAGACTGATTTATAGACGTGGCCGCGTTGCGAGTCTTACTAAATCAATTCACGATATCAATCTCTCCATTAATTCCACTGCTCTGTTTGATCTAGTGACGACATTTCGGTATTTAATAAGGCATTAGCATAATCTGGCAACTTTTAACGGTTACAGACTTAAAATTGACTGAAAGTAGAACTTGAAAATTGGTTCGGAAATGTTTCCGAAAACGGAATTGTGTTATTAGAAAACTAAATGCATATGTTTAAGAGAAAAATAAATTTTGTAATGAGTACCTAAGTTCCATATTTCACTGACATTTAAATTCTTTCACTTATAGAAAGTGACTTTATTAGCGAGTGTTTATTTCGTTTGAACGTAAAAAGTTTAAAAAAATCTTAGATCTTTACAAAAGTTACAATTATTAGTAACAACAACTAAACTATTATAAATAAAACTTTAATTAAATCACGACAGAACTTATCTGAATAAAATTTAACTACAACAAGTGTACAGTTCCCGTTTTTCAATCGTGCCTTGTATGAACAATATTATATATTACCTACTTGATTATAAAAATATGAATACAAATAAAAAGGAATAGCTAATCTCTTTATTATATATGTTTTATAATAATTGCTTTAAAACTTGAATATATCAATTTATTATTTAGTGTTATGAACTCAATAACCGGTTACGATAAACTAATCTCAGAACACATCTAAATTAATTACTTATTGAACAGCGTGCTACTGTATTGAGGTGAATTAATTATTTTATTATCACACATAAATTACAGTTACATTATATGCGAACCTTTTTTACTTTATAAAATCTTTAGAATTATTCTATGACGGATTTAGTCAAAAAATGTTTACAACTGGCTGTACAAGATTTATGTATCTTTTTACATTCATAGTCGATCGAATTGCTTTATAGCGTTGCTTAGCGTTGTGAGTTCCTCTCTGTATATTCTAACGTATTTTCCATAGTCTTGAAAATTGTTCCGATTAAAACTAAGATTGAATATCTTGACTTATTTCAATATTTAATAACAAAGTTTGGATGTCTTAATCATTAACTAGTATATAACACTACTATTAACTAGTACTTAGCTTCTGTGGAAGATTCTACAATGTTAAGCTACTTTTTATGACTCTACTTGGTAAACTCTTTATTTGCTCCGTTTGTTTGTTCCATGTAGAAATATACAATATACTATCTTATAGCCTTCGTCAGTTGGAAAGTAGCTTCGCATCTTTAAAAAAAAAAAGAAAATCGTTGCAGTGCTTGAGTTTATTCGATACAAACAAAAATACAAATCTTTTCTTCTATAATGTAGAATACATATTATCATTTTTGGCAGTGAGAAAAGGAAATATTTAAAAAAAATCTTTCAGATTTATACTCCACATGATATACTCCATATGAAAGTTTTTGTTTTTTTGTAGACAGTCTACAAACAAACAAAAACTTCAAATTTGTTATGGAAACCAGAAATTTAACGGTACTTGCGCTCACATTTTTGTCGACTTTGTTTCACATTTTGATATGGGCTTCAGTGTAAATGGAATGGATGAAGTGCATAAAGTGCACTCAACTTCGTGGGAAGTGGCCACTCGCGAGGTAAACAAGGGCCGTCTAAAGTTGGTTGAACAAATTCTTGGCAACGCCTGTGACCCGCATATTTGTCTCATTTTAAGTTGTTTCAGACTTCAACGAATAGCTATAGGTATCCAAAATACCAGTCCTAATTGCTTTGAGTCGTAGATTTTATAGCACGTTTCCTAAATTCGTTTCTATATCTAATACCTTATCACTTTTTTAGTGTATTTTCCCAAAGGGTACTGGGTAGACAAGTCTTTCAATCATAGCGCCAAGTCTAGTAAAATGGCGGAAATTTTACTTGTGATTATGATGAATTTCGACCACATCACAAAAGTTATATATTTATTATAGTTATAAAAGTTTACTGAGTTATATCACTTTTTTAATCGTGCACATTACCGAACAGTTTAAAACTCCACCAATTTTAAACATAATTCTCGGAAATACACAAATTTTATAAAATAATATAAAACATGACGCTCGTTGTTGCGATGACGCCAAAAACCAGACCTTATTAACTAATTTAGTTATTATCTATAGACCAATTATAAGCCATCCCTTGTAGAATACAGAATCCGGATGTAAATTATTAACCTCTTGACATATTATTAGATGTCCTCGAATATAAATCCACTTGAAATAACACTATTATAAACTAAAAATATTTAAAAATCAATGTCGTTTTTATCACTTCTTAATATTTATTAGTCAATTATTTAAACCGTATTTTCAGTAATTTCCTCGGTAAGGTATGTAATAAAAACTTGATCTTCTTGCCTACGAGAATATAAAAGGGCCACACCATTATACATAATTATTATTTTTTCTTAGGTATAATTAATAATTCATTATAAAATAAGCAGACACGACAATGTTTCGCAGGAAACTACAAGGACAAAAAATTAAATAATCATAGGACAAGGCTTAGAGTAAAAGTAATAAACTATTTAGTTTCTATTAAATCGTTTAACTCAATAAAAAGTAAAATGGCGGTTTACTTTTTATTGAGCACCCGAATAACATTTGACAACAAAGAGACTATGAAAATATAACCTCCAACAACAGATAAATTTAACATATTTTTTTGTTATATATTTTGATTTATTACAAAAAGGTTTTGTTGCTACCAAAACGAAAAAAATATATAATTATTAATTCAAAGATTTTAAAGTAGCGCTTTCTTCTTGACCTGCTTTTACATTGTTTAAAATTCAGAACATTGTCGATGTGGAGACGGTATAAATGTTTAAATCTGTTTATTTCTGAATCAAACTAAAATATATAACAACTAACAAAATTTTAACCTTTTCAATATCAATTTAAATCATAAAATATAAAAAAAACAATACCTACTATTTGATTTTCTTAAATAACAGCATTTGTATTAATTTTTGTGGGCACAAGTGAATTTGTTAAGCTTTCATACTTAAACAGTTTAACATATTTTTATTACTAACTTCACTTTATCTTTAAAATGATTAATAATTCTAATACTTTTTATTATCCTACGCTCGGAATAACTCCGGCATTAAGTAGGTACATATATAAATGGAAATTCTTTTTTCCTTAAAAACTGTGTTTTAAAAACACTGCATCAAAATACAATTACTTACAATACGAGCAATTAAACTTAATTTAAAACAATTACTTTGGAAAGTCTGGCCCAAAACGGCTTTCAGTCTCCGTCCAGACGAGTGTCAATTACTGTCACGTTATACAGTGAACACAAAACGCAGTTTCCTCCTTGGAATTGGATATATTGTTTTCAAAAAAATAATAAAAGTAAATTCATGTCTTTTCCAGATGATTTTGTTATATTTTTTTCCCAAATAAAGTCCATATTATGTAATTTTTCACATGAATTACTCTGGCTAAACTTAACATACATTTCAAACATAGGTAAAATTAATACGTGAAGCAAAAACTTTGTACCCCTTTTTACGAAAATTGCGCCGACGGAGGAGCACATTGCTCACACTTATAGTTTATATAGAGGAGTGTAGAATGTTAATATTTTTAAAAAATTATGCATAAAAATACATTAAATCAATAAAATAAACATTACGTACAATACTGCTTGTATGACACACAGCATACACACACATACATACCTGATTTACTCATGAATTGTGGTTGAATTTCGACAAATGGGTGACCACTAGTACTTATTAAATTTTGATACTATCTATTCGTGAAGACGATAAATAATTTCTTTAAAAAAATGCCTTACCATCTAAAAATGGATTTTGGTCCAGTAGTTGTGGGCGTATCAAATTTTAAATTTCAAACTAACTAGAGAGAAAAACATGTAAAAGAATGAATATCCATATAGTTTTCTTATATGCAGCATACTATAATCCACAAAAAAGGACAAATAAAAGGAGTTTGACTTATAAGTAGGTAGGTATGTTAGTTCTTATATCCACTCGTAAGTATTCAACGGCATATTTATTATCATACATTAGATTCACCCCAGTTCTATCTCTTTAACCCGTTAAAAAAAAACCCGTAACTGGAAAACGTTATTATCTTCTTATCAAATAATTTAGTATGTCGTGAAGTCAACCGAATTTATAAACAAGGAAGTTATTTAGGTTTTTCAAGTAATTTTATTTGTCATGTAGATTAGAAATTTAAGTTCAATCCAGTTTTTTGTAAAAATATGTAAGCTTCTCTTTAAAAACTTTGTTCCATGCATAATCCTGTTACTCTGAAAATAAAAATCAATATAATCTATTATCAACACAATAATCATAAAATCGCAGACAAAAATAAACAAAGCAACCTTGTCTAAACAACTTGTAAGTTGGAACTTGTAAAATACTCATTCCTAAGTGACGTCATTTTATTAACCGACCTTCAAAACAGCCAAAAAGTAGGCAATCGATTTGACGTGTATTTTTTAGCTGACCCGGCGAATTTTGAACCGCCAAGAAAAGTTCTCTTATCCATATAAATAAAATTCAGTCGGAGTGATTAGATTTCTAAACGCTCTCTGTTTGATAGAGGAGGCTTGATGTAACAATTTTAAAAAATAATGATATACCTCAAGGTGTTTGGTTAAATTACCACTAACTAAACTTTGATACTATAACTATTCTTCTATTAAGTCAAATCGAAAAAATATCAAATCTTCAGGTAACTCTTTCACAATTAATTTTTTATTCAAAAAAGGGAAGTGTTACAACTTACCCCGGAATTATTGGAAATCCTAGATTGTAAATCTACACTCATATTATATAGAGAAAACGTCGGAAATTTTAATGAACGGATTAGTTAAGCGACTTATGTGTAGAAACAAAGAAATTATTTTCATATTTATATTTTTATTATTATTATTTTTAATATATTTCAATACAATTTATTCTTTCTTACATTAGTACCTATATTAAATATAATTTAATTTTCATATTTATATGGATTGTAATTAAACAGAAGTGCTCTAACTAGAAAATTTCTAAACCATAACCAATATTTTTATATTTTGTAAGTCCCTACCTACCAACTTTTTAATAAAAAATGTTAGTTGCAAGAGTATTGTTATTTTACATGAAATTAAAAAACTGAAGTCCCCTAGTGGGGTATGGGGCAGATGCATTATATTTTAGCCTTATGTTATATGTATATATATTATAGCCTTCTATGTCCTGCCAGACCTAGTTTTTTTATCTCCACCGGGAATAGAACCCAGGACCTCTCGGTTGTAACGCTTATGCGCTTATCACTAGGCCAAGGAGACGGTCGTTACATGAAATTAGCCTAAAGCAAAATAAATTTATTATGTTTTTAAATTGACATTAATTGCTTGTCGATCGTATTAGGTGCGCAAAAACACTGATCACCACAGATAATGTGCAATCGTTGAGAGCTGCCGTAAATACCAACAGTTTATTATCGAATTTTCAACAATTTTCGCGCTTAGTTGCTTTTAATTTTACGGCACATTGTATCGGCTTCTTGATGGATCGTGATAAATTGAGATGTTCATCGTCATGCTTCGTACCTGACGTGACCGAATGCGTGACACATCACCGGCATACCACAGACTGTGGTTTTGTTGCACTTTTGTTATAGATAAAAAATGACATTTACGTGAATGAGGACGCAACGATCACGACCGCCTTTTTGTGCAGATTTCATTTGACAATTATAAATGATACTGTGGTCGACATCGACAATTTTATGTATTTCTTTTGTTCTAATCGAGATTGTATTGTTAATCGATTAAAATGTGGTTTGGCGAGTTTCAAGGTTAAGGACTAAGTAAATATATGCCAGTAGGTGCTGTTGGCTCAAACTTTTTTTGCGTAAAATTGCTATTAAACTAAACAAGACTATAGGTTCTTAATCTGTTGTAGTTGATGGTTTACACAAATATCTAATTGTTTAAAATTGTAAATGGTATCCAATAGTTTCGTTGCATTATACATACTAGTTTCTGTTATGTAACAAATATTAGATAATTAATTATAAATTTACTTTACGTAAACATCTTACAACAACTAAACAGCTAGTATAAACATCATTAAAATCCTTTGTCATTTTTGCGTATATTAAATACAATTTACAAATAAATAGGTGTGACATTCCACAAACCCGTCATTAATCATTTGAAAATACAATCAATTAAACGAATCCTGTGATGTCTAGCCAAAACGCATTTTGCATTGAAACAGGTAGGCGTACTCCCTGACATAATTAATTAAACACTAGTAATAGATGTTTCTTAGAAATTGGGACTTGACTAACAGACTGCGAATAATACCATAACCAACCAAGGGATAGATACATTCCTGATTCCTACATTTGTTTCACTGATCATTTTCTTCACAGGCAACCCAACCGAAACGTTTGTTTCCCTTTGATTCGAACCTCCGGTGGAACACGCAGACGTGTGAACCGCTTGACAATGGCGGCGGCTGACTGCGACTATCAAACGGTAAAAGAAACTATCTGTACAATAAATTCTACCATTATTTATTTTTAAAATAATTCATTTACGCTATATACCATAGCTTTCTTAATTAATATTTGTATAACATTTGTCATTTTTAGTATTATCATTTTATTATAATATTTGTAATTATTTAATTAAGATATAATTAAGATACTCGCTCACTAATAGTAAGACGGCTTAGATGCTATTATTTTGGCAGAATACTAGGATTACGTCAGAGGATATAGATTGAATGGTTTACATTGTAACCACAACGGAAATCCGTGAGAATGTTTAATCCAATAAGCTTAAGAATTAAATAAAAATAAATGCAAGAAACAGTATAATATTATACCTAATTTCATATGTGAAGAGGCAGACACACATCTTGCATCTTTTTCTCTGATTATTTTCATTACAAGCAAGTAGTCGGTTTTAGAACCATTTAGCCAGCCAGATGATTGACTTCTTCGACTAAAACCTCATCAAAATTACTTATTAACTAATTACTTAATTAAAATAATATTACTTTATTTATTCTGTGTATCACCGAATCTTATATCTAAAATTCCTTTCCCTTTCGATGACAATTATTCTGTCTCAAGTAATGCCAACTAACCAACGATTAGCCAACTACTATACAAATCACAAGGTAATTTATTACTTAGGCCGAAATTCAAATCGACCTACTTTTATTATGATTTATTTACTGCCGTTCTACGATTTCTTAAACTCAAGTATTACACTTAACATAATAAGCCATTAATTTAAGAGCTTAGTTACATTTAAATATTGGATACAAAAGTTGTACAAGGACGCGTTTGTGCCGCAGCAAAGGATATGATATTATTTAAGTATTATGATAGGAATACCTATATAATAATAATAATTGGGACAACTCATATATATGTACATTGCTCTGATCCCAAAGTAAGTAGCTGAAGCACTTGTGTTATGGTAATCAGAAACAACGAGGATACCACAATAAATACATATATAAGTTTATAAACAACCAAGACTCGGAAACAAATCGTGCTCATCACACACATTAATGCAACTACCGGGATTCGAACCTGGGACCTTTCGATGCAGGAGCACTACCAATCGGTCGTTTAAGTGCTATGTAAGTGCAGAAAGATCTTTGCTTTAAGTTTTAACCACCATATATAAAAGGGTGTTCTGTTTAACGTTATTGTGTCTGTGGTATACGTAAATCGAGCGACAATGATGCGATAATTTTTCCTTGAAATCTTACGTAACCAAGATGGATTTTGGATACAATTTATTCGTTTATCCATTTCTTTGTTTATTTGTAAGCAGTGGATCTCGCGAACTTCTAACCGCTTCAGAGTTCCGAAAAAAACGTGCCACAAAACGTTTGTCATTCCATAGAAAATGTATGAGGAAATGAATTTTCATCTAAACACTTCTTCATGACGTTTTCTATAGTAATAGTTATTCTGCTATTCCCGGATTAGACAAACGTAACAAAACAGTGACCGAATCAGTCCATCCGGTCTTGAGTTATAAATGGTGTAAATAAACCGACTTTGTTTTATATATATTAACATAGTGAAATTAGTTTTTTTTAAGTAATTTCTTGATTTTTACTAAATTATGCTAATATATGAGTTTTACGTTTGCTCTGTGTAGGCATTTACGTATTTAACAGACAATCAGTAGGTATAAGTACTCGTTTATACCTCAATTCATTACATAATCGTATTTTTCATATACATATTTATTTGAAAATCAGAAGAAATACCTGTTCCGCATATGTAAAAAACTGTTGCCAACCGCTTTTTGTATAAGATGTTCAATTTTTTTGCACCTTAATAAGCGCCCTTGAAAAGACTTCAACGCTTAAGTAACGTTAAGTTCATTGATCTATCAGTTACAAGATTGTCATAAATTACATCTCGCCGATCTAGTGGTATAAAATTTTTTTTTTACTGTAGACGTATGAATGGACGGCACGTGGGTCGGTGGCTGTTGGGGGTCGCAGCGTCTGCAGCGCATTCTTGGGAGTCGGAAGGCCGAGACGCGATGTTACGGTCGACGACTCCGGTGCACTTGCAGCGCTCACCTCAGTCCGCGACGATCCTCCGATAGGGCAACACCGGTGGTAAGAGGGGCGCGCGCTTCGCTGCGTATTCGATATACCGGAGTCAACCGCGCGTGTTTACTTAACACAATTTCCGAAAAATTTAATTTTTTTTTGTAGTGTGGGAAATAAAGTCATACATCGATCTGCACTTGAAATTGCAATAGAGTATAAATGAGCTGAATCCGTTTTTGAGCTGGCAAACGTAGCGGTGTGTGCGTCAGTGGCGCGTCGGAGTGCGCACGTGCGCAGTCGCGCGGCGGCCGGCCACAAGCGCAGAGCGCCGCACGCGCCGGCATGTGACGCGACCGGGAGCATGCGGCTGCCGCTGCTGCCGCTGCTCGTGCTGCCGCTCGTGCTTGCGCGCCCGGCAGCAGGTGAGGACCATTCATTTACTATCTCCACCTTAGACGCATTATTACGACTAAAACATTTATTTTTACGAACGTAAGTCACCATAAAGGAAAATCTCAATTATTACCTTCTCTACTTGGACTTGCTACATACTTGATACAGTCCTGTAAGTAACAGAATCTGGCAGTTCTCACTGTTCCACTGTTATCTCTTTTCTCCATTTTCTCATTCATCATTATAAATATGTACTTTATTTTAAGAGAGCCATGTAGGTGTCACCATCTTCCACCCAGGCATACGCTTTATAGTTGTTAAGCTGTTATAAAAAAAATATTTTGGTTTTCAGTTTCAGTCATTTAACTTGATTTAAATATTAGCCCAGAAACAATAGTCTCATTTAGTACATTTTCTAGTTAGAATAGCTTATAGCTTTTATTCGAAACTTTAACGACCATAAGGACTCACTTCCCATCGATGAACGAATAAAAAAGATCTGGAATTTATTAATTACAAACAAAAATACTCCTTTCTCTATAATATAATAAAAGTAGTTCATAAGGAGTCTTCAGTTATTCTTATCTTTTCTATTTCGTCTCCATTTTGTAAAAAACATTTCTAAGATATAATGACATCTCAAGGTTTATATAACTTATAGTTATAATATTTTTTTTATTGAATGTTATGTTGGAAAGAGTAGATAAATTATTGTTAAAATTTAAAATTAATGAAAATTAGTACCTATAGTATAACAAACTCATATATTTAATTATCTTAATCTTTATTGACTTGTTTTATTCATTTATTAATCCTTCATCATGTTAGGATAAAATTTTACTGGATTGTAGTCTTATAATATCATTTAGGTTTTGAAAATTAAATTTATTAAAATCCCTTTAAAAATTGAAAATGCAAAAAATTATCTATATTTTTTATTATATAAATACATACCTCGATAAGATTCGATTTAGTTTCGTTTCTCTCGCTCAGAGTGGGAGCAAATTCCTTCAAATGAATGGAGTTTGAAAGGTGACTAATCATTCCTTATTATTCATATATTTTCGTTTGTTTTTGAAGTAGAAACTTTGGATCCTAGGGGGCCAGAAGCGCGTTGATTGTTTAAAGAGATATCGACGCGCTTAGTTGAGCCTAAAGGAAACCCAAAGCCGGCTTATATTTCGGCCAACGCGTTAGTATAGGAATACAACGCGGTAATGCAGCCATGAGCCAGTATTTTGAGTACGCACCCCAACGGCTTTGATGAGCCTTTTGTATTTTTGTAAATATTTTAAGTACATTATTGTACATTGATCCTATATAAAATTTATATTAAAATTATTAATAACACAGTCTATAATTATTCAACGATATAATTCAATAATATGTTTCCCTCCTAGTTGCAAGATATTAATTTTTCCCCCTGACTAGATTAAGCTAAGGAAATCCTATACTATATAATACCAATGTAGAACTTAATGAAATTTTCAGAAAAACTTTTTTAATCGTGTTAAATTAGTAGATAAATAAAAAAACTGAATTGAATCATTAATCAAAATAAACCCATATGTGTAGAACACAATATAATTTCCTGAAACTTATAATTTCATTGAATAGGTGAGTAAAAAATAATTGTCATTTTCAAGTCCCATTGATCTCTATACTTACTATAGAGAAACAAACTTATTTTTGCATTAATTATAATATAGGGATAAAACTCTGAATTGAAAAATCAGAATTTGAAAAATATAGCAGCTTAAGCATTGCTTTGCTAAATACAGAATTTGGTGAACTTGGCAAACTGAACAAAAACAACATATTCACTCAACTGAGAATAGACAATATAGAGCTTTCTAGTACAAACATTTTACGATTTTTATTAATAACCACATTGAAATATAACAAAGGTTAATTGCTACGATAGAGACTGTCTGTGTGGCATATGCATGATTTACGATTATGCATAAATAATTAAAAATTTCAAATTAATTGTACCAAGTCTGACTGACAGTTCAACTATGAAGTCATGGAAAAAACTACTTTAAAACAAAACTATAAAAAGTAACATAGATTAAGTTACTTTTATTGACCATTTAAAACTGCTTTAAAATTAGTTTTTTTAATTAAATTAAAAAATATCTAATAATAATCTACTTATAATTAAAATCGGGACGCTTTTGCCGGTATCCGAAAAAATAGTGCGTCTATTAAACTGACAAAATTCTATTGTATTTTATGTTTTTTTAAAAGCTCTTAAACACTTGCAAGACACTGTATAGATAATCTGATTTGGGCAGTATTTTCTTGCTAATTAACACGATCGAATAAATCTTGGTTCAAATACAATAGATATTTTAAATAATTTTGCTTTAAAAGCTTCGTAGTGAATATTTGAGTTAAATTAGTGGTAGTTAACTCCTATATGAGTGTATTTAATACGCTTAGGTAAATAGCTTGGCGGCGACTGTCTGCTAAACTTCCGTTAGGCCGGTTCGACCGCACTATTTCACTTTTACCCGATTCCAAGATTATGTGTGTTTTGCATAACAAATATAGAGAGATAGTAATAAAAATCGACACGCCATACATATGTTTGTGCATCGGGATTGGGATTTTGAGCGCATGTGTGATGAAAGATTTAATTTTTTTTACTACACCCCTCAATCTACTCTGTCACTATCTAATTTTCTCATCTCTTTATTGATTTATCGTCCCGGACGTTATGTTATTACTTTATTAATGACACTTATTCATATTTATTACATCATAAAAGATTTTACTATAATACTTGGTTTCGTTATGAAGAAATCTATTTAAACGTGAATAAAATATTATTAATTCTTTTTTGTAATTTTTACCAATATGAATAAAAACTGTTAATTATCATTTATAGAGAGAAATGAGACAGAACATGAAAGAACAACCTCAATCAATTTGAAACTTTAAATACCTTCTACAAAAGTAAGTTATATTACATAGCGTTGAAAGAAAGAAAATAAAGAAAAATATTTTTGAATGACTATAGTGCACTGAATTGTACAAACCAAAAATACATTTCAGCTAAAAATTTAATGTAACATCATACTTGTGTCCGAACATTATTTATATATCGCTACAATCAAAATTAATTAATAGGAATTCTGTAATTAACAATAATTATAAAAATATTTTAACAATACCTAGACGCTGAGTGTAAACATGGAATTTTATATTTCATTCCAGTAATGTACATTAAGCTAAAACGAAATAAATACATAAATATTTATACATTTAAAACCAGCACCATTTGTAATACATTAATATCAAATTGCATTTTAAATCGTGTTCATTATATATTCAAAAACGCGAGCAATTTTCTCGCCCGTAATTGCACTACTGCAGCATTTTCCCAGCAAGAAAATATACGTTAGCAAAAAATAAAACGGAATAATACATAAGGTCATTTGGTGCTTGAACAAATCACATGAATCATGTAAGTCACTAGATATTTACTGCATTTACTACCGCTGCTAGCGACATCATTTACGTAGAAATTAAACTTATTTTTTGTAATAGATGTTTTTACATCACATCCATCCATTGGATGTAATTTTATCCTCATATCCTCACTGTCTCGGTTATAAACGTTTTAATTCATTTATTTATAAGCTTTTATTGCTGCACATAAACAAAATAATAATTAAACTAACTTATAAACTTGTGTTAGTTTGTCGTTAGTCTTGTGTTAGTCTGTTTCTCGGTTTAGTGATCAGCGTGTCCCGTGACACATAGGCCTCTTGCAGCTGCTTCCACTCTTTTCTGTCTCTAGCTTTTTTTGCCCAGGTAGCGTCTCTCACTTTCTTTATGTTATCTATCCATCTTTTCACCTGCCTCTTTTTCTTTTACCATAGCAAGGTTGCCACTCCGTTATGATCTTTTCTGGCATTTCAGCTGAAAGGGATTGGTCGCTATCCCCCATAGGGACCAGCCAGCTTGGCTTTTATTCATTTATAGTTTAATAAATTAAGACACGAAAATATAGTCTTAACGAGGCAATCAATAGAATAGCTGTACCAAACGAGTTAATCGGTAAAATGGTTTGAAAAAGGTAATTTATCCAAGAAAAGACAGAGTGCAACGCTTTATTAGCTCGGAAACATCATCATTCAACATCATAATCACACAATATACGTCAGTTGTGACCATCGAATGAAAATTAACGAAACGAAAAAGATATAATCTATAATTAATGATAGTTTAAAGTGCCTTCCAAAGATCTTTATATTAAGTGCACTGGCACTATGTTTTATGTCGACATATTACCGGGTTTTTGACTTATAGGTATTTGACTTTGGTTATATTCCAACGATTTCCAATTCATGACAGTCATTTCGATGCAAAATTATTGTATTGTTATCAATCGCACACATTTACATGTGTAAATAAATATGAAAGGTGGGTCGTCAGGTTGTCCAGCGCCGTCCGCTTGGAGACGAACCTGCGGGCTAGTGATGTGTAAAAGATGTCGATAACAGTCCACGTTGCTATTTAACAGTTCAGCTAGCTTTGGCTAACCAGTTTATCGCATCCTGTGCACCTAATGGTCCTTAGGAATGCCAACGCATCCTATGACAACGAATATAGAACTGCTCATACTGACTCTATGGTTCACTACAATACGAGTGGTCCACAATATGTATAAATCGCTAACGGGTTTATTGCTTTGGAATGAACGCGACCGTCTGCATGCCAAACGCGATTCCTGGTCTTTTGAATTATGCGCATGGGCACGCTGCATCTGCATTCAATCACCTTCAAGATTTATGTGCAGAGGCATAAATAATTCCGCGAAATTTGTCTACCTCTAGGCGTCTATCAAAACAAAGGGCTTTATAGACACATTTATCTGGCCTCGATTTGCGTTAAATGTATTGTATAAATTAGTAATTAAATGCCATAAAATATGGCCAACTAATGACAAAATTGCTTTGTAAATATATTGCTACAGATACATAATTATTTCTTGGCCTCACAGTAGTGAACGATTAGTTTGGCTATTTGATTTAAGTTTATGATACAACTTTATTTTAGATCGAACTAGCGACTCACCGCGTCTTTGCACTATTACTACACTCTAAAGATCTGAGTGGGAATAGCCATAATATATATGTACGTTCATGATAGTCATAATGATGTAATGTGTATGACAATGTATGTAACGTGAAAACCCAAACAAAAAAACGTGGCAAACATAGACATTCTGAAGATGACTGTTTTCCGAGAGAGATTGGTTTCCGCGCAACATTCATAAGACTTTTCCTACTGTAAGGTTTTAAGTTATATTAATCATTAAATTAAAACATTCATTATCATTATTTTCTACGTACGGTTTTAATTATTAATTGTAATTAAGTATTTATAGCCTTTTTTTCTAACTATGCAAAATTTATCGAATTTCAGAGACATTTAAGTCTTCCTAAATAGAACGTAACGTAATTTTAAAAAAAGAATAAAGAGGCACTGAAAAGATTAATCTCTGTTAGAGATGTTGGCGAAATCTTGGACTATAAGTTACATTTTGATAGCCATATTACTACTATAATCAATAAAGCTTATCAACTTAATGGGTTCGTCATAAGATCTGCAAATAAATTTAAACGTATTAACACTTATTTAACTAAGACTCTCGTTCGATCTCAAATCGAATATGCTACTCCAATATGGAACCCATATTATGCAAAATATATTACTCTCTTGAAATAATACAACGTAAATTTGTTCGTATAAAGTTCTAAGAGATAAGTATAAATTTTTAAATTTAGAATCGAGTCGTCTTTCAGCCTTATTCCAAAACGCAGATTAAAGATAGGCCGGGTTTGTTACCAGAGAAAAAACCTCATTTTTGTATGAACGTTAGACGTGTATGCTAGCAACCAGTACTGAAACATCTTTAGTCCATGTTTTGTAATAAGGCCCTTTATCTTTCTTCTATGGTTATTTATATATGTAAAAATAAGATTTATTGTATTGACATCACCAGTAGAATATTAAACTTGATAGTGCTGATCTTGTAGAGTGAGATCTGCACGTTGCATTCGTTTATACCATACTCCAACTAGTCGCACTAATGCAGGAGTTCATTCATGCAGTTAGTGCTAATCTAACTCCACATTTTAAAATAAATGACGCGCGTAATGTATTGAATTCCTTCGGAAGCTGGGTCGGGCCGCTAGTATATTTACAATTGATGATAACTAAGTAGAGATCCGTAACAAAGTACGTTAAGTATTTAATTGGATGATACTCAGACTTGGATATCTCATTCGATAAGATATCGCAGTGAATTGATGTCAATGATCATACCATTCGAGGGCCTTTAAATGAGCGTTCAAAAGTTTTTCATACGTACCAAGAAGGACCTAATAGAACTTTTTGAATTCTAATTTTTTTTAAATGCGACAATATCCACGTAGATCAGCAGACACATGGTATTTACTCATTTTGGGTTCTTCTCCCCATATACCTCATGTCTTATGTTATTGTATATGGGTGAAATAAAATAAATAATTATTAAGGATAAATATTGCGTAAAATAAATTATTTTTAGGAAATTGAATGTGATAATAAAATGCGGTTTCTACTTCTACATGTTTATGTACAATATTTCCCATATTTATCGTCTTAAGAACTTCTAATAGTCGTTCGAAGTTCAATCAGTTTAAATCTTTACTAGTATTTTATAGAAAAAAGATTTATATGTTTGTTCGTAATGAACGAACTCAAAAGCTACGGGACTGGATTTAAAATTCTTTCACATATAGGAAGCTTGTGTCTTCCTTGTGGCAATGCTTTATTTTACATATCCCCATTTTGAAAATACATATGTAGGTATGATGTATTACCGGATGTATTTCCAAACAAGTCGTCAAATAAATTTCCTTTCCAATCACCTAGTCAAAAATTATAATAATTTATAGCACATTCTCATTCATCAGCATAAAGATTCTTTGGCAAGATTTCAAGAATTTCTATTCATTTTGCACTTCAAAAACAAATCAAGTGACAGTGTGGCGCTTGTATTAAATCAGTTCAGAATAGGGGAAAACCGAAACAACACTTATAATGACAATCACTTTTTAATTTCAAATACTTTATATATTTTAACATCACAATCAAGATAACCCACCATTTGTCTATGCTTTCAACTCAATTAGTCTATGCTCAATTAAAAAATTAATTATATAATTCAAATGAATATATTAAATTTGACTTTTATTTCTTTTATCAATTTCTAAATTTATTTCTAAATTATTAAATATATATTGATTATATATCAAAAGTAGTATACCAAAAGATATTAATAGAAGAAAGCGCTATATAATAGGGCTAGTAAAACAACAGTTATACAGTAACGTATCAAAACAATTATGAATCTAACCTAATCAAGCAAGTGTTTGATAGCATTCCGTTTTGAACATATCTAAAAACGTGAAATGTGAATAAGTGTTTAACTAAACCGATTTTGAAGAAATAGCATTTAAGTGTGAGCGATTTAATGCATTCATTTGAACTGATGTATTAAAAATACCATTTACTGGCGGTAATTAGTAAAGTAATAAAGAAACAAATTTGTCTTATTTAACTTAAAATAAAGTAGCATAAGTTTTATTATAAACGGTTCATTAAGCCCTGAGTTTTTTCAGGTTTTGAATTAGGTCTTACTCGTAATATCGGTTCCAGACGTAATTATTTCGATATTATAATAAAACGGCTAGACAGGGTCTTATAGTACCTATTATGCAAAACTCCTCCAGACACCTGCTCAAATAAGTCCTTCAAATGAAAAGTAGGTCGGCTGAAGGCTACCAGACAATCACAATTTTAAATTAGCCTCCCTTACATTTGACCCAGTCTTCCATTTTGTCTGTTGACTTTGTCCCTTGGCAACTACGCATTTTCTTCACGTTTTTTTTAAGTTTATAAACTTTTGAAAAATTTCATACATACCAATTTTCTGCCTTTGTAAAATGCAGATGTAACTTTAAGTTCCGGTAGCAAAGTTGAAGAAATAGCTATAAATGCAAATGTATCTTTCTCTGCAGTTTTGACTATGTATCTAAAATATGTTTTCAAAAGTAGTCAACTATAAATTTATATTTTAGTTTTTGTACTACCTTAGTTATTTTTATGGATCACATTTCAACTTTAATAGAAATATAATTTTCAACCAAAAATACGATTCATGAGACTCGTTATAATATGAGTACATTATGTGCCTAAGTTACAATTTTTTGCCTTGGTGACGTTTCTTTAAAATTAAGACTTAATACCCCCAACTTCCGGTAGAAATTTTTTTTCACAAATCTAAAAATAGCAAACTTGGGAGTACAAATGAAATGCAAAAAGTTGCAATTATAAATTTGACTCTCAGGTGAAATTCATAGATGCATTTCGACATGGCTTTGATTTAACTTTTTTTTGTTTGATTCGTCTAAAATATGGACAAAATATGGTCCTAAGAGAGTATCACTTTCTCTTTCTTAATTAGTATATGGAACAAACAATTGTGAAGATCATTTCCCACTCAGTATTACCATTAATACGGCTTTATTATAAGTTAAACTTAGATCAAAATTAAAGATCTCTTGCAGAAGTCAGGAGGCGGACAAGTCCTTTTGCCATATCGTCTCTTTTTATGTTTTTCATTTACATATCGATACGAAGATTATATTAAATTGTATGACTCATTTGAGAGTTAAGATTGCTTTGCCTGTGCCATTTGCCATCCAACGTTAGGAGCGAATGACAATATTTATTAAATTAATTTATAACACTTGTTGATAAAATTTTATGAGTCTATTTAATTACTTTTTAAAATTATATTCTATTTAACATAACACTCTACCTGACAGATTGAACATCCTTTTAACGTAACTAATCATACTTTATTATTTTAATATTCGCTAAAAAATACCAGTCGATGTCCGCGTATTATTTAAATACGCTAATTCTGCGTGTCCGTAGAATTAGTATAAAATTACAAAGATAAACATCACAACATAGTATTAGGTGCTCTAAGTTTTTTCAAAGAGCGGGGCTCTCTCGATCAAATCAAATCAAATTCAGCAGTTTTATACTTACGAGTAGGGATTATGGACTTAACGTATTAATAACATTATGATAGAAATAATGAAGGTTGCTATTTTGCTCTTAATTAATTACAAAATTAGCTGTTTGTCAGTGAAAATCACAATCGGTCCAGCCGATACTGAGATTGACCTGAACAAAAGACCGACAGACAGTTAAAAAAATGCTTCAAATTTATTTGTATCTATTAGTAGATACCTACCTAAAGATACTTTAGAAAGCAAAAATATTTTTCAGTTTGTTTTCATTTAAATGAGTAATTATTTTAAGAAAAAATATTTTCAATTCAGTGGAAATTCGACGTGGAGAGGTATCAGTAATTTGTTTGAAATATAGATATTATTTTGGCATGATCAGAGGCGGCGGGATAAATTAATTTCCCGGTGACACGGAATCAAAACAAGCGGTATAATTAGACTGTTTTAAATGTCTATTTTCAGACCATTCATGTGGCCACAAATAACGGAACTAGTTGACAGAAATGCATTAGTTTTGCTTTATTTATATTGCGGCGTCCGTTTGTGCGTGAATCTGTGACGTAACATTATTTTGTTTTTGGCTTTTTCTAAAACTAGATTATAATATATTTAAAGCAATTTAGCTATTTACCATTTTAAAAAATAATAGAAACCACACTAAACATAAATACACTTCCCCAATGACTTTGCTATTTACTCTAAATAGATAAACATTATTTAATTGGACCGATTATCCCCTTCAAAGAACGACTATTCTCTCTGCATTTGCCATTTAATTCTTGTTTGACAGGTGACACATTAAGTAAACCTATAAAAACAAAGGTAAATTATTTATACAGAGCATAAGCCCTGACAAACTAGGTTAGAAGAGGTGGAGGAATTATTTTAGTCTGCCTATGATTTGGGAGAGTAAAAAAAATTGATAATTGATGTATATAATATAATTAATAATTAAAGTATTTTGTAAATTGTAGAATATACTATAGAGCTACATACCTTTATTATCAACGTTAAAATCGACCAACATTTTGTAACGGTTCGTGAGTTTTTGTTCGTGTACATTGTATGCCCTATTAAAAATGTTATAAATAAACCGCGAATTAATTAAAATTCCGTTCAGTTTTTGTGTATAAAATTAATAAATATACGAAAAAACGCGCGCCTTCTTGGTTCGTATTCTAAAAGCGTTGAAGCAAAAAATGCTAGGCATGTGTATAAGATCCGCTTCGGAGCCGAAATTGGCGCCACACATGACGGAACTGGCGTTAGTAATAATGTGTGACTAGTTTTGATCTGTGGGTTTATATATGACGTCAATAATAGTGATTTGGGATGTTTCAAGATTAGGTACTTTTTTGAGAGATTTATTTTCACACAGCTTTTAAAATAAAACTATATTTTTTTACTCTTGCAGTATTATTTTTATATGATTAGGTACACTAGGTATTAGTAATTGAATCATTTTCAATGGTTTTGTAAGATATAAGTATACAAACTTCGTGACTACGTCCGATTAGCCAAAAAGACTGTTATCCCTCTTGATCCCACCCTATATTACGTGTTTTACAATGTGTATGTATCAGACACAAAAACAAAATAAATTCTCTTTATATATTGAGGCGATATGTCGAGGCGTCCGAGTCGAGTCAACGTCCGCGTGTCGCGGCATCAAAATCATTATTCTGTTTCATTTGCATTTTTACCGATCACAAATACAACAGGTAAGTTTAAAATATATGCCCATTCAGGTTGCATGCCCTTGAATGTCGGTAACCAATCTGTAGGAGAATTCTCAATGATTTGAAGTCCCATCGGTGATCGGACCACTTCGCGTACTCTTAATATTCACAAATATAATAAGTGAAATTGCAGATAGTTTAAAAATTCCCCGATATAATCACAAGTAAGAAGACCTCATAAATTGGGACAACTCACATTGCTCTTATCCAGTTGATGAAGCACTTGTTATGGTAATCAGAAACAACGAGGGTACTACAATAAACACATATATAAGTTTATAAGCAACCAAGACTCGGTTATACATATTCCTGCCTGGACCTTTTTGGCGCAGAAGGCCATATTAACAATTGCGCTAACCGGCTGCCAAAATGGATGAACATTATATTTAAAAAAAAAAAACGTATAAAATACTACACACAGACAGAGGTTACACAATTCAGAACAGATAATAAGTAAATTCATCAGTTGCGATTTTATATTTTTACTTTTCTTTCGAGTCAATATACATATTAGAACATATTTTAAGCACCGGCCAAAACTAAGTTAGACAATCATAGTTAATATTGTATTTGTAATATCCTTTTATTTTGAATTTAATATAATGTTTTAGCTAACAAGTTTCGCACTTCTTCCACTTCTCCAGAATCTCTTATTTATTTTTCCTTACAAGGCTTGCCTGGAAGATCACTTGTTAGCAAAAAAGGCTCACTTGTTACATTTTTAATTAATTATTTTTGTTCTTGTTATATTGTTCTCTTTCTTGTGCTGAGCGTTACAAAATAAAAATAAATGTTTATCTAAATTTATGTAATTTTTGTGATGATGAGAATCTTTTTGTAGCTTTCTAAATGACAGATTATTTTGATAAGCCTCATTAAAACCATCTCAGGTCTAGACGACCGATTGGCGCAATTGGTAGTGCTCCTGCCTTCTGCATCGAAAGGTCCTGGGTTCGAATCCCGGTAGGTGCAGTGATTTGTGTGATGACCACGAATGTTTGTTTCCGAGTCTTGGTTGTTTATAAACTTATATGTATATGTATTTATTGTAGTACCCTCGTGGTGTTGTTGAAAGAGACTGTCATCTCCAATCCCAAAGAAATATAAGGCAATTCTTTTCTTATTCACCACGCCGCGCCACGGGTAAGATCATGGACTATCTTTTCTGGGATAGCCAAGGCGTGGTTATGATCGAGTACCTTGATCGTGGAACCACTGTTATGGGGACTTTGTATGCAGAACAAATTAAAAGTTGCGCATGAAAATTCGTAAAAAACGACAAGGCAAAATCACTAAAGTTGTGTAATTCCAAGATAACGCCCTTGCAAACATGATATAATTTTATGATTGCAATTGCAGCAATACAAGGATGGCTTTGAGTTGATGGAGCATTCTACATACTCACCGGACATTGCTCTTAATGATTTTTACCTTTTTCCGCGGCTAAAAGAACATCTCTGCGGCCAGAAATTTGAAGATGATGACGCAATGGTCGCTGCCATATACAATTTTTTAAGAAATCAAGATGAGCCTTTTTAGGAATGGAAGTCTAAAAAAACGATACACTAAGTGTATTGGTAGTGTAGTTAAATATATACCTAACTATAAATAGTCGAACCTAACTAACTATGTCGAAAAATAAAATTAGATTTAACAAAAAGTTACTTATTCATTCTTAATATTTATGGAACGCCTCTAGAACTTAAAATACCAACTAATTATATTTAAAAGCCGAAATATGATTACATCATATCTGAGAAGACGCAACAAGAATTTATTAAAGGTATTCATAAAGTCGTTAATTTTTTAGTACAGTTAAAATAAAAGAAAAGACGTTTGAATATTTTAAAATTAACACGCTCAAGAGGAAAAATGGACCGGCCGGCTTACGGCTGACCATTTACGGGTGAGACGAGCCTGATATGAAAAATGGTGTCTGCCGAACGTCTAGCCGCAACATGACTCACTCAGGAATCCGAATATGGCCCTCTCATACTTTGAACTTTGGAACGAATATCCCAACTTCTCAAGATACTTGTATGTAACATGACGTACCCATAATTAATACACCTCAAGCCATTTATGTCGAAATATAATAAAATATACTGCAGACCATGGCCATGAGATATTTTTTAAAAACTTTTGTTGGTTATTATCAAAGAATATAAACACTATATTTTAAAATATAGCACTTGCTTTTTCAATTGAATTAAATTAAAACGACATTTTAATTTTGAACACACTATCTTCATTATAAAACACGGAAAGCTAATGAAATATTGGAACTTGATTTTTTATAAAAATATCTTTAGTTTTATAAGAAAGTTGCGTTAGAGTGAATCAATATATCTGTTTCTATACGAGATCCTTTATATTTTGACGTTTGTTAAGAATATGCTATGGCCTATTGCTTTGTGGTACGCCGTACGCAAGGCGAAAAAGGCGATTTAATACTGGAATTTCTGACTTGAAGTTCACGAATATTCTTCACAATTGCTCCTTAAAGCTCTAGTACATAATATACCTAAATTAAAAGATACATTTATTATTAAAAATAACCTAGGTTAAGAGTTTTAGAAAGATTTTACCTAATCTTAGAGGTAAATTGTTCCGAATAAACCTGAACAAGAATAGCTGTTTTGTTGTTAAACATAACTAGACTAATTTTTGTAGGATTTTAGGAGTATTTAATAAATGGGTTTTCTACCTTTTACAAATATAACAATTTATTTCCTACCATTTTGGAATGTTACTATAACATACATATAATAGTATTGTATTAAGAATCCGTTGTCTGGGACGTTATTAACGAAACTGTGAGTTAAAACAATCAACACACATAGCGTAGCCCTCAAGTGCACTTATAAACTCTATAAATTATTAGTTTATTGACTTTGTTCGGTTCCCCTTTTACATTTCCTATTTCATTGTTTGAGTAATCGAAAGCGTTTTTCTTTTGTTATCGCCTAGCGTTCCTATTTTAAATATAAGTTCGTCTTTTATTCGCTGGCAAATAACGATTAGGTATTATTGGAGCAACCAAAGAGTATATCATACTACTCTATGTTGTCTGTGGTACAAGTCGGCTGTCACGATTAAGGCGTTACAATTTGCACCTCACGTTACAGTTTTCATACACACTAAGTACTAACAGATACATACCTTCCTCAAACGATTTTGACATTCTTGTGTTATTAATTGTTATGGCTGGCCTCAGACAGCGGGAATGTCAATTTATTAATTAAAATTCCATACAATGTCTAGAATTTCATAATTTGAAAAAATCTGAATGTGTGTGGAGCATAGTGACATTGTGGCATTCTAGGCTTTCTAAATTAAGAATCTAAATTCAGAGAGACGATTCCCACTGTGTACGCCAGCCTTATAGTGAATAATAATTATTTAAAAAGGTATCTAAAACCAATACGTGTTTTCAAGAATGAACATTGTTAAAATGGTAAAACGTCTGAAAGGCTTACTGTGCCATCAAAACCGTAATATCAGTCTCCCATAATTTTTTTAGTAAGATATTAAAAAATTATTATTGAAAAAATAAAAATTGTTTACAGCCGGGATTTGTTGGACCGGAATGGAGCGTGGTGGTAGATGCACGTCAGTGGCGGCGCTGCGCGTGGGCCGAGCGGAATGCTGCGCGGGCGGCGCCAGGGCCCCGGCCGCCTGGAGCCCACGGGATCTTGACAGTGGCGAGATTTTCTTTTACAAAGCGCTATCGGGAGGCGTCCCGTGTACTGCTTGTGCTGGTAAGGATCAATGCAACTGCTCTAGGCGACTCTATTTTTACCTTCTACAACTTAATAGCTAACACCGTTTTTATTTTATGGATTAGGTGCCTATTATATACGTTTATCGAAATTCCGAAATAGATCGAAATAGAGCGAAAAAATTTTGAATCAAAAATTTTTCAAGAAATTAGAATCCAGCGTTTCACGATTGATGATAGACGCAAGCGAGACCAGCTGAGTTATTTAGGCGGATGGTCTTCGGAGCTAGCAATAATAAGTTTGTTACAAGCATCAAGTACCTCTAATTCAGAGCTTACATAATCTTTTTATATTTTATTTTCATTAACTTACAAGGGGGTAGGCAATCTAGAGACCTATTGACATACTGGCAACATCATAATTAATTCGTAAACCGTAATGATTCTTTTATTGCGCTTTCGATCTTTATATTATGAAAATATTATAATATGTAGGTATATAAAAAACATTTACCGAAAAAGCAATTAATGTGCGGCAACTTACGTAACTTGTATTGTTTTTAATTGTTCAGAAAAAGCAGTTCAATGAACGTTTCAATAAATACTCTTAATTAGCATAGGTACCTTATCATTACATTATAATATTGTAATTACGCTACAATTGTACTCAAAATTACGTATTAATGGAATAAACAACGCAATATATTTGAGGAATTTAGAGGCACATTTTTTGCACATATATGAACTTATGAATTTTGATATTCCATGGAGTTAGTTAACCGCCTCCGTGGCTAAGTGGTTTGCGCGTCTTTGTCCTAAGTTCGAATCCCGGGGGGACTAATGAATGTTCTGGTTGAGTAGGCACAGAAGTCTGATCACCTACTTGCTTGTAATGAAAATGATCAGTTAAACAGACACAACTATGTGTCTGCCCCATGCTGGAACATGGGGCAGGGTTTACAGGAATTCATTTTACTCTGAGTTAGTTGATTTATTTTAAAATTTTAATAAAAATTAATGTTAGAAATTATGGATACTGAAATAATACATACTGTTTGTACACCCAAATCCGTTGGCGCTAACTTTTATGCGTCGCGGATCTTCCTCTGTCTCTGGGTCTTTCTGTTCCGGTCAATAATGTACGTCACTACAGATTTATAATCTGCACCTGTATTACGTTCATGCTGACAAGACTTAGCCCGTAAATCATAGATGGGTTTTAGTGTTTTGCAATGAACACTACTGTTTTTTTAATAGTAGGTAGTTGTTTATTTGTTTGCAGTATATATGTGTATAGTAGATGACTGTCAATCATATATTTGATTTTGGCGACAATGCCAAAGATTATATTTAAAATCTATCTTGGAAAATACACGGAATAGGCAGCTGATTTAAACAAAAAATTTTCTTTTGGATTATTTGTAAATGTCTACGTCTCTTAACTCTCTGTAGGTATATATGAATACGTAATTCTTCACTTTAAATTTATTTAGGATAGGCATCGCCAAGCAGTCAAGGTATTGCCAGATAATAATGATAAATAGAATTTGGAGACACCAAACGTTAAAGCTTAATAATTCGTGCATTAAAAATCAACCAAGTTTATCTTAACTTAGTAATGAATACGAAAAGTTGAAGACATAATTTGCATATAAATCTATATTCCCGGTGCTTTGATGATTAAACTTCGTGGGAAAACTCTTAAAAATAAAACCTGCTTAATGAAACTCTTTTAATTATTTATTTTCAGCTTTGAAATTATCAATGTTGTTTCCTTATGTTATGTGTACAATATAATATTGTCTATGACTGCGTAGAATGAACCTTCAAAAATGATTGAATGATGTGGTAGCAATGGTTTTCGAGAGGAAAACAATATATCCATAATTCGGATCTATAATTTATCAATTAAACATTTCATAAAAAAACACGTACAATTTCTTACTGAAAATATATTGTGGCAAAAAAAAAAAGTTTATGGTCCTACAACCACAGACGATATCAACATAATATCAATGAAAAACTAGTATGATCGGCTCTTTAGAAGTCACACGTGTTCTAAAACTGTACTCAACTCAAGTGTACCTACTCCATAGCAAGAAATTGTATAATTTTTCAACAATACCTTATTGGGGAAAGTTCTATTCATGTAATGAGAGCTCGAAGAATTATCCGTAAACTGCTCCATTTTGCGGTCATTCAGCTGTTCTATGTACTTTGAAGCTGTTTTTAATTATTAATGTAAAGTGCAGTGGCGTATCAAAGTAAGGAATCTAGCAAAGTTCCGTCCGGGGAATTCATTTTTTTCCATCGACATCAAAAAAAAACATAACTTTAAGAAAAAATTTCCTATTAGAGTCGTAGTTATTTTTTTATTTAATTTAGATAAGAATGATCTTTAAATTTCATTACAAATTTATTATACACCTAAACAAAAAGATTCCACAGTTTCCATTACAATTATGTCTGTTGTCACCAATACATATACATATTTAGTAAAACATGATGCGGTAAATAGATTTCATTATATTCAAAACAGAATCATGCGCCGGTGTATCATGCGGGACGGGTCGGCGATGCGTGGTGAGGGGCGCTCGAGCAAGATGCGTGTGTGCTGCGACTTGCCGCCGGGCAGGGCCGGTCTGTGGCAGCGACGGCAAGACTTATCGTTCCCTCTGCCGACTGCGACGAAGAGCCTGCCGACGTCCAGCTAAGCATTTGACACTGGATTACCCTGGACCTTGCAGAGGTAAGAATTTCGAAAGGCTGACACCAAACTTACCTGTGGGTATTACGATCAGTCATTTTATTAAGGTATCTCAGTAAATATAAGCTTAAACTTAGGCTCATTCGAGGCGCGATTTAAGACACTTTTTGCTAAGCAAGGTCGAGGATTCCCTGATGATTCATAATCATCAGAGAATCATGTCATGTACTTACATTCACCCATTCCAAAGTTATCAAGGTTTCTTGCCAATCCAAAAATTACCTACTCTTTTTTATTATTTATAATAAAGTACCTATGTACAAGAGCAATAAATTGCTAATCTGAATGCAAAATTTTAATTTCTTGAATTTTTTGAATGAAAATTGACTCTATCAAATCAAAATGCGATGTATTAAATTTAGTTTTAAAGAATACGTACTAGGTACGTACGTATATTATTATTTCTTTAAAGTACACTTTAGTATTTCGCTAGCAAGTAGGTCAATGTAGTATAATTTGAAATCATATTAAAATATCTTAATGTAATTTCCTAAAATCCAATATCACATTGGATACATTCAAAGGAATTAATTTACCTAAGTCAGTTTAACGGTCAAAGATTATAATTTAATAGCAGATAAATGTCTGAATGGTATACGATCTCCACAGGCGTGGTGTAGCTAATAGCGCAACTCCACAGTTGTTAATTAATATTAAGATGTAATAATAAATAAATCAAAGTTTTACGAGATGGTCTACGTCTTTTGCGGTCTTTATAGTAAAAGTCCCATGTCATTATTTGCGTCTTTTTCATTGATTTTCTTTACAAAATCCTATTGTGGCTTTCAAGCCGAAAAAAGTTTTATTTCCCCAGTAATCGAACCAAGGACCTCCAACAAAATATTCATGAATTGTCAAATGTATCTAAAACTTACGCCACGTTGTCGATTTTTTACTTTACGGTTATATTATTTTAATAAAATTGTCTTTATTTTAAAACGAATAATTTTAATACGCAATTTTACTTAGTATGTATCTATATATTAAACAGAAGCGAACACTAACATTATATTGAAAGCCTTTGTTTTTTATTCCCGGAAGAACACAAAAAGTTTCGATTTAGTAGAAACAAAAGTCTGATTTTTTAGATTTCCCGAAAGAAAATCATAAGTGATGCCGACGCAGTAATGCCTGTCCAATGCATTAAGGAACTTCATAATTAATTATAGTTATCCTAATTTTATTCTATTTAAATTATTTTCTATAAGCATTCCACCTACATTTAGGGCTATTTTAAATACTAAACAAGGGTTTTACGACCTCCATTATCAGTTACAAGCAGAGCTTATGCCAAATTCCTTTTACCTGCTATCTTAATGTCCAATAAATTAAACTGAACGCAATAAACTTGATAGCACCGAAGTCCTATATTCGTAAAACATTTCTTTGATTATAAATCATAATCGCACATAGACACAAGTCAGTGCCGTGAGACGTATTAATTATTAGAATTTAGAATTATACCAACGTAATTATTCATAGTTCTGGCTAACCGTTGCCTAGCAACAGTATCATTTGGAGTGCAAAATCATTTGACATATCACATATTTCTGAATTTGACGTTTCACACAGAATTTGTCAATCGTCAATCACATCTTGCACAGAATCAATTTATTATGAGTTTACAAAAGTATATGGTATTTATTTGATGCCTTATGTGAAATATTTTTAAAAAAATTATAGACTATATGCAGGCGACATTTTTCAAAAAAGGCCTGTATCATAAGTGTTGTACGAAGGACTTCATTGATTTTTTGGTCGAATTTCTCACTACGGCCTTATCCAAACTCACAAGGCCACGAAACATGAAATTGCCAGTAGTCGAACAGTGACAAAATCTAAAATTTCGATAGTAAACTCAGCGTAATAGGGGCTTTATTAGTGCGGGTATGTTTATCGATTAGATTGTTTTAAATACTCTGCGAAATCTCCTTAACCTCGTTTAAGTCTCGCCGCATTTAAAATGTCCCGTAAACCTTGATATGAACGTTGTATAGTGCCTTCTTAATGATTGCTGTGTATTCGATAAAAAGATAATCGGCTTCATCTGTTCGAGCTCTTTTATTCTGAAACCTGTTAACATAAAATCAAGATGACTTCTGCTGTCAAAGTTTGAATGTTTCCCGCGAATCATCGCGATACAAAACTTAGCAATCTTCCCCACAATGGCGCCATTACTTTAATGTTGTATTGCGGCACTTCTACATTAATACCCTTCACCGTATTTTTGCCTCAAATTATAGAGCACTATTAAATATAAGACTTTTATATAAGATGTTTTTAATGGTAGCTATTAATCAAAGATCAGGTTGAAGCGTTCTATCAATAGAGCATAGCAATTATGGTCTGTCTTCTAGGGAGGAAGTGCGGGTTTTGTTTTATTCACTCCAGGCTCAGAGCATTAATCCCTGTCCCGTGGTGACCGGACACTCCCATGCTATCGCACTAGTAAATTGCTGGCTCGAAGGTTGTTACATCTCTATTGGGATCGTAATTCGTAACTCAATAATTATCTCTTATTACTCATTCTGGTTAGCTTCTGTTCAATGAAGTTGTAACATATTCCTTGCGACCCGTAACTTTATAAGCAGCGTAATAAGGTATAATTTGTACCATATTTTTATTTGGCTCAATTACAATACAATTCTAGATACTAAATTCATTCATTGATGATTTTACATATCATCTTATTTTAATGTGTTCACTTCCATTTCCTTAATAAACTCATGTAATGAATAAAAAAAGAAAGAAAATCACTACAATGTAATTTTCTTCTTAATATGTTATTTGATGAAATACTGTTTCACTGATCATTTTCTTTACAGTCAAGTAGGTGATCAGTGAGATTCTGTGCCTATCCAACCAAAACTCATTATTCTCACTGGGATTCGAACCCAGTACATCCGGCGCAACGCGCAACGCGTAAACCACATAGCCACGGAGGCGGTATTCGTTATTATACATACTATTAATTTTCAATTACTTGATTCGAAACAGGGCCGGACCGTGAGTTTAGGGCGCCCTGGGGTAATACTACTTAGGGGCCCACCTTATTACTCAAAGTATAGAAAAAAATTAAGACAATATACTATTGTCTGACTTTACTTAGCTGGGGGCCCCTTGAATCCTCAGAGCTATGGGCTGAAGCTGAAGCCCAAAAAGCCATATGGTAGATCCGGCCCTGATTCGAAATGTATATGAAAGTGTGCGGACCTACAATGGTTATGCTACGAAAGCAATGTCTGTCTCAACTCGTTTTTTACCGATGGGTGCGTCTTGGTGTAAACAGTGTCTGTAGTAAATGTAAAATGCACTTAAATACAAGAAGAATACGACATGGATTATATTACAGGGACACGAGTCATTCATTGGAACGGCGATGAATTCAATTTCTTGTTTTTGCGCAATTAAAGAAATTAAAGGAACACTTAAAGTTCCATAATCATTTATACGAATTCTGTATCAGACCGCTTCACTTTAAAACTCGTTTAAAATCCTACATAGTATTGGTCACTGACACACAATGTCTATTATATTCAAACATTTGCATAAATTTTAGATGTGCGATTAATCTGCGCGTAAATTCAAAACTATATATCTTTCAATAAATAAGAAACCGTTCCATTATGTATTTAAAGCTAATAAAATTACTAATTCGATCTTGTTGTTAATTATGACCAAAGCCACTTAGTAGGCTTTAAATATTAATTTAGTATCGTTTTCTATATTTAACTTACATTTAACATAACCAATTTATCTTGAAATTAAAAGTGCTTACATTATAGACGGAGCTGTTAATGGAGTATCTAATATACAAAAAATCTCGACTCACAATGTTTCTGTGTTTAAAAAGTTCGTACTCTACAGAAACGGTTCGACCAATTTTTATGATTTTGTTATTTAGTAGGTTTGATAGTTATGGATATACCTAGATCGTAAGTATTTTTCACCTTCTTAACCCAACCCATTTTTAATCGCAAGAGCAGGTGAAATCGCTGTATCTGAATATCCTATTTTATTTATTGAATGTTTTTCTCTTTCCGATTCGTTTAATTTGAATACTAAACGGCGATTAAGAAATACACCAATAAAAACACCAGTCCGGCGTGTGATAGACATACATCTGCGTCCGTTTCTGATCTTTATTAAGTGTCGTGTCTCCAAAGCCATTTTATTTTTAACTCCAGACGCAAAAAGAGATGTTACATATCTATGTATCGTATGTGTGTATCATCGTATGATGAATGAATGAACGGTTTATAATGCGATTTTTTGTTTGAAAGATGTTGAGATTTTATGACGATCCGTTCATTTATGAGGTATTTTAATTATCATTAGCATGTCGAGAGATTTTTAAATTGTCTTCAATAACAAAAGAACTTCCGCGATAAAGTATAAAAATATAAAATTTGCATTTCAATGTGAAATAATGCAGTATTTGAAAGCGCTGAGCCCTACAAAATTCAAAAAAAATGGAACCACTGCGAAGCCTTACCCAATCGTTTGATACCTTTTCATCGAAGTTGGTACACGGACGGCGACCTACGAATCAGAACATCAGAAAAAAATACACTTCGAGATGATAAGTGATTAGTAGTTTAAAGTAAAAAGGTCTAGAAAAATAACTCTCGTTAAATTGCATCCTACTAATGTTATAAATGCGAAAGTTTGTGAAGATGTTTGTGACTCATTCCCGCCTAAACGGCTGAACGGATTTGAATGAAATTTGGCACGCAAATAAAATATGCTCTGGATTATTATATAGTCTATAACATCATGTTACGACGAAATTAACGCGAGTAAAAACGCGGGGCACAACTACTATAACATAAAATACTTGTATGTGTATATCTGTGTCGTCGAAAAGACGTTTCAAAATAAATCTTTATCCACTTGAATACTGATAAAATCATTCAATTCAGCTTTTTTATTATTCAAACAACGACTTAACAATAAAACACATAAATAAAGTGCAGAATTATTTGTGAACTCTCAATATAAGGGTCTTCGAAAACATGGTGTGAATGTTGCGTGTAATACTAAATAACATTTGTGTTAGTAGATAAAACAATTTAACCTAGAATCAAAGCATCATCATGAAAACCCGTAAAAAATACTACTAAATGAGATGCGTAAACAAATAAGCCAGTTCAAAATAAATATATATTCGGTTTTAGTAAGATTTTACAGTAGGATTAAGGAACGTTTTGTATTGTATGATATTTTTAAATTAAAAAAATACTATCTGTATAAGAGAGTTTACCGGTACAACTTTATATGTTTGCCGAGCGAATGTAATGTAAGTAGGAATTTTTAGTTCAGTCTATAGATTCACAAGCCTGTGTTTGCAGTGACATTGTGCGACAGCAACATTGTTGCCCCACGTCTGGTTTGTACCCGTTTTTGCGACACAGGTGTTAACAATTTAAACAAGACAGGAATACAACATGTTCCTGAAACTGTCACTTTGCTAAGGTACAAAGCAAAGCTACATTGTTCTTGACACAACATTTTGCAGACTACTTCCGTAGAAGGTAGCAACTGTAAATAATAAGCGACTCTATGTGCCCGTCTCCTGGAAAAATTCATAGATATTTTTTTCATCTATTTATACAACCAATTTCGATTTGTTAACCTAACCATGCAACTAAGTAGATGAACAATCTTTGCTGTGAGATACAATAATCGATTTCTTGTAACAAATTGAAAAATTTTAATAAAGAATCTTTGGCATTCAACATTCAACACATTCACTTTGTTATGTATTGAAGAGTCTATAACCTTTTCTGTAATAGGTACCCCGCACTCAGGAATAGTCTAGTTCAAAAAATTTAAAGTCCAGTAGAATTAAAATTTATTAATTACAAACAAAATTACAATTTTTTTGTTCTTTATAATATTAGGTAATATAAAAACCTATGTGATATAAAAGATTTATAAATTTTTCATCGGAAATAGAAAATCCATTATTATGAAAATGTAGATACTAGATACATTCATATGAAACTAGAAAATAAAATGGCATTTGAATATCCACACGTTTTTAAATGGAAATTAATACAAGTAGCAATTACTAAACGGAAACCTCATTGAAAACATATGATTTAAGCTTTTGTACTTGTAGTGGTTCTGTCGTAGCCCGGATGACATCCTGAGGCAATTATGGAAACCGGCCCGTAACCAGTAGCCATCTCCTGTCACGTAATGACTTGCGTGAAAAAACATTATCTTTTTGTTTTGTCGTCTGATATTTATGTCATTATGAATGTTTGTAAACATTAGAATAACAATAAAAAGCAATTTATAAAATTACTAGAATGTGATACATATATCTGTGACAGGGGTAGGACAAGTTAGTGATGTAAAATCAGAAGAAAAGATCATTAGATTTATTAACATCTACATAAAAAAAGCTATCTCAAAAGCTTGGTTGAAATTAGGTACAATCGTTGATATAACCTGAAAATCGAGTGCGTGTTTTCTCATATTTTTTTTCGCGGATTTAGTCTAAACTCTAAAGCATTTGGAAGTAATTGATAATCCCAACTTAGTGTATTAAGGCCCTAAAGATCCTATATATCTATCCCTGGATCCTCGTTGGTAATTGGTCACTTTCTTCCCTCGGTGAAACTATTGTTGCATTGCGTCCACATTAAAGAAGAAATATTACAAATCGTTCAAACAGTACGCTATTAGAACTGTAATTTATATTTACATTTTGCGTGGGAGACGTGGCGTTTTGACAAATATTCGTACGGTCAACCTGCGTTTTGATTTCGTAACAATCCTTTGAACAAATGTGTACACATTGTGTAATTGTATCTAGGAAATGCAACTAGAATACTTCGCAATTCGTGTAAGCTAACGGCTGGGTTAGCAATGTTCAGTGGTTCAAATGAGCAGTTACAATGTAAGTCATATCATGTTTCACTTTGTACAATCAATTGTTATATATCTGAATAACAGATTCATACATCATTGTTATTGACTATTAGGAAATTGATAGTTTTCGATGCAATGAAAAATCAAAATTATCGAATCAATACAAAATAAATATTGACCGTAGTGTATATGTTACCTACATATGGAGCTCAACTATGAATTTTCTATTAAAATTTTTGATAGATTTCTTACCATTTCACAATACTGTCTATTCCATAGTTTCATAAGTTTTCGTTTAGGCTAGGCGCGCTCTAAAATTTTTCACACACAAGTGAAAATAATAATTCTTCACTAAACTCAAGTTCACTGGTCTTTACTGGTGTACCTACTGATTTCATAAAACACTTTACACCTTCCGCGCTTATTCCAATTTCCACATTTCAACATAACTGACAATACGTAATTGTCACAGTCGATTTCAGACTGCGGACTAAACCGGACCGGTGCAGTGTTCTCGTTTCAGAATAATTTATTATGGATATTTCAGTTCGAGATAACGTCACCTTAATGGTTCTTCTTAGGAGGGCTGTGTGCGGATAAGATCTTGGGCCAAACTTCAAAGATAATATGAGTAATGACAACAGAAACTTTGTTTTTATAAATAGCAATAGAAATGAATACACTATAGATTTAGAATAATTTCGCTACGCAAATAATACATAAATACATTATAATAATACAAATTCATCCTACATCTATGAAATAAACTAACTCCATAATACCTTTATTCAACTATCAAATGTAATCGCGACTAACTACGTAGAATTAAACGAATTGTTGTGTTTTTGGTGGTACTATTTCTTGTAATATCAAAAGCAATCGAAATAGTCGCAGCAACTTAATCAGCGACGTAATAAATAAACAAACTTTCGCCTTTTAACTTTTATATCTTTATTTTGGGTCGGGGTGGAAATTAAAATTAAGTTCATATTCCAGAGGCACTTAAAAAACAATACTATATAAATACACACAACAATGAATCATTAATTGTTATTTGGTCTCACAAAGTGCTTCTGAGTCTTGGATTTTCTTCCGAGTCTCAGTCGTTTAGGTGAGTCTTATGCAAGAAGCAGCATCTATATTTTGGAAAATGATTACTGAAACATACTTAGAAATGTGCCTTATGTTTTGCCCCATTACATGGAACATCATTTAATGCGCTTTTGACCTCCGTTGTTAAATGGTTTACGTGTCTACGTGTTGCGCCGAAGGTCCTGGGTTCGAATCCCGGAAAAAAAATGTTTCGGTCGGACACAGAAGGCTGATCACCTGCCTGTAAAGAAAATGATCAGTGAAACATACAGAAATGTGCCTGCCCCATGCCCCACTAGGGGTTCACTTTATTTATTGCGCTGTTTGCTTATCACAATAAGTTGTATTCAGCTTTAGCAATTAGCGGCCATGGCGCAAGATGTGATGAAGTGCATCCCCTTTTAAACCGTTGCGTGGGACCGGGCAGTGGGCACTTCTTTTGGAATGCCAAGTAGCTTGAGAAACAATTTGTTATAGAATATTTATATCTGATAAATTAATAAAAACAATTTTATTTTTAGACAGTCGTAAACAAAGTCGTTTCGGGTAATGGGGCGCGCAAACATAAAAATATTTCAATCTAATTGCAGTTCACTGACACGATCTATAAAATGATTCACGTGGTCACAAATAGAGTCCGTATTATTTGTTATACATTTGAGTTTTACGGACGATAAAATTAATTTTTACATTACACAGATATTTATTTAGTATTAATGAAAGTTAAACAGTATTTAATATAACAAACGTAGATGAAACGTGTGGTGTTAATTAAGTAGTCTGTAAAAAACTTAACTTTTATTGCACCTCAATATGTTTTGCTGATATCTTTAGACTTCAAAACACCTTGAATAGTTTTTGCAAAGAAAAATCTGTTAATAATTTTATTTAAATCGCATTTAATTTAAAATTAAAGGAAATTATAGATATTTTTTATGTATTTTATAATATTAAAATATTATACCAACAATTATCGAAATTGCCTACGTGAAATCTTGCAATAAATAAATTACAATAAACACTAGATATTGTATTTTACGAGCGTTGTAACCTTTGAAATTCCTCAAATTCTCTGGTTTGCCAGAATGTATTGATGAATATTTTGGGAATTGCCTTTTTGCTCTATAATTAGGTGCCGAATCAACACGTTGCCAATACTCGGTCACAGATGCAACAATTTTGCAATACTGTTTACAATGGATGAGCACACTTGTGTGCTATGGTATTATATGTATATAGCCTAAACTTTCGGGGTCAAATTTACAGGCTGTTAGTTATAGGCACTCAATTTTTTGTTTTATTTTTATTACAAAAAAGAAAATTGCCTTTTTGCTCTATAATTAGGTGCCGAATGGCTGCAACACGAAGCCAATACTCAGTCACAGATGCAACAATTTTGCAATACTGTTTACAATGGATGAGCACACTTGTGTGCTATGGTATTATATATATATATATATATATATATAGCCTAAACTTCTGGGTCAAATTTACAGGCTGTTAGTTATTAGGCACTTAATTTTTTGTTTTATTTTTATTACAAAAAAGAGCTGTGACTATATCTGTCTAGCATTTTAGTTTCTAAACGAGTACACTGATTTTGATGCGGCTTTTTTTCGAAAGCTGACGTCATTGAGAAAGATTTTAATTACAATTGATGGTTTAATTTGTAATTTACTTGTCATGTTATTATTATTTTTGATTGTGTATTTAATGGAATCTGTCTATACTTATTTTATAAAGATAAATATTTGTACATAATAGATTCGTAATGAAATCCCAAAATTACAGGACTAATTTTTTAAAAAATTGCAAGAAAGCTATTATTTACATGTCCATTTAGACGAAATCCCAAGTAAAATCTAGTTGGTAATTCTAAATAAATAAAAAAACATCTTTAAGTTTTTCTGACAATATTTAAATTCCTTATTAAAGTGCTAGATAGTCGATTAGCACATTCTGAAGTACGCTCTTGGCTGTCTAGACCACACTGTATCGTTCTATAAACCGCAATTCGACACAATCATCTGGAAAGGTGTCAGATATTTACAGAACTCGCTCGTTTGTCCGATTTCTACTCAGTTATTATGTTACATTTGGCATCGTATTTCGCCTGGCTGTCTATGATTTTATTTATCTACGTTATCCTGTATTGAATTCCAAACAAAGAATTAGAAATAATTATTAATACTCAAATAATGTATTTTTAATATTGAAATAGATTGAAAAAAAACTTTGGTACCTAAGTACTTTCAAATGTAGGTATCTAATGTTATGTTGACCAAATTCATAGGATCCACTTTCAACCAAAAAACGGATTCGATTTAAAAAAAAATTTTCATTTAAACCACAAAATGTTTCGGTGTATCGATCTAAACTCTTGTAAGTGGCCGATAAAATAAGTGAAACTGGCATAGTAACTATTTAATTAATTGGTTTCTTATAAGTAGTAAATAATACCTACTGTTACAAATAAATGAATTGATTTTTCCTCTATCAAATTATTATTTTATAGAGAAAAATTTTTGAAGAATACACAAGATATAATACATAATTATATCTTTGTTGTTTATGTTACATTTTGTTTACATATTTGTTTTTTAATTTCAGTGGGAAGCTGCGAAGGAGTACGTTGTGGTGGCGACAAGCGATGCGTATTGGATGCGGAGTTGGGGGCGCATTGCGTGCGATGCGGTGCGTGCAGTGTTGCGGGTGCGCCCGTATGTGCGGTAGACGGACGTACGTACGCCGGTGCCTGTGCGTTAAGAAAAGCTGCGTGCGAGCGTGGAAAGGCTCTACCTCTCGCTTATAAGGGAGCCTGTATAGGTTATTATTTTATGCAATATATAAAATGTTCACTTAGCCTTTGTAGATGTGTTAAACTGTTATCTTTAAACGCATGTCTTAATAATAGTATAATGTCTGTGAATAGATTTTAATAAATTATAGTAGAAAGTTTAAGCTAAGAAACAGTCTTCATTATTAAGACGGACTAATATTTTATGTGTGTTGCGAGGGTTGTCCTCCGGGATTATAATTCCGCGAAAATAATGTTGTTTTGGGTAGGCATAGATAATAGAAGGCTTATTCAAATCAAGGAATCATCCATGAAAAGAAAGATCAAAGAAATGAAATTAACGTAGAGTTTACGGGATTTCGTGAAGTTAATTGTTGATATAAGATATTTTCCTAATACCTACAGCGAACGCGACGTGCTCCACAATATTTTGCGGGCCCGGGCAGCGATGCGTGCGCGGTGGTGCGAGTGGCGCCCGATGTGTGTCATGCGGAGCATGCGGTGGCGGCGCGCGCCGGACTCTCTGTGGAACGGACGCAAGGACGTACGGCTCTTGGTGTCGCTTGCAACGCGCCGCATGTCATGCTGGTACTGTTGTCGATCCCCTACATCCTGGGCCTTGCAAAGGTAATTGTTAAACAAACGTTTAACTAATCTTTATGAAATAAAACGCTGTTTATATTTAAACGCTCACTAATTTTTGCTTATCAACATAAATATTGTTTTCAGGTGCCAAAAATATCACGGACAATGTTGTGACTCACGGGAAACGTAAAAAAGATACAACAAAGGTTTTGTAGAATGACTTGTGATTGAGCGTTTTTGGTTACAGGCTGAAATAAATTGTATCTAGGTAGATAAAAGTAGGTACAAGAACTTACTTGAAAGAAGTACTAAGCAAAATTCACTGCGTTGCATTCAGTTTTAGTAGTATTCACAATTCGAAAACAGTTTCTGATCGAAAAGGAAGGTTGCAACGTAAATTTCAGTATTGTAATACAAGAAACCGATTTCAGAAAAGGTAACGTAACCAATGGGCCATTTAGATCTTGAACTAGGTATAACATAATCCTTAGCTTTGTTATTTCTTTAGTAGATAATAAATTATCGGCCAGGTACGTTGTATTTAGATTTAGATAAAATTTTAGATCACACTGTTTGTAGATAAATAATTTCTATTAACTTTTAACACTAATAAAATTTTGAGCACCAAATCGTACTTAACTTAGTCAAAATGTTATCCTAGTTTATTTAGCACAATATGGTACTTCTATGATAGGTATTTCGTATTTTAGAAAATTATATTTCTTCTTGACGTCACGTGTACTTGGAAGATGATTTTCATCGAACTGACATTTTAATATTATCTAACTTTAAATAAGACTTGGTTAGTTTTCTATGCAATATTTATTATTAAGTTATGAATTATGATCTAGTGCAATAATGTTATTGAAAATTGTGTGAAATTTATGTTGTTTTGTTTATATGAAAATTGTAACGCGAGATCATTGGAAATCGGAAAATTTAATGTTATTGAATACTTTCAGTATTATGTGTATGTAAGATTTAGAATGTAATTTTCGAAACATTAAAAACAAATGTTTTATAGATCTTAGTTTAGCGTTACTTTAATTTATTTCTAAATCAGGAATGCGTGAATGTTTTGATATTGATGTTTATTAGTTTGACTCTTGAAGCTTTAATAATGGAGTTACTTGGATTAGTAAGTAGATATGAGTCCACTGAATTTAAAAACTACTATTCTTAGAAGTCTCTTATTGTAGATAACCATTTTATCCAAAGATGTTATAAATTCACTCAATAATATATGGTCTCATGAAAAATGGTTACATTGTGTGATTAAGTACACGTATTTTAATTCATTTATTCGTCATGTTTTTTTATATTCTTTATATTGGCATAAAAATCACTTTCCTAGTAGGCGTTAATGTTATAAAAATTTAAGTAGATTTGTAAATTATTTATCAAAAGTTTACGTAGGTAGTGTAGCAGTTACCTTCGACTGTTTTCTATCAATTTTTATAATCAAGGAATTAACATAGTTCCGGGTATAATGATTTATATACCGATTACCGACTAAAGCTGGGTTTATTAATCCAATGTTAACACAACCATACTTCAAATACGACCTTAGTTATCACACATTAACTGGTTCTGTAATTTTTAAATATTGATAAATATACTCAACTTAGGCGATTTCTGTGTGTAGTTTATACCTACTTTAAATATGACAGCCAAGCAACATCTGATAAAAAATAAATTGCTTATAATTGTTAATTATTAATGGTCTTAATGTTATCTAAAGTCATGATGTCGAAATAAGGTAATACTCACACTGTACATGGTTTATATCCTTCAGTTTCGACTGACCTTCTTACTTTTTCACTATAACAAACTTTTTCTTGTAATAGTTTATATCTAAACGAAATTCTCTTTTATACACAATGATGCGTATAATAAAATTCAATTTATCATTTGTGGAATATCAAATATGCATAATACCTACTACTAACTGTTATTGTCGCAATCTTCGACAGATCACTTAGCTATAATTATTTATTAAATGTTGCTCCGAAGGATAGGTATTGTACTAACCAAAAATAATCTTGGCTTAGAAGACTTACCAGCTGTAAATAAAACTTTCCTTATACAATACCGAATCCCGTGTGAATATTACGGAAAGCATACAAGAATACGGAATTGAAGTAACTTCAAAAAAAAATACACATTGAATTGATAACCTCCTTTTTGGTTTTTAGAAGGTCGGTTAAAAAACTTATTTCATATTTAATTTAATGAAGGTAAATCTATTCTCTCGATAGGTACACGATTTTTTCATGGTTTCTAAAGATAAGTCGATGCGTACACGAATTGTTAATTGTTTAAATTTTGTTGTCATCTAAAATTGTTGTTAACGCAAAACTTAAATGATAATATATTTTCCTTGTTTCTTCATAAATATTTTACACGGAGTTTTGAGTTTTATTTCAATTTTTATCCGCTTTAAGTATATGACCCGAAAATTTATACACTAACGAAACACTTAGGTATATTTATTAAATACTGGTTGTATTCAGCGGTTTCAACCACTCTCGCAAATAAAAATGGATGAGAAATTGGATGAGAAAAATACTTTACGACCTAATCTCAACTTACCACATACTTGAAAAATTTCATAAAAATTGGTCGAATCGTTTCAGGGGTGTACAAACACAAGCAACGTGATTTTTTTAATACGTTTTATTATTCTTATAGTAATATTTATGTAATATATAATACTTAAACTATAAATTATTTTACTGACATTTTTTTTAAAACATTTTTCCATCTCAAACGACAATTGAAACTTCAGGTTCACGCATCGAATAAACCCAGACACAAAAAGCATAGATTTATCTTGAACTTTAATTACACATGTCACTTATAAATTACACGCTGAATTATAGAAAAATCTAATTGTAAGCCTAATTATCGTTACACATACACGTTTAATAAGATATCGTATTTATTAAAAAAAATTACTTACAAAGGTACTTTTATTAAATTGACTGCATGAATCTGGATAATATTTACGTTAATCGTCAAAACTCACGCGTATCATACGTTTTTCAACACACTTGTGAATAAAAATAATGAGTTTCATTTAGTAAATAAAAAATTTATTAAAAATGACTTATGCGCACGCATCTGAAAATTCTCCACCTTTACTATGTAAGTGATTCAGCTTCACCCCGTCCGACAAGTCCGACAGCCCTACCAGAGACCGAATATAAATTTAAATCAAATTATAAATTGTATTCGGAATTCGGGCAAGATCGAACCCGATACCTCAGGCTTCGCGGTAGGCTTATAAGACCGCTTAGCCATGACTCTCGTCTAAGAAATAAGAATGGTATTTTAGAATATTTTTCTCCGCAACAGCCTCCAGATGTTTCTGATGAGTAAATTTGAGAAAAGCACACAGCGGCCACTATGAAGAATGAAGTTATAGAAGTTAACTACCTCACCCTTCATAACGGCCGCTGAGTACCCAAAACACCCTTTGAGTTTCTCCATCTTGACATGTGCAATGAAACATTCACCCCCTATCCCTGATGTTTACCTATACAAGTATTATAAGCCTTCCTTGCCTACATGTCTGAAATAATAGAAAACCTATTTTCTCGGGATTTTAATTCAGGATCTCCATAGTATATACAGGCAGTCCTCGTAGGTACTTATGGCATGTTAGGTTCTCGAAATACGCGACGTAAATCGAGATATTTTTTTTCATATGTTTACATGTAAAACTCAAGGGTTAGTTTCCACACGAACTCAAAATTTTAAAAAAAACTGCATTTATAACAAAGGACTTTATTATAAAAAGTAAGTTACTTATGAAATTGCTAGTTATTTTTAGTATTTGTGCGTTATTAATTTTAATAATAATGATAAAACTTTAATAATCAAAATGTATAATGAGAAATAATAAATTAAACTTTTGGCTTAAAGAAACTATCAATTCTAGATTGCTTCGCTTCTTTCTTCTTGCTATCATACAGGTCTTGGTAACACTGATAGGCTGCACAAATTGATCAAAAGTGATTTCTCCTATGCCGGAAATCGAAACAATTGACGTATACTTGAGAAAGTGTCAAAACATTGTTCGACGTAAATCGAAACGACGTAAGTCGAGGACTGCCTGTATAGCATTTCTATAGCATTCAAATACAAGCGGCAAATAAAATCGGCATTAGCTAACCTACGTTTCAAGTAACGAAAATCGCTTTATCATCAAACATTCACACGAACTTAAACCTTATGTGATGGAGGGTACTATTTTAAACAAATACGTGCTGACTTTTCAAATGTTCGCTTTTAACATGTTAGTTAGATTGGTCAGTATTTTACTTCGTTTACCTTATTGAACGTGTAGTAACGATTAGGCTTAGATTTTACCAGAACTAAATAACTGTTGTATACCTGATTCCTCTTGGTTGTCGATGTATCGGCCAGCACTCTTCTACAGCTCGCGAAGAAACTCGAAGAATGTTTTGTGTACTCAGCGACCAGTGCCAAGAGTGAGGTATGAACTACAACACTCTTCGCAGTGGCCCCCGTGTACATTTCACAAATTAACGCATTAGAAACATTTCCACGAGGCTGTACACTGCGCCAAAAAATATTCCAAAATACCATTCTAACGTCGACGATTTAAAAAATGAGCCGCATCTCTTTTATAGCACAGGCGGAGAAAGTATTAGGGCAGTTCTGATGAAATAAATTTAAATTAATGTCGTTTGTTTGAAATGAATATCGACAATGCGCACGTAACTTGGAATATTTAAAATTTATGATTTTATATAATGAACTTATGTACAATAAATTAATACTATTACTGTAAGCTAATTGCATGTTAAATTAATGATCAATGAAACAGACCCGCCCCGTGCCCTTAATATTAATTATAGTAATAGAATTCTACTTACATAAAAGTTTTTCACATCAATAACAGCGAAGACAAAATTGAGAAGGCTGTAAAAGTGATACTTAACATTATATGAACTAAATATACAAATGTCCCTTAAATTATAATAAGTATTATATTTTTATAACACCAATCCGATAGAGCGTCGGATAAGAACAATTTACCAATATAAAATCACAAAAACCATTTAAAGAGAATCGGAGATCAGTAACCGGGCAACACTGGTTTTTGCTAACCATCCCCCGGAAACCCTACATTTTGATACTGGGCAAAATATCCAGATCCATGCAGCCGTTTAAAAAATATTGTTAGTTGTTCCGCGGCTGCGCTTGCGTCGACCTCTACGAATAATAATATGTCTAGAAACGTAACTCTCATACGTACGATAGCGTTTTAAAAATGAACCCACCAACGTTTGACCTTGACAAAGATCAAGGTCAATACGTTCGCACGTGATTGGTCGCGTCAAGGCGATTTGGGCAAGTGATTGGTCGCGTCAAGGCGATGTGAGCAAGTAATTGGTCGAAGGCCACGCAAATATATACCCGGTTGGGTGGTGCCATTTTTGAGTTTGATTTACACTTCTAGACATATTATTCGTAGGTCGACCTGCTTAACTACTAATTGACAAAAAACCATATCTTTATCTATTAACAATATTTCAAGAATATTACATATATTAATTAACTTAAATAATTTCTTGCTGCATAGTCGTTCTAGTAAAAAGATCCATAGTCAATGCGCTTAAAAATACTGGAATGGAGCGATGCTGGTGCAAATGCAGTTCAACCAGTTCACCAAGAGACGTAGAATAGTCTGTATGCACCATCTCTATGCCGTCCTCACACAGAGTGAATGTTAAATACTCTTCCGCAGATTCCGCGTACATATTTGATATCCTAGAAAAAGATTTTTGTTAAGATCGCTGATCAATTCAAAATAATAGATGAAATCATTAATTTCAGTATGTAAGATGTACGGGAAATATTCCATTTTTATTTATTATTTATTTTATGTTTTTTTACACTACAAACTACAAATTATTATTATTGCAGTATAATAGTGATTAAATGTTATTGGATACGTCCTCGGCGACCAAGCAGCTATGTAATATATAAAACAGTCGGGTTTGTTCGAACACTTACAACTCGAGAACGGCTGGACCGACTTTCATGGTTTTTTATTTGTTGTAGTAGCCTCTATCCCGAGTAGCGGAATAACTAAACATATACAAAAATTACTAAAAAAAAGTGTTTATAAAGAAAATTCGTTTCGCGTAGGGTCCTCTAGTAACTCAATAAAAATTTGATATTTGCTTGGTTGATAATATTTAACCCTGAAGATACTAGGTTGTACTTCCGTTGAAATATTTTTTTTAAGAAACAGGAATGCATAGGATGACCATCTTGCTTGTAAAGATTAATCAATACCTGATAATCTTGATCCACACATGACCAGAGTCAGAAATGTGTGGGCCACATGCCCCCTAGGGATAACGATCTTCACCTTATGATTAAAGGAATACCTGTAATTCTTATGTCCAGTCCGATCAATCTTGTAACCGAGCAACATATAGCAAACATCTCTGTACTCTTGAGCTGATGCTGTGAATTCCTCTTTCATCCTGAAAATATTTATTTTTTATTATTTTACACTAAACATTATTATTTTACTAAACATGATTATATATGACTGAAAACTGTCAATGTAATTTTGATTGATGTTAATTAGTTTCAATATGGTGATAATTTTTTGAGATATTGGAGAAAAATGAACCGACTGGAAGATATCATCGAAAACGCTATGTAAACCCTTGAATTTTGCATTTATCATGAGGAATGTTCAGAGTTGTTTGGATTAATACCATCAGCTAAGATCAATCATCAAGACGATGTTTGAGGTCCACAATTGTGGTACCAGCTTTCCTTCTGAGGTATTCTCGAATCAAGAAAAGAGCCTACCTACCATAAAAGGCCGGCAACGCACCCATGGCCCTACTGGCGTTGAGTGTTCATGGGCGGCGAACCGATTATCCTATGTGCCTATGGCCTTCTGCCCATTTTTTTCGTTTCTATAAAAAAAAATGGTTTAAATACATACCGCTGTAATTTTATCCTACTATTTTCAAGTTTCTGTTTGAGCTCTTGTGTTTCCTCCGGACAGACTCGATTACCACCTTCGCGTAACGCAGCCTTTAACTTCTTTATCTGAAATAATTTTCAAGCACCAGTTTGAAGATCATCTTAACTTCTTATTTTACTAAGAAAATGTTGTTCAAACAAGTTTTAATTAGAAATACCTTCATACAATATTCAAGTGGTTAATCTAAACAATTTTAGCTCTTATTAGTGAAATTGCATTAAAGTATAAATTATTCAAAAACCAACCTCTTCTTGAGCTGATTCCAGGTCCATTTGGATTTGTTTCTGCGCGATCGCTGCCGGGTTATCTGACAGGTGCAGTACCTGAAATAAAATAAACACTACGATAAATATTAATTGCTGTTTAAGGCAAACTAACTTGTTTAATGGGTCAAACTTCTCACATATTGGTGGAGGTCTCATATATATCAATCATATAATTTTCGAAATTGGAAAATCATAAAATACGAAATAAATGATTATTTGTTTTTTGTTACTTTTTACCGCAATATGAAATTACCTTTGTGGGTGCGGCCAGCTTATCAAGATGTGCGTGTAATTGGTCCCTTTGGGCGCGTAATTTGCTAGCTTCGCGTCGCGCTAATTCCGCTTCTTCTCTGTATTTACTTGTTTCAGCTCTCGCAGTCTCCAAAGCTAAATAAATATTGTTACATTCATTTAAAAAATTAAGTTTTTAATTTGAAAGGGACAAAACCCTATATGACACCGTATTTTGTTTTTATTTCAATATCTTTACGCAAAAAAAAAAGAGATGGCAATACTTAAGATTACAAAGAGAACTAATGAATTATTTATCACAAAATGGCGGCGGTTTCTACTATTCGGATCATTTAAACCTAATACTGTTTTTTTTTTTTTTTTATTTTAACTAGACTAATTTATTCATTATCTAATCCACCGACCTTTCATTTGCCCTTCTTGATCTTGAGTAGCAAGTAGATCCCTGTAGCTCTGCAGAGATCTTTCAAGTTGTTCCACTCTAGCTGAAAGTAAGGCTGCACTGCCAGCTCCTACATCACCACTCAATGTCACTGTCAATTCCTTCTCGTAGCTGTCAAGTTGCTGTCTGAAAAGTGAAATAATGGTTTTCAGAGAAGATTTTTAAGGAATGATTACTAAACACTGGCAAAATACATTTTTATATGAGAAGCCATTTTTTTATTAGAAAAACAGGGAAAGAAAGCGTATTATAATTTGGCTCGAAAGGCCAAGTACATTGGTTAACAGCAATTCAAGCCAAAAGTTTTATAAACATTTAAAATAATGAATATATTTATTATTATTGCAATTATTAATTTATTATCACTTCTCAACTATTACATAAAATAATAATATATGTTCCATGCGTTTTTGATATCTGTTTGTGTAACTTTTCCAAATTTAAACTTTTCTCTTAAAAACAAGTAATTGCGAATAGGAGGGTAGTCTTCCCATACGAAAATTATTTTCGAAAAACGAGAAAATTCTCTCATTTATTTACCGATAAAAACAAAACTAATTTATTAGGAATTTTCAATCAAAAGCTGCGATTGAAGTTGCGAATTTACCGAGAAAACTATTTAACCCGAATGTGGAAAAACTTGTTAAAGTTTTACAACTGAGAATATGTTATCTATATATGAAAAACGGAAGGTAAGTACGCAATTATATTTTTGTGTTAGTGACGAATAAATAATATAATTATCAGCCGCCGGGTTTATACCGGCGATCGCAGTGAACACTTTCTCAGTTAATTGTCCACAAAGATAAAATACCCTTTCAGACTTTGGTAGTGACGTATTGTTAAGAACTAGGTGGTTATAACATTCAAAAAATGACGTCCAATTTTTCGGGTCTCCATTCAATTATGATCGTTTTATTGAGGGTAATTTTAATTTGTTTTTTTATCTAATTCCTCTTCTTTAAAATCACTTTTTATCTTGAATCACGCCTTGTATGCTTGCGTACAGTCTCAAAGGCCTCCCATTTGCGAAAGGAAGGAAAGAATTGAGGATTATGCCTCATTTCCTCAATATTTAATTGCGAAAATCATCATTAAATTTTGAACGACTTCCTTGTATATTAACCATTTTAATAAGGAACTTCTTTCGTCTTCTTAATTAATATTTAGCGTCAAATCGTAAAATGATTGAATTTTAGAGAAATAGGAATTTTGATGGACTTCTAATAATAATATAAACCTTGGAACTTGCGTGGTTTCATCATCTGGTGCACTTCCTTAGATATCGTTCTTTTGTTCGTATTATAAAAGATTTAATTATTTCCAAATTAACTATAAATATTCTTTACAAACTAAATGCGAACAATAAGGTTAGATATAACCATAAATGGTAAAAACTACGATAGTTAATTGTGATTTTTTTTTAATAAAGATGTAGGTAGTCCAAAACACTACTCGGTTCTTCACACAAAATCACTCACATTCTATTATAAAATACGAAGATAAATACATAAAATATATATAATATTTAATAACCTATACCTAATTTCTCGCTATTAAGGTAAGAAAATGCCCATCGGCAACCAAACCTAACGAAAAAATTTGTAGGTGGGATTTTTTTTTTTTTCTTTTAATGCTTAAATACTGGATAAAATACATAAATACGTATCGAAAAGGACCAAAAATGAAAGGGCCCGGGGATCAGAAAACTATTACCTAGATTAACCCCTTCCCTCAAATGTTTAATTTCACTGGTCCACGTTACGCGTGGAGGTAGGTATATTATGTGAAAGAAAAAATGGAATCTTAAAACTAATCCGACTAAAACTAATACTTACAATCGATTGCGGTTTCTTTCAGCACTCGACGGCTCAATTACAAACAAATACGATTGAAATCACAAAAAAAAATACGTTAAAATATGAGAAAATGTTAAATATATAAATTAGATTGATAAGAATTATATGGAGACGCGCGCGCGGTGTTGAACTTACTAAATTTGCTTTTAGTTCTTGTTTGGACGCAACAATTTAGCGAAATCGGTAACAGCTGCCTACCATTGTGACCAAACTAAATAGATCCTAAGTTAAATGCGTGTATACGTAAATACTAGACTTAAGTATAGTTAAAATTAAGTTGAAATTAACTTAATCACTTGTCTACTTAATACGTGTAAACAAGCAATAACCAACAGCTTTGGCGCGAACAGTATATGCGAACGGTCAATATATATACCATTATCATCATCATAATAATACGTGAAGCAATTTTTTTTAATTATGCATAAAAAATACATTAAATCAATAAAATAAACATTACGCACACTACTGCTTGGATGACTCACAGCATACGCACACATATACCTGACTTACTCTTGAATTGTGGTCAAATTTCGACCTTTAGTATAAATAAAAATGTAATTTCTTACCTATAGCTATCTCTCTCTCTGGTAACAATAAGAAGTCTTTTTTGCAACCGGTGAATGAGGCTTTCCTGATTCTTCTTCACGTTTTGCAGGTCATTAAGCTTTGTAGTAGCCTTGTCACGTTCAAACTTTACTGTTGCTAATTCCTAAAAAAACTTTCTCTTGTACACAAAAATATTCCAGAATTATTAAGAAATAGCGCTGATGCACTTTAAGTCGCCCTTCAATTAATATTAATTATATTATTATTAATATTAGATATTAATTGAATATTAATATTATATTTAATTAATATTTTTAATATTTTTTCATTCAAACAAGAAAATAATATACATCAATGGTTTGTTCTTTATTTTATAACGTATTCATTGATACACATACAAAACAGCTATATAACTTTCAACTTAATATTTTTAAAGTGAATAACTTTGATACCTCTGTAAGTTGTGCGACCTGCGACTCTGCCTGGGAGGCACCAGCTACGGCTGTCAATTGTCCACTTAGTGCGCTTTCTAAAGCCGAGGACAAAACCCGCGCTGACTCCACACCGTGACCTCTTGCAGCACTGCGCCATTCCTCCAACGAAGACTCGAGGGATGCTATTTTTACCTAAACAAGTGAAAACTTGAAATATCTATTTTCAACTACTCTTGAATTATTATATATTGGGTAGTGTTTAAATTATTGGACTAATTTTATTTATTGTTATTATAAAAAAATATAAATTTTATATGAATTGTAATTTTGCATCTAAACATTATAATGTACATATAAATTTTAATTATTCGAAATAAATGGATATTATTATTATTAAATTATTCTATTACCAATCGTAAAATAACAAAACTTAAAATGAGGGGCTTTATAAAAGTACATACTAGAAAAGTTTTCATATTAAGTATACAATCTTTTCCACAAACATTAATATTATAAATGCGAAAGTTTGTGAGAATATTTGGATGTTTGTGACTCAATCACGCCTGAACGGATTTGAAATTTGAATGAAATTTGGCTCGCAAATAGAATATGTTCTGGATTAACATATACTTTATATACCGGTACTGTTCCTGTAGGATAATGTATAACGTTCTTGCATTTAAAAAATCGTTTCTCTTTCACGTAAATTAACGCGGATGAAACCACCGGACTCAACTAGCATGTCATGTAAAATATAAAAGAAACATACATATTTTAAAGTGCAGTTTTCATTGTTTCAGAATAATACATTTAAAAATACCTTCGCCTCGTGTAATTCCTGATGTACGGGTTGCAAAGCTTCGATTTTACTAGTGAGAATGTTCACTTGTTCTTCCAATAGCAGTTTATTGCAGATTGAATCGCGTAAAGACCGTTCATTCGCTCTAAGTCTACCCACTTCCTTTTCTAGTTCTGCCATATTTGTTAGCCGTTTCTGAGCCGTCTGCAATAAATTCATTACATGAATACTATGATACTTTATATATTACTAGCGACCCGCCCCGGCTTCGCACGGGTATAAAACATATATATAAACCTTCCTCTTCAATCTACCTATTAAAAAAAACCGCATCAAAATCCGTTGCGTAGTTTTAAAGATTTAAGCATACATAGGGATATAGGGACAGAGAAAGCGACTTTGTTTTATACTATGTAGTGATATTGTTACTTATAATTAAGATAAGTTAATTGCATTGGTTGATGTCGTGAGCGCTCGGCTGGGGTTTCGTGTAAAACTTAAGCTGTTAAAACTTAAACTTTAGCTTAAGGCCGTATCATTCTGTATCAGTTAAGGTAGCGGGGATTGATTCACAACCAAGCACTCCGGACTGTACTATGTACAGTCCTTCTTAGTTCGGGGACATTTAATAATCTGTCTTAGAAGAGGAAACTGTCTGATTGGGTAGTTGTGTATTTTGAGTAAATAGACAAGTCATTGGACGATGCGTATTTATATTTAGTGTGGTTTCTATATACATACTTGCTGACCCGGCAAACGTTTTGCCATATTAATTTTTGGGGTGGGCTACCCTTATCACTTAGGCGTATGATTTATGAAAAATAGATAGTAGCCGATTCTCAGACCTACTGAATATGCATAAATAAAGCCGTTTCGGAGGAGTAAGGTAACTAACATTGTGACACGAGAATTTTATAATATTTTTTTTTATGGTAAAATAATAAATTTCTAACAATATATCAGTCGGGTTATTTACGCCATTTATAATTCAATAAGGATAGACCGATTTTAATAATCTCTATTTTTTGGATTCGCCTAACTCATTAGAGAACAGCAGAATAACTATTTAAAATAAAGAACATCACAAAAAAGTATCTGTGAAGAAAATTCGTTTTCTCATCATTTGCATGGAATAAAGTTTTAATTGACACGTTGATAAACGTTAGCAATACGAAATTCACTAGTATTTATTCAAACTTTAATACAAATATATAACTTTAAAACCAGCTCAAGAAAATATTCTTTGCAATTCATATATCCTACACACACACTCCATGGTTTTGTAATTCACGCGTCTGAAATTCAATGTGCCAGAGATTGTGGATTAGAATGCCAGAGGAACAAAGTATATTTCGGTGGAGTGCTTGTAAGTTTTAGTGAAATATGCAGAAATGTATTTTCCACATGCTTCACTAAAGGGAAGATGAATTTGAACAAAATACCTTTGCCTGCTGTTGCCAATCTTTATAAGAGTCCCTCTCATATTCAATTTCCTTCAATTTACTTGTGACCTGTTGCAATTCAAATGTCTGCTTCTCTAGTTGAGCTTTGAGGCTTGTGCACTGATCCGATTTTGTTTTAAGCTTCTCAACTTCACCTTTGAGGAGCTTACTTTCTTGTTGTGCATCTTCTAATGCCTGGAAATAAATTAATTGTAGCTAAAGCCTAGCCTAAAGCCTAAAGAAGCTTATGAAATTGTTGAGTATAAAACAGACATACATAAACACAGGTCAAGCATTCTGGGATTTACTGTATTTGTGAAAATAGGCATTTTGAAGAGACATTAAAGTAGGTATATCTAATGGTAATGCCACTTCAAAATCTGTTTATAAATATATATAATAATGAAGATTGAAGGCTGCATAGTAGAAAAGGTAACAAAAAATGTAGTGACAGGACAGGAAAAAAAAAGGCATGACAAAAAAGAAAAATAAATAAAATCTCTCACAGCCAATAATTCATTCATGTCCTTCTGCATTTCTGACACTTGATCTTTACAGCTGACATTAGCTTGCAGTAGTTGATCTTTTAGTTCTGCAACTTGTTTCTGAAGCTCCATTCTTTCTTTATCCCATTTCGCTTTAGAGTCCTTAAACTCTTTCATTGACTAAAATAAAATCAATGCATCACTCGATCAATTTTCATTTATTAGGAAAATTTTCTTACAGCTTTATTTTACAATAGGCAAAAAAAAATTAAATCTAAATTTTAAAACAATTTATATTACAATTACAGTTTAAAAGAACATGTTAAAAATTGCATAAATCACATCTCAACTTACTTCAAAAAGCATGGAGTGAGATACCACTGATAAGTAAGTAATTTTACTAAAATCACAATTGAAATTAATGCTAGGATCAAGGTCAATGAACATTAACTCTCAAATAAAACTAACTAAAAAACTTATGCTACTTCACTGCTTATTTTTTTCACTCCAATTTTAAAATCACCCTGATTAGTTGTGTCATACAGTGCTGCTTATGAGTCAATAAAATCTAAAGGACTTGTGCATTCACAGGACAGCTTCAATGTATAGACTTCTATTTAGTTGAAGCTTAAATTAGACATGTGCCATGTTTTGCCTAAGATTTTACTCGATGTGCAAAATCCTTAGTGTAATTGATCGATGATAGAAGCAGGTAAATAGGCTCTTACTTAGCAAGCGTGAATCCCATGAGGCTGGCTTGCTTAGGTTTTGATATAAAAAAAAATCATTAAAATTGGTTTGATTAAAATTAGAGTCCTCTCACTAAATATGTAAATGTTCAATTAACAAATTAGCTTAGTAGGTAGTAGTAATAATAGCTAACCTCACTGAATTCTTCTCTCAGATCCTGTTCCCTTTTTCGAACTATCTGGAGTCTATCTTCTAAATCTGATATCATTCTCTCATCTCTCTTGTGTTGTTCTGTTAAAGAGGCCTTTTCCTCTTCAAATAAGATTTGCATTTCTTTACGAATTGCATGTTGGTGGTTTATCCGAGCTTCTAATTTTGTTATCTAAGGTAATAAAAATGAGGTTATTTTTTCAGATTAAAATGCTTGATTAAATCTCTTTTTCTTATTGTGTAATACAAAATTAAATAGAACAATCAAGCAAAATATAATGATATACATATGCAGCTGAGTTAATAAAACTAATTTAATATGTAAGGTTATCTAGAGATATGGTTTTTTATAAGTGATTTTTTTTTTGAAAAATACCGCAATATTGTTTGTTAGATAATTGTGAAAGGTTACACTTAAAATGATGCATGGATTATTTTAAGCTAATAGTTTTTGATTTAATGACAGTGAATTGTTAATATAATGGATATTGGAATCATGATAATCTGAACAAAATTTTGTTTTCCTTACTTGCGCCTTGGCACCAATTAAATCAATCTTTAATCGTTTAGCTTCCCATGGCGATGGAGGTACACTAGTACTGGAATCTGTGCGGGTTCTCTTTTCAGAAGTCTCTGTTTCCTCACCAAAACTGGATTTACGTTTTCCCAAATTCAAATAGTTAGATATACCTAGAAATTGAAAAGAATCATATAAACCAAATAACATAAAAATTTATTAATTAATCTAAAATTATTATTTTTGTACCTTCTTTTGTAGATTGGTTGTTACTTTCCGAGAAATTTAACTTTGCAGATACCGACAATCTATCTTTCGGAGGGTCGGTGTTAATAACGCGCCGAAACGGCTCTAATACATCATTAAAAAGCGACACGTCGCTTTCTTTAGCCATTATTATTATAGATATTTAACCATTGAAATAAAAAAAACTTAATTGAATTAGAAAAACTACCAACAACGAATAACATTCAACAAGGTAAGAACTAAGAAATAAGAATGAAGAAAGTTATTAGTACTTAGTTGAGAAATGAGAGTTATGAGTTGAGACTTGAGAGTTGAGACTGTAACTATTACTCTAAAGTCGTATTTTTAATTAGACGAAGGCTGACAGTAGCTATAATGTCACTTTGTAAAATAATGTTGCCATATTTAAAGTAATAGCACAGCATTACAATATATTCTACAGTAGCGCAACGAATGTATACTTGCGCAGAGCAACGGAGGGGAACTCGCAGGGGGTTGGGCGCCATGGACCGCGTACCGCAAACACACTTAGTTTGCGGTACCGAGCGCGAAGGGCAGACGCGGGCATGTTTTTGTGCAATAATTATACTTACATATTCTATAACGATGCTCACAAAGTGTTCTATGTACGGATGTAAATCTACATCGAAATCCCAGAAGAACTTAAAGTTACTGTACAAGCCTTTTTAAGTCAAAATTTCCACTCGTTTGTTGGAAACAGTATTTTAGATAGATTATTTGAAATACTGTAGAATTTAAATCACAGCCATGTCCATATTTTCTTGATTCTTTTCTTATCAGATTGTTCATCTGAATGTGAATACATTATGTAGTTAAAATTTTATAATAGACAATTAGGAACATCCAAAAATAAAGTGCCACGTAAATATTTAGCAGTGCAACATTTGTAAAAATATATTTATGAATAAATAATTACATTAGAGTTATTATAGCTGTGAGTCAAACCTCGCTCCTATCATTAAGTAGCACGGCTTCCGAGCCATACACGAGAAAAATAACTGTAATACAACCTAATCAACTTTAAAAATAAACATAATAGACCATAGGCGGCGGGCCGCCAACCCGCCGCACCGTCCGCCTGCCGTGCGCACTCTTTGGGTCAGCCCGGTTTGCAGATATTTTGACTCGGGTCGACCCGTTTACCCGAGTTAGATAACTCGAGTCACCCATCGCTAGTTACAATTGTTGCGGGCGTTTAGTGGAACGTACCCACAATTGATCTTTCATCCGTCTTTAAAGGTCATCGATGTCTAGCGATTTTCTAACCATAGAGTAAAAATTTTGCGATTCAAAGATATTAAAGTCCGTCTATCAATATTAGAAAATTTAAATATCAAAATAATCTGTGTTTGCGCTTGGGAGTAAGACGAAATGCGCCTGCGCCGTTTTGTGCTTCCAAAAATTTCAAATTGTTTATTTTCAAAGTTCCATAATTTTACCAAATTTTACTGCGTCCGGAACTTAAATGTAATAATTTCAATGTTTATACGCAAAAAAGAATTAAAAAATGTAACTGTCTTGTGACTAATTATGAAGCAAATGAAATACCTAGAATGGCTGATTATAAAATGAGGAATTCAAAAGATGTGAAAAGTTTGAATCAAGATGAAAATTATTGTGTTTTCTATGTTATTAGCGTTTTTATATCTCTTGTTACAATACTTGCTGATTTAACCACAGGTTGGTAAATGATTGATTATTTCGTTATTTTATATGTAATTAATTTATATAAATTTGATCAAATTATACTAAACTAAAACAAACAATTTTTCAAACTATTTGTCTGCTTCAGATATTCTTGTATTTATTGAATACTGTAAGGATGGTTACTTGGATTGGGCTGTTATTACTATGACTTTTATTATAACACCAAATATATTAATAAATATATTTTCCATAAGATGGTATGTAATTGATAAAAAACTTAGTGTTCATTACTGGATAACACATGGGTTTCTAGGTGGATTATTGGAAAGGTATTATTTTTAATTCATTAATGAAGGCTGTATTTCTAAAATGAATTTTCTTTATCTAAAATTGAGTAGCAAAAACTACTAAAACACTTTTAAAGAACTTCAACCTAAACTCTTCTAACATCTTTTATTTCTTTAATAACAACATTTTTACAGATATATAATATTTCTATATGAAGTATTTTCATGCAAGAATTTTGAATTGTTAAAGACTCAAAAACTTCTAATACAAAGGAATGATTTGAGCCTACTTCACTTCTTGTATGTGTTTACTGGAACCATACCACAAATTATTATACAGACCCATGGTATAGTTATTTTAAATGGAAACTATTATACAAAAGGTAAATTTTGATATTTATTATACTTATTTTTACAGGTACCAACTTATTTGTGAAGTTCACTTAAACAACTTAATATAAATGTGGAGTGGGATCACTTTACTGCACATTTTTTTAATATATAAAAAGATGAAGTGGATCATTAGACAAACATATTTTTGCATATTATGTTTTACTGATCATTTTCTCTATTGGCAAGTCGGCAAGGGGATATAAGGGCCGTGCCACTATACTATAATCATTATTATATGTATAAAACATACTTTGATGATATAGATTTTTACTGATTTAACTATTTTATGTTACAGTATTTTCATTAAGTGCTTCAATTGCATCGGTAACATGGTCTTCTGTTACATACATTTACAGTACAATGTTAATCACATCAGAGCAAATAAAATGGATATCATTATTGTTGAAAATTTTGTGGCACTTTGGCACACTAATGGGAAGAATATCAGCCATATTCTTGTTTAGTATAATTTTTGGTGTTTGGACGTTAATCCCATTAGGTATGATTTTTAAATTTTAATTATTGTTTGTGCTGTTAGTAAAATGCATCCAAAGTATATTTTTTGTTGGAAGTGTCGGAAAAAGCCACCTGGGAGCTTTCACCGGCAACGCTGCCTAATGTGTTTGTGAAATAACAAAACAATGTATGGTGGGATATTCCTCTTATAGATCTACAAAATGTTTTAAGGATATACTATACCCATTTATAGGCGGTACGAAGTTCGCCGGGTCAGCTAGTGTAATATACTAAGTATATTATACCATTACTGAGGCATATGAAACTGACATCCCATGTCTGAGTCTGTTTCAATAATAATCTTCTACAGTCAAGTCAGGCTTATATACCCACTCAATCGAACATTTATTACTTAGGTGTAGAGCGCATATAGCCGCATCTGTCTCTATTTTCTATTGTTCTTACAATACTATTATACGTGGTGTATGTGCCATACTAATGTTTTAGCTCATAAAATAATCTTGTTTCCGTTTAATAACCTCCAATTCTTATGGCCACAACTAGATATAAAATCTACTGCTGAGTGAATATTCCTTAAGGCTTAAGAGGATTGTGAAGTGCCGATACGCGGCGTGAGTAGGTATTTAAAAAGATGCTATCTCTTTCATACCGCTTTGCCTCACTCCGGGCGTGCGATAGAGAGAGTTGCAAATCTTAGAGGCAATTACCTACATTTTCTTTTTAAAATAGTTTTGGGCGATAACGTTTTTACCCCCTAAACATTTACGAAATGAGATAATTTTGGTCTCTTTAGATTCATTACACCTTAATCTAGGTCTGTACGTTTTTTTTTTAGTAATTCAGTTTAGTTTAATTTTAAAAAATAAAAACGCCCGAGGAAGATTCTAAGTCAAAAATATAGATGTTTGGATGCTAATAACTTCTATCATACGCAATATTTCCTTAAAATAAAAAAGGTACGGACCTAGTTTTTCATTTTATCTACAACATTTCCAAAAATTATGAAAATTAGACTATGTTAATGGGGGGAAAAACGTTATCGCTTTTTGTATGAAAATGTCACACAATCTAACAGCTTCACAATCCTCTTAAGCCAACAATAGCTGGCAGAACAGTAATTGGCAAACATAAATGTTTACAGGTTTACACTGGTCAGCAATGACGTTCTGGATAATAACCCAAAAAACAACATTTTGTCCAAACAAATTTGAAGAAACTCTTTACAATGCAGTAATGGGTTTTGTGTATTGTTTCTGTTTTATTAATATTAAAGAGGGACATACTCGATACCGTTTAATGTTGTTTTATACTCTGATTGTTACTCAAAATATGGGAAGTGTATTTCTATATGTGCTACTAAGTGATGACGAAAAGAAAAGACATCCATGGTCTATCGCTTCTTCAAGCTTTGTGATTCTCGGTACTGTAGCAGGTAAATTTTTCTATTAAAATAAAGATTTTACAAATTGATCTGTTTAGGTCAATTTGTTTATTTGTGCCAACTTACTTGGTTAAATTAATTTAAATTTAATCTATGTAAGAGGAAAATAATAGAATTAGTTTGCTTTTTAAAGGTATAAAATTTGTTTTAATTGTAAAAATATTCATAATTCCCTTGAGGCTAGACGACAATGTGCTTAGTTAAACACACGCAAAATTATCTGAAACCCAAATTGAAAATATCTGTCCTAAACTAAAGTCTTAGAGAAGCTGTGCATTTGTTTCAGCCTTATCTCAGAAACGGCTGAATCGATCAAAATGCGAAGTAATTTTTTTACTTATATGTTTTAATACTTCCTGCGTATAAGCCGTGGACCGTAGAGACAGCGAGCTTTAATATTTCTAAAATTATTTTAGGTATCGCATCAATGGTGATATATTATAGATATTACCATTCAAAGGGTCCAATACCGTGGCGATACGTGCACGAAGACGTGGAATTAAATAATAAAGTTAAATTTGAAACCAAAAATTCAAATGAAAGAAATTGCAGCCTTAATAATTTGAGGTCATTCAAAAATTCTAATATCACAAAAGAAGCGAAGAAAGAAATCGAAATAAGGTAAGATTGTAAATTTCCTAATTTATTTAGGTACATAATATGCATAAGCGTTACCAATACGGAATACATAGTATTCTAATGAGTACTTATTAAAATTTATTTTTGTAACATTATTTATTCAGCTATACGCTTTTTTATGGTTTATTTTATAGTTATAGTTTTTTTAATAGTTTTAGCACTATTATCGCTTTTCCGAAAGCCCTGATGTATCTTTTTCCCTTATCATATTTCTTACGCACCACACCTTTTGGGAAAAGGCATAATTATATAAGTATAAATTACGAATCACATATTGTCTTAGCATGCATTATTATTTTCTAGAAAAGATTCAAACACAGCACTATCTTTACAACAAAATGAAACAGAAAATGCAGACAAAAAGTTCCTATTGGACCATTGGATCGCTAGAGCGGGTTCACCTACTTTCACCTCCGCCCCAGTCGGTAATCTCAGTATGGACGTCTCGAGTATTGAATTATACACTGTAGAAAACACACCACAAACTGTCATCCCTAAACGCGACAGTTTAATAATAAAACCGAAAAAGAAAATATGTTCCCCTACAGAGCTCACTTTAAAGTTATCGTCCATAGATAGTATAGAAAGCTCTATCGATGAAATAACGTGTAACGCGCTAAATATCCAAAAACGCCGCGGCATTTGTTCTTCTGACGAGCTCAGAGATGATTTCAATAATCTTGGTTCTTCTGTGAGTCAAGAGTTTTCTAAAGCGAAAACCGATCGAAGTTCCGAACTAAGCCACGACACAGATGGTTCTAATAAAAAAACATCATCAGATTCTATTGATATGGACCTCGACTTGAGCTTCAGTGATATCAACAGCTCGGATATTAACACATTCAACGAGAATATCGTCCAAAAACTATGTCTGAGCGCTTTGAAAAATATTAAAGTTGGCAATCAAGACGCTGATATAGAGAACATTCAAAGGATTGCGTTGGATATTCTAAAAGAAATGTATACAAAGAAAGACAGAAAGAAGAACGGAATAACATCCGGTCTCTTCCATGTTAAACGAGATTTGGATACACCAACTGAGATTTTATCAGTTCATGACTATGAAAATATATGCGCAGTTAATATAGCACGAGAAGCTTGGGGTTTGCGTTCGTGGAACGGATATTGTGATATTGAAAATTGGATGCATGACGGCAGTGTCGTTAGGGATAGGTGTCGAGATTTCACTTCAGAAAGTTCCGAAATCAGCAGTTGCCTTTCGCAGGAATTAAAACATGCCATATTATCTGCTCCACCGTTCCCCAAAAAATCGCATACTTATTCTAACGTGTTTGTTAAAGTTGACAGAAATCCTGACGACTATGCCAATACTATAATATGCCAAACGAACGAAGACGTTAAATCGTATATAATTGATAATTGTAAAGATCCTAATCAATTGGAACCTATAATAGAAGAATTAGACGATTTAGGCGATATTGATCCATCAATTAAAAAACGCTTGAATTCGGAAAGTTCTCTTGTTGCGACTATAGATGAAATAAGGAAATCTACAGTGACAAATTCGCCAAGGAATTTATATCATAGAAGAGAACATACGTGGGAATCTCCACAATATAATTTCAATCAAAATGACAATAATCTCAAAAAAGCTCTCTGGAAAGAACCGTCGAAATTCGACGCCAGTAATATAATGGACTCTTTGACTGAAAAGAAATCAGCATTAGATAGTTGCCATATACCTAGGTTAGATACTCAGGGGAAAGAATTAAATATTACGGATAATTCATATCTTAATAACTCATCAAAACTTATACACAATACGCCAGGAAGATCAAGTAATTCTCAAAGAAGTTATAATAAGAAATTTAATCAAGCAGATCATTCACATGATATATCTAGTAAAAATATCGATCTACTCTGGCAATTAGTTTCAGAGAATAATTCCCCTTCTTATAATTCAGAAACTTTTTCGCTAAGCACAAAAACTCCATCCCTGCAATCCTTAATTCAAAAGGAATCAAACACGGCTAATTCATCCGTGACGAAGAATTCTAATATCAAGAAAAGCTCAAGGAATAAGCCTAGAAGAAAATTTTCCATTCTTCGAGAGAAGTTTGAGCCTAAAATTCATTCAGATGAAGAGAACTTATGCCGTTCCGATAATAGTTTATCAAAGCTGAATGTAAATAATTTAAGCGCAGATACAAATCAAGTGGACGCCAATAATGATGTTGCTTATAATACAAAAGCCGTAGACCATAAAACATCATCAGTTGACGAACTGCATGCTGCAACAAAACAAATTAAGGAAAAGCGATCGATTTTTATGAAACAAGTGTTAAGTCCGCCGAAATTCAACGCAAAGTTACGGCATAAAATTTAAAAATACTCATTTATGTGCTGTAATATAATAAGCTATATTGTTTAAATAATTACTAATATAATAATATTTCCTAATTATTTAAACAATATAATTCCTATTTCCTACCATTTAGAAGCTTAGTCGTGGTTTTGTGACGTCACTGGTAATTTTTTTTAAAATTTATTTATATTAATTTAATTGTTAAAATCTAGCGATTCTTTTTCCAGCCTATTGGCTGGCATAATAAGTGAGCAGATTAAGGTTGTCATCATAGCAAATATAAGAATGCACAAAGCTTGTTGTAATCCTTCAGATATAGTCATTGGTCAACGTAAGCTCAAAATTATTGCTATTTCTGTCAATAGCATATAAAGAAAAGACAGGTATTTTTAAGTGGCCTTTGTTTGTGAGAATAGTGGTTAGTGATTGATTATATTAAATACGGTTCCTAGTATATACTTCCATAATTAAGAAAAAAAATAACAATGTCATAAGTCATTTTGAACTCGGATCTCAGCGTAAATTTAGTCAATAATGTTTTTAACATAAGTTTAGGTGCCGTTACCTCGAACGTAACTTAAGTGACCACTTGTTAACTTGCCTTTAGTATTATTAATTTTTAAAGAAGCCAGCTCTTGCCTTTTTATTACTTGTGAGTCACAGACTCAGTGCCAGTTCAGATACTGCGGGTACCGCGCGTTTTTAAAATCGCCTATATATCTATATACCTTCATAAACAATACACGCCGTGTCTGATCTAGCACTAAAACGCGTTTTATTATTTAATTCGTTAGGATCGGAATCTGGTCTAATTTAATTTTTTTAACTCATTAAAATTTGTTATTGTAGTATTATACATAGCAATCAAAGGTGCTAATTGAAAATGTAAATGCATTTGCTATTTGTATTGGTTGGTCCATTAGAATATTTGGTAAAATAATAGTGTTTATCTATTATCTTCAAAAAACACTTTTTTTTCACAAAAAAATATTAGTCGTGATTTCAATTGCCTAGAATAAGGATAAAATGCTGTTGTTATTTTATAAGATTTATCAGTTCAGCAGTTTAACATGAAAGCGCAACCAACACTTCAAAAATTATTTAATGCACAACTCAATTGAAGTAAAATATGTTAGAATATTATGAAATCATTACCTACTTAAAATGTAAACTGTGATTTAAGTGCCTTTATATCATGTTCTTCTGCCAGTATTGTCTTTTTATAATAAATTTTCTTAGAAGAGTTGTTTTATTATTGTTAAAAGTAATAATTACATATTTTACTATATATTTTGTAGATGTAATTCGAAGATCACACAACTGCAATTATATACAGGTCCACCTGAGACAAAAAAACATTGGTATGAGGAATAAAAAAGGTCAGGGTGGGAAACAATACACATCTGATTACTTTTTTTTCTGATAAAGATAACGTTTAGTAAAACTGACAGAGAAATGTGTCTGCCTCATATAAATTTTTGGTTGACAGGATGAAATTCTAGCACAATTCCTGGTAAAATTTTAAAAACCTCAACATGCTTATGATTTAAGTGAATAAAATAAATTTTACTTCTTAAATTTTTATTAATAGCAGAAATACCTACATATAATATAGGTAAAGCACAAAAATAGTGGCTACAATATTATTATAAAAACAAAAAATTAAATGCTCTCTAAATTTTGGCACTTGATAATTTAATACAGACCTTATATTAATCACCATAAAAACAGCCTTTACTTTATAGTAAATTGTTTAAATTTCAAAAAATATATTCTTAAATTTAATTAAATAAATTATGACTAAACAATCTTAGCTGCCTGCTTTTTTAAATTGGAAAAGTCTATGACTAATACAAGTTTCTCTTAATTTAAATAAAATTCTTAAAAGATATAAAAAAGGTTAATCCTATCTTAGAATGTATGAAAATTTATATAAAATTATAAATCAGTTGTCATAACATTAGTTAGAAGACGGATTCTATGAGCATTACATGCTCTGCATAAGATATGACCATCAAGAGGGTAGCAAGCTCTGCCTTCGGATTGAGATGATAAGAGGAGACCACAGTCTTCACACCTGTAACAGCGCACATGAAAGTTGCGATCTAGTGCCACCACACGAACAGTTTCTTCTTCCCCTTCTTCTGGTATGATTGGCATCTCACAAACACAACAACGAGGAGCAAATTTCTTGTGGAAATCTTCAATGCAATGAATCTGATTCATTGCATCTACAGTAAATGGTATACCATCAAGGCTTTTTCCACATACAACACAAGTAAAGCAAGTAAGATGGTATGGTTTCCCAGTTGCTCTAAGTATTCTATCCAATATAGGGTTATCACAAACAGAGCACTTCTCCAAAGTTTCATAATAATCAGTTTCACAAAAAGGTTGTCCTTCAACTGCATAGAATGGCTTTCCCTGTAAATTTGTATGACAGCGCTCACACTGGAAACATTGGACATGATACATATTACCCATAGCAGTGCAACCTGAATTTTCTCCAACTACTTTTTGGTTGCATTTGATGCATACTCCAAAGATATCCAAGTCTTGGCTGTCAGTGATGGACTGGACTAGGAGATCAGTCAGAGCATCAACTTCTTGTTCCTTTGGCAAAGGAGATTTTCCACCAACAATGCTATGCTTAAAATTTGTTACATGACTTTCTGGCTTATTGTTTAATGGACTAATAGGTTCATAGAGTGACTCATATGTGGAAGCTTGAGAAGCACCATACTCAGGATACTCATTTTGATAAATGTGTGGATATTGCCTTTCATTATTAAAGTTAATATTGGCTGTAGCTCTAGCTAGTTCACTGTAGTTTGAACTGACTGGTGAAGGAGGTGGTATATATTCATCATTATGATTAGGATCAAATGTTTCAAGTGAAGTTAAGTGCTCAGGCGGTGGTGGAGGAGGAGGAGGGTTCAAACTTTGATATGGTGTGATGTTACTATAGGTTGGATCATAAACTTTTGATGGTAAAGGAATATTGTTTTTAAAAGAAACATTGGGCAATGTCAGTTGAGTCACATTGGCATAATCTTTATGGGACATATGAATATTACTTGGGTTACGCATTACATTATATGTTGGTGGTGGTGGCGGCGGTGGTGGTGGGGTAACGTCGCTATTTACTGAAGAAATCTTTAAAGAATATGATGGTTCACAAACATTATTGACAATGGTACTGTGAGGAACTTGAGGCTGAGCTTTTTTCTTTGGAGGCACAGCTGGCGGTACTTTCTTTAATCTTGCAGACGAATTTAATTCTTTATTAATTTGCAATTCGGCTAATTGTTTTTCCAATGCTTCCCTGTTATCTAATCGCGACATTGCTAAATTAAATTCTATAAATGTGAACTTTTTTTACCTTTAACTAATAAACTGAAGTGGTAATTTATAAGGTAATTTATTTCCTTTGTTACGGAACTGGTGTCTGGTATTGAATATTTTAATGTTGGTTTTCTTTCTCAAACTACGTTGCTGTTATATATAAATGAGAACTTGGCATTAAATTTGATTTAATAATTATAAAGTACATATTAAAATTCGTTTTGATTGTAAAAAAAAGCAAAAACTTAAGATAAAGGAAATCTTCATATTGCCACTTGGCAATTGGCATTTCACAAACACCTTACACCACAAGTCATAAGTCACAAGGCACACCGCATATATGGAAACTATAGTTACTATGGTTTGTCCATTGATTTTATTATTGGTTTTTTGACAGCTCGACGACTGACAGTTATCGTGATGCCCTAAAGGACGTATAATCGATATCGCAAATTTTTTTTCTTAAAAATACAATATTTATTTTCCCAGCAGCGTCACCTTCTTCATTACGTAAAGCTACTGTATCCGCTTATATACAAAGTTCTTGAGAAAATTTGCATTTATGTATACTCAATGTTAAACCGTATTTCTTTGCGGCATTATGATTATGATCAACAAGTTATGATCGTGTTCTTCAAGAGTACAATTTAATAAGCTAAATTAAATAACAGGGATAAATGTCTTCGCCCTGAAAGGTTTGATATGGACCCGTCGGATAGCTCTGGTACGAGAGCTTGGATACACTGGCGTAAGACTTTCGAAAGCTTCATTTCCGTGCAGAAATCGACCGCTCCAGAAACAGATGCACAGTCGGTTTCTTCGCCAGGAAAATGGGATAGCATAAAGTTTCAGCTTTTGGTAAATCATATATCATCAAATATTTACACATATATAAGCGAAGCCAAGAACTACGAAGAGGCGATCACAATACTGCAAAAACTGTATGTAAAACCCAAAAATCTGATTTTTGCTAGACACATGTTAGCAACAAGGAAACAACGATCAGAAGAAAGTATTGACTCATATTTACAAGCTTTGAAACTACTTTCTCAAAATTGTGATTTTGCAGCTGTTGATAAAGAAACAAACAAAAACAGATTGAAAATTTCATCAGCTTATGGCTGATAGTTTCAAGTAGGGAGTTTACATCAATTTGTATGCCATATACTTACTAAGAAGAAAGTAAAACTTTATATAATGTTAATATTTTAATTTATTGGTTTCAACCTCAAAATTTTGTTTAGTCCTGATTAAATAACATATTACACCTTATTTACATATTAACATTTATTCCTACCGATTATTTGTAATTTGTGGCACAATCGTAGTAATCGTTATGTGTGGCACATCACTAAAGGGGCGGTATCCGTCCATGAAGTACAATATTATTTGTAAGAAATTTTAAATTAAACAATACGAAACTTCATGATCATGAGCTGTCAAAAAACCAATAATAAAATGCACAAACTATAGACTCTAGAGTAGTAACTTACCACATAGTTTTTTAACAGCTCACTGAAAGGTTGAAAATTACTGCTTTTGGAAGAAAATACATTATTAATTATCAAAAGAAAATATATGACAATACCATAAATAAATTGTCGACTGTACTATGATGATTGACACAGAGCACCGTTAACGTTTGTCAAATGTCATAAATCATAATAGATAATAAATTGATAATTATCATTAAACAAATCAGTACAAACTACAAAACATATTTTAACATTCGAGAATCGAGAGGTCTTGTTTTGAGTTTTGACTTTTATTTACGTTTGAGCTTGAAAGTCTGGTTTCTACTGTCTGCATATTATATTTATATCGTACTATATACTAACTTGCAACGATTTCTACCTCAATTATAAGTACATTTTAAAAATGCAGTGTCAACTTTGGATGGGCAGTGTGAGTTTTTTTGTAGTCACATTTTCATATTTTATATTTCTACTAAACTATACTATCTGGGTATTTTATTTTTTCAGTTAGAGCCAAATATGACAGAAAGTTTTATATTAGCAGCATTTCATAGGATGGGACAGCGTCCCCTTGCCGTCAAAGTTATGCGAAATAAATTCACTGGAGAGCCTGCTGGTTATGCCTTCGTTCACTTTCAGGTATAATGGGTATCTAAGTATTTCTGTAGTAACTATATGTAATATAATGTGGGTGTGTATTATTATCTATATTTATTTATTACAAAAATGTGAGTGGATAATCATATAAATAGTTAAGATTCACATCTATTTCCAGACAGATGAAGAAGCTATTGATACAATGCATAAATTGAATGGCAAACCAATACCTGGTACATTTCCTGTAGTACGGTTTAGGTTAAATACTGCATCTCGAGAGGCACGGGCTAACATGCAACAGGAAAGAGAATTCTCTGTTTGGGTGGGAGACCTAAGTCCAGATGTTGATGATTACTCACTTTATAGAGTGTTTGCTTCTAAATATTCATCTATTAAAACTGCCAAAGGTAAGTTCGTTAATGAATATTAAAAATATCTTAAATTAATATATTAGTTTGTATTACATACTGTGTTACACTTATAATTATTATAAACATACAAAAAATATTATAATTGTGTATCTAAAGAGTTGTCATAGTTCCTGTTCCACAAGAATGTATGTAAAATGTTAGCCTTTATTTTCAACGCAGAAAAAGTAAGAATATGTACTTATTATGTAAAAAGTTAATTTTTTTTACATCTTTCAGTCATATTAGATAATTCTGGTTATACGAAAGGCTATGGCTTTGTTCGTTTTGGAAATGAGGAGGAACAACGTAATGCATTATATGCAATGAATGGTTATACAGGCCTTGGTAGTAAACCACTTAAAATATGCACTGCAGTGCCTAAACCTAAGAGTGCTATTACCACTCAAACAACTACACCTACAAATACAAATCCATCATATTCTTCAGGGACGGTAAGCTTCTGATATTTATATATAAAAAAATTATATATACTTATATTATTATTAAAAATAATATGCTGTCTCAAAACCTTTAATTTCTCACTGACATGCCATTGAGCAGTGTTAATATGGGGGCTTATTGACTTGCATTCCAGGAGTACAATCAGTACTATGACCCATCAGCCTATTGGCAGAATTATTCAGCATGGTCTGGCTATTATGGACAAAATGAAACTACAGCACCGGTTACAACTGCCCCAGTTGTTGATACTACTCAGGTTGCTGCTGCTAAAGCACAAAGTGATGAACTTGCTCTTGTTGGTAAGTGAAGTTTTTTCCTTATGAAATTAAAGAGTTAACTTAAATCAAGATATTACTTTTTGAGACGGGACAGTAAGGGCAGGTAAAATTTTAACTGTTATAGTTCTATATAAACATTCCTAGGAGACCATCCATATATTTTTTAAATATTCTGAACTGTATTAACAGACTTTTAGAAAAAAGCTACAGTCAGCAAAAAGTGCTAAAATACAAAAAAAAAAAACTATTTTATGAAGGGATCAAAAGACTATGGAACCATTTGAGTTATGAATACTAGAAATGTCAGAAACGCAACAGGCATTGAGGGTGTCCATGGGCGTAGGACTGCTTCTCAGGATCGATAGGCAATAAAGGCTCACTTATATTTCTTACTGTGATCAAAACTAATATTTGAGTACAGAAACTAATACTACGGGAGGCAGCGCTAAATTTGGAAAGTCATTTTATACCGCCTGAAAATCATAATAATAATAGTTTTCCCTTAAAAAATAACAGCTCCGAACGTCAGCTGTTCTGAAAGCGGTGGAGCTAAAGAAGGCAGCATGAAAGTCATTGGAAAAAAATTTGCTCCGATGAATTTTATACCGAGCGAAACTATTACATTATTGTTTCCATTACATGTTTTCAAAAGATAATCGTCAGCTGCATTGCCGCGGGGGGATTCAATATCAGTCGCGTGCATAAACCTCATTTAAAATTTGAAAAATAAAGTGATTTTATACCTTATGAAATTTATTAGATTATAGAAATTTATCTTAATTTTTATGCTTTGAAAATAATAAAGGAAATCGTCAGCTGCACTTTTGATGGGGGTAACACCGTCAGTCAGCGTGATAAACATTTTGCGCGCTCAACGCATTCGGGCGTTTTTTAACATTTAAATTGTATAGGATATATTACATTCAATACAATAGGATACATTAAATTCAATAAGTATAATATTAATTTCATATACAGGGTGTCCCACGGACATGCCACATGGAGGGGAAGTACCTTAAATATTGTAGATGGAACATTTTACTGAAAGAAGACATTATTTTAATTTAAAAAACAATTTAAACTGCATTCATAGATATTTAAATAATGTAATTATTATTATAGTTATATATTTGAACCGATTATAGTTGAACCGGGAATCGAACCCGTTACACGAGAAAAACAATCACCCTGTAGTTTTATCACATCAATCGAAAGGCTGATTCATCATAAGGATTATTTTTTGCTAAGTACAGACGGCACACACATTATTTCCTACAAAACTATAACTAAAAAAATTAAATCATTTAAGGTGCGGTAAGAAGCTAGCTAGGTGCTAGCTTTTATATATTTGAGGAGGTGAAGCAAGGGGGGAAGTCGTACGCAGTATTTTGCTTCTGTTATGATATAAAAGCCTTATTCCTATATAAAAATCTCCGTTATACATTTTACACTACGCATTACATTTATTTTATCATATTTAGCTTGTCGTGTGTAATGATTTTTGAAAGATACGTGATTATAATTTATTATTTTTCTCGCGGGCGCAGCGTTGAAAGACACAAGCTCCCCGTCCGAAAGCCTAGCGGCGACTACCGCCCGTCGCCTAAGCAGAGCACGACGAACGAACCTTGGTTCGCGCTGGGCAATGAATTATGCATTTTTTTCAAAAACTACATACTTGACTATAAAACGGGTCTGACGAAATTATAGTTTACACTATTGTCTGCTAATGAAGATAAATATAATGTCTTTCCGACGCGCAATGACAGAACCTATATGGATTTTAGCAGGAGTAAAGAAAGAATAGATACCATTCTACAAAATATATCGTTTTCTGAGTTCTGGTACTATGTTTACACCTACTTTATAGGAGTTGAAAACAGCAAAATTTACCGTAGTCCCTTATGCTAGCCCCTTTAACGTGAAATACCTCAGAGGGCAGCATGTTTAAATTATTTGATTTTTTTTTTCTTCTAATTTTGCCCTTACTGTTCCATCTCAAAAATCCACCTGTGTATATAGCATTAAATATATTTTCAAAAGTATCATATTACATACTTACATTTATTTTAAATTGATTCTGCTTTATGTATCGACTTTTTTTTAGACCACAAAGTTACTATTGATGTTGATAAATTAAACCAAGAATTTCTGGACCCCGATCTATCATTATGGGATGGACTGGAGGCTTCTAATTGGTGCCCACATGAAGTCATTGAGGCTAATTGATTAGTATAATTAATTTCAACTCAGAATTAAATACTTTCCTACATTTTAATAAAAAGTCCCAAGTTCAATTCAGGGAAAAATTAAAAATTATTTCTACTAAAGGTACAAAAATGCTAAAGCCTGACCAGCCTGTTAAGAATGAAAAAGAATGAATAGCATTGTAATCACTATGGCCCATATTATAGTTAAGAGACTGCATTTTCAAAAATGTCACTAATAAATAACATATGAAACTCTAATCATGTTTGATTCCCTATTTGAAATACGGGTCTTGTATAATCATTTATATAATTGTGCCTCAGGAACATTCTCTGTATATTAGAGTACTCTATGTTTTGGAATAATAATTTGATCAGAGAATGATTTGTCTTTATGCCTTATCCAAATGTGAATATATTGTTTTGATTTGACAAGATATTAAGGGTATGTGCAAACTCAAATTTTAGCAATAAAAAAAATGTCGTAAATAAGATCTTTATTAAAATTTGATTAATACACAATGTAATACATCATAATAACTAAGAGCATTCACATAACAATATTCAATATACATTTGAAGTGTTACATGATAAAATTAAGCTATAAAATATGGAATTAAAGTTCCATTATAGATAAGGAAGTTTGTCGTTTCCTATCAGATTGGACACTTCCAGTATTAGTCCGACTATCATTTGTATTGGGAGAGATCAATGGTGAAGATGAATTGGAGACTGTACTTTTTGGTGTTCCTTTTTTCATGTAACCTACAACAGAATTTAAAAGCCCACTGGGTAATGCTACTTGAGTTAGCTTTCCCAGCTCCTGGGCTATATAAGTTTGTAGCATTTTCTTTCCAGGTGATTTAGGATCATTAACTGACAACACTATGAGAGAACCGGTTTCTAGGTTTGACGGAATGTTACGCATAGCAATGTCTTGGGTTCTTTGATTTTTTATAAGTGTTGCCATATCTGAATTCGGAAAAGTTTTTGCAGGAGTTAGACGTCTATGCGTTAAATTTAACGGTGTGTGTGTGTTGAGGGAAGAAATTGACGGTTTGGCAGTTGAAGATTTTAAAAGTGGATGCTTGTGCGATATCACTGGCGATTTTTGTATGTTCCTGTCGATTTGCTTTCCTCTTTCTATGAGGTCATCGGCGTTGGTGATTCTGAACTGATTCAAATGACGTGGTGCGCCTAACTCCAACGTTTTCATTGCTTTACCTGAAACAAGAAGCAATATATTCACTATAAGATAGTGTGCGTGAAATTACACGTGGAGGTATTGGAAAATTTTAGATAGAGGGAACTTCGATCTATTAATATGCCTTTTTTGATCTTCGTGCACCAGGATACAAGAAATCTGCCTGATGAATATATGAGCCTAAGTTATAAATAGTATGAATAAAATACATACTTCTGCGAGTTCCTTTAAACTCTTTCTGTCTTTCCTGTTCCGCTTTCTTCTGTTTTTCTAAAATCTCTTTCTCTTTCTTTCTCCTTTCTTCTTCTTTCCTCTTAGCCTCTTCTCTTTCTGCCTCGAACTCTTCGGCAAGCGACATCGCATCCCACGAGATCCTACAACGTAACGCTTTGTCAATTTGCTCTCCATTTATTTTTTCTTCTTTCTTAAACTGGAATGATAATGTTAACATAAATATCCAATGAAACAGTAATAAGATCACTATATTATGTAATAGCATATTATAGTAAATTTATTTGCATCTAAGGAAACTATATTTTAGAGGTCTTTTAAACAGCAACAGAAGCGATACAATAAATTTTGTTTGTTCAGGTAAATTATAATTTCCATCAAAAAAAAAAAAAAAAAGTTAAAGCACCAATTGCCAAATTAATATTTCTTAATTCTAACTAAAATCTTAATTATTACTTTTTAGTGCAGTTAGAAGATGACATTATAGTTTTTTAAAATAAATTCTATGATATTTAAATAGAGAAATATATTTAGTTTTGGTATTAAGTAATAACTTTAAAATAATAATTTTTATTAGAACGTTAAATGATAATTTTGAAACATTGCTAATTTGTGTTCATCAACCTTAGTTATTTTAAAATTTTAATAGAATACGATTGGCAAAAATAAATCCAACAATCGAAACAAATGTCAGTTGGATAAGACACAAAAGGCTGATAATCTACTTGCGTGTCAATAAATGATAAGTTCCACAGATGCTTCATTCTGCCTAAAGGTTACAGGACATTACTTCAAGTAAGAAACTCTTAAGAGATTTCTACATTACCTTCAATTTGAGGTCCTTCCTGCTTCGACCTGGAAAAAGTGAGGCCATTAAGGTAAAATCGGTGCCAATAGCAGCAAGTGCTCTGTAAAACCTCACTGTCTCTGGAGCATTCCAATTGGCAGTCTTTGGAGCCCGTTTATATTTCCCCTGTGAGGGCATCCAAGACCCCTCACGGACCACTGACGCTATTTTCTGGTTTTGTGTTTGTTTTATCACCTGGAAAGGTAGAGTTATACTAAAAAACTGCTCAGAAATTATTAGCGTTCATTATTAACGTAGAAATATGCGTAATAACGTAAAAATTTTACGTGAGGATTTGGTAAGAGTCACTATGGCAGTATTTTTGAAAAAGTGTGAATCGCGAATCTCTAGTTGTTTCTTTTTATTCTGCTAAAAATAATCTAGTAGAAGTTGAGATTTGATGACGTTAATCCTTTAAGGTAAAAATGTTGTTGACATGTTTCCATTTCATATATTGACGTATAACTATGTATTTGAAGTTCAATATTTTAAAATTTAACTAGTGTGTGCGAGTGTAAATATTATAAGTGTTAAAATTTTAACAATATAACATATTTAAATGGGACCACAGCTTTCAAACAAAGAATCATCGAAATCGGATCTCCCAGTCAAAAGTTCGGAGGTAAACAAAAAAAAAAAGCTTACCAAACTAGTTTCATCTAGTACGATTTCGCCGTTTGGGCCTAATTTGATTTGTGGTGCAGGCGCAATTTCGTTGGAATCTACGCTTTCTTCTTCTTTACTTTCTATCGTTTTCTCTAAGTCTTTTATACTTTCTTCTTTCGCTCTTAACTCATCTTCATTTGGTCTGAAAGAGAATGTATAGCTATATATATGTAAAACATTATAACTTATTTTATTAACATAGTATAAAACAGCCCCTTAAGCCCTTTTTTTGTATGTAAGCTTAAATATTTTAACCTGTTTTCATTAACGGACAGAGGTGTCCAAGTAGAAAATTTAGACGAATCGTTTTATATATATTTTTCCAAATTGGATGAAATACGAAGATGATCGTTGAAGGAAGTTAACATTATGACATACATTACATCATACAATTCTAATTAATAATTAATATCTTAGGAATTATTATAAAACTAGCTGACCCCGCGAACTTCGTATCGCTTCAGAGTTCCGAATAAACGTGTCACCTATAACGTCATTCCATAAAATGAATTGACGTATTTCTTCATGGAAATTTTCATAAATTTTTAAATCGAATGCAAAGGAACAGAGATCATTACTCGATCCAGCCGTTCTTGACTTATAGGTGGTGTAAATGACCTGATTGTTTTATGTATATATAGATTTAAATATATCTTTAAATTATGTACTTACACAATGGGATTTTCGGTTGGGTTATAAAATATGAGGTCATACATGGTCATATCCTCGCGTTTGCAATGGCGTTTGCGTCGCGAGGCCATTGCTGCTCTTCTGCTGGCCGCTTCTTGCGCTCGGCGAGATCTGAAACTGTAGCGGTAACCTGTGACCGAGAGATCTAAATAACCTCTAAAATACAGAAGCGGAAGGACGAGGGAATCCACCACGATTATATTCCCAAGAAAACAACCCCATCAATAAGATTTTTTCCTTACCCAAATTAGTTAATGTTTAGTTGTTTATTATTATTTCTGATTAAATGTATGTTCCAATAATACAACGCATTGAACTGATGCTTTGGTTACTTATTTCCAAATACATATTATAGTCTCAAATATAGTGGATCAAAGTTGTTTCCGTTTCTGTTTATGGCGAGCTAAATATGGTGGGTAGGTATACATACTATTTAAGAATTATGCTATTAATAATTATTTGAAGACTAAAACCTTACTTTATTGACTTATCTCTATGTGGAGAAGCTGGTGTCTGAGGTCCAGGTACTTGGCTTGCACTAGAACATACCGACTCATTTCTCACTCTATTTACATCCCTGAAAACAATGAAGATGGGGTGTTTATAGTAAAATTGTAAGTGTCTCCAGACTATAATTTTGTTTTCATCGTTGAGAGGTTTGCGCAATGCACGAGTGCTGGTAGTCCTGGGTTCGAATCCCTAATATAAATTATTATTTATAATACTGGCATTCAAGACCAAGATAACATGAAAATTTATATTAATCGAGCACAAATTGATTATATTGTTATAACTATTGTAGAGAGGCTATACAAATGATAATGTAGTGTAATAATGTCAAGTGATGATAAATTATTTCAAGGATGTGATTTTGTTTAATGTCGAAGAATTGATTTAAATATAAATCTGACGCGAAACTAATATACCTAGTTCTTTTTTAAGTTTATATCTTCACAAGAAAATTGTTAAAATCGGTTCAGCGATTTATGCGTGAAAAAGTAAAAAACAAAGTTACTTTTGCATAATTATAATATTTTATACCTATTTAGGACAGGCTGTAGAATGGTTTGTGAATCATGCCTTGGTCTAGGTCCTGGAGTATTACCACCATTCAAAAGACTACGACGACTTTCATCTTCAGATTCGCTAGCACTGCCCTGAAAGGTCAATACCAAAATAAATTTATCGTCATCTGTATATTATAATCACTGGAGAAACAACAAACAATTGTTATTTTTAGAAATCTCTGTACTATTGATATTATTGTTAAATTACCTGAATACTATTTCTCCTAGGTCCTAATCGAGGGACAGGACGAAGTTTTGTCCTCAATTTGTTAGGAGATGGTAAAGGAACTATCGGATCAAAAAGAACTTCTGCATTTTCTGAGATGATATCATTCTTTAGCTTATCTATTGGTTTGGGAGCTGTTGCTGGTTGTAAAGGTACTATACCATCCATTCCTGTTGTAGTTGCCTCTGGCTTTTCATTGTACACTATGGATAATAAATAATTAATATTATAAGAATTTGTTTATTCAACAGGAAAAATCCTACATTAATGTAAATGAGATACTACTTTATTTTTGCATTGTACTGAATTTTTCAAATTGATTTTTTTTTTCATTTATCTGGATTTGAAGTAACACAAAATCATCAAGCCAAAAGCGTTGAATATAATTTGAACCTCAATAAGCCCTTTCAACCTCAAACCACAAAAAGTCAAAATTCATCAGAGGTTCAAAACTATAAATATTTTGTCTGCTCCCTTGCAAATTGAAGTTCATCTTATAGTGATTCTATTGTATTTCAATACTTAATAGATTTTGAGATATTATAACTACTTCTAAAACTCTATACTTAAAAAATATCATAAAAAATACATACCTTCAATTCTAGTGTTTTGTTGGACTCTATTTACAGAACTACTTGTTACCTGTAATTCTGTATTTTGATTAAATTCATGATGTTTAGGTGTTGTTTGCCAAACTGGGGTATAACAGTTCTCTGTTCTCTTAGGCGACAATAAATTAGGAGAAGCAAACCTTTTAGGACTATTTCTTATTGATGGTGCCACAAATATATTAAGTTTAGGAGTAGCAGGTAAGTCAGAGGTTTTTGATGATACATCTTTTTCTTTGGTAGATGACGAAATAGGAGATTTACTTAGAAGAGTTTTAGGTGTACTTGGAGCTTCTTTAGTGATGTCTGATTGCGTCGTTACATTACTTTCATTTTCTCTTGCTAATAATGCAGCTTTGGGGCTCGTTTTTTCTTGCTTATTATTGGCAGTAGCCACATTTTTTCTTCTTGGTGGTAATGCTGTAACAGCTTTGATTCTCGCTCTTCGGGTTGACATTTTAGTTAAGGTTTTTAATAAAATAAATAATAACTACAGCAGCTATTTAAAATATTTTACTTAGTTTTAATATTAATTTTGCTTAACTTAATTAATTAAGGCCCACAATTACGCTGAGTAAATAATAAATAGCACATTACAGTTAACATGACGAACTAAGATTTCTCATTTCGGTTTTAATATACGAACAGCTTTGAAAAATAAAATCACAATTCACAGATGCACTTTCAATAGTTCCAAGTTGCACACGATTCGTGCACGATTAGAGTCTGACGTCTAACTGTCATCTGTCACAACTGACAAATCACAGGCTAGGTTGTCAATTGTTATTTCTGTCTTTTTTAAGAAAAAAGTTCTGACACTGATTTTTTTTTATAAAATAGAAGTTAGAAGAATATTTTATAACCTATGCCTCAGAAAACGCTCAGTTGTGGAACGATGAACATCGAGGTGGTATGGATGAAATTTCGCATTCTGCCTCGACGTTCGAAGATGAAACTCAGGTGCTGATATTAAACCAAACAACTCCTCTGACTTCTGAGCATTCCCCATGATATAGTATAGTCTATAGTTCTATAAAATCTATCAGTATCTCAGGTATAGATATATAGATCCAGTATAATAATATTCCATCAATAATTTGATTAAAAATGAATTTCAATGCTTTATGAAAGTACTGCACTTAAAATTCACATTATAAGACGTATAGTAGGTAGGTACTTTATGATACCAAACGAATGCGTTGATAATACAACCAATAGAATTGAGTACCGATTACCATAAAATTAGAGGGCCTTATTACAAAACATGGACTAAAGATGTTTCAGTATTGGTTGCTAGGATACACGTCTAACGTTCATACAAAAATGAAGTTTGTCTCTGGTAACAAACCCGGCCTATATTTAAACCGCGTTTTGGAATAAGGCAGAGAGGGTACTACTATTAAACCTGTGGGTTCAATAAAGGAAAACAGTTTTAGAATTTCATTGTACCTAATAACAACAAAACTTTAGGAATTTTAAATATTTCATCGTGTCACTAAATATTATAATTATGCTAATAAAAGAAAATTCAAATCAAATGATAAAAAACAATGTAAACATTGGGACTTATGGGTTCGGAATTCGGATATTACAGGATCGTTTTCTGTGGAACGTAGTGATTTTCTGTATGTAGGTAGTTGAAAAATAATAATATTTTTTAAAACAAAACAACAAGGTGATTTTCTTCATTCTTTTAATGCATTTTCTCTAATTTTCTTGACAGCGATGAGCACTTTTGGTGAAAATAGATACCAGAAATCAGTATAATTAATTTATAATAATTATATACTAATTAACAGTCCAGATAAAAAAAAACACTGACTCGTATAGTTTTCTCTGTTTTATAACCAGTAGCTCAACTTTCAATAAAAATAGATCTCTTCTATAAAATTCATTTACTTTACAAAAGCATAAATGTTAGGAAAATAACAGTAAGTAAATGCTTCTGGAAACAGAACAAAATACAATATTACTCTGTAGATAAATTGACCGAACGTCACTCTGCTAAAGTCAATCGTATAAATACCTTACAAGTACAATGTACCTACCGGTGTTAGTCGCAAAAACTGAGAACTAGGCTGCATTCATCTACTGGTAAGCTACTGCGTATTGGTTCGTCATTCATTAACTATATTTTGGCTAAAAAGTCAACATTTGCAAATTTTTTTACAAATTGTCATGACACTAAGGATAATAATTAGTCAACGATGAAACGTGCCAAAGATACGGCGCCGGCGGCGGTCGGCTCAACGGCTACTCTAGTCTAACCAAATATATCGTTGCGATTACTATTGCTATCAAAATTTCGATAAGCAGTTGCAATAATATCTAAGAGCTTATTAGAGACGGAAATATTATAAGCTAATAAAGGCAGAATTAAAGTCTTAGAAAGAAGTAAAAGCATTATCCATGCATTTGAGCTATGTCTTAAGGTACGGTGTCGAGTATCGCCGAGCCGGCGTCTGGAGTATTATTTCAGTACATTTTTATGCTGTTCCCAAAAAATACTCCTAAATTAACCACAACAATTAACCAGGCTAATCTGAACTGTCAACTTCGTTTGATTCCGCAAAAGCTAAAACACATGACCTCCTACCAAATCCTAGTGAACGTCATTTTAGTATTGCCATATGGAAAATCCTACCAACAAGTGGATCACGGTTTACTTTAATGCGAAATCAATATTTTTTAGAAGTATCAAATAGAAATAGCCTTAACATGTACTGATATACACTTTAGGCAGCACGTTGCAGCCCAGCTGCGCTATCACAACATAATTCGTCCGAATTTGTTACCGCTCGGGCCTACTTAAACCTACGAAATGATCACTATCGTTAATAAATTAATTACCTACAATTAAAAATAAGGTACCAAGTGTAGTGTGCATCGTTACGCTGTACCGCGCCTCGTTTAATTGACTGGACCATTGTCCGTTTATCTCTATATAAAACAATAACGCTAAAAGGCTTCTCGTACTTACAATATTTACATAAATTCAAGCGCTACTGATCGATTCTACTTAGGAAACCGAGAAATCGTATCTGAAGCCTACGTGTCGAAATTAAGAAAGCGATGGTGAGCTACGGAATTGAAATTGTGCATCGCTTTTAAGTGCGCAGGACCATAATATCTAAACAGATTTCTTCTAAATAATGGCTATCCAATATCAATTATATAAAAATTGATTCTACTCGATGCAAGATTTCTTAATGTATTAAAGTTGAAGTATGAATTGAAACTGGAGTCTAAAGTGAAAAGATTCATTTCTGTATCTGTTTCACTGATCGTTTTCTTTACATTCATTTGTTTCATCGGGAATCGAACCCAGGACCTCCGGCGCAACACGCAGAGGTGGTCAAAAAAAATCTGGATTCTGATCTGTCAAATTAACGTATAAGAAACAAAACAAATTGGAATAGTTTTACTTGATTTACAACTATGTACCTACTATTATTTTCGCATCATTGGCTCTGAAATCGCTTAGTTATGAGTCATGCGCACAAAGTATTTGCGTAAAGCACACTTGCTTTTTGAAATACCATTGTTATTATAAAACAAAATTAGTTTAGTGTTGATAATAAATTAAAGTAAGATTATTTAAAGAAATATATAATGCACCACGGAAATGTTATTAATAAAAAATAAGTGTTATTTTAATCGTGATTAGGTTAAGCGACGAAGAATGAAATTAAAGTAAAATTATTAAAGTTTTTTTTAAGTTTAAGCCATAACTTTATATGGCAGAGTTAACGTTTAGTTAGTAACAAGTTTCAACGAGGCAAGTGTGCATTCACGCAACTTCACGCTTCTACGCTCCAACGTTAAAGTAATAATAAATACTTAATAACTTCAATATAATCTCCGTTATCGTCTGTATCGGGAACGATAAACTCCATTCACGAACGAACGTTCTTCGACCCTCAACAATGGTCGACGCCAACAAAGCATAAAATAGTGATATTTTTACATTTCAGTCTAGTCTATAGGTATAATTTTCTCTTTAGTGGCAAGGTATCTCTATAAGACTCGATAGTTTCAATATATAACAATATCTATACAATCAGAATACGTCGTATTCGTCACAGCGTCAATGATAAAAAATTTAACCTAAATAACACAGGAGAATTAAGTATAAGATCACAAAATGAGATTCAGCGGACGCGTTCGCCCGGCGAAGTCGCAGCTAATACTCGTCTATGCTACTTAGCGGCGCCGCGCGCTCGCTCTAAGCCTAGTATTGCTATCGGGGGACCGAGAGGCCTAGCTCAGCGTGCGGCGTCAGGGGGCCAGGCCGGCGTCCGACTTGTGGAACGTCGCTGTGCCTGATAGTGCCGCAGGTTGCGTCTGCGCCGAGCTGAAGTCATGCTCAGACTTGGGCCGTGGCAGAGCCGCCGCCACCCCCAATCCAGGCAACGCGACTCCAGCCATGCGACACGAGGCGGCTTGTAGCGGTTGCAGTGCGAGCCCCAGCGACCGCTCCGACAGCCTCGCCACGCTGTCATCCGATAAACTAACGTGCTCCGCTTCAGCCGCTAGTGCATTTACAACAGCGTTGATAGTGTTCCCTTCTGATGTTGTGTCGTCTTCTCGATGTGCGACTAGGTTTGGATTTTTCCCAATCTTGTTCAATCTTTCTGCCGCGACGCTCTCCATCGTCCGGCGCATTAGGGGGTATTGGTCTAACACTGCGTTAAAGTGGTCCACGGATAATGAAAATAGATTGCAGTAAGTCTCGGCGCGGACGGAGGCGACTCTGCGGGCGTTTGTGAGCAGACAGATCTCGCCGAAGTAGGAGCCGTCTGAGAGACTGGTCGCGACTTCGCCGTTCGCCATAACAATGTCTACTATTCCCTCTTGTATAAAATACATCTTATTCCCGATGGTTCCTTCTTTTATGATAATATCACCTGAAAGGACGAAAATTGATTACTTTCTTACTAGGTTTATACTCAATATTATATTACCTAACTACGTACATTATATATAATAAAAGATGATTGTAAATTACTTAAAAGTCAAAGTGTATCACGTAGGTATGTGTCTGCACAATATGAACCAAATAGTAGATAAGAGTAAATTGAATTAATACTTGTAATCGACGTGATTAGATAGGAATATTGATGGTACATTGCATTAATTTCTAAATTAATCAAAATGCTCAAATCATTAGGTTTTTTAAACATAGACAAGGTAAAGTTACCTGGATAGCTGATGATTTTGATAGAAATAACTTAATAAAATGCGAAATATTTGAGTCCATTCCATTAAAATAGCCTTAACACGCTTCGAGCTTTGTGACATAAACAGTGAAAGTTTTACATACCAGGCTGGAAGACTTCGTATCGCAACTTTGTGACGACATCTGACACAAAGTTTGAATCAGCATTAGCGAAGAAAGGCACCGATGCGACGAGTGACCGACAATTATAGTTGATAACGTCCTCTCGCAGCTTCTCGCTCAGCTCGCCGAGGATCAGCTCCTCATCGAAGAATTTCCCTTGGTACCGATGCTCGAAGTACTCTGTTATGCGCTGTCGCATCTCTCGAGGCAACTTACGGTACGCCATGTATTCTTCTACTTGTTTCACCTGAAATTTGTTAATTATTATATTAAGAAATTTTAGTTTTACTAACAGTGCGGATCGCGCTTTGTCTAAACCAAGCCATAATCAAAGAGGCTTCTTTCTTTCTTTCTGATGGGAACTGGTAATGTAGAAATCTGTAATTAAAGGTAGATAATAATTTATATGAATCGTAAAATAACCTACGCATGTTACAATTGGTATTTGGTATGCAAATATATTATTTTAAGTCAACGCTACCATTTAGGGTTTGTATAGATTGAAAATTTAAATACAATTATTTCAGTAGACCTTGCGATCGTCTTAATTAAATTAATATATTCATAAATTTAAAGATTCTAAAGAAACTGTAGCCTGTATCGGTAACTTCTGACCGAGAGGCCTAAATCACCTCTAAAATACAAACGCAGAAGGACGTGGAAGGGGGTACCCACCGCGATCGTCTTCCCAAGAAAACTACTCCATCAATTAGACATACTTGGAGGCGGTCACGACCCTCATGAGTGAGGAAGACGACATGAGAGTGACAGAAACTATACAACTGGTGTAAATATTTGTAGTTTCCACAACTGAGGCGGTATGCGCAGCCGACATGAAGGATAATTGATTTTCGACTTCGGTCATCTAAGAAGACAGCTCAGGTCTGCGACAAGTCAAGCTCCGGCCTATCTACCAAAACACTCTAGTACAGCAGAGTGCGTATTTATAACCGGTGTTAGCGCAACATTTTGGTTCCGTTCATTATATTTTTTCCTTTCAATTAAATAAAAAACAAAACAACAACTATCTACAGAGTGAATTAAGTACATTATGATATAGTGGTGTTAGAAAAAACTATGATATTATTGAAACTGCTATGAACACACTTGTTAAAATTAACCATGATTGAAAGAACAGCTTTAAAGTTATATATATTAAAGATTGGACGTACTTTAAAATCGCAACAATTTAAACTAACGTAATTGTATGTATATACATAAGATAAATATATTTTTTGTGAATGTATTAATTAAGGCAGTGTCGTGATCAGGTTTGTATACATATAGGAATTAGTAATATATGAGAAGAGGAGATTTCCTGTGTTTAAACTACACCCAATCATGAAATTGGTTATCGTGAATTGAGTACTAAGTGCGAGAAACAACACTTTAAGTGACTGAAACAACAGTGACCCACAAACATTCACTTTGTACTCACGTCTAGTTTCTGAAACAGGCATGATCGATGATTAGTCATTCACATTCAATAATTTATATAGCGTTTACTTTATACAATAAGATTTAAATATAAGTTAAAATGTGTTCATAACAGCTTTAAGTTTTATCACGTTGATGCATCTTAATGGTATCATTGATATGTTCTTTATTTTGAATATTCTCTAAAATAAAATTCACCCTGATTTTAGGCGGAATTATAGGTTGCCATTAGGTTGGAGTTAAGAGTAATACAAAATAAGTAGCCTACCTTTTCACGATATTGCCTACGCGAAGAGTCAAGACTCTGAATCAAGTTGGTAGCGTGACCCAAAAATAGGGCGTAGCAGGTAGCACCAGAAATCATGGAGAGCATGGTCAGCCACATGTCCGTCAGGGACTGGGGAGGGAAGCGGCCGTACCCGATGCATAACATGTGAGACATGGCCTTGAATAGCGCCCACGAGTACTGCTCTAGCCAAAAGGCTTCCTGAAATATAAGAGGCGTATACATAGTGGTAGCTATTTGTTAATATTATCTTTGATGAACATAAACTCAAAATAACATCTACATACCTGTAGTTCGTTTATTGCCACCCATGAATTAGGTGGAAATCCTTGAAGCATAGGCACAAGGAATTGTAGACAGCCCGACCAGTGGCCGATAAGTAACATCATGCAGATCAGGTTGAATATTCGCATGAACACCGACGCCATGTTGAGGAACTGCGAGGGAGAAAAGTTGAGATTAATATTATGAAGCAGAAAAATTTGCCTCTAAAGGAAGCCGTGCGGACTGCGCGCGACAAGGACGCTCGAGGTCAAGCATCGCAATGATCATCTACCGATGAGTTCGTACACAGTGAAAGAAAAGTATGAACGCGTGAGGCGGTTGTCTAGCGAACATGCTAGTGGGCGGAGCGAACAAGTCGCGGGCCGGTGCCGCCGCGCGGCTCGCGACCTGTGCGCCGACCGCCAACGCCCGCGGGCCGCCGGCGGGACGAGGGAACAGAAACGCCAACGAAAGAGAGTAAGCCAAGCGAACGCTGTGTAAGGACGCCGGCACGCCGGCAGCATGCTAAGCGGGCGAACGAGCTCATGCGCGCCGGCTCGCGCCGACCTTTTACCTTAAATATCAGATTGCTTTTCGTGTAACCCTTCTTTTTGGCAACGTCGGAGCTCAGCCGTCCCCTCCGTTCCGTGCGCTTTTTTTGTAGATTCTGCAAGATCTAGAAAAGAAGCGAGAAACACGAGATAGTAGGAAGAGAGGCAGGCGCCCGGGTGAGCGCGGTCGACAAGTGTGCGGGGCGGAGGGGCGTGCATAGCGGGCTACGACACCGAGACGGGACGGGCTAAGCCCCTACGCTAGCAGCTAGGAACGCGCCACATGCTGCACCTGCGAGATGAGGTCGCGGGAGCCGCCCTCAGGGTCACCGGGCTCGTCGCTCGGCTGCGGCCCGGGGCTCATCTGCACACAACACCGTCACTGCGGCCTGCCACACCACTACCCTCCCCGTCCTCCACTTCTCACTGACTTTCGCGAAAAGGACCGTGGCCCGTGCTGTTTACCCTTCTCTGAGTGCATCGTGCGTTTACTTTTCTACACTTTCCAAATTATATGGGCCCAAAAGGTTTTTAAACAGAGGGTGAAAATCTGGAGTGTTGATTGAAAAAAAGGTAGTTCATCTGCTATTTTATTTAAATGAAAGCACGTATGATTTCTGAGCCTGTTAAAATTGCATTAGCGGAATGCTTTAGGCTTTGTAAAAGCAGCAAAAAAAATAAAAATAAGAACGTTAAGCAAATAATAGTTAGAGTATCCTGTAAGTGTGGGACGGTTCGGGTGAGAGGCTTGAGCGAGAGACGCGGCGCGGGCGAGCGCGGGCGGGCGGTACCGAAGTTCAACGAAAGTAGAGTTTACGAGAGCGTGCTGAGGCAGAAGAAGCTTGCAGAAAGGCAGTAGAGAAGTGCAGAGCGGGTCGTGGGGCTCACATACAGTGGGGGTGGGAGAATGGTATAATACAGGATTACAACAAACTTCCATTTAGACGTTATTAGGTTCACTACATCTAGAACATTTTAGAGTAAGATTAGGTTACAGTATTTCTTATTAAAAATTATCAATATGCACAAAATTCGCCAATCATAAATCTTACAAAGGATCAATCAATTAATCCAATATTATAAATTAATTGGTGTTAATTTCATGTTAGTTAATGTGAGCGTAATGTGTTAGAGCAGTGTTAGTGAGAAATTTATTATATGAGTAAAAGTGTAGGCTTATAGAGGTGAGGGCTTACATAGACTTCCTCCCACTGTGACACATATCGGACCAGTCTTGACAATCGAAGAAGTCGTACCAAAGATAGAAGTTTCGCTAACCGGAGTATCCTTAGGGCACGGCCGGCGTGAAGAATTTGAAAGCTTTCACTAAAATCCTGTAAACACAAACGAAGACATGTTAATCTTGATCTGAATTCTAAATTAGGCTCTCGGCTGGTAACATTAGGAACTCAGCTAAGTGCCTGAAATTTCCCTAATAATTTTAGGCGAAGTGTAAAATCATGCAATTAGTTTACATGAATAGTTATCAGGCCAAAGAAAAGTGCCAAGCAATAAACTGTACATTGAAATCGCTAAACTTGAAATCATCTCGAAATTTGTAATTAATAAATGTAATTAATAAAATTTTTTAGTAAATATATGAAAAAGATAGGTAAAATAAGATACATATATTTGATTTTTAAGCTTCAATAATATACGTAATAATATAAAAGCGCAGATATTCTTCACTGTTATTTGGTATTGACTAATATGTTAGTATAGAAAAAAAAACATTACAATTTGGTCGTGTTGCATATTACAATAGGTATATAACGGAAATTTATAAAAATAAAAGCGATAACTTAAAATACATGCTGAAATCATGAATAGAGAATATTATACGACGTAACAAAATCATTGTAAACGTAAAGATTGATAACGAAAAAACATTGAAAGAAATGCATTAGTAACATCAATACTACGGAGTGCAAATTTTGAAGATAAACAAGGAAAGAGAATGTGCACAAATATTAACTGTGCGTAGTTAAAGACGTATAAGACTTAGAAAACCTACAGATTATAGGCTTAAAAGCGAAGAAGAGTGAAAACCTTGTGATGAAATTGGAAAACGTGCAAATAGAGAAGTTTATAATTAAAACAATATTTTTGGAGAAGAATCTAATCTGGTGCAACCAAACCTTCTAAGGTTCCAAAGAACCCTTACAAGTATGACATAAAACACGACGCGTTGCACGTTCTCGTGGCAGTTGCGTTTATATTGACAATGAGGAAAATAACAAGTAAAAAATCAAAAGAACATTTGCTAAAAACAATATACACCCAAGCTGAAACAGAATATGAACATAAAAGATAGTTTAACACTATAATAATAACACGGCCAAATTGCAACGTACGTTTACCTGATTGAAGATCAAGAATATATAATCTAGTGGTATACTAGAGATGAGGTCCAAGAAGAACCATGTCCTTAAATAGTGCTTCGCTATTAACTTGGGATCTAATATCACTTGTTCTGCATTGTCTTGCTGCATTATTCCTGGAAGTTATGTCACAAATATATTAACTTAAATATATTTTATTAATCAACAGAAATTAACATCCTAATGATCATCTAATCATTAGTTTGATCTATTTTGGTGTAATATTATGTCGGGCTGTGAATTCTTCTCAGTCATGAATAAGTATTATATTAGTTTTAGTTATAATTAAAAATATACATTTTTCCATTAAATGTTCTAAAGAAGCGCTTTCACTAATCTTTTCAATCACACTATGTTTATTAATAAATTATTTCTGTTATGTTTTGTATAGTTCACTATTGATTAATTGCACGTTTGTTAGCCTACAGTTATAAAAGATTTACATTTTCTATTTGTATATTATTACTGTGGTTAGTTTATGTGGGCTACTATATGACCACGATCACTCTGAAAAGAGTGTATCAACGAAGAAGAATATATTTCACATGATCGATACTTATTTGCCTTCATTTTATAAGAAATTTCATTTCATATTCTATTCTAACTTTCTCAAGAGCTTCGTATGTAAGATGCAAATTATACGCTACATTATTTAATACGTAATGAACGGCTTTTGAAGTTTCGCTCGCTGGTTTATCTCGAAAACCATTTTAGATATTAATAATATTATCTTGACCGGCTTCTTGGAACGAATGGTGCCTCGTCTGCCCATAATTCAGCACTGGTTCAAATTATACAACCGGAATGTATTTGCAATCATTAAATCTTTCACAAGGAATTGTGATAAAATATAATTTGAGAACTCACGAAAACATAAATATCTCCTACTAATTTGTGTTCCTACCATTATTGATTAATTAACACTCATTTTCTTGGTGGACAAACATAATATTAATTCAGATGGAAAAAGTATCAAATCTGTATATAAACATAAAGTAAATATTATCTTTACCTGTTCTAAAATTAACAACGATATCTATAAGGAATATAGTGTCGGATAAACAGTTGAAAGCTATCCACCGCGTGCTTAGGTCATCGTTGAAGAAGGAAATGGCAACAGGTAGAATGATCAGGTTGGCCACCAGCAACAGCAGCATGCAGAGGTCCCAGTAAAATCTGAAAAAAGAAGCAATAAATTAATGATATATGAATAGATACTAATTATGTTGAATAATTATCTTAACATACACTTCAAATTAATTATAAATGGGTTATCTTTTCCCTGTATTACAGTAAGTATGTATACGTAGATAACTATACATTTTCAAAGCTATTTTAAATAGTTCCTGGTTACACAGGATTCACTGCCATAATTAGGATCAATATTCTTTCTTGCATAAATGTAAATGCTTAGTTCAAAATTTTATAGGTAAGTAGATGCGTTGTTGATGCTTTATTAAAATTTTTTATTGTCTGTTCTTACTCATTTTTTGTGATAAATATTATCAGATGGGTGATCCTGCGTGTGAAAGCTTATTTTACGAAAGTTGTACACAAAATAACAAAAATGGAATAATTATGCGCAAGTTTTAAACAAAAAGACATTAGAATAGCTTCTATTAATCACACTAGCAAAATTAAATAAATTTAATTCAATTTGATGATAATTGTTTACTATACAAGCTGCTTTAACGGATTCATTTAAGTCTTGTCAATCAAACTATTATAAAACTTTGCAATTCAGGAAATAGTGTATCAGTTAAACGATTGAATTAAGGTCTTGTTTCATTGTAATTGGCTTGTCTCACAAGAGGCGATTTGTGACATCTCGTACAATTATTCAATAAGCCGATAGCTGAATGCAAAATGACCTCATCTATCTTCGCAATTGTATACGAAACATGAGTTTAGTGAAGTATTATTCGAGTCTGCGTAAAATATTTCTATGAAAAATGACCATTATTAAACAATTGCGTAAGCAGGTAATTTTATCAGCGGACTCACACTATAAGTAGGTACCTAGATTAAATTCATATCTTTATAATCCCAACTTTCGATGGGTTTTTTTCCGTTTTCAGAAAGAAAGAGTTTTCATTCGATCATTTATCGTTAAAGATATTTATAACATTCGACATTTTGTCAAACAGTAAAAACCTATTAAGAATTTCGATAGTTTATGGTTGAGGCTGAGCGACTCTCGAAGAATTCTAGCAACGACTTACAATTATAAATACAACGGCTTTGATCTCACAATTTACGGATGCAATAAACGATAACTACCTATTAATGTTGCGCTTTTTTAGATTATAATATGTATTAAACATTTTATAGACTAGAAAACTTTAGTACTTTCCGGACATTCGTATTTGTTTTTACTATTATTACAGAAGCTTTTCAGTTAATTGCTGAACTGGTAGATAATATTTAAGTATTTATTTACAGCTCAAAAAAATATCGATGTTTCTTACTGTCCGAATTCTACCCATAATGCCCATATAAGTAGATACCTAAGTTTGAGCGTAACCGCTATGGGCGCTTCATTTTTCATACAAACTCCAGGGGCCTTTTTACAAAACATGGACTTAAGATGTTTCAGTATTGGTTGCTAGGATACACGTCTAAAGTTCATACAAAAATGAGGTTTGTCTCTGGTAACAAACCCGGCCTATCTTTAAACCGCGTTTTGCAATAAGGCAATCTGTACTTAACTCTAAAACATATCAAAAAACATACTTTATAAGTACACGTAAATGCCTACTAGATTTACTAAGAAAAAATGTCCGAAATACTGTTCGTAGAATGCTAGTCTTATTTTTGATTCATTATAATTAAGTCCCTGCTTTGTATTTACGGACTCGACAGTAATCATGTTAATGTATAATCAGAGCGCGAAATGTAATCCACAATAAAGCTGAAAAATGCAGCTAAATTAAGGCAACTGTGCTTGCGATTCATTTAAGAATAAAACTACTTTCATTGATTAAACTTTTTAGTTCCTTTAGAATTTGATTTATTACAATATTGAAATGTGAGTACAACTTACAAATTTACAATGGCACATGCATTCGCTTGTTAAAATTATTTTTTGGAACGTTTCAAATTCGCCTCTATCCAAATCGTGTGCAACATGAATTGAGCCTGTATTCCGAATTTTCAAACTTAAATCTAATAATTTGTGATTTATATTTTTTATGAATTAATTCAGTTCTGGAATAGTCATAGTGTAATTACACTACTTCAAGTTGCAAAGATGACCTTGTCGACAAGGAAACGAATCGGACCATTGTAAATAAATCTACAAAATTTACATAAACATTAAGCAAATCGATACGACCCTAAATCACTCCTAATTGCGGCGTTAAGCTTCTATCAACAACGTAAGCTTATTTAGTGCATCGTTTAAGATCACGGCTTTAGAAACTGCTATTCTAAAATATATTACCAAACTTGGAAAAGATGGAGTTACTTGAGTTAGCGAGAGTGTAGGATAGATGTGCTACTTAACACTAAAAAATTTAAAACTAAGGATATTAGTTTCTTACTATTATCTTAAGATAACATATAAATAAGTAACCTATCTATCGCGAATATCTTAGTATTTATATAAGTATGCACAGTCAGGCTTCCAAGCTATGACTTTCAGGACAGTGTTATTACAATTAATATAAGTTTATTCTTTAAATATTTATCAATGGTTACAAAACTGTAATGGAGAAAACTAATTTATAAAACACATTTCTATTTTATCTCTCGTCTTAATTTAGCTATGACTAGTTTGCTAGCAAATTGTTATTCGAGTCATTCAACCGCTTGTCGGCAAATCCCAGCGTGAAAGATGGCGCCAGCGGCGCTCGCTCCGTGTCGAGGGGTCACTGTATTTCATTTCCTCAATCTTTCAATAGATAGTCCCACTTCACATAGTCGCTAAGATTGGTATAATGACGAACATTAACAATTCAAATTCCAGAGTTTCAAAATTGCTACATCCATATTATTAATAACCGCTGTCGTGGCTAAGTTTACGCATCTGCGTTATGCGCCGGCGGTCCTGACAAATGAATATTTCGGATAGGTAGGCACAGAAGGCTGATCACCTACTAGCCTGTAAAGAAAATGATTAGTGAACCAGATTCAGAAATGTGTCTGCCTGTCTAACAACTATTTTTTAATAAATATTATGAATAAATATCTGATCGACACACTAGTTCAGAAAGTGAATATATAGGTGCTTGTAACCAAACTGTGACATTTTGATTACCATTAGGCACAAGTGCGATAATATAGTAAAGCCTTATTTTGTTAAACCTCTTTGTTCTCAAAAATGTTTCGATACGAAATAAAATCACATAGGATTTTCGCATTTAATAATATAGTGTCTTACTTGTGAAAAGTTATTTTTATTGCAAATAGAAATAAAAAGAAGTTTTTTTTATTTGCCCACAATTTGCAGTAAATGATCGTGAATAGAATCCTCAATAAATGTAGATTTTGAATACAAATTTAAATATATAGATTATATTTGAACTATCAAATGATCAATGTTGATAGATTTGATTGAGATACAAATAGCGCTGATTAGTAATGCTTCAGTACACATTTGTGCATCTCGCCATCAGGAAGTGAACTGAATTAATTGATTAGATAATAACTTGATAATCCCTAATCAATCTCTCTCGGACTTTAATGGTTTGTATAAACACATTAATATAAACAAATGGCATAATTTACGTATGAATTATTTAATATAATTATTGTAAGTATATTTAGAACCGGTATAGGTATTTATATATATATATATATATATATATATATATATATAGTATAAGCGCGTAGTTCAAGACCGAGCGGAATGGAGACGTACTGTGGACGCCCTCTGCCCCATCCAGGATACTTAGGACTTCATCAACATAAAGACACAAATTTAATTTTGAGAAATTTAAAACAGAATTTATGATAATTTAAACTAAATTTTCAATAGGTAATAATCATTATTATTTTCTCTTTAATTATTTTGAAAATAGTACAGAACTTTGTAATTTAAAATCTATCTAACGTTTTAAAAATGTTTAACTTTTTTATAGATCATGAACGCATGAAATAGTAAATGTAGTGTTTTTTTAACATATAAAATATATAGAATATCGTGGTTATTTTTAAAAACCATTTAGTAGGCAGGTACGTAGTATTTAGCAATGACATGTGAGTAATAACAACATTTATGATAACAGTTAATTAACCATTTATCTTGTTCCGCTTATTGCACACCTTTGTCGTTTTCAATCACACATCATTACTATTGATCTGAAAACGTAGGTCGACTGTTTTTTATGTTTTTATTACTCGGCAAGATTAGCAATCTACTAAAGGCTACACAATTACTAGTTAAATATTTGTTTTCGTATGAAATTATTGAAAACATAAAAATTTATTCATTAAATAAGTATTTCTATATGTTCATGTAACGTTTCCCTGTTTGTGTGTACACGTTTTTGGGAATTAGATTAAGTTTTTTAATTTTGTAATTTTTTTATATTCTGTGTTTTTGTAACCTTAATTTTATTTAGGCTTAAATTTACAGACTACGACAACAAAGTATCACAAATTTTGTACATACGAGTATATACTTATAACTTATAACTATATTATTTTGACCGTTTTATTATTATAGTTTTTTTCGTAAAAATGCAAAAGTACAACAAAAGATATTTCTAACAAATTTATAGCATCAAAAATAAATGCTATTTCAGTTGCTGGCATAATAGATTAACAATAAAATGGGAATCTAATAACAATACAAAATAATATCAATAGATATATACGTTGCGGTGGGTTCAGACCACCGACAACATACCTAAATAGACTGAGCTACAAAAGAGTTCCTATTTCATTGTATCATCATTCGGAATGGCCAGCTGGGTCACGCAATGCGAGACGATAAGAGCGCTTAAAACGAACACGTAAGCTATTTGAGTTTGAACCAATCCTTTATTGAAGCCATTTCAAATCTCATGAGAAATACCAACTGCTGAAATATGATCATACGATCACAATGTTACATTTGGTTTTTAAATAGTATTTACATTGATTTTTTTCAAACTAACAATAACGTACATATTTTATCATATTTTAAAAAATGTTTATGGACGTAAAAAGCTGGCGTGTAAAGCATATTTTACGAAAATCGTTGTCACTATGCACATGAGTACATGGCGTAGAAATATATATTTGAAGGTATTACAAAGAAACGAGACTATAATAATATTTTAATGAATAATATTTTAATGAATAGGCACTGTGAAAGAATGAGTAAAAGAAGTTTAATATGTATAATTGGGGTATCTGGAAAGTGGAACTCATGTGTTTCAGATACCCCAATTATACACTACTAATAACTAATGGCTGCTTGTTCCACCAAAGGCTTTGAGAGCACTTAGATAATCTAAGCAAATTAGGAACTTGGGAGGATAAATGATGTAAAGTCACTTTTATTGGATTACTAATTGCCTGCCCCAGCTTCACAGGGGTAAATATATTTAACCAGATCTATGTATGACCGCTTAACGAGACGAGAGATTTTAAAATGTCAATTAGATTGTTAAAACTTCGGAAATGCGGGAAAGAATAAAAATATAATACATCTAATCGATTCGTTTAAAAAGTTTTATTTTCACGTGAGATAATAAGTTAACACAACATTATTATATTGGTCAATACGCGGTGCGATGTTTTCTAAGTCAGTAAATGAGAAAGCAAATACAAAATATAAAGATTACAGATACAGAAAATCTGTTTTAATTCGACATACAATTTCACATTTTAAATGAAATCTGCATTTAAATGGAGAAATGGTGTAGAAACCCTGTTTATATTTCACTATGCTTATCTAGCTTACAGAGTGTTAGCTTGGGCCAAGGTGAATAGTTACATTGTCATAACAGCTTTTGTTTCCCGCGACAATATTTTAAATATTAAGTCACAAAAGAGAATTTACAAGCTCAGAGAGAATGAGCCATTGCTCGATTCATATCTGTCCATAACACCATCTGACTTTGTAAGGATTACAGTCGATTTTCTCAAATCATAGTGAAGATATTTCCAGTTACGTAAGCTTTTAAACAGAAAAAGTCATATCAATTCATTCTTAGTTTGGAAACAGCGTAGTGTCAGTACAGTTCAAAAGCAAAGAAAAGGCAGTGGTATGCGTAACGCATTTCTTTTTTTTAAGAGTAAAATAAAATCTGTAATTCCCAATTACTAATCATAATATAACATATACATCAGTATATAACAAGTTCTTGAGTGTTTTTAATTATGATATGTTAGAAATAAACAACTTTTTAACTGGGACTAAGACGCAAAAACCTTGAAGATAAATGCATCACAATAGGGACCTCAAAAGTAATCTATCAGTGTTAAGGATAATGACAAAGTCACGAATCAAAATAAATCTTAATCTACATCTGTAAGGTCAAGGCACGAAGTGCAGCGGAAGCATGAATTACCTGAAATTCCAGCAAGATTGCATCGCTGCTTTTTGGAACAAGTTTATAAATAGCTTCCTTGCAACGGATGAAAATAAATTGGCAGTATGATTATTGTAAGTTTACCAAAAGTTCCGATTACAATATTTTACGGTTTGATATTGTTGTTTCGAAAATAGGATTTATTAGAGTAGATATTGCAAATAATATAAGCAATCGTATTATTATGAAATATGGACGGCTAAGTGGATTTATTTGTTTGTAAGGATTATATCGGTGAGCCAGTTTTAACGATATTTGGATGAGAACATTAGTTACTATGGACCTCCGATTTGTTACACGTCTGTCATTAAATGTGTTGATCGAAAGGTCTTTGTTCAAATCCTGCAGACATAAAAAAAATACGCAAAAATAAAAATATTTCATACACTGTTTTGATGGGAACAACTGCGGAGACTTTAATACGTTAAATCATTCAAGTTTTCGATAGGTTTTTTATTAGTAAAAAATTGTCGATCCCATCCCCTACGGCCATCCCTTACGGCCATCTCCTAGGGGATGTTCCATTCAAATCATTAACGCAGACGCTACCGAAAAATACAGTAATCAGTGTTAATTTTACACATAACTATAATACGATTAAAATAATAAAACCTGATTGCAATATTCGTATATAAATTCTTGGAAAATAAGGTTACTTTTTATCGTAATTGTTCATTACAAACGAAGTCGTGGTAATTCAAACAACCTAAACACGTCATACGACCTAAACAAAAGCCCAAAATATCGACCTAATGTCAAGAAGGGATTGGTGACCTTTGCAAAATCCGTCCTAGTTGTGAATTGCCAGCTAAAAATATTTGTTATTTCCGTAATTCAGCAATAAAAACTTATTCATACTAAAATTTGGGTTAAAAATATGAAACTTATATTTTTAAACTCGACCTGAATCGCCTTTAACTGAAGTGAAACGTGCTCTCGGATCGAACGAGACGGATGAAATTACACCGAAATTGAATTTTTGCTGTCATTAAATGAAAATCTTAATTATTTTTGTTTTTCATACCAATAACGTTTTTTCTTAAGATCATACCTAACATTAATTATTTGTTACGCTTTCAACATTAAGTATTTAATTTTCAAGTGAATATCGGCTCTGTACGAAAGCTCAACGTTAAACTTTAGGGGCCTAATTACAAAACATGGACTAAAAATGTTTACCTAAACAAAATTATGTTGCTGTTAAAGTTAAAATAACCGTATACTTTATAACCTGTGATTAACGTTGTCTCTCTTTATGTACATACCTTTTAACTAAAAAGCGTAAGCTTGTTGAAAAGTATTATAAACTTTTTGTTGAATGAAACAAATGTTTACAGAATAAAAGTCAATAAATATATTTTAGTTAAATAAATGATATTGTTAATTGTTTAACCAATTATTATACTAATATTATAAAGATAAAAGATTTGTATTTTTGTTTGTAGTATTTGTTAAAACATGATTTCACTTAGAAAGTAGACTTGGGCTTAGAAAATTGGAAATTAGGCGTTAATTGTCAGTGTGATTGTCATTGACAACGAAATCTTAAAATAAAAGGATTGTAATATTAAAGCTAATCTTGTAATTCATAAAAAAAATATAACACTTAAACTTTAGCATGTTTTCGTTGTAAAATGTTTTATTACCAAACTTACGAATTGGGATTAAGTGAATTATCTTTAATAAGTACTTTGTCCCGTTTTTTGCAACAATAGGTCGTCAGTAAGAATGTGACGGAGTATTTGAAATATGTCAAGTTAGCAATGTGTGTATGTATAACACGATGCGTGTGTTTAACTAAAATTGTTGATTTAAAATAATACCAATAATTAAAATATAAAATAATTAAAATAATAAGACTGAGAAAGGCCGTTCTCCTCTCGTTTCATCTAAGTCGGGATAAAAAGTACATTTATATTAAAAATAATTAAAGCAATAATATTTAAATTATAAACAAAAACTGCCATTAATCGACTGACAGATCTGTTAAGTAGAAGCTTTAAATAAATTTCCAAGCTAAGTTTCAATCGAATGAAAAACAAATGAGAACAGATAAAGATACCAGATAACACACCCGGCTGGTGTCGGAAGCGCCGCAAATGTATTTTATTTAACTTTTGCTCCAGATCGCTTCTGCTTCTCATTCTTTCCAATTTAACTTTACTACTTTGAATATATTTGTATTCGCGATGTCTGTATTTGCGGGCTTTGTAAATGTTGCAATTTCTTTTTATTTACGATAGGACAGTATTTATTTAATACGGAACAGGTATTTACAATATAAAGAATAGAAATAAATAAATAAAATAAAAGTTGTTATTTAATGTTAAAATTAACTAGTATAACTCATACGAAATATATTATTTTTAAATTATGATGGATATGATGATCTCATCTACCATTTCTTTGTAAAACTATATTACAACAGATATATTCATCATTTTTTTACTTTTTGAATTGCATTGTTATCATACATACTTATTTTCACTTTATATTGAAATGCTTGAAAATCATGATTGAAGATTCAAACCTGTTTGAGATTTATTATTGTAATAATGATGAAATTGACCCGTCTTTTTTCCCAGTCAGATATGTGTCCTAATTCATTGTAAGAGACGACGATAATCTTTATGTTCAAAGCGTTGCAAAGTCGTTGGTGTCAAAGAAAGTTGAGAGCCATTGAGTGATCCGATGTTGCAGATTAATAAAATTATAGGACAACTTCTAGGAGCATATTAAATGACGCAAATTATATTCTGGATTGAAACTAGGTAACTAAGTACTCAGACTATCAGTGACTTTAAAGCATTGCTTTTTGAAATTTGTTATTGCTAATATCACGCAACGCGAACTCGCGAGTTGATGTAGTAAAACATTTAAAACATGAAATTAAATTACCAATTCCTAAATCTATGTGTGATTGATGTTCCAATTGGGAAATTATGTGCAGGTTCAATTCTATCCCTCGGGAACTAACCTCGAAATATATGTTCAGCTATTGATAAATATTATCTATTTTGTATACAAAAAACCATTTATTGCAGCGTTACCTAAAATTTATTTCACACGTAATGTACAGTATTTTGGGTACACATTCGATTAGTTGTTTTAGAGATCGTATAATATTCTGAAACTATATTGTTACAAATAAAACCAACGCGGTTGAAAATATATACCTGATGTAAATAATTTCCGCATCGTTTGCTAATAGATAAATTGACAACATGTGCTTGCTTTTAGTAAATTGTGATATACTTAAAAAAAACATCCTTCAAGTTAAATAGTTAGTATGTACACAAATTTAAATCATTGTTAGTACAAAAATTACAGTTAGTTCATTTGTATACATTGTGACAAATTTGTCACGAGAAATATTACGATCGTGACTTCCATGTTAGTATGCTTTTTAACAAATTATAACCTTTTTACATAGAAAAATATTTTAAAAAAATTGACTTGAAAAAATACGTTACTCACTTGTTTTATATTTTTTCCAATATGGCGGAGTAGGCGGTACAGATACGAAGTAGCCAAGTAAAATTGATTATTTTACAATCTCGAAGACGAGAGTTTACTACCAAATCACTGAATCACTGATTTTTTTATATAAAAAAAAATTATATCAATAACAACTAAAATGGGAACTTTTCCATAATGTGATGACTGAGCATTGTTTAATATAGATGTTCTTAAAACTTGACGCCTGCCAAGTAGTCTATGCCTTTACGTGTTGCGCCAAAGCTCCGAGGTACGAATTATGGGAAAACAAATATTTCCTTCGTGTAGAAAGATTGATGAAGACTATGAAGAAGATAACCAGTGAAACATATGCAGAAATGTATCTGCCACACGCCTCAAAAGTTACAGGATTTCTTTTATATAAATAACTGTCTGTTTCATACGCTGAAAAGGAATATTTTTCCCGATTTTGCAACATTATCATTGGTGCTCTGATCCTATCATTGGTCGTAACGTGATATTTAAGCTTATAATATTCCTCGATAAATATATCCAACACAAAAATAGTTCAATTCGAACAATAGTTCGTGACATTTTGTTCAACCATCTAAGCAAACAAACAAAAGCACAAACTTAAGTAAAAATAGTATAGATTATGATAATTGTTTGAAGAATTAAAGGTAAATAAATATTTTAGATTTCTGTTTCATATTTAAAATAAAAAATAGTCTTATCACGCTCTTTCCGGTTTTGGTTGCGATAAACAAGAGTAATGGAGGAATCAGGAAGGAGGCGTGAAGGCACTTCCGGATACAGAATGAATTAAGGCGAGATTTCAATGTATAATTTAAAACACTTACGTAATTTTATAAATGTGAAAGACCGCATGGATGTTTTACTAAATCACGACGTGGTTTCAGCTCAATGGATTTGGACTTTTTTCACATTGATAAAAAGAAAAATTTATGGTTTCGATTGGAAAGTTTTAAGGTGAATTTGTGGTTAATGTATATTTTAATTATTTATGTTATTCATTTTGTGTTTTTAGCTAAAGCTATAATGAATAAATACACACACACACACACACACACACACACACACGTAAATCAAACACGAAAAACAAAAGAACTTTAATCACAATGTGCTAATCTATCGAATGCCTACTCACTTAGCAATTATAAGTCATTAGAGATCTAATGAAATATCTAAGACGGAGGTATGTTATTAATTTCATTGGCATCTAATAATGTTCGGACTCCTGTGATATGAGGCATCATTTTAATCTATATCTACGCTTACTTCAAATATTAATCATCTTTCTATCTACTACCTTAATTTTTTCTGACTTCTGGGCGCAAAATAATGACCTTTTATAAATAGTTTGAGGCGGTAGAAACAGTGTTCTTGCCCCTGACATAATTCAAAAAAGAATATCTTAAATATATGTACAGGTCAACAGTAGCTAATATTCATCTCGATCACGGTAGCTTTCAAAAAACTGCATCGAAATCGGTATATTCGATTAGGAGCAACGATGCTACAAACTTTTTACTTTAACAGCCCTCTTTTTTCTTCGGAGGTCAAAAAATAGGATTTGCTTTAAAGAAATACCATAAACTATGCAGGTGGACATAAAAAGTCACATAGAATGACATCATCAGAAAACAAAATATTCACAAATCAAACTAATAATTACTTTACTAATCTACTACTTTTAATAGACAATTTATCTTTATTGTAAAGGTATGTTTAGGTAAAATTTTATTAATGAAAATTAATATATTAAAACTGCAGATGCATTAAGTTTAAAATGAAAATAATAATAATCCAGACTCGATTCAGCTGTTCAAAACCTTGCATTGAAAATTAAAATGGCTTTCAAAATTAATGTTCTTGGCTTAATTTTTATGGAACTATATAGTAATTTTCACATTTAAGCGGCTGGGCTATTGTTGCATGCTTACTTTTGTTTCTATTATTCTGTTTAAAATAGGCTATAGGCGAATAGCACCTACTTTGTTTTAATACCAAAAGTTTGGGAATATTTTCTATAAGAATATTATGTGTTTATCTGTTCGCGTATCTTTAAATCTGCTGGATTTCATTCACTAATATACTAAGAAAATTAGAATTAGAACTAGGCAATTTTCAATATTTATAAAAGTACAAAACGCCAGCAAATTTAGGTTAAATTGAACTATTTTATTCATGAACACTTGAATATTCCTCAGAAATGTTGTGGCTCAAGTCGTAGGAGGATAGGGAACTGTACAAAATTTACAAGCGTTCACCTAAATGTTAAACATATTTGTACGATACTATTTATGTAAATGTAGTCGGAAAAGATACCCCAAAATTTTGTTTTTCTTTTTCTACTTCCTTGAACAGCCTAAGGTACCGTTGATAAGTAATTTGTCCATGATTATATGATATAAACGATTTCATACCGATTTTAATTTAATTACATTACTTAAAACTTAATTGAAGATTGACTTTTAATAGTTTTATCTCGTGTTTAAATGTTCAAGTCAGTGAGAAAGTAATTAAGATTTCAGTTTACACAAGCATCATATTTATTATAAAAATCAGTTTAAAAAAATACGATTTGAACCTCCTTTTTGGTTTTTTTGAAGGTCGGTTAAAACGCGCATATATTTTTACTACACCTATTTCGACTAAGTTTTACACCTTCATCGAAATGTCGGAAAAATTTATTAATTAGGCAAATAATTGTGAAATCGTGATAAATATACGCGGTATTTTTGTTAAAGACACCCTCACAACCTAAGGCCCCCCTCACAATTTGGGCCACGGGTGTGTTGCCGGACTTTTAAAGAGAAGATCGCTATTTTTCCTTGAAGCCCCTAAGTCGTATTGGTTTGGAAATAACTCTGAAGTTTAAGTTTTAATACTAACGATAGCAAAGACGTATAAAATGTTGAGAGTGGCCTAAGCAAGCAAATTTTTAGATCCTTATAAGAACTGAAATGGAAACTGTTGATAATTTTATGCGTGCGCATCTTTATAACCTCATTCCCCTTACTAAATATTTAATTGCTAAGAAATAATTACCATCGAAAGTATATTTATGCACAAACTACAGCCTTATTGGATTAGCTGGCTTAGTACGAAAATACAAAAGAAATTGTGGAGTTAATTTTAGAAATGTATTTTAGGATGGACATAACCATCGGTATGGGAAATAAACTAACACTTTTGACATAAATCCGGCATAAAATTTGTAACACACTTATACGTCATATGATCTGAAATAATGTGTCATAAGTTTGACATGCTGTGTGTCTGTTAGCCAGTGTGCATTTATGTGACATCGTATCTCTTAAACGAATGAACCGATTTTGATGCGATTCTCTTTACAATGACACGTTAAAATTATAACAAACACCCTTAATTTTTCGTGGCGGATTAAAATATTACCCACTATTATAAGAATCGTTATAAACATAAGCTTTTTGATCAGTGTACTTAATTATGATTGGATTTCAAAGGTAGTAAATACAGCAATATATGTAATATTGTTTTAGTGAAATGGCATAAATGAGACGTGATTCCTATATTTAATTAAAACTTTCCCAATTAACTTCATTGGAGATCGAAATGTTTCTTCGTCTAGTAAACGCTGTCCAAACGGAAGATTCGAAATAAGCAAATAAAGATATCTAGTGTGTTTATGTATTATATAAGCTATTTAAAAAAGTGCTATTTTATTTTTAAAATTGTCAAAGACAAAAAGCTTTGACCCCGTCTATAGAAAACAACTGTTTGAATGAAGTTTTTCATAATAGACAACTAGACGTATCAAAGAGGATTTTTTATTACTCTGTGGAATGCATTACACTTTTGAATCATTAGTCTGGATACAGATTTGTCTTAAGAAACATAATTTCATATGTTAGTAGAAAATCACAATTATTAAATTTGCATATGTAAACTTGCATGAATTATTATAATTAATATATTTTAATACTACACCTGCTCGTATAATAATACGTCATAGCTTTTTTAATAATGAGTCAGAACAGATGTCGTTGTCGTCCGAGAGCGGGTTATAAAATTAAATATGTATATGAGAATTCATAGTAAATGTGTTTTTTTTTTTGCCTCTCGACAATAAAGTTTTTATCTCCAAGTGCGCAATGACATGACATTTGAATAAAAAAAAGAATAATAACGTACTTTTTTCAATATTTAATTAAATGTATTTTAATCGAGATGTTGTCTAGTAGCGACAGTGAAGATTTCTTACTTTGTAGTCATTATATTACATGTTGAAAAATTACAGCATTTCTAAGAAGAAAATCGAAGGGATTCCGCAGTAAGAAAAGTATAATAGAACAAACATTTTAATAACTGTACTTAATAATTTCGATATAAACTTCAATTAAAGAGATTTCGTTTTTATTTTCCTACTAGGTGTGTAGTTTAAAGCACAATGTATCACCCCGAAAAAAGCGTGAATTCACTTTATACCCATGATGTTCAAGGTATTATACTTTAGTAAGTATATAAAAATTATTTACAGAAATCTTCAAAGTATTGATAGTAAAACTGTATTTATATTAAATAATAGATCATGAAATTATAAACATCCTTATATCATTGCACATCCTTATGTCATTGCACATCCTTATGTCATTGCACATCATGTCAGATCACGGAAATATATTCATAAGAACCTAAGTAATAAAAAACACAAGTAAAAACTAACGATTACAGATAAACAGAGAATATATGAATACTTATATTACCGCTTTTCCATGTGTTTGACAATTATGCGAATGAAAAAGCCGAGGCTTGTAAAATAAGACTTCTTAAAGAACAATGTGACATACACAGACTACACTACATATGAGTAATCCTTAAGTATTAAAAATCACAAGAGGTATATAATATGCTTTATAAATCTATTGGTAAGGTGATTTTCTAAGGCTCTAATTATCCTTGTTTATTCTTTAATTTTTATATAAATCAGTTCCGAAATCTACGTAAATTTTTAAGGAAATCTAAAACTGCTTTGGTATGTGGATTGTGGACTGCTAAGTTCAAAATATGTAAAGCAGAATTGCTAATCTAGGTACAAATTTAATTTATGAACTGTAGTTTTCGTTGAAAGTAAACTCGTAATGGGATTTATGAATATGATTATTTTTAACGGAAATCCCGAACGGAACGTCTTAAGATTAGTCATGTATAGGATATTAATATAATTATTTAGATGTAGAAGGTATTTAGCTCTGCTTCTTGAGTTTTGTGCGGCTTGCAATTCGCAAGGTCAAATAATTCGCAGGCAATGGTAACTAGAAAACCGAGTGAGTAATGTTAGGACATGTAAATTTGAAAGTATGTCCAGATTATTCATTTAAGTATGTAGTTGTATGAACTTAATCATAACTTTATAATTTATTTTTAGTTATTTACGGCCTTAATACAAATAAACAAAAAGATAACAGAAATAATAAGATATTTTCTAATAATTTAATAATATGTAATCAAGAATCCAAAATTGCGTGTTATTAACATTTAATATTTTAAAGTTTATTAAGTAGTAATTTGTATAACAGACAAATATAGTTGATCACTTATATATGTACAGACATTTGTTGAATGTGATTTGCGGAAGTTTATATAATAATTATGGAATAAAATATCAGCTTTACAACTAGGATATCCCCAAATGGATATCGATAATCCTACATTATATGTTTAATATAAACACTATTATAATTAATTTCTAATAGTTTCAGCTTTAATAAAACGGCTTCATAAGGCATGTAGAATCCTGCTTCTAATACAAGAGTAGAGGCGAAAATCAATATAAACGCTCATACAATATTGAAAGCTGAAACGTATAAAAGCTTCCATATTAGACATTGTTTGAATTTTTTCTCAATATTGCATAGCATACCATTGTGTTTCAATTCTGAGAATATAGGTTTATAATTTGAATAAACGAGTTATTGTTAAATCGTTATTAATTTCAAACAAATACTTTTTTTAGTTAGATAACTGTTCAGAAAATGTTTTTGCTCTTCGCAAAACGATTGCACTATATTACATCTTTCAATAAAGTGTAGGTAAATTAGAATTCCACAAAGTTTTATTAATTTTATGGCATAATAACCCCTTCTTTAAGCGTCGGGGTTTAAAATGAATTGTATCGCGCGGTGGCCTTAGAAACGCTTGTCAGTTCGAAATCGAAAGTACGGTAACACGTAATGTTATCATTATTGTAGGTAACCTTACATAGGTTATACAACTCTCGTTGGGTGTAACCTTATATGAATTTTTTAGGTTTAGACTAGAGTCTGCGTATATCGACGTCTATTCCAATACATAAGTAAGCCGCCTTTTCTACCTTAGCTTTTCCAACTATTCTCCTTCAGACTTCAGTCACCTTCTGGTATCACTTGCGTACAAAATAATCAATACTGGCATTATTTTCACGTTCACGATACACGTAGATAAACTGTTTTAAGATTAAATAAATTTTTTATATCGTTTTTTTAACTTTTCGTATTAACTGAGCACTTCTATGCGATATCGTTAGAATCTAAGATATAAACAATTGTGACTATAAATAGGATATAACGTACAGTTGAGTGGGTCAATTAATATGATTGGAACATACTGCAAAGTCCGTCCTATAGTTAATATTTAAATGCACTACGGTAACCAATTTCTAAATAAAACTAAGAAAACTTATTTCTGTACAACATAATGAATATAAGTTTAAAGAGAAGATCTTAACCTTTATTTGTAGAGAATAAACTCAAAAAGTACTTCCCCAATTTAAAAATGTTTTCAAAAGTAGGAAGCTATATTGTAGGTGCAACTGGCACTTCTCAAGTATTATTCAATGAGAAGAATAAACCACTTGCGGGTAAGTATTTTTGTAATATAAGTTTACTAGCTATGTGTTTTATTTTTTGATACATCTTGAATGTATCAAAAAATAAATATAATAATACATACATTCAAGCTCCTGTCAAGCTGCGTTATTATTCAAGAAGTAGTTATTGGGTGAAAGAGACAACAAACATTTTCACAAGCATATTTTCGGATTTGTTATAATCTATGCTCAAATATAGTATCTAGGGACATCGTAGTCTGTAGTAAAATACCGCAATTTGTTCTTGTCTCATCAACTAAATTACTTCAGCCTGTTGTAATTGGCCAGAATAGGTTTACATCAAATAAAGTACTTGTTCTAAGAATGCCTTATACATTAATACAAGAACGAAACAAAATACCTACTCATCAACAATGAGGGTCGTTTCCCAAGATCGTTAATAATACTGCTTTGTTTTCATGTTGCAAGTAACAACATTAATGTTATGACTTATGATATAATCTATATACACCACGTAAAAATAAAGACCATTTGAACCGCCCGCCAAGGTATAACTAAGAATACTACATAAATGGATGAACAGATCGTCATAAATTTTAGCTACCAACTGGATGGATCACGTCAGCTTATAGACATCCAACCGCATCACAATCGGATCATCGTTTAAGAGCTACAAAGCAGACAGATGAACACACAGAAATGACTGAAGAAGAACAGAATGCTTTTTTGTGTAAGGGGTTAAAAATTATTATGAATCTCATGTTAAATTAGTTTATTATAAAGGCTTAATCAAATTGATTTTTAGTCTATTTAAATGAAATAGTACTTTCTTCCAAATGACACCTACATAATACTTTATACAATGTCTATAAAAACCTATAAAAACATTTCCATAGACAAAGTGACTGGAATAGTAAAAGGAGTTTTTATAGATATGTATAATCATTTAATGCCATTATTCAATTGTATTAACCTTAACAATTTTCTTGTGTTTTTTATACAAAAGTGTCTTCAATTCGATTCGACAGATATTGGGTTAGAAAGAATGCGACAATGTATTATTTGAAATTTGTTTTCCAAATTCACAAATATATTTGTAATTAATTTGAAAGAGACTAGTAGAGGTTATATTATTTATATATTTCGGTACGAATTTAGTTCTTGGTCAATATATGTATATGTATCACATGATCGCGAATTTGGGACAAGATTCCAGACGCGAATAGAACATTCTTTTGCGCAAGCGCACGCTCGCCTTGATTGCGAAATCCGCTGACTAGGCAGTTATTTTTTATTAACATAACATTAACATTTCAGACGCGATTAATGTTAATAATTTTAGAATCTGTTTAAAATAATTATGAATTATTTATTAAAAACAGGCCTATAGCTAATTTAAATTTATTCACATATAAGTACCCCACCCCAGCTTTGCATTCATGTGTTGACTGATAAAAGATTAGAGATTATATTAGAAAAATAAATCATATAAACTTCAAATGTTGTGGCCCGATATGAAGAAAAGGTAATAATGGTTATTTGCTTTATAATTTTATCAAATAAATGTAAGATTTGGGTGCATCTCCTGACAATACCCACTGCGAATTTTAAAATTAAAATATCGATTGCGAGCTTGAATAAGTATATAGCCTTTTTGCTTCTAACATAATGTATACAAATATGTTACAACTCCATTTGTTTTAGCCATAGTGAGCATTGTCTGTGAACACATTTATGAAATATAGTTAATAAAATGAATCTATGAGTAGATATCGATTAGTCATCGAATTGATAAACGGGCTGCAAAACGACGCATGAATAGTGAAATTACTGTTTTTTCTCAATGCCTATATGCAAATTGTGCTTTTGGGCGTCCCTAGAAACATAAAGATTTGCCCAATTTCAATATTGGCTGCCCAATATCAAGTACCTGAATGAATAACTTAAGCTAAATTTTAAATTTTCATTAAACCCAGATAATTTTCTTTACAGGCAAATAGATGATCATCCTTCTGCCGAAACATTGATTTGTTTCCCTAGGATTCGAACACACAACCTACGGCGCAACACGCAGAGGAGTAAGTCATTTACTCACGGAGGATGTTAAGAAATCCCATGAGCCCTAGTGGATTTAAATTATTATTAATATCATTTTACTAGCTGACCCTACAGACGTTGTCCTGTCTTAACTATGAACATGGAATGTGTACTAAGAAATGAGAAATTATGACAATTAAACATTTAAACAACTGAGTTATGTCAAACGACTAAATTAAAAAAGCCTACATATATTGTCAAAATCACTATGAAGGTGATATTAAAAAAGTTTAAATTATCGTTAAGTTTTCTTAAATTTTCTTATGTTGCGCAACTTTCTTAATTTCTTCTTTAAAAAAACCTTCTTCAGACAATAACAAGCACAACAAAAAAAATATTATCCGATTCGGTGCAGTCGTTCGGAAATTATGCGCGTATGTACATACATTTCGGTGAAATATTTCACCTCTCTTTTGACATGTCACCGTCATGTTATCTTGCTCTTAAACTACCTACATATTCCAATCTGTCACAAGTGAAAAGGAGACAGCATATCATTTAGAAATCTATTAAGCTAAGATTGAGTTGGTGAAAATGGCCATTTGAGTTTTAATTCTTACTTTACGTTAGTGTCAAGTTAGTAACGACCTATAAAATAAAAGTGATGATGTCATAATGATTCGTATTTGAAATTTAAAACGCTTCGGAAATGCTTACCTGAAAATCGTATCACAAAATGATTTTCCACTCTTTGTAACGCAAATTCAAGTATCAAATGATATATTCGAATATAATATTTTAAAATTGGATGCCAATGTTTAGGTAGATGATAGTTAATTTAGTATGTTTATTAAAAAAATGTACTTACCTAAATAAATTTAAGTTTGTTGTTGAAAAAATGGAATTATAAATTTTATAGTAGTTAGAATCATCTAATAATACGAATGGACCACGGATAAATAATAATCTGTATAAAAACACTTCCGCTTTACCCTACCAGACGCCAATCAGACAGAAAATGGTTTCAGTTCGAACCAGACACAACTGGGCCGCTAAGTGTTCATTGCTCATCCCAACCCTTGACATTGACCATAGATTTAAACCCATTTGAAGCTACCGGTTATCTTCATCTGATTACACACTTCCTGCATTTATATTATAATACAGAAGAGCTAATTATAAAGTCCTTTAAAGTACTAGCGTCTTCGGCAGGCCTGTCGCAAATTAGTGAATAATTATGACAGTAACATCATTTGCCATTTGCAATGAGTAAAATATTGGTTGAAAATTCGACGCAAAAAGGGGTGTCAAAGTTTGACGTGTCTGCCATCGTAGATGTTAAAGGAATGGGTCGATATTGGTGCGGTTTTCTTGTTTGAAACCTGACGCGATCGAAATGGATCTACAATTTATGATATTTTCATTTATGAGGTATTCTTATTTGTAATGAATAGTTTTTTTGATGTGAAACATCTATAACACCACGTAAAGCCGATTTCTGTATATATTTAGTTCCTATCGTAATCTGTTCTTTTCTGCATATTACTTTTACAAAATAATGTCGATGTTTCACATCTGCCAGGCGTCGCGTGACGGCTCACATTTTTTTTTATTGTCTTCAATTTTTATTGTCGTTCGAGATGATCAGTTGAATCGTTTGCAACTTATTCGCTCATTTGTGACTGAAATCGACTTTACGGGCATATAATTAAAGAACTATGCCTCAACGCTCTAGAATCAGTGAATAACTCAGTTTTAAACTAGTTTCGGTATAAAATTTATTTAATACAAAGCCGTCTAATTAATGTAAGAAGAACATGGCCTGAGTTTTGAATTCCGGTTGTAAATATTGTGGAAGGTTATGCTAAGTCAATTAATAGGACAATGGAGATTTGACTGAGATAATTAAAGGGCGAGGAGGGATTACAGCCAAATATAATATCATATAAACGTTAGGTATATGTTTCGCTCAAATTTAATAAGTAAAATCCCCTAAACCCTAACCTGTGCTATATTTCTGCATCCATTCATTTGCAAGCGATTAAAAATTTCTAAAGTTAAATTTGATAACGTATGGTGAATTACCGATAGAATCTTTCAACACACCTCTGTACACACGTGAATATATCTTTAAATAAAAATGAAATATAGTCAGCTGACTATATTACATTTTTATTTAAACGTTAAAGCAAATTTGTCCTTGTCCAATAACTCAATCAACGCGATAAATCAGCGAAGAAAATTAAAATGAAAACCTTATGAGTATTCCAACCGGTAGAAGTGTATTGTACAGTTCCAACATGCTCTGACGGCGCTTTTGTTCTGCTTATACGCAACAATGCCTTTTGATGAACGTTTTAGTGCTGATAACCTAATTGCTACCTGTTACTGCTCTATTTTCAAAACAGCATATTCTGAGACACAAAGCAGGCATTTCGAATCTAATCGCTTCAGTGGCTAACTAATTTACGCATCTGATATTCATGAGAGTAAAAATATAATTTTGTAAGAAGCTGAACACGCATGTATTTTAAAAGATTCTCTGGCAATTGATTAATTAGTTAATAACTATTAAATTTGGTTTAGTTATGGCATCATTTGACAATGGTAAATAAATTCGTAATTTTTGAGGTACTACTTATATTAACATCTCAAATTCCTATATTTTTAAAATGGATTTTTAATTGCCCCACAAATTTTAGTAAAAGAAAATCCATTTAATAAACTATTTGCTACAGAAATGTATCCTACAAAATGCTGTGAATACAAAATTTTAATTAGGTTTAAGCTGCCTCGCTGCTTACCGGGCTGAATAGCTGGGGGATATATTTAAGATTCAAGTAAAACAAAACTTTCTATTTTCCTTACAAATTCCAGTCCGGAGTTTAAATAGGGATAAACAGAAACCTCTATGAATATGCAAATTAATTGATTAGGCCGCCCGAAATCCTCAAATATATCCATATTGTCTCTAAACCACATTACCCAGTTCAAAGAAAAAGTGGCTAACACTAACTACAATGATTTACGGCCCATGGCTTTCATTGGGCTTAGTTTTTTGATTCAAACTTAACGCAACCATTTATTAAATATAGTCTAGTGGTTTAATATGACAGAATAACTTACGCATTTAAGGATTGACTGTGATATATTGACTTGAGTATGATGTATAATATACAAACTAATCAATTATCTTAAGAAATAAAACTCCTGCGTGAGTTGAAACTAAGTGCAAATATATTAAGATTTTGGTACTAAGTTTGGCTTCGCTGCTATAAATTAATTGGTATATTTCTAATTCCGAATATGTCGCACCCTTACTGATAATTTTAATGCGACTGCAATCTCGATTCGCGTTTAATTTAATATAATTTCCAAGTGATCGTTTATCAGCACCAGTATGTCAGTTTCCTCCGTGCAACTTGATTAGATTTAGATGTAGGCTAATCGATCGATCGTAATTCTGTAACTGTATTTTCTTTTATTATTATCCGATAGATTATCTCATTATATTCTTAATAAAATATTAGTATTACTGATTATAATTAGGTTATTTTCTATTAAAAGGTTTTATCGTTCGACATCGCAAATTTATCATAACGTGGAATGGAATAAGTATGGAATAAGTTTGTGTTCTACCTTGAATTAAGTTAAAAGTCCAATTTTATATTTAAATCGGAGAGATTTATAAATGCTGGTCCAGTTTATATTTCAAAGTGGTAAATAAAGTATGTTTCATAAAATGCTGAAGAATAAACTAGAAATGACAATTTCATAGCTCCTCGTATATTGAAATGTCTTTTTTATATATACTTGTAATAAATTGCAACTATGTATAATTTACGAGAGAGTTGAACATCGTAACTTCATAGTAATTTCTTATATCACTTGTCTAAATTAAATGAAAATTAATAATAAGTTTTAATATTACTTTAAGATTATTTTTCTCATTTTAATATAATAAGGAATTGTCGTTTATTTATCAATAGGTAATCAGATAATCGTAGAAATGTGACAGAGATTAGTCATGATATAAAAGCCGACTAACCTGAAACTACTGCAGGGGTGTATAACCCAATGGCCAGCCGCCTTCTGCCTTATCCGTTCTTTCATCAGCGCTTTCTTGGAGCCGAAGAGTTTCATGGCTAGTTTGTTGTCGGTGGGTTGAAAGAGTGCCTGCAGCTGATTTCGAAGGAAGCCTTGTTTTGCGTCTGGCGCTGGGGGGGCTGGCTCCACGGGCGTTCCGTATAGAGACACATCGTCCAGACCACCGAAATGGACTTTGCCGGTGCCGCTGCCTTGTTTTAGCGACATGTCGGCGTCGCCTGGAATAGAAGACATAGTTTATTCGACGCTAAAGGTGTTTTAAGTATTTCCTACTGTAATGTTTATAGGGCAAACATAAAACCTTATTTTTTATAATATAAGTACTCCATATTATGTCCTGTTTAACAATAATGATTTGTTTCTTCATTTCTATTATGTACTTATTTATATCCGATATATGTATTTCTAGTAGCTTAATAAAGACGTGAGATAGAACAAAATAGAATTTATGTCCTGAAAACATTTGCAACTGCCATCGAAATCTATTCATTAATTCGACTAAAAGATACTTAAAATTTTTAAAGGAAGCGGTCTTATATCAATACTAAATCCGAGATAACCTTACACCATTCAATGACCCATAGTTAACGTAATCATAGTTTAAATATGACAGCTTATCGTCAAATACCTCAAGTATTTCGACATGTATAAATTAGCTCTTGTCATTAACATTAAGCCTAAGTGAATTGTTGCCTAAGTGTCCTTGAATATCATCAGAATTTTGACATATTACCTACTCAATACTTATTGTAAATACTAGTAATATAAAGTAGTGCAACAATAAGTAGTTGTGTGGGATACAATGAAGTAACATTAGATCAAATCACAGCCCACTCGATTACATCTTGATGACGTCATAACCGCTTCGAGCTTAACAAGCTCATAATGCTCTTTGCCAACTGCTACAGCACAATATGAAGTGTTTGTTAGAAATCCAAACTAATATTACGTATACGTAAGAGTGTTTATCTGCTTGTTACATTTTCTCGCTTAACATGCTTACGGTTTAATGAAGGATTAGGATAGAATCCCTCTGCCTAAAAATTGCGGTATTTGAGTTGGTAATGGATTGAGAGTTTCCTGTTAGTTTTCGTAAGCGTTTTTAAATTTTCTAAAAAGTAAGTATAAAGAAAGCATTACGTTAAATTTTGAAGAATTTAAAGATGCTAATAAGGTCTAATTGAAGCTGAGGAGAAATTATGAACCAATGATATGAATTCTACTGTGAATGTTAAAGATTATTTTTAAATTGGATCTGTATATCATCATTAGTATTTATAGAAGAATTTTTATAACATACATATTTAATAACGACGTAAAAAGAGAGCATTAGAAATGAAGGCATGTCATTTAGGCGTGCCTATCTGGGGGATCGTCTGATGGCTAATACGTGATCAGATGATTCCTAGCTATTTATGAAGATTTTGATATTAAACTAGCTGGGCCCCGCGGTTTCACCTGCGTAAATTTCGTCGTAACGTGATTTAATATAGCCTACAAACAGAATAAAATAGCTAACAGCAAAATAATAATAGATGCGTATTATAATTATGTACTGAATAGTTATTTTTCATTGTCTATTTCACATATTAATATAACCTAAGTTACTCCTTATTTCATCGGCTATCTGCCAGTGAAAGTCCCGTCAAAATCGGTCCAGCCGTTTCAGAAATTAGCCAGAACAAACAGATGTACATACAGACACAAAAATATGAAATTTGTCTGTCCAAAACATGCAAGGGAGAAGTTCCGAAAGACGTATCCAAGTTGGAATGGATTAACAAGCAGTGATTTTATGAATGTTAACAAAGTCTTTATGGATGTTACGAATCAATTGATCAGATGTGGGTTGCCTTTGCAATATCAATGATTGAATTAATGTACCGAAGACTGGAAGCAAATGAATTCAATGTTCAACAATAGACTGCAAGGTTGTCTAAGTTCACAATGTTGTTTACCTCTTTTTGATAAATATTGTAGCTTTACTATAAAATGCGACATTTTCATTTGAAACTAATGCAATCTAGGGGACGTAGACGACCGATTGGTATGGCGTAATTGGTAGTACTCACAGAAATAGGAATCTCTGCGTCAAAAAACTGGGTTCGAAACTCGGTGATGATGTATTGTGTGATGAGCATACATGTTTGTTGCCGAGTCTTGGTTGTTTATAAACTTATATATTTATTTATTGTGGTAACCTTGTTGTTTCCGATCTGTACCAATACGAATATTTCCGTAATTGTAAATGTAAACAGTTTATCATCGATGAATGAAAATCCAAAGTAAAATATGTTAAACCTAACTCAGGTTGATAAGAGGCCAGATGGAAATACCCATAAATTATTAAGCTATATGCATTCAGGTGTAGAATAATCTGAGGAGTGGAAATCAAGGAAAATTATTGTTATAAGCTTTCGCTGTTTAGTTCAAATATTTCCGGTTAGCACAACAACCCGATTTCAAGTTGTTCAGAAACAAGGCAATTTAAGCAGTTATTAAGCGCAGTTATAGCTTTTTTCATTACTCGCCTTTATAAGCTATAACGATTTTTTCTTGCTTGATATTACGAAACGCTTCTGCGTTCGTTTTTCTAACATTTTATAGGTAAAAAGTCTAGCGATCCTTGTCAGATTTAAAATTAAATTCCGTAATTACAATTTCACAGTTTTCGTAAAATTACAATTAATATATAGTTTTCATATATTAATTCTTATGCTCTCTATATTTCGAAAATTACTGTACAAAGAACTTGATGATGATGAAAAAAATTCATAAAAATATTTGCATTTCGACAAAAAAAATAGAAATAAACTAATAGTAATTTTAATATCTTCAAAAAATCCTGAGAATTTGATTGTTACATAAAATTTCTCAGCTGACGTAATTATATTGTAATGCGCTCGACTGCTAAGCAACCTGCAAGTGTGTTTATCTAATTTAGGTTTATCTATTAAACCACTTTGATCTTAAAACGTCGGTTTTATATAAACTAGCGACTATTTTTCGCACCAGTGCCTATAGCAGTGGCGTAACTATAAGGTGGGAGGGCTGGCCAAATACCACGGGCCCCCGACCCAAGAAAGCCCCGGCCCAAGAGGCCGTGAGCTCAGAAATATTTTTTCTAACATTGTACCTGAGTATTTTATTTTACTTGAAAAGTACATTTTTTTAAGCATTGGGCTAGCGTGGGAACAATAGCTCATTCTCTCTCGCCTAAGAGAAGAGGCCTATAGGCCTACCTAGGCCCAGGAGTGGAACGTAGGTATATAGGCTGGACATGCTCTTGAAAATAAAATTGTAATTAGTGTTGGATAACTAGGTGCTTAAGTAGTTTAGTAAAAAAGTACAACGTGACGAATTTTACTGATAGGGCCCCATCAAAAGAATTTGCCACGGGCCCCAGATGGTATAGTTACGCCTACATTTATTTATCTAGTCTGAAGGGTTATAAATGATGTTTGGGACCACACTATTAGAAGTTTAAGAACGCCTGTGGCAGGGAGTCCCGCTCCTACTTAACACATATTTAATTACGTTTTATACTATACAAAAAGTATTGAAACAATAAAAATAATTTAAGACAATAATTAGAAACGTATGCTGTTTTGAATGTGTATGATTGAAGTGAAATTAACATGGGGGTTTATAAATTATCTTTAATTTTTCTTGTTTCAATATTAACTTGTTTAATAATAAGCCCTAATCAGTGCACACAGCTAAAGAACTGACGCGGTCGCCATATTTCTAATCCATTTATATTTTACTAGCTCTGCCCCGCGGTTACTCGCGTTAACTTTGTCGTAACGTGATGTTATATAGCCTAAAAGCTTTTAGCTCTAAAAATGACAATACTTCCATACAATTTTTTCCCCCCTTTCAAACCCTTACTTCTTTCTCAGGCTCTAGAGTCTAGACTAACTGTGTACCAAATTTAATGTTAATCGGTTCAGTAGTTTTGGCGTTAAATCCCGACAGACAAAAATACAGACCGAGTTACTTTCGCATTTATAATATTAGTAAGGATTATTTATTTGTATAAATTACAGACATTTAACTGAAATAGAAAGTAAATTTAATAATAGTTTTTATTCATATTTTCATTAGAAAAGTGTGGATTGCAGTTATGTAATCAGCTCGTGACCTAATTAGGTGAGTTAATTAATTTATTGCACTGTAAATTGCAGAACAGTGATATTAATATCAGGAAAACACATTATTGTTTAATTATTCGTATTGCTTTATGTTTTATCAATTTTCATGGGTTTTAACTAGTGATGCAACGAATACGAATACGAATATTCGTATTCGCCGAATAGAAGACATTTACCGAATATTCGTATTCGGCGAATACTAATACGAATATTTAAAAACTAATATTTTTGTACGCATTATTAATATATTAATATTAATATTTTTTCTGGGGATTCGCAAACTAAAAACGAGATAGATGCTTATCTAAAGCTCCCAAATTTATCGCCGACTGCTGATTCACTGGCTTTTTGGCGAGAAGATGTCCATTTTCCAAGTCGGAAAAAGCTCGCCCAAAAATATTTTTTACTGAAGCCATGTACAGTCGCCTCGGAAAGACTTTTTTCAACGGCTGGGAACATCCAGACTGAAAAAAGAAATCGCCTAAAACCAGAAAATCTACAAATTTTATGTTTTTTAAATAAAAATTTGCCCGTTGTAAATTTTAATTATTAGAAGAGTAAACATTATTCAAATAAATAAGTCTTTGATTACCATGGCGAGATATTCGTATTCGTATTCGTATTCGCCGAATAGTAGGTTTGATATTCGTGTTCGTATTCGTATTCGTAAAAGTAGTATTCGTTGCATCACTAGTTTTAACATAATAAAGTTAGTTTAATATAACTCCAAGGTTTAGTAAAAAATAACAGGCCGATGAAATATAAGCAGAAATAATAGTTTTAGAATTTCTCTGTTCTAAAATTTGTGCGCGCTTAGTCATTCAAATAGGTAATAAGTGGGCATAATTTTGATAATTTTTAATCCTTTCTCCAGTTAGTCAACTATTGCTGTTTTTAACATTGTTCAAATAAGTTAGCCACATATTATAGCACATATACAGGATGCCCCAGAAAGAATGGATAATCCTTGAACCCCATATTATGCCATTATTGCCATATATGGCACAGTTTATCCCTCAATTCCCTTTCTCATTAAATATCAGTAAAGTAAAGACGCCTTACGTAAGACATCTCCTTTAGTCCATACGTTATTTAAATCTATCACGCAAAAGCATCCCATGACGACTTTAAAACTTATAAATAAGGTGACGGGAAATCCTACGGATTCAACGAAATCGAGTGTAATGGCAATACAGCTGATAAAACACGATTAAACAAAGCCAACGTATGATTGATACAAGTGGCTAGTAATACGAGACAGGCAATCAACTATGAAATGAAATCATGCGACAATTCAGTAGAATATAGTCACAACGAAGTTTTTGTATTAATTTTCGCTTTTTTAAATTGATATCATACCTATTCTATATCTGAATATCTATAATAATTAAATAAAAAAATAATCCCGCAATAATTACGCCGGTATAAATTATGTTTTTTGAAAGGGCTAATTACGGTAAATCTGGCAATTTTTATGAAAAAGACAATTTAACGTGTTAACCGTTTTAAATTATTGAGGTTTATATTGATAGATATTACTGCCAAATAGATTTGAGGCTTGCCTTGCTTAAGAGGATTGTGCTCGTGATAATTCGTGCATCCTTTTAATGGCCAATAAATCGTTTAAATCAAAACTCAGATTTAACCTTATCTAATTCAAGCCCAAACATAAACTTCTATATTTGAATGGACACACGATTTGCGTTTATTACCTTTGTATTAATATTGTAGCATAAACTCGGAATAGGAGCATGTGAAGTAGCCAATGTCACAGAGGGATCGGGAAACAGGACGACATGAAGAAGATAAGATACCATCTACCGTAGAGTAGGACGTAGGTTCATCAGCGGTTAATAATACGAACTTGAAAAGCAATGGTTTATTATTATTAAAGGTTTTGGTTTGGTTACAAGACCTTTAAGCCATATCTTTATTTTAATTAATGTCCTTATTTCGTGCCCCAAATAAAGTGGCGGAAATTTTACTCGTATGGAATTTTGACCATATCACAAAATCCCGTTTTACTGAATTATATCACTTTCCTACAATACGATTCAAACAAATTTTTGAGACTTTCGTTCTTAATTCTTATACATATATACTTTAGTTATGTACTGACTATGTGTACCTAATGATCATATATATATTTATTTATTTATATATATATATATAAATTTGCATGTGAAATCAATTATTTTTCTAACAAGGTAAAAGTTGGAACCGAGAGAATTAAAATTCCAGAGCTATCGCTCATCGCATTTATAGCGTTAAGTGTTTGAAATTGCAATTTGTCATATTTATTGTTCTTCTGAAAAACAATATTTTTCTGCTTCAATGTTAAAACGATTTGTAACCAGGGTTCGTATTCATAGTGGCGACTACATCTTTGCAAAGATTCCTTGAACGCCAAAGATTTGTTCGTTTTTTTAGATCTGCAAACATTTCTTCAATTTTTATCGTCTTGAATCTTGGCTCTTTTGTCTTTGAATCTTAGTCTATAAAAATTACCATCTTCGTTCAATAGATTGGATTGGGTTTATACCCAATCCGACTTTACATAATAAAATTTAAGTTAGTTTAAATTTCACTAAATCATATCGAGTTTAGTTATAACTGGATATGATTTAGTTAAATTTAAACTGCTTACGCTTATTATAAAACATAAAACCCAACACACAATCATAAATAAGACATACAACATTTTATACTCTAATCAATAAAATAAGTCCTTCACATGTTGCGGTAAAGGTTTAAATTATAATTATCAATTAAAAATGTTAGTGGAATCAATAAAGTGACCGCAGCACTTCCTTCTGTAAAAGCACATATAGAAGATATACCTACCACAGATAATGAAGTTAGTAGATACAACTTAATACCACAGAATATACACGTCAGGAATCAAAACTTATTAGAGAAATATTATTAAAAAAATTGTTCAATCGGTATTCATTAGGTAAAGATTTAAAATTAAAAATATTATGTATTTAAAGAACATCAGCGGATTAATGATTGGACAATTTTAAATACTGTTTTGAATCCTGACGTCTTACACCACTTACCTTTAGGCATTTTTAACGGCGATCGAATTTTGAACTTTTCCTTATAAGAAGCCGTGGTGATTAATTTATAATAACAGCTTGGTTAAATATTTGACACCACATGCGGACATCACAAAAACATACAGCACCAACATATACACATATTAGTTTTACATAGACTTTAAAACTTTAATTTGGCTTTATTTTTGGCTATTAAAATAATGAGTATAATGATTTGATGTTGTCGTATTTTATTAAATAAATAGCTGAACACATGATTTATTTTTTAAATTCTTAAATAAGCTATGATTCCAGGCGTTCTACTATAATTAGAATCCGTATTCTTCCTTGAAATTATATATTAAAAAGTTTTATACTGTCTTATTAATACTGATTGAGATACTTGATAATATTAAGGCAATTCCACTCAACATAAACCCAATTTCAATACGATTTGATAACGACGACGGGCCGACTCACAAAAATGAAAGTGAGAATAAGTCATGAAGTCAAAGTATTTTGAATTAATTATAAATTAAATGTATTCGAGTAGAAGTCATATTCCTCATAAGAAGAAATACATTCTATTGCCTATATATCTAAAATATATAATAGTATATCTCCGTTTAGCTATTCATTTTTGTTTGTTTTCAGATTCTAAATACTATATATGTGTGGAGTGTAAGGCCCACGCTGATTTAATTTTACTGAGTCTTTTCAGTAAGTATTTGAGTGAGGAACGAGTACCTAGGTACTGAAAGTTTCATAATAAGGCCTCAGGTCTGTGCAGCCACGACCCGTCCCGCTTGTTAAAAATAAATTCCCCCAGTGGAGGTGCAATTTGTTGGAGAGTTAAGTGCAAATTGTGTCCCAGAATAGAGTTGAAGACGTCCGACAATTACTCGACAATTGAGACAAAAGGATAATGTTTGGTCGTGTCAAGGTCGACGCGACCAATTGAGAAGAAAACTGATGTGTTGTTGATTTATTGTTGGTCTTTTAATCTAATTAAGTGCGCTGCACGTGCTTCGTCAAAGTTAGATAATAGTGTCACAATGTTCATGTGCGAAACCAGTGGAAAAACGTTTTAAGATCTTACTGAGTACTACTTAATGTCTTTCTTTTCTAGTTACTTAGTTTAACAATACATAAAATTTCTCAATAACATTTCTACTTAACATAATGACATTTCTTCTTTTTGAATTCGGATTGATAAATTGAAAAATAATCCACCTTGTCAAGTGCCGACCTGAAATGAATTTGATATAATAGCGTAATTTTATAACATAATGCTTTTTATTTTGTGGCTAATAATACTTTTATTCTGTATTGCTCCTTTTTAGACGATAATGAAATATACATATAACAGACAAAATTAATATTTTAATTGCGTATGTAAGTATTTTCTTATTAATTTCTTATTGCGTCATTGTGTTCTGTAAATTTTTTAAAATAAAATAATTTATTAAACTGTTTGTAATCGCTTGTTTTTAATACTAACACGGAACGTTTATCAAAATTATCTCTAACTTCCTTCCTTCTATTTAAATGTGGCAATTTATTATGTACCTATTCTTCAATCGCTTATTATTCTGAATAAATTCTATTTATACTTATTACATATGCACATTACATATTTTGGACATAAGGTACTGTAATTATCCTCATAAATAATTCAAAGATTATTAAACTATTTCTTGTTAATAACTAATTTTGTTACCTAACTCTAAAGATATCTTTTATATAAGACTTTTTTGTACGGATACGAAAAAGTTATGAAAGTTATGATCACCTTCGTACTTAAAGCAGAATTGTGTCTGGTCATATAAAATTAGTTTAATTATCTTGTAATAATAATACCTATTTATTAAATGCAGTATTCGTCTGTTGGAAGAATTTAGGTTAGATTGAAAAGTATTATGGTTCGGTGAATAAAATGTAAATATTTTTTTTTATATTATGTTAATCGATGTTTCGTTTATTGGATATCCCGCAAAATTCAAATTCAAATGTGACAAAGGATTGTATCTATTTTGATATAGAAATATACTTGAATTTAGTTTATTCCTCATTACGTGCTATAAGCATGAGTTGGTAGGCACCAAAATATATTATTTACAAAGTAAGATGACATTACAAATTTTATTATCAAAAGCTTGCAAGATTCAGTGAACAACTTTTCAGAATTGCCTAATAAAATTTAGTCAACCAGTCACTGGTTTATAACATCGAATGCAACATAGTATTTTATCGAAACAAACATTTAGTTTGAACTACATTTAAGCCGTATTACTTATTAATCGTTTTTGTCAATCGTTGAGGTCTATCTAATACTGTCAAAAAATCTTTTACCGTCAGTAGGTACCATTTTGTATAAATAACAAACAGTTTTACAAAGCTCTCATATTATAAATATGTATTATTTAGTAATCTGAAATATAGCAATGATAAAAGTTCACAATCCTAAACTGTCCAATAAAAAATAACAGAGGTGTTCGACACTACTTAAAGTTAAAAAACTCGGTAAATTTATGTTATTATTACACGCATTTTAGGTTATCAAAACTGTATTTGAAGGATACGTTTTTGTCGGTTTAAAGTTTAAACCATAAAATAAATAGGTACCTACCTCCAATGGTTTGAATGTTTATCTTAACTATTGAAACATCTGTCTTAGTTCTGCGTGTTATTTATGTTACTGAGTAACTGTATGTCAGTCCATCTGTAGATATTATTGTTCATATTGTACACAAAAACAGAAATAGACGGCCCCGGTTTTGTTTATAAAAATTCACAGTATCGGCAGAGTACTATTATATAGTCTAGTATATATAAACTTGATATAAAGTTAGCAAATTGATTCTTAATAGTGGTAGTTTAAGAACGTAATTTCCTTGTCACATAAAATCTATACCATCTACGGAGTACCTACATTAAATATATTTGTTAATTTAACGGTAAAATAAGTGCACTGTTTATAACTTCTTTATGAAGTATCTTTTAGGTATATGTAGGTACTTCAAGAAAGTTGCATACGTGCTAATAGGAAGGTAATTACTGCAAGCGAAGCAAAACTTTAAAAAAATACCTACTTTATAATTTTGTTCATTTGGATAGCTTTGACAGGTGGTCAATAATCGTTGCTTAACTTTTATAATATCTCAAAAGCTCTGTCCCTTTCTCGTGGACGTTGCAATTGCAAAAACGAAAGAAAATAGTTTTAGCAATGATATTACCTAGTTGAATTAAAATTTTATGGGGCTTAATGATCAAGTCTTTACTTTTAATAAGTAGGTATGTAGGTGTTTTCCTTCCTCCTACTTAATAGAAGACGGAGATGCCAGCTAACATGGTAAGACACGCTTTTCTAAGAGGTATAGGTATGTATTCTTTAAGTTAACCAAAATATAAATAGGTACATTATATACCTACCTATTCATAAAATTGTGTTCACAATATCGAAAATGTAGGTATAATTTTGTCCAGCTAAACAGAAACAGCATTCAATGCTAAATATTGAAAACATAATACAAAACATTGTGCTTATCGCAAGCCAACTGTAATAATGATTCAACGCTAATTACCAACCGTTTCAAACAGTTATTTTCTTTAAAATGCCCACTATTAATGAAAAAAATGCAATTTTACTACGTTTACCTTTCTATAGTCAAGGTTGTGTAATCCACAAAATGAACCGTGAAAGTGCAGTTCCTAGAACAGTTCTAGAAAGTTGCTTAGGTCAACGTATCCCCGTAATCGTCACATATCCACAACTTGTAGTATATCGCATTTACAAACTACATCGAAGGCCTTATATAAATAGATTTATTGGATAAATATTGTTTGAACAACAATTGACCGATTTGTAAGCTTTGTACTCACTTTCGCGGCTCAATCCACATGTGTGCTTCCTCAACTTGTGGTACAAGTAATTTGTGATTCTAGCACAATACATGTTGAACTGTATTCAAATAAGAAACGTCATTTTAGTTAAAAAGAATGCGCACGCGGCGGGCGATTCGGCGCGCGCGTCTGCCGCGCTCACATTACAAACTACTATTGAGAAATTGAGAATTAAGATTGACAGCGCGTTTGGAATCGAGTGTAAGCACCGACCCGAAACTTGACAACTTGCACTTCTTTGGTTTACCACGAATTTAATAAAACTAGTTGTCGCCCATTAGTCAAAATTCGACCCCAAATTCAAAAGTCAAGTATGTACGTATGTATGTTGTGTGTCATTCACGCAGTAATGTCTATAAAGTTTATTTTAATTATTTTAATTTAATGCATTTTATATTAAAAAAACTCGATTGAATAGCAAAATTTAAATAAACCTCTATGTACTAATTGATCTATATTATTGTTTTAAACCGAAAGAATGAGTTCCCGTGAAGCATACAATTGTGGGCGGCAACTTCTCTGATGAAAAAAAAAGACTTTTTCAGCCAATAGTATCAGGTAATGAGGGGCGCATAATTAATTTAATCACCTGTACAGTTTACGAGAGTAATTTTCCCTCGGCCCCATTAAGTCTCCGTTGGTCACTTAAATACCCCATTTATAGGAACCTGGTAGCAAATGGACCATTGCTTTTATTTCTTTCCGTGTTTTTATAATCCATCGAATGTAACTAAGGATTTTTGTTTTAAACATTATTTGACCACTAATGAAATTTTGTCACGCATCATGCATGTGATGCATGTAATTGAAGGTTAAAGAAAAATTATATTCCATACAAATAATAAAAGTCTTTGTAATATAATAAATATTAACATAACTGCGTTTTAGTATTACATTGGTATGTGACTCGTAAAAAAGCCAGCATTTTAAACTTTTTGACTTTCTTGTCAATTTTCTAGACTATTTTCAAATAGAAGAATCTAAGTAGAATTTGTTAAGAACACGGGGAAAAATATGCAGAGATAATGGCGTCTCTACAACGAATCTAATGACTATTATTAATTTTTTAAAAATCCCGCAGACATACAGGTCAAATGCATAACCCTCATTTTGGTTTTCGCCGCAGTCGAGTAAAAAATATTATACGGATAGAATAATTTGCAGGAAGTCGACCTCGCTCTCACAGTTCAATGTTATTGTTATTATTGCTAACAATAAATATTATAGTCTTATGTTTTCATGTTCTTCAGACTCGTGAATGACGGATTCGTTAAACCTAAATTGTTGCAGTTTAAACCATTTAGGACGTACTGCGTTTTCGAAAATTGCATTGAAAAAAGTCAGTTTGTTGAAATAAGATTTTACAATACTCAATCAATCAAGTCAATTAACATTTCGTGGGTAGGTAACCTGTAAACTGTAGACAAGTTTAATGATTATTACTTCAATAGAATGAGGATAAAATATACAAATGAAATTGAAGGCAATAAAAACCCGCGATATGATTACAAAATTAAATGTGTCATAAACGGATTTTCGTAAATTGCTAAAGTTAACATCCATCGCGATCAAGACACCTTTCAAAGAAAACTGCATTGAAATCAGTCTTTTCATTTAGGAGCTAGAATGCCACAGACATACAGACAAGTCAAACATATAAACTTTTCGTCAGGAATAACAATAAATACATGGAATCATAATAAATTGCATTTTCAACTGATTAATATAATCACTTTCGGAGGGTATCGTAAAACATTGATAGTCATTTAACGATGCTTTAACTAGGCTAATATGAGGGTAGTTCAGATAACAGCTTTAATGGCTTCGGCCAAATGTTTGGCTTCGTTTGTGGAATGGACTATTACAAGTTGCTACTGATTATTATTGCACTAAATTAATTATAAGTGGCTCGTTCCAGCTTCGCAGGGGGTTTCCCATGTCTGTCAATTAATGTACAGTATGTAATGTACTCATAATCTTTAAGATATTTATTTTTGCGTGCGTTTTTTAAAATTATATAACAACTTCTAAAACGTTTATTATAATTGCATGGTAGGCATTTGATGAGTTTTAAGCAAATATGCCAAAGAGAAATATTTTAATCTATTGCCGATAATATATATTAAAGGGAATAGTAATATAGATTTAATGAAAAATCCAAGCTTTAGTCTCCCTGATTACCTACTCAATGATTTAGTTATTGAGCTTAAACGACTTATTTTCTCATTAAATTTATTTTCAAATTATGTCTCATTAAAAAGTGTATATAATAAGTATAAAAAGGTTTCCCGTATAAAAACGGATACTGTCAGAGTTTAGTAGTTCTGGGAGGGTCAAACGTGAATAGTTAAACATAAATAAAGTTTAAATTTTTAGTTCAAGGTGAAACATTGAAAAAAGATCACTCGAAATATCATTAAATCCGCGGAGTGAGGTCAAAATATTTGAAGATCTCATTAGTGAGACAAATCTGCGATGTTTCAATGCAGTCTTCATTTAATGATAGATTCGTTAATTAACGACTACCTCAATTGATAGTTATGTTGGTTATTGTTGCATCTAAACAATTGTGTAATCTAAGATTAATATGTAATTAACAGACATCCTAACACTGGAGTAGTTTGTTCTTTTGTATTTAATTGAACATACATTGTAAAATTACAATTGAAGATTTCGAACAACTTTTTTGACGTGATAACGCAACGCGGCGCCGGCTGTACGCATGAAAAAGTGTCACGTTCCGCCTGAGCCGAACGCGCAAGCGAGAGCGCGAAACAAGCGATAGAGAGGCACGATCGGCCTAAGCGTGTGATAATAATTCAATTCAATTCCTAAAAGTACGCAATTTTTCATCAATGTTTTCTCATGACGTTATCACGTAAAATTATTGTCCGTAAACAGACTTTATAGACAACCAATTTTTTTTTCTTTTATTTTATGTCGTCAATTTTGGGAATTATTCACTAAGTTTTTCTTTACTGTTTGAATTTGTTTTCGACTCACTGAGAATTCCACGTCAGAATTTTATGGGTGAAGGTATTTTGAGTTTAGCTTGTAAATAACAAACGAGTCAATTATGCTATTCAGGAAGAATATTAATTAATTTCTAAATTAGGTAGTTATGATTAGACAAAAATAAATGGTTCTAATAAAAATATTTATATTTAGAATTAAAACACTATTCATAAACAATTTATTTAGATAATTATCAAGTTAAGTGTAATTATTAATAATAAAGGATACAGTAATTAATGTAGAAATGCAGACTTAGAAAAATATGATGAAGTATTAGTAATGTACACACTTATTTCCTTTAATCAAAACTGAATAGCATAAAGAAGAATATTCACAGAGATTATAAAAATCGATACAGCAGTTTTTGAGTTATAACTCGATTTAAATATACCTCTAGAAAGAGATATTCGGTCTTGTAGAGCATTGTCCCTTTCACACACTTCCTTTCCCTTCGTGTGAAAGGGACATCGCTCTACAAAGCCGAAAATAGCCGATTGTCTCTTTCTAGAGGTCGATGTGCATTATTTCTTGCCCAGTACTGTACTTCTGGTAACCGAGAGACATACAATTGGAGTTATCACAATGGCGGCGCGGTCGTCGAATGCCCAATAATGATGTGTGTTACTAATTCCATACAAGAATATAGAATGATGTGTTGAGGCTCAAGACAATTTGAAATACTCATTTGAAATTCTAACTAATTTGTCATTATTCAACTTCGAGAATGTTACCAAGTTCAATGTTACTGTTAATACATGGAAAAGAGAGATACTTTTAATGATTTCTTAAATAATTTTAAGGTGTAAACATGTATTCAGTAGCCACAGGAAACCCGAAAGCTGGCTCATATTTCGGCCAACGCGTTAGTATAGCAATACAACGCGGTAATGTAGCCAGTATTTTGGGTACGCACCCTAACGGCTTTGATGAGCCTTTTGTATTTTTGTAAATATTTAATACAATCTTAAAACTAAAAAAAATCAGTAGCTTTATAATAATTTCTCGCATAGATGAAAACTATCGGTTATATCGCGAGGCATGGCTTTACTGTATTACTCTGCGAGGTTCCGACACACTCTCAGATGCAGGGTCACAGAACATATTAAAAGTGAAGTCCCGTGTCCCCTAGTGGGGTATGGGGCAGATGCATTTCACATCTGTTTCACTGATCGATTTTTTCTTTTAGGGGCAAGTAGGTGATCAGCCTTCTATGTCCTGCCAGACCGAGTTTTTTTTATCTCTGCCGGGAATCGAACCCAGGACCTCTCGGTTGTAACGCTTACGCGCTTACCACTAGACCAAAGAGGCGGTCACAGAACATATTACATACATTTTAATACTTTCTGACTTAAAATGATTAGGCGCGAGCTAAGTTCAGCAAAATATATCGACAACCTTGAAACATCTACAGATAAATAAAATTACAGTGTCTGTTTGTAATATTAAAATAACCACTTTTTACTAAATTCATATGGATGTATACACGGTATATATACCAAAATAACATTTTTACAATTTATGTCTGTCTGTTCGTTTCGGCTAATTTCTGAAATGGCTGAACCGATTTTGACGTGACTTAAAGATAGCTGACGTAATAAGGAGTAACTTAGGAGTAACTTTCTTTTATCTTAGAAATCAATACAAATAAATAATAAAAAAATAACTATTCCGCGCGGACGAAATACATAATACATATTATTATTTTGCTGTTCACTATTTTACTCTGTATAGGGTATAAAACATAATGTTACAACGAAATTAACGCGAGTGAAACCGCAGGGCACAGCTAGTTCATACTATAAACAGAAAATGAAACATAATATATGAGAGTGAGCAGGTAGTAACCACGAACATGCTATATTTTACATAACGGAAGTCAGGAAATGACCTCTGTGTAACTTGTTCTATATGTTGGCGACGTGATAATAATTTAGTCTAATTATTATCAATTAATTACGACAATTAGTGTATAAATGGCAATACACGTATAGATAAGGTCGCATAAACCGAGTAAAATGGAGCAAAAGGCAGAACTTTTTCTTCTAATAATTATTTTTCTTAATACAAATAGCTAATCATTGTGTATCTTACTTTGAAACATTTCACAACAGTTTCAATTGTATTTATTCGACATGATTTTTGTATATTTGTTACATGGCTATCACCAACAACAATTAATTCTAAATTGAATACGCTGAAAAAAATAATACTATAAAAAAGTCAGTTATACACCGATGACTATTTTGATTTAATATATTTTAATATTGATGTTACCTATGCTTTGTTTCAAGCTAGTGTTACCATGCAAATTTATTCCATAAGGTAACTTTGTGTGTGTCTCAATTTGGTAGATTTTAGGCAGTAAGTGAAAAAAACAGTAAATAAAACATAGTTCAATTAAAAACGAAACTAAAGCAGATTTCTTCTTCATAGTAGGTACTATTGCGTCAGGTCAATTATCATAATTTCGTATTTACCTGGGTCAAAATACGGCTTTAATAAAAATGTTCCGTCGTGGTCAATTATGAGACTGAATTCTTTTTTTTTTCTACATCCGTTTTATATTAGTTGTGGATCTGTCGAATCGAGAAACGAATACTTTGAAAAAACTGATACCTAAAAATAAATGTTAACCTACTAATTTTAATATAATAGTTTTTTTTTGCAATGTTACTTGACACGCGCGTCAAAACTAGTGGACCCCGCAAACCCGTCACCTGTCATTAATAGAAAATGTATGAGGAAATGAATTTTCTTTATATACACTTTTTCGTAATTTTTTCTATATTTTAATAGTTATTCTGTTATTCATCAATAGTTCCATCCGTTCTTGAGTTAAAAATTGTGTTAATAACTTTTGCATTTCTTTGCTATAATACGGTTCCTGGGTATTGAATGTTTTTAATAATATAAACAAGAAATATATACATTTTAATAAACGCTTAAATTTAATGAGTTTTATCTGTATTGTTATTTTTACATTCCTATAATGTATTGCAAAATGTTGTCCTTTTATTTCGATCCATTGTTGTATAAAATTATCTGTTATTTCCTAAACACAATAAAGCTTTGTTGAATCTACGACAATCTTTTATACCTCAAGTATTATGCTGAATAATTTTTCATTGAATTGAGTCGTCTTTTAATATTACAATTTATTATCAATTTTATGACACAATGACAATAAACGAAGATAATTTTTCTTAATTTTATATTTTTAGATTTAAATAATCCAATAATGTTTATTAATAAAATTTTAATATCTGTTTATTTAAAAGATGTAAACTTAGATATTCCTGTATTTATTTATTAATAGAAGATCTCCAGAATTATTAATTTATTGTTAAGCAGCTTTATCGCTAAAAAATCTAGATGAAGTATGTGAGACTTGGCTCAGTCCAGATCATCGTTTATGCTAGAAAGATTAAAAGTAGGTCTGTTTCATTCACCGCCCTGCTGTATTCAGAGGAATACAATCTTTTCAAGTCTACCGAGGCTCCACACAGTTTAAACCATTTACATAAAACTTGTTGATAAAGACGGAAGTTCTTAATAAAGTGTTTTTCAACGTATATTCATAACATCCCCACTGTTTCTAATAGACTGTGATCAAACTTTACAATAGGCGTTGTTTAATGGATTCTGTAGACATTGTACCGTTAGACGTTGTTGCCGAATATCCCATCAAATATTCAGACTTACAAGGACTCGGAGCCCCAACTCAGCTTAATAAATATTCAAAGATGCTGGTAACACGATTTTATGCATGTATCTTTAAACATGTGGTTGCCATGGAAACGTAAGCATAACGCGAAATAAGTTAATTTAAAGAACTTTATTTACTCAGTTCGTTATTTGAAGAAAAGTTATAAAACATATAACTAAAGTAGTCTTATTATATATGGTATTCAGGATCAAAGTCAATAATCATTTATAAATTTTGAATCATACTCAATATCAAATAAATCATATATTATGCTCGTGAACTTCACTTAGATAATTTTAGGCTGTAAAAGAACGCGCCGTTATCTAAGAAGAACGGAAAAGAAACTCAGTCGGAATCTCATTTCATTACATTATTTATTAATAACAGAATTAGGTAATAAAATACGTTGAATGACTATACAAATTACTCTTGAAATAATAACACCTTGCTTACGACTTCACCTTGCAATGGCCGTAACATGTGATCGGATAGGAAATTCCTTTTAAATGTCTACTTTAAGTGGCAGGTTATTAATTATACGGTATGATTAATCTCGTGCACATGTTTAGTAATAGATTTTATATTTTATTGAAGCAAAAATACGAATAAAAATCGTATCGTATTATTCATTTGTGAATTTGTACAGATCCTAGAAAATAAAGCAATATTACTGAATTTAATGACAAATGTAGACCTCGTTCTGTTTTGGTAAGAATAGTTCCGTTTCCTCCGACTAATCTCCGGAATGGCTGAACTGATTTTGAGGGGACTTTCAAACTAATAAAAAACCCTGTAAATACTAACTAAAAATGACGACAGATTGAAAGTTCTGGAGTTAAACGTATTCTAAGAAAACTAGGCACGCTAACTCGTATGGGTAAAAAACTTAATAATTGGGTACCTTCCACTCCATGCGGGTAGCTTTTATCAGTGAAAGAAATCTTAAAATCGGTCTAAGAGCTTTTGAATTTATTTTTTCTTAATAACTATAGATTCGTAAATAATTATAAATTACTTACACCCATAGTGAAGATCATCATCAACACTGCAAAAATCGTCATCGCTGTGTATGACGTAATAATTTCTCCAGTCAAAAATATTTGATCCCATAAGTATCAATAAATATAATACTTGCTACCACATAGACTGCTGTAAGCATACTATTATTTATAATTTCCTGGTTGTTAGTTTTAAGCTATTAAATATCTCGATATCAGACCTTAGGCACAGATACTTAGGTAACCTTTTAGAACCCTAAGGTCAATATTGATAAACAAGTACTATGTGTATTAAAACGCTTTTAAATGATTAGAGAAATAAATAAAGATTTAGTACAGTTTTAACAGGACAAACACTGTTTTGTACATGCTTAAATTTAGTATCATGACAACTTAAAACCCTACTTGTAAATCATCAGATTCATGTCCAGAGGAATAAGCAGAATCAATAAACATCGCATTAACATTTTAGCAACAGAAAAATAACTATTTAAGTATTGATCGAATGAACGAATTCGTTGAATCTTTTGGGTGACATCACAAAAAAGGATTGCATTTCAAAATTTCAACACGGTAATGGATTATCAAATAGCCAAGTGTAATGAATCCCCGTAACCTCTGGTGGGAGGCATGGGGCAGACTCGTTTCTGTATCTATTACTGATCATTTTCTTTACAGGGAAGTAGGTGATCAGTTCTGTGTCTACCCAACCGAAACATTCATTTGCCCCGGGATTCGAACCCAGGATCTTCCGCGCAAACTACTTACCCACATAGGCAATTAGTCAAAGTAATGTAGAAAAAAATTTGAAACTACAATAATTATCAAGCCCCATAACAAATACCGTATATAAAGGAATCGGCCGCTAGTTTACTATTTGCTTATGTATAAGTAATTTCATATATTTATTGGCAATCACATATTGTTGTATGTAATAAAATAGAATCTTATTTTAATCTTATTTAAGTGCATATATAATCTTCACACATCATCTGTCAGCTGATGTTATAAAGATTAAAGAGTAAATAAGTAGCCATTAATTTTAAATTGTGTCGTGTAATTTATGTTTAACACCGGTAACTCTGATACTGAGCTTTGAAAAATATTTTTTGCATTAGATAGTTCAGATTTTAGAGGTCTAAGCTAAGACTGGATTTGTGCAAGGGCTAAAAAATATACATTTAGCGATATTGAAATGGGGAATTCCATTTTTCAAGCTATAATGTTTATGAATGGCCAAGCGAACAATGGACTACGCAGGCTTAAACTGTCAAACGTAACGAAATATTTGAGGCAATTTCGTACGTCTGTCAACGTTTTTGGAAAACAATGAATTTAGCTGGCTTTTATAAGTTGGCTGGAGTAATTTTAATGTTTAGTTGTCGGAAATGAATATCTTTTGTAGTAAATATATTAGGTATATGTTTGAAGACTTATATACACCCTTCTTATATTTATTATTTATTTATTAACACTTCGTTGCAATAACAATAGAATACAGATAATAATTGGAGTGCAACGGGCGGCTTTATCGCTAATCAGCGATCTCTTCCAGGCAACCCAACAAGGAAAATAATAAAACTAATGAAGGGAGAGTGCATGAAATGCGAAAACTACTAACTAAATCCTTAACAATAACAAATAAAATTCAAACCAAAAAGCCTAAGCGGTATCACGAACATTATATTGTGATAAAACTTGTTTCAAAATTATACTTTAAATTCCATCAAGAAATAATGAAAAGAACAGAAGGGAAGAATATTTCGAAATCGGTGCGTTAATATCAAAGATTTCATGATTTTCTGTAACAGTTTGACTACATATTATGATAAGCTTTTCTGTTTTCTTTGATAATTCTATCTTAACATTGGCAGCACATATTATTTTTGCCCCGAAGAAATTGTATAAGAAATATTGAACCATTTTCGTGTTTGAATTTACTAAGGACACAGAATTGGGTCACAAAATAAACAGCATGGGGAACTTCGTAAATCGTTGTAATCTATTATCCCAAAATAAAAAATGAATTGGACAGAAAACACCTACTTTACAGAAAGTAAATATTCTGTGAATATTTCAAGCGTCTATCTGTTGCCTTTATTAATATCGAACAAAAACGAGCAAAAAAATTACGTTTGTTGTATGGGAGCTCCCTTAAATATTTATTTTATTCTGTTTTTAGTACCTATTTGTTATTATAGCGACAATAGAAATACATCTAATATACAGTTCATGAGATACAGCCTGGTGACAGGCGGATGGACAGCGAAGTCTTAGTAATAGGGTCCCGTTTAAGGGTCCGTTCACACAGACCGGCTCGGAGAGGAGAGCAGATTCTTATAACGTTGAAAACAGAGTTTTTAGTATTTGTAGTAAGGTTTCTTTTTGCGTGTGCACTGCGTTTGTCATTAAGAATGCTTGAACGCACTTGGTGTGAAATAATAATAGGAGCTGACCGGCTCCGATCGCGTACTATTTCTCGTTCGCGCAGCCGTTTGTCTCCGATTGTGTCCGGTCTGTGTGAAAAGAAAAATGCGCGCTGATGCTCTCCGAGCCGGTCTGTCTGAACGGACCCTTAATCTTTGGGTACTGAGCCCTAAAAACGACCACTTACTTATTGTAAGACATTTTTCTTTCGGATTACGCATTAAATGTGAAAAGTGGTAAACAGGGCCAACAAATACTTTTATTATTACTTAGTTTTATTTGTTCTTAGAAACCTTTGCATATAATAAGGATAAAAATAAATCATTACTCATTTAAGTAACGTTTACCTAATAAGAACTTGTAGAAGGAAAAAACTAAATTTTATTTCTTAGAATTGAAATGCAAAATGGTTTCTGTAAAAACCTAATAAATATAAGATGAAGCTGCAATCAACAAAGGGGTGGAATATTTACTAAGTCGTGTGTAAGGGCGCGTTCACGCCATAACACGTGTTAGTCACACTAGTTACAACTCGAGAACGGCTGTACCAATTTAAATGAGTTATTAGTTTACCTCTATTCTGAATCGGAAAATAGCCATTAAAACATGGAAAAATTAAGAAGAAAAAACATGTTTTCTCATACGTTTTCTATGGAATGATTATTTATGATACGTGACTGATTTTTCTGAAGCTATTCGAAATTCACCGGATCTAGTAGTATATAAATCAAGAAGACAAAGTATAATATATATGTATAAATAATATTTAGATAAAAAATATAAAAATTAAAAATGACGTTCCATTTTAAGCATAATCATTTGAAACGTGGTTCATATAGCTTAGTTATTGCTTTAAATAAATTATATCAAAAGCAACACGTGTCAACTTTGATGACGTCAACAAAATAAATTATTATTGTTTTAATATTTCAACCGCTTAAACGGGAAAACTCAATAACTATATGATCAAAAGATCACTTGTGAACATCAATTTAATTCTAAGTTTACCGGAAGATACCTGAAGAAAAAGTAAGAGTAAAATAAGAAAATATTAGTCCTGTAACAAAATTGCGTTGACACACACAACCCTCGTACAAATATGACACGCACCATTTATTTAGTAATTTACTATTTATAATTTCGTTTATTAAATAAATTATAATTAAAGTAAAATAAAACTACTTTCAAAATTTCTGCCTAAAAAATGTATAAGTTTTACATAAAAATTTACTCCAATAATTCAACTCACGATCTCAAAAAACAATTGTCGCGCATTTTACGATAAATATATTGCTGAATTTCAAATATATTTCAGTAAATTGTTATATATTGCAAACAGCGATGACGATAATAATAAATATTTTATGCTATTCTTTTTTTTTACACACTTTGTTGCACTGGAGTGCAACGGGCGGCCTTATCGCTAATCAGCGATCTCTTCAAGGCAAACAATTCTATAAGTCAAATTTGTCAAAAGTTTTCAGTTTCAGCGAATAAAAGTGTAAAAATCGATCATTTTTTACAAAAATAAGGTTAAAATGTAATAGGCCTCTTAAATTATAATTTTTCACTGTTAATGAAGTCATTAACATTTAAAAATTTACGTGTTTGACTCTTTTAAACAATGAATAATCAAAAACATAATGAATTAAAGAATTGTCGTTGAATTGTTAATTTTTATCTACTTGCTTATCTTAATTAAACTTTGATGTTTTTACACCAGCTGTGAAACATTCTTAGGATTCATCTATACTTGTCTTATATGTCATCTTTCATTTAATTATATTCTACTTTATTGATATCTTGTTAAATAATACATTTAAATAAAATTAGAAGCCATTAATATTAGTGGTCAATATCTTAATAAGTGACCTTGTGACAAGTATACGCGTGATCAGTGGCGCAACATCTTTATTTGTTTTTAATTAAATAGCTGTGACTAATCAATGGGATGATAATGAACTTGTCTTGATTTATTTACAAACTAGCTGACGACCCGATTTTGTCTGTGTTGAATAAGAATGATTGATATCCTAGGTAAGGATAGGGTTAGGATAATAAGTTTTACACGGTGTCTTACGTGAGCGAATTGGACGCGAACGCGAAGCGACGCGGCCAGTAAACCAAATATTATCAAACTTAGACAAGTTGCTACGGAAGACATAAAAATCTAAATCGACGAAAAATTAAAATCAATCTTTATTGGTTTTATTCACATTTTCTATTGTCCTCCGATTCCAAAAATATTTAAAGCACAGACAGATACATTTCGTTCTTCTTTAAATATGTATAAAATCAACCTATATATTGCTTATATAACCTAGAATTAACCTCTTAAAATGCGAATGTTTCAAATAGGAAGAATCATTGGGAAAATTCTATAAATTCCAGAGATTAATATTGAAAACATTTTTGTACAGATGAGTTCTTTTATAGTTTAAACTATTAAAATACAATAACTCTGAAGGTAATTTGTTAATTGTTATTAGTAATTACCTTTTAACACTTCTGTGAACGCCGTAATTAAACATAAAGATGTTTGAAGCCTTTTAATTTTGATGCTTATAATAAAAAATGTCCTGCGCATAAATTCTATGGGCTCAGCCAATTTTCTTGAATTATTACTAAGAATAATTTTGATTTTATAAGCTATTAATCACGACATCTAAGAACAAATTTTTTGACTCAGGAACTAAATTACAATGAGAAACACACAAAAGACATTGGAAACATCGTTAATCTCTTTTTGCACTATTTGATGAAATGATACAAAATTGTTTTTAGTAATGGTTCTTATAACTTAATTAGGTAAGGTTATTAGAATAATTGAAAACGATTTATTGATATTACCTACTTTCAAAAGAATGTTTATTTTTTATTATGTTCATAAAACGAATCACAAAGAGATTTGAATTAGAAATTTTCAAATTTTTCTTATGGATATTCGAGGTTTTGCAATACTTTTTTGTGGCAGCAGATGGTTGGAAAGTGAATTACTTTCGTTTTTGTCTCTTCGGTTAGTTTAAAACACTGTTTTTATGGAGATATATAGAAATAAAATACTTCCCAATCTTCAATTAAAATATGAATTATTCTTATTTCTAAGGTTAAAATTAGTTATTAATCAATAAGCCCACAGTAGGCTCATAACCACAGAAATAAGAACTATTCGGTGTTGTGATACCACAGATTATCTAGGATCTAGGAGATCGTTGTTAATTTTCAAAAACAAGATTATTTCCAAAAGACAAGAACTCACTTAAATTATACTCCTCGGTTTGCGCCATATTTTTCTTAACCATTAAAAACATTCGAGTCAACATGTCACTTTTTCGTTTAAAATATCCCATAGTCAATTTATCACACATTTAATTTAAGCAGCAAATAAAGCAATTTTCTAGTTATTTATCGACACAACATACTTGCACCAAGTCAAATAACTAACTAAGAATGTTTTTATTTTTAATTCATATATCCTTAACATAAAACGTCAACATGTAAATACATTGTACGATGTATCGATTTATACCTAGATTGACCATACTGTACTTAAATTGAGTTATTACTAATTCTTACTTTTAGCTGGTTAAGATTTTTTTATTGAATATACTTTTCAAACACAGAAATAGTAGTAAACTACTAGGATGGTTAAAAAGCAATAGTGTTGTCTATGAATAAAAAGTATTAACAAATGGAGTAAAGAAAGACATTTACAATACTTTAAATATCATATATGTACATTCATAGCCAGCGACTGATCAAGAGTTCTGACCGCCCTAGGCTAATTATGAGGACGCGCCCCCGCCAGGTGTGTTACGGGTAGATACAATGATGCTAAATTAGTGCATGCGAAGACACGATTTCAGCGCACCTCTCCCCTGCCCTCCGATCCTCACACCCTAGGCTACAGCCTAATTAGCCTAAGGGTTAATCAGGCAGTCTTCAGATTTAAGCGTATAAGAAAAATTCGTCAACTTAAACGTTACATTTCATAAAATGAAATGTTAATAAGTGTTATTGACTGTTTTACTATATAATGTGGAATTTTATCATTTATTTTTATTAAAGATATAATCGAAACCTTGGTCTGTGAACTGAATATTGAAACATAAATTATAAATATCTCTGCAATTATCTTTTATTTTCGGTCATTAAAAAATTCTGAAACTCAACTAACTCAACCTACACTAAATCAAAAAAGATTTGAAAAGTCGTAACAAATTAATTAATGTAATGAACTCCGAAACAGTTTTATTTAATCATAACACAAACAAAACATTAAAAGGTAAGCAAAATTCCGCTCAGTGTTGATTTTAAAACTCATTCATAATTTTTTATCGTGGCAATTATTTTAGTGCTTCCGTGCCAAAAGAAATACTGACAACACGGAATCTTTCTAGCATCCCAGAATTATTCATTGCCAATGGCTTTGTCGGAATGCACACAAAAAGTCCACTACTATTCACTGGCTTTATTCATGCAACCACAGCATTATATACTGTAATCTATACATACATTAAAATAGCACGTAATCTGTACATCAAATATTTTTTGAAATCCTTGCCATTTGAAAGTTACAGATAAATCAAAGCCATATTGTTGTTTTGCATAATTGTGTGAGCATTTCAAAAAAAATAGTAGTAAAAAACAGAAAACAGGACTTAGGCACAAGGATTTTGAAAAACAGTTTATTCACATATTACATTTTTGCTTATTATTCGGATAACACAGGCTACTTTTTATGATGAATGTGTCAATATAATGTGTATAAAAATGTTCATATTACTAAGTAATTAATATGCGCATAGAGTTTATAAAACTAATGAATTTTAATGATTACTAAAAGTGTGCTTACATCATTACGTAGTGAACATCCTTAAATTGTTATAATTGTTTAGTAAAATTTGTACTGAAACGACCAAAAACTAATGAATTACCAACTAGTTCGATTTCTTTATTTTTGTTGAATTCAGATATAAAGTTAGCTTAAAATTTAACAAGTAAATTCGTATCTTAACAAGTGATGTTTAGTAAGACTATATAAATATTACGCTATAAGTAAGAGGTTGTTCGATCAGTGTATTCAACCGATTCTCACCTACGGAGTAGAAACTGGGGTTCTGACAAGGGAGTGTATCAGTAGGATACAAGTCGCCCAGACGAAGTTAGAAAGGAAGACGAAGTTAGAAAGGAAGACGAAGTAAGAAAGGAATACGAAGTTAGAAAGGAAGACGAAGTTAGAAAGGAAGACGAAGTTAGAAAGGAAGACGAAGTTAGAAAGGAAGACGAAGTTAGAAAGGAAGACGAAGTTAGAAAGGAAGACGAAGTTAGGAAAGAAGAAAGGAAGAACAAATGCGGTGGCTGAATGTCCTCTACATTCAGAAAGTTGCAGGCACCAACTGGATGGAAACAGCGCAAGACCAAGACAGATGGCGAAGTCTAAAGGAAGCCTTCACCAAATTGGTTGAGAATGGCGAGAAAGAAGTAAAAGAAGAAAGAGTATACAAACCTGTGGTAGTGCATGGGACACAGACATGCGTATGTCATTAATTTATTGTCTTTACAAACAGATAATCTACTGAATTACTTTTAAACTCGATTTTTTTGTTTCCTACGACTTGAACATAGGCCTTTCTGTGAACGCGTGAATGTCAGACGCGTTGTCAATGAGGCGGTTGTCGTATAAACAACGTATATAATAACTTCAACAAGATGCGTTATTGCGTAACCAATATTCATAACATGGAGCAATTATTATCTATATATCATATCAATTACGTTATTTTTCTAGATAGCATTTATTAAGACATCAGGTTTTTGTAGTGTTTTAAAGAAATATTACAGGATTCCTCCACAGAACACATTCAATTTTACTACATATAACTTTTCTACTTTTAGTGTAGGTCTACTGCTACTAAACCACATTAAAATCCATTCAGTAGATTTTGGGTTTATTGGGAATAGACGAAGCGATTTTATTTTATAAAGATAATGGATAATAAAGAAAAAAATAATCTCTCAAGATTTTACACTGAATTTAAAACAATGCATGAAAGGTTAAAGAATTTACAAATCTTACTTAACTTGAGACAATGTCTCAAATACTTGGACACTTTCTCAATGTCATGTAAATAATGTAGTTGATATTGCAAAAATGAGACAAAATACTTTGAGCCAAAACACCTTCAGCAAAGACCTTAGTTATGTATATACTGAGACTGTTGAAATTAAGTGAAGCGTACGAAAAAACGACTACTTTTATTCACTATTAGATGAATTCGCAGAAAATAATTTACAAAACTATTTAGAAACGAGTGTATTTTATTATTCAGCATTTTAAAATTATTGTGGCATTTTAACAGTGAAATCAAAGCAAAATCAATTGTGGTAATTTTGCATTTTCCAATTATAACGATACAGCCACAAACTAACGGCATCATAAGTGCCTCGTTTGACAATTGACATTCCGCTTAAAACCTCAATCAAATAAAAATTTATTTGAATTGAGTTTTCGTATTGACTGTATAAATTTAATATCGTGATTACTCTATTATTCAAATACAAATATAGTTCGTGAGTTTTGTTATTGGACGCGGTAATATTTTGGTGCGTAGTAAATATAATTTAATATAAAGTAACGCTTCTAATTGGGCTTTTTTTTAAAGAAAGAATACCGAATAGTACTTCATATTCCGCGCGTATGGTGTGAGCACCATGAGAACTGACAGAAGTTGAATTAGGATAGAAAATAAAACAATTGAAACAATTATAGATCTTATATCTTAAACTGCAAAGTTGAGTCACTTAGGTATAATTTAAATTGAACTAAATTCCCAAAATAATGTGTTGTACGCATTCCGCATATACCACAAACATTTGTACCGACTCCTAAACCAAAATACGCCCCAGAAATCGCATACAAATATACGAATTCTTGTCATAATAACGTATGCGATTAGGATATATAAATTCGTACTAATATTATCAAGAGGTATTTAAAAATACCGTTCATATAAATTCTACACTGTCAAATTAATTATAGTTCTAAAATGAATCATTTATATTATTGTCAATAGCTACGAATAAATAATAAGTCGTCAATAGCCCATTCTTTGTTTTAGAGAAAATCTATGTATCCACATACCGATTCATTAAATTCTGCATAGGAAAGACTCTCAGATCATAGAAAGGACTATTCCTATTTCTGTGGAAAGACTCTTTCTGAGTTACAGGCTATGTATTGCCGAACATACAAACACATGACGCATTGCCGTCAGTCCACCAGAACGCACAGTAAATTATTGCAAGAGACGCAGAGATGAAAAGAGACTTTAAAGTCCTTCTACAATAGAAGCATTCCGCTCTCTATTGTGATATAATACAACGCATCTTCTGGTATTATTAGTTCTTAAATTAAGATATATGCGAGCATTTAGGGCAGAGATAAATCGATATGTGGTTTCTAAGTCTGGGATTTGTAATTTGATTTGAATTAAGATATGATTAAATAAAAAAAACATTTTAATCGCAAATAGATGTGTTATATAATACACGGATTATTATGATTCTTTCAAATTAAGCTCATATTATGTAGATCGGTTACAGCCACTTGAGTCTTGACATTCAAGAAATATTATTTACCATTGCCGATCACGTGGTGTCGTACGATTAATTCATGTTTATTAAACAAATTAACTGTACGAGTGTAATATTGGATACTCACTAATTGTATGCGACGCCTTGTTTGTCATGTACACTTGAGAAATATGTGAATACTTTATTTCTTTAACTCAAAACGTATAAAGTATAAATAAATAAATTTATGTTATATGAAAATGTATATTTAATTAACTACAAAATTTATATGAAAAACTCTTTATAATCGTTCTATCTAAAATACAAGTTGCATTTTTACCTACTTTTTAAAGTATTTTGGTAAGCCGAAAAGTAAATCCAATAATTAAAATATAAATGGGCTCATGAAAACACACAAAAGCTCTATAATATTATTTTAAACATAAATCGTCAGCAATAATACTTAATATTTTAAATGCATTACTTTATTATAACGCTTACTCCGCTGCACCAATTTTGATAAATTTCGATATATAGATAAATGCGATAGGAATATATTATTTTTTATTATTTTTCTAAATACGGGCATTAAATACGGTTAAGTCACCAGAATAATTTTGATATGCATTTATATATAAATTAAGGAGATTTAAAAAAAAATTCGGAATAAAGATGCGGAAAAAACCTAGTAAATTAATATTTCAACGTCGTTTTAAGGAAATATGCGCTCTGAAAAACATGTTTTTCTCGCTGAAAAAACAAAATATGCAACGGTGGCAAGATACTTGAAAAAGAACCTACATTTTCAAAACCTATATCTATTCGTAATTGGGTTTTTCGTAAAATCTTTTTTCCCAAATTAAATTTACCATCTTCAAAACTGGCATTAAATTGATATTATTGAGTTAATTCTATCTTGAGAAATTTTATTAATTGCAACAATTTGTTAGCGCATTTTAATATATTTATAATTTAAGATTTACTATTTAAGTACATTATTGTAAATAAATTTAATTATGTGAAGATATATTGAGTTGATTAGCTTTATAAAATATATAGATGTAGCAAAAAAACGACAACATCAAAGCACATAAAATGTTAAATACCACAATTGGACACAGGTTAGACACTGGGACAACACAAAACCCCTAAAAAAAACTACGAACGTCACGCCGAAATCCTTGTTGGCTCATTGTGAACTGTCTTGCGAGGAAGTTAAACACACGCGTAAGATGTTTCAAGCATGTCAGCCCGCAGTGACAGACAGCGGAATACTGCTCGCTTGCACCGAGTCCCGAGTCGGCAACTCGGCATGCGCCACTCTACATCTCAAATTCATGGTCAATGTTAACTCGCAGGGGTTACTGGTTCGTATGTTTTCTTTAGCCCTAAAGATCTTTTTTAGAGAGAAAAGATTTACAATAACATTCAAATATTTATTTGGGACAGTTGATACAGGTTTTACTCTACCCTAAAATACTAAAATTAAAATGCTATATAGTTTTTAAATGCGATACAGACAGACATTAATTTAATAACGTAGAATAACATTTAGTATTAGCTTTTACACTATTTTTATATCTACGGTAATTTTCAACGATGACAAACTGCCGACACAAATTTTTTATTCACAATAAAAGGTAGATACGTACTTTCCCAAGCTCTAGTCTATCTCTGTGTCAAATTATATCCAAATCTCTTCAGTGGTTTAGACGTGAAAGCGTAACAGACAGTTACTTTCGCATTTGTTATCTTATATATAAAATTCTCGTCTTATATATAAAATTCTCGTGTCACAATGTTCGTTCCCATACTCCTCCGAAACGGCTCGACCGATTCTCATGAAATTTTTTATGCATATTCAGTAAGCCTGAGAATCGGCTACTATCTATTTTTCATACCCCTAAGTAATAAGGATAGCCCACCCAAAAAATTAATATGGCAAAACAACGTTTGCCGGGTCAGCTAGTATTAAATAAAGATTTATATCATATAAGTATTTAAATGACCCAATTTCTATCGATCTAATTAACTAAGAGATTAAAAATCTAGCTTTGCATTCAGAGTTCGCTGAAGGGTTCTTGAATCTTGTTAATTAATTATAAAATCAGTGTGTCAATTGACTCTTCGCTTTCCTCAGTTGCAATTCAAATATTAATAATTATTAATTAAATATCGTGATCAGAAATTTTATATCGAAAGATTTGTGATATATAGGTGTCTTTATAATGTGGATTAAGGTATAAATAAACTTGTATTTTCAAAACAAAATACGACAGTCAAGTTTATTATAACTTTTTAAGCAATTTACTATATTTTACGTTTTATAAATATTATGTGATCGCAAAGATTATTTGGTTAAGCTTCATGTCTGTTTTTGTTAGACTCACTTTCGAAGCCGCCCAACCTACCCGATTTTCAAACAACCAACGAAATTAAAAACTAACTTTGCATCTATATAAATATATTTTTTCGCAGTTGTCAATTTTTATCACCAAAGTTGAAGATATGTTTATGAATCTAAAAGTAATCGTTCTTGTTCAGAGCATACGCCAAATTTGTGCTAATCACCTAAATTTTAAAAATTTATTCTTCACAGCACAAATGAATTCGGAATGAATATATAATTCACATAATATATTCATGCACATAATATTGTTGGATAAACTTAAGCTCGCGAGTGAAACCGCACGAGAATGCCTGTAAAGCCACTGAAACATTATTGTTTTTAATTTTTGTTAGAATAAACATTCAGGGATCGGGGGTTATTAGACACAGTACTTTTCTCGAATCATCAGTAAACTATTTTGATACAAGACACACATTTAAAAGTCCCTGACGCATCATTTATTCTTCGAATTTAAAACTTTTGTAGCTTTTAGACCATCTTCGAGGTTCATATTATGCGGGAAATTTAATATTAATTAAAATTATTTATCCTATAGTATTGTATAAAGAATTTTTTTAAAGATTGGTAGAACATTCTTTCCCGCAAGTATTAAATATCACATACTATTTCCCAGAAAGTACAGAGTAGCAATTTAATGACAGGTTAGGCAAAACTTTCAAAATATTAATTTTTATAATACAAAAGAAAGTATCAAATGCCTTATTCCTAGTCAGGAATAAAAATGCATTAAATATGCAACATTTTTGCATATTTTTCACTGACAGTTTCAGTGACAGACAGTGAAAGTTCTAAGTAAACAGCCTTGTGTTTCCCAAAGAGAAACATTTTTCCATTGTTTCTCCAAAAATACATAGATATGACACGTCTGACTTACGGAAATGGTTTACGAATTAAATATACGCTCTATTTTAAAAGCTAACCAACTACGGATGCAAGTAACAAACAGTAAATATAATGACGTTGTTACGTAATAGGTCAGGGCTAAGTCGAGCGAGCAGAGAAATATTCTGCTATTTAAATTTAAGGAGTCATCTCTACTGAACAGAACGACTCTTAGCTTAAAAAAGAATAAAATACAAATTCTAAAGCCACATTTTATTTGAAAAATAATTACTGAGTTAAGGAAATCTCGAAATGACTGTAGAGTTTATTGTGGCTTGAGAAGCGGTTTACTTGCTAGAATTTAATGAGAATTGAGATATTTTGATGTATTCATCGTTTACTAGTTAATTCTAAGGCATTTTGAGAACGATTGACTGTGCCTTCTAAAAAACAAAAAAAAAACGAAATCAGTTAAATGATTATTAAAGACTAGCGATTTTACATACGTTAATTCGCCGTGATATTTATATTATATTTATTATTAAACTAAATAAAATTTCTAAAATAAAAGCCTAAGTTACTCCACATTACATCTGCCAGTAAAAGTCCCGTCAAAACGGGTCCAGCCATTTCAGAGATTAGCGGGAACAAATCGACTGTCACACAAAAATTGTAAAAGATGTTATTTTGGTATATGTACCGTGTAAACATCCATAATATGCATTTAGAAAAAATAGATTATTTTAATATTACAAACAGACATTCCAATTTTATTTATCTGTATACATTATATCGCAGGATAGAGGTAAATATAATGAAATTCAAGGTAAGGAAAGTAAAATGGGATTAAACTGGTAAGTAACGAACAAAATGGCCTACCTCTCAAGATATTGTTAACCGTATCAAAGTTAGCTTTACGCTTCGGTATTTTCTAGAAGTTTATATAGATTAGC